>OU026116.1:6255000-7505000 GCA_907269095.1 Blastobasis adustella | reverse complement strand
CGTGAGTGATCTAACACGCTTTTCACCTAGTGCCCTCAACCAAGAATGTCTTCAATATAAATTCGATAATTTTCTTTATAGTTCAAATATTTTTGTACAAAAGACTCCTATACAGATTCCTATCTAATGATATCGTACCTACCTTTATAAACCTTAGGTATAACAGTTCATTAAAGAATATAAAATAATTAAACACAACGTCGAGCAAGTAGCTCGATTACATTATTTAATTGAAAAGGCTTTATTGTAATTTTATTGCCACTGATTTACGTTATACAATTATTGGACATAGTATTTGTAGAATTGAACTTAATGATACGCTCCGGCGCATCCACGTCCGCTCCGTTGAAATTGTTTTAGGCTTCAATAACGCGCACCGCGGCCGATGGCAATATCACGCCACCGTGACACTGAATTACTACACTCCAATAGTAGCTAGGTATGTACTACGAAAAAAGAATACGCTTAGCACACATATACTTAAGCGAATATCATAACACATTAAGCGAATATCAATAAAATAAAAGGAACGAAAGTATTGGTTGGCCGTTTTTCAGTTTGGTGAACAACAAACAATCCGCAGTTTCGTTTGGTTAGCGTGAAAAAGCATAGAAATGTTATATGAAATAGAAAAAGTATGTTCTCAAAACGATGAGAGCGTTGGTGGCCTTATGGCTGGCGGGTCCGACTCGTAAGTGAGAGGTACAGAGATCGATCGCCAGTGCCGGTATGTACCAAACACAGGTACCAATGACGTTTTTCTGAGTTATACACACTAGTTGAACACTAACCGATGATCTAACGGTGAGGGAAAACATCGTAAAGAAACCAAAACATTCAGGCAACTGAATGTGTAAATATAATCCAATCTGTTTCCCTGTTAATATTTGATCATTTTAACCAATAACCACTGAATAAATCACTTTAAAAAACAAATTATAATTTATCAAGTCGGTTTAGTTTTTAGACAGAGTCTATATCTGAATATGTAAATGACAATAGTCCATGGGGCTAAACTACGGTTCTAAATACTTAGGTATTTTCACACCTCCAGCTCGACAATTTCCTATATGGCATGAAATGTCTTGACATATAATTGTATGTACAAAAGCATGGCCTTGTTACCCGCAGGGAAATAATGATGTATGAAATTCCCGAAGGACATAATGTGATTTGAATTTAGAACGTTCAAATTCGTAAGACTCAGAAACTCTGTGGAGCCCCGCATAGTAAAGAGAGTTTATTCGAAAAAACGCAACAATATAACAAAAAAAAGAGAAAAGGCGCGACTCTTAATCAAACTGAACAAATGAAAAAAATCAAGCAGAAAAATGTTAATTACGACAACTGTTTCGTACTATTAATATTAAAAATTCCAAATCCTTCTAAAATTTACAAAAATGATTTGACACCGGAGTTTGTTGAATCAGAATTGCCTTATTTACCTATTGTCTCACAGATGGTGTGAAAAGTAGAGTATTCACTTTTGGCATAAAACTGTCATTTTAGTCTTGGGCGGCTTCAACCCCTCGCCTATGGGGTCCTTCGCTACGCTCGTCTCGAGTGGAACAGTAATCAATTTTGTTTTTCGGCATGAAAAAATTAATATTTTGATGCATGACGCCGATTTCTCCTATTTTTGAAACATCTGCTTTCGGTGTTCCCAGTGGAAATTCATGTGAAAATAAAAACTGAAAACCGTTCGACTCGAGCCGAGCGGCCAAAAGAGTGTTCAGGCGTTTCGACCCGGTCTGATTTTGGAATGCCTGATTAATAAAATAATTATATTTCCTCAGGCCCGCGATTAAAAATTCTGTAAAAAAATGTTTTTTCCTAGACTGTCCCAAAACCATTTCTAAGGACATTTGTAACTGCGGGCCCGAAAAATATTAATTTTAATGCATCAGTCGTTTTGGCTTGCCGCGAGTCAAAACAAAGCCGGAACGAAACGCCTGAACACTCGTTAAAAATAGAGCTCCTGGATCCAATAAGCTGGGTAAGGGCCAGGTCGATCTTTTCCCTCAAATATGGTTAAAGTTGATTCGGTCTATGGCTGGGCCCTGCGTTATACCCGTAAACGGGTGCTGGCCTGATGGAGTGGCTTACTCTTGATTTAGTTTAAGGTAGTTTTCTTAAGTATATAACTATATAATATGTCGGTCCGGCTCTGTCTGGTATTGTCGGACACGGCGGCGTGGGGCGCCCAACGTGTCACTGTGTGTTTACTTCCTACTTTCCTACCCCCCTCCTTTTTGACAATTGAAAGAGACATTTAATGTTCTACTCAATAAAGAAAGACTAACTTTCACGTCTCGAAGGTCAGATGGCAATCACTGAACTGATCTGATAAATCCTGAATCAAGGTCAAGGCGCACGCGGGATAGCACCACCGGGATATTGATGCCAAGATAATCAATATGTTCTCAAAACCTATGTACAAACTATCCGAACCTACTGATTTCAATTTCGTATACGCATATGTCACACTCGACACGCAAGCCGATGGAATTCAGGTCTATATCGAACGCTTTTAAAATATAGAGCGTAAAATGGAAGCTGATATCCACATCGACGCGGCCGGCGCGGAGCTGTCGGTCGCCGGTTACTAGGTATAGGTACTAAAAAACGTAAATCCACATCGCTATATTGGCCGTGCGTGTATAATCACAGTTTTTGCCGCATTCAATTAAGAGTTTGACCCACTGCCGTCCTGGTGTAGTGCGTGCAGAACAACAGAACAAAACATAGACACCTCCTCGATCGCAACTCGCAACTATAGCGCGAACTCGAATTCTTTGTCAATATACGAGCCATGGAAACGGGGCCGCTTTGGCCGGGCCCGTTGTACGTTTAATTTTATGTGACAATTACCAACTGTAATTGGATTAGGCACTCACTCGTACGAGTATGCCTTTAGTACCAGTGGGTACCAAAAGTAAACATCGTACGATAGAGATCTGTTTGTTGTTCATCAGCATCGCCTTTACTGGCCGGAATGCACCCGTTGATGTCTTTTGTATGGGACAAATTATACTCTACTGTGCTAGATAGAGCTACTTCAGTATCTAAATTTTTTTTAATGTTCATATGTTTTAATGATAAATATAGATACAGTCTCACGTTTCAGTTAGGTCCGGGCGTGGCATTTAAAGAACTGACGTTTTATTGAAGGCTGTTCGAAAGTGATAGCTCGGAAGACGTTATGATGAGATAGAAGCTAGATGCAGTGAACGGTTTCTAAAAGCAACCGTAGATTGCTTGTGATGGAGCTGCAATAAATTGGCGTAACGGACAGCCAGACGCTAATAAAATGTGGGATCTAAAGTGTTCCGACATTAATATACTGTATACTGTGAGAATGTCACACACAAGGTAACTAACCAAACTTTCGTTTTCATTGGAAATGTAATACATAAAATCTGTTCAGAGTGACTTGTCTCATTTAGTTATGAAAATTGAGTATTTAAATGGATTTGCAAGGAGTATTTGTAGAAATTCACATTCTATGTTACTTATTTAATTCAAGACATCTATACACAGTGCAGTGTAGCTTCATTGATATGGCAAGTCGTGATTTTGGGTATAGTTTGTTCACCAAATTAGACAAGTCAGTCTGGACAGATCATAGAGCTTTTTTTAGTCTGTTAGATTATAGATAAATGTGTGCGTAACCTTTATCGGCACTCGTCAGTTAGTTATGTCGAGTCCGCACCATTTTTTTTTCAAGGAATAACGTTAGGTATACATAAGCGCGATTATCGCTACACGTCACTATATACTATACTAGCTGTTTCCCGCGGTTTCACCAGAGCGCTATTCGGATTTCTATACTAATTGTAAATATTCACTCTAGAATAGTGTATGAAAATCGGTTTTGTGGTTTCGGAGATTACCCCCAAATACAGACTTACAAAATTTTCCTCTTTATAGTATTAGTAAGTATCTACTTACGAGACAGAATACTAATTTCGGGGAGTTGTTCTATAAACTCTATACATACGTATAGACTACTAAAATGGAGTTAATTAGACAGGTACCTACTAATATGGTTTAAGATATTCGTTGCCGACCTCCCAAAAAAGAAACGATGTCAGGTTAATATCCGATTGATCCAAAACAGTGATTTGGATCAAAAACAAAGTTTCGACCGCTCGTTTGAAAGTTTAGCGTGGGTAGGGTCCATAAACGAAAATGGCAAGTCAAATAAGGTCGGGGAGCCGTTATCGGTAAGATCGCACCGATGCGCCACACGAGGGGGGCTGCCAGCAGCCCGATAGCCAGATAGGTCTACATCGGAGCCAGTCGTGACAGTCCACGAACGAATACCTCGCCGATTCGGCCCCCGCTGGTGTCCGTTAAAGGCGAGACCCGAGGTCAGGAATCTGACTCTAAGAGGCGATAAAACCACTACTTCGTCTCGGCGCCTTTGTGAAATGGCGACAATTCTTGGGATAAAGTAATAAATTTAATGTAATTAGTAGGCAGGTTACATACCTCTGAGTGAAGGATTGTCTTCGATTGTTGTATCTAAACATTATTCACACTGCGAGAAACAACGAACCTAATCAAATTCAACCAGTTAACAAGCTCAGTATCCGAAACACATTCCACTTATTGCTCATAATTTTGATGAGTAGGCAAACGCATAAGTATTCAATTAAAGAAATAACATTTAACTAGGTATTTTATTTGTTTTAAATCAGCTACTTCAAAAACGTTTGTCCCTTTAATTTACTTATCTAATATAACTAACTTTAAATGATTGTAGTAGCTAGGTAATGCTTAAATATTATTATCAACGAGAATGAAAACTTGGCTGCCTTCTAAACTATCATTTTTTTTCGTCTGTGGTCATTAAACTGTACCTACTTAATATCATATTTTTAACAGAAAATAGCTCTACATCGACAAACTATATAGAGCTACAGGGAACAATGGCTGGAACGAGGAAATATCCACCGTCGGACAGGTTACGGCGTTTGGAGCCTACGGCTATCAAGGGTTATACTTTGGCTGGCTCTCAAGCCACGGTTAATGCGTGTAGTGCAGTCGTGCTGCGAATAGCCAGCCCGCCAATCAAAGTTTCGCTTATGGAATATACCACTTCTGATTTATTGCAATTCATAAAAATCGTAAGGAAGGTACAGTCATATAATGAATTAGCTGACTACTTAGTTAATATGGTTTATTATATGGTCAGGTAACCATTAGTTGAATGATGTACCTTGTACAGTGTATCTAGCTACAGAAGGCTTCATTTGAAGCTAAGAATTATCTAACCGACGCCGCACATCCTAGTACTTAGGTTACTAAAATTATTGTAAGTAAGTACTAGTAACTAAGTAGGTACTCACTTACAATACTACAACTTATTCGACCTAAATTTAAAAATCATCTGCCGTTTTATACTTCAAAGAGTTCATCGGAGGCTTTCCTTCAAGTCCATAATAACGGCGGCTCCGCAAACAGCCTCCGACATCACTAAAATTTTACGCCTCCTATTGAGAACACGATAACGGCGAGCCCCTTTGATAACTTCCCCGAGGTGTGTTATTAGAAATTATTAGCTTTATTGTTGGATTATTCGCCAGGCTCTGAATAAGCTCATTGTATGAATGGCTCGTATGAATTGGTTGAATGAGCGTATTTATTAATCGATCGAATTAAATTGAATAGGTAGGTTAAATGTTACCTACCTACGCTTAAGGAAATGTAGGCTAGTTTTAAGTGCCTAAGTGTGTAAACTACTTACCAATATTTATGTAGAATAATGATTAGATAACAATATTATGGTACGGTACTTAAACGTCCGCACGCACTAATTACTTTTCAGTTTGTCACAGTTCCTAATTTTTTTTACGTCCTAATTTTCAGGACGAAAATAAAAGTAAGATCTTTTTCCTAACCAATAAACCAACACATATAAAAAAATTAGGTCGTTATAAATACCATTGTAACTTGACGTTGTCTATAAAAATGCAATTATCACGTCTTCCATCCGTCCAATTACAAGCCTTATAAAAACTTCTCACTACTCAGAACAAATTCCTCATTGATAGATCATTCATTGCTCGGTGTTTAATCGTCTGTTACTTTATATTTTTTATTGCCACCGCTAACTAGTTTCGTTTTGTCGCCGACATAATAAACGTCAAACTTCTTATTAGCGCGCACTTAGAACCTAATTATCGGATAATTAAACCGAGTGTGGTCAAACACGATGAGTGAAAGCAAAGTTTCACGCGTGCCCCATTTAGCACGAGACCACGACATTGAACAAAACGAATATTTGGAGAGTTGACATTTACATTTCACTCGAGCGACTTGCAGTGATCTACCGCGCCGGAGGGCCGTCGGGCCGGCGGCGGGCCGGGCGCCGGCGTTGGCGTTAGGAACGGACAATGGGCGCGACGTGCGCGACGAGCGATATAGAAAAATCTCAGGAGATTTTAAACTTCAGAATATCAAACCTTGAAATCGGGATCCAATGAGAAAAAATCTCTCTAGATCACTACAGTTACTAGCGCTGCAACATCTCGAATTCAACCAACATTTTCTCTGCCACATATCTATATTAAATAAAATGTCACTGAAAACTATATTCGACAAGACATAAAGGATTGTCGAAGATGTCGAAGTTGAGAAAAACGTTTTTGGTTGCAATAGATATTTCAGTGACCATTTTAATAAATATTTTTAGCTATATATAATGTCTAATTGATATGTCGCAGCGCGAGAGATCAGGCTCCCTAGCGATCAACTGAGAAAGAATAAAAATCTCCTTGGCGTGGAGCGGGCGGAGCACGCGGCGGGCGCGGTGCGGGCGGCGTGCGCAGGCGCAGGGCTGCGCGAGCCGCGACCGCAGCGGGCTACCGTTAGCACATGCATAATGCCAACCGCGAACTGTTCCACTGATGTAATGACATGCGCGTTATGGCGGCACTCCATACAAAACTAACACGGTCGCGCCGTACCGAATTGAATGTAATACTTAGGCGAGTCTACGACTTTATTCCGTGGGTACCTATATACGTAAGTAGGTAATATAAAACAGATAGGTATATATGTATATAGGTATCTTACTTATTACTGCATTTTCAATTTTATCGAACGCTTGGTAGGTATAGGTAACGCTAATCTATCTCAAATTTTTGGTAAAGTACCTATGTACTAGCTTTTGCCCGCCACTTCGTCCACACTTCGCCCTTATCTATTTCTCCCCGCCAAACAACAAACTTATTTTGTTTCAGTCCTCATAGTGACAACGCATCTTCGGTTCTGCATTATTGATAATTTCTTCACGGTTCTGATTCATAAACTAAATTAGCTTTTGCCCGAGACTTCGTCCTTGTACGTTCGGAACCCGTTCCCGCGGCAGGACCCACATTGAATTTCGGGCTACCTAATATGCTATTCTGGGCTTTAAGCTACATTACTGCCAAATTGAATCAAAATTCGTTTAGTAGTTTTTGCGAGAAGCAAAGTCAACAAACAAGGATAGATAACTTTACAAACTATCTACATTCTTCCCGAATACTTTCGTTAGTTACCTAGGTAGGTACAGTACAAGAGTACAATTATTTATTATATGGGTACCATTTTTTATGTCATACGGCAGGCAAACAGGTAAGCGGTCCACTCTGGGGAGTGGGGGTCTAACTCATTTTGGCTGAAGATGCACCAAATACCCTGTTCGTTGCTGTAGCTGCAAAGGAAATCTGCAAGAGGTAATGCACCTATGCCTTGTAGTGTATTTTATGTCCCGGAAAAGACAGGTTCCTACAGCATAGTCGTATGTTAGCAAAGTTAAGGACTGACTTTTTATATTCACAAAATTAAAGATTAGAAACTTCTCCATTACTGGCATGAGACTTATTATCTTTGTCTTCACAGAGACAAAACAGAATGACAGAGCTACGTGACAACGCATCTGATGCGGATCTGCATTTTTGTTATTGAAAATTGCCAAGTGCATGAGTTACAAGTTTATAACTGAAGTTATGGGCGACAGTCACCGCTTTCCATCCTGTGAGCTGTCTGCTCGTTTTCACTTATTGGCATAACCCAGGCGTACAAAGGTTGAAAACGTCGAAAGGTTTTAAGATTGGAGTTAAGTATCCGACTCGTAAGCGAAATGCACCGGGTTCGAATCACGCTGCAGTCATGAACCAATGACTCTTTTGGAGTTATAAAGTAGAATTCTAACCGATGCTCTTACGGTGAGGGAAAACATCGCGATGACAGGCAACTGAATTTGTAACCATGATCCAATCTGGTCAGGTTCCCCTGGTAGCAGGGTCATGGAGGTCAGATGGTATTCGCTCCACATTACCTGATCGCCAAATCCTGGATCATGGTCAAGACGGACCCTGAGCCCTCGTGTTCGAAGCACAACCAGGACATTATATGATGACAAAGGTTGAAAACCCATGTGGAGGAGGTTCAGGTTTTCAGGAGGTTCAAGAGCTACGTATTATGATTATTTTTCAAATGTAAAACGAAATGCGCTCAGGTGTAGGTACTGTATACGTATGGTGTACGTATGTAACTGATTTTTCTAAACTGTGCAACCATATTTGATACGCTTTTCACTATAATTTAGACAATTTCTTCCGGAATGTTATATGTGTACTACATGCAGCATATCAAGTACTTTTTTATGGAAAGTAGTGAAAACTCACCGTTGCGTAAGTTGTAAAAAAATAAATGGATGAGTGAACACTGTATTGAATGAATACGGGATACAGTCGGTACATATCGGTAGGAACAGAGATAAAAACAGGCGGTTTTATCGCTTAAAGCGATTTCTTCCAGGCAAAATTAGGGTAGCAAACTATCAATAGGGATGTTTATTCAGAAACTGAGAGCGAGCCCGTTCAGCGCAATGACTCTAATAGATAAGAATGGATATAACGAGAAGAGTATTAAACAAAATAAATAAGGTACCCAAGAATACATATAGCAATGAATGGCAATTATAGTAAGAAACCTTAATGACCGACGCGAGAAAATGCTCTTTAAACAGCATTTTCAACGATGTTGCAGTTTTGGTAAGGCGGATATCTACTAGCAATGCGTTCCTAAGCCTAATCGAATGGTGCAGGATTTGGAATAGAAATTAGATGAAAGGATAGAGATATAGAGAAGGTTATCAGAAGAAGTGAGCGATAGACTATGATAGGAAGATAGGAATCGGAAGCGCTCTTTTAGATACGTTGCAGTGAAAGGATTATCACAGGGAACAGCATCCCATATAAGAGGGATAGCATGTAGAGATCCCCAACGGATCGGCAGCCACTTGAGCCATACCAACGTACAGCCATGCTGGACTTGGCACTGCCGTGCCAATCTAGATGTTTTCCGATGCTTATTGCCAACGCTAGCTAAAATTAAGTTCACTTTGTGTTTCTTGTGTCCCTCGCATCCCATCTACTAACTTTACAAGGTCGTGCGTCCAACTTGTGGGTCCTGCTGCGATTGCCGGTAGGTACGTGGTCGCCATTCGACTACTATCTATTTCGGCTGGCCCAATATCACTTGGTATCAAGATTTTAAAACCTTTTTTGGTGACCTTAGTAAGTAGGTAATGCACATCGGCTAGTTTCGACTTCGTATTTACTCACACGCTTGAAATAGAGATGATGCTGCGAAGCCGAACTAGTCGATGTGCATTATTTACCACCGACATCAGTAGATAAATTCCGTAGCGCTTTCCATCGCACGCTGCGTGATTTTGAGTCGGGGTAATCAACTGCATTACTGGCTGTGTAGTAGTTGTAGTAAACCTACACAAATGTAGTACGACGCATATTCGCCAGTGTGAAGGCGATCCATCACTCCGCATGGGTCTCAAGCACATTATAGCCAGCGACCGATCTCCGATTACCCACGCTCAATAGCCCGATGCGCCCGAGCCGTTGAAATCTTTGCCCTTTATTACTTGCCTTATAATACTTGTACAACTACTTGTGAACTATTTTGCAGGCAATAGTTCTATTCCAAGCACAAAACAGTTAGCAGACTTCAAACGAATAAAACATTCGAGTCAACGAGCCGGAGTTCAGCGCAGCTGAAACAGACTAGCACTCCGCAAATCGGCGTGAAGCGCCGCGACCGACCTAGATACAATTGTTCGCCTCCAGATTCGGCATCGAGCTAACCGATTCGAATCAGTCCATGTCATGTAAACAATGTAAACTATAAAGATTCCCGATAACGGAGACATGAATAGTACTAATATTGTGAAGGTAGCTATTGTTCCGCCGTGCAGTTAATTTGAACGAGGCAGTCTCCGCGATTGCGAGATAAGGCCTGCAGATGGGCGCGCGGTCCCGCTGCGGCCACGATCTGTGACACAGATAACGCTAGATTTAACGTCTGCCGCCTCGAACATGTCGCAGCCATGCTTGCCTGCTACCTACATGCTTTGCTGCTACCAGCAGGTACTTAGATACCCATGCTGTACAGTTGACTTGACAATGACTCGAGTGCCTGTATCAGATCCAAAGACTGCGCTGCTAATTAATATCAGAGCTTAATTAACTCGGTATGAAGCATAATTAACTGCAAAAAGGCACTTAATGTCTGTGATATGTTTAACGTTGTTAATTAATGTTTCAATCTTAATTAAATATTCTAGTACCCCTTTCTTTTCTATTTCTAATAAACGTAGAGGTAAAATTGCAAATATTGAGACTCTTATGTGAAACTCAGTGGTAACTCGGTAACTTAGTGGTAAAAATCACTAATGGAGAAAGCTTCATACAATTGATATTCCAGATTACCTCATCAGGTCGGAAGCCACACAAGCCCGTCTTCACCCCGTAACTAAAGCCGATTACAAGATCCGTTAATGTTACGACTGCTATGTGGGAAAAGTGTGAAATATCGATGGTTTGCGGTGAGCCGAGCGCCATTGTTGGCGCGTCGCCGCGTGTTGCGTAAACGCAGGACCGTGCGACGGATTCCACGGGCGTCCCGTTGCAGTCGCGTGCGCGGGAATCGGCCCGCCACCGTCATTCAATTACATGTTCTCGATAAACTGCAATAAACATGCGCTGTGGCTTTGTGGCTTGGCCAGGTCGCTGTGGCGCTGTGGCGCTGGGGCGCTGCCATTGCGATGGCATTAATTCCGAGCGGTCATTGTAGCGGTTATTCGTACGCTATGCTGAAGGATAGATGAGTTTATGATTGTTATTTGCCTACTTAATATTCAATGGTAATTGTTCCGGATTCACGGATTTCCGTAACGCATGGCTATTACGTTTACTAATGGCTAAAGTGAAGGTCATATTCTTTTTTATCTTTTATCTATCGGCCATATACAGTTTCTAAGTTTTATCTATATATAGGTACCTGTACCTTCAATATTACAGGTGATTATATCAAGTAACTCTACTACTTATTCTTGTCTAAATTTAGTGCAAGAGACCGCAACGCCGCTTTACATCCTTTGTAGCAATTAAACTAAGAACTTTTTCTCTTAAAACAAAGTCGATATTTACGACTAACATAGTGGCCCTTGGTCTGCCAGGATTTCTTATTGAAGGTCTCAGCCGCCATTCTGAGACTTTGTGACTCCAGCCTCCATCCGAGCACCTCATAAGATGGCCAGCCCACTGCCACTTCAATCTGGCAAGTGACACCGGTTCGTCTACTTATCTTGGTGTTTCTGATACGATCCCTTAGGGATATCCGTAGCATGGCCCTCTCCGTCGCTCTCTGCGGCGGATATGTGGAGATTCACTGAAGGATTGTGTTCGAAACGCCCACATTCGGGTTAGCCCTGGCATTCGTGACAGCGATCGCTTGACGTCGTCAAGAATAATGTGCGTGCCAATAAGCTCACCACCAAGGATGCCGAAGACCGAGCCAGGTGGGTGGTAGCAGGAAGGCGGACCCCGGGCCCTCGCATTCCGCGCGGGGGCATAACCGGGACATAACGCCAAGATGATGATGATGATGAGCCGAGAGGGCTCGCTCCATACGTAACCTGTGAGCGTCCACGTTTCACAGCCATACGTCAGCTTCGGTAAAATGCATTGATCAAAATCTCATTTTTTATACCTTAGAAGTAGGTATTCTATCTAAAACTGTGTGAGCGATCACTAACAAAATGAATTCAGCAAATACTGTGCCTACTTAAGTAAGTGCCTACTTCAAAAATTGTACGTTTTGATTAGCTACCAGTAGGTAGGCACTAACTAATCTAAATTTAGAACACTTAAAAAAAGAAACTGACAAATAAAACACATCCTAAGCAGCTGTTTTAATTTCTTGGTACAAAAGAAACCAGTTAACATTTTATACAGAACCCACGCACGTGTGTTTTTATCGAGAAGAAAGTTTGAATAGCATTATGTGATGGACGCTAATATAAATAAACTCGTTTGATTGACTTTTCACTTTTAATTTCATATTATAATGTGTAAGCATAATGTTTATGTTAATAAGTATTATATAATATTTTAAGTGCGTGAGTTCGGTATGTTTGTTTAAAGGTCTTTTATAAACTTTTCAAATTATTATTTACCTAATATCAACATCAGAATTAAATGGATGAACTAAAATATATGTGGAATGTTAAAAAATTACATAGGTATATAGATATATAGATCTAACTTATAAGGGCCGAATGTTAAAATGTGCTATCGAAGTACCAGCAACTAAAATTACTGAAATGAATACCTATGCAGAAATATGTATAAAGCAATTCCACTTAAAAAACCACTAGTATAGTACTATTTTTTGTTTAACAAGCACTAGTGACAAGCAACCTAATACAATTTGAATCTTTGCAGACAATACCCAATAGTCAGGTCATGGAAGTTTTTGCATTTTATTATTAAATTCAATATTATACCTAAGGAGTGAAATAGGGCTATAAAGTGTGTAGGTATGGAAAACAAAAATTTTAGCGTTAATTAGTATGCTCCTATTATTGCTCTTTTAAATAATTCTTTCAGCGCAGTAATTGTATCATTACCGTAGCGCAGTCGAACTCAAAACTATAAATTAAATATAAGGAAAGATACGCACCTACTTAGTAGATAATAATAATTCAATAAATTAGCAAAAATTCTTACTATGCTTACCGTCTTCGGCATCGATATCAGCAATCGGGGACACAGATGTTACTCGCAATATAATTCCAATTATGAATAATTTCGCGCGCCAAAACATGTCGCCTTAAATAATACTAATCACATGCGTAGGTAATTTAAAAACGACTTTATTTTAACCGGTAAGAGTTTTTTTCCAACGATCGCGAAGGATTTGTGATATAAAACAGTTTTGTTAAAAGTTTCGTGCTCGAGTTCGCTGTCCCGGTGCGCGGGAGTTTCAGTGCGGAGGTACGTGCGCGTGCGCTCGCGGCTCGGAGACCGACTAACGATAGCGCGGCGTTACCAGCCACAGAATCGCTCCTGGCACACCTACAGTTATCTGTTGGTGACAACAGGCTTGCCCGAATAGGTATTTATGCTAATTATGTACATTTATAAAATCAGAACATGAGGACTTAAAGTGTAGAGAAAATGGAGGCACCCTACCTATTTAAGTGTATTTGGATTTGGTTAAGCGAACCACATGTTCTAACTTAAATTGTAATTGTTATGTTTTTCTTTTTAGAGAGAATAATAGTCAAACCAAGAAAACTAGCAAAAGCTTTCTGTCTGGACGGAGCATCCAAGTCTTTTTCGATGGATGCTGCTCCAATACCAAGACTATAAATGCTAGAGTACCCTAAGGTTTAGTGCTATCTCCTACGCTGTTTCTTCTGCATATCAATGATATACTGAATATCCCTAGTATTTATTGTTATGCTGATGACATTACTGGAGATGCTAGTGCCGGAAAGCCGACTTGTGTCGAACATCGAACATTCCTTGGCGCAAGTTGCTCAGTAAGGCAGACTAAACCTGATCCAATTCAACCCCTCAAGACACAGGTCTGCGCATTTTCCTCCAAAAAATATCCTTTCAACATAGCGCCGCAGTTCCAAGGAACACCCCTTTCCATCTCAAAAAGTATCGGTGTTCTTGGTGTCGACATATCGGATAGCGTGCAATTCCGGAGTTACCTGGAAGGTAAAGCCAAACTGGCTTCGAAAAAGCTGTAGGGTAAAGGGTAGCGCCTGCTGCTGTACAAGGCACAGGTGTGGCCTCATATGGAGTATTGTTCCCATCTTTCAGCCGGCGAAACTGCCGACCTGCTTAATCCTCTGGACTCCGTACAGAGACGCGCCGTACGAATTGTCGATGATCCCATACAATCAAGTAAGTTGGAACCACTAACTAACGTCTAACCGAAGAGACTTTGGGTCCCTGCATGTGTTCTATCGGCTGTACGATGGGGACTGTTCCGAGGAACTTTTCGATCTGGTGCCCACAGACCAATTCCGCCATCGCACTACCCGCCGTGGGCTGCGTACTCATTCCCACTACGTAGACCCTCTGTTGGTTACGCGAAGGTTCGAAGAACATTTCTCGCTCGTACGATTCGGATATGGAATGAGCTCCCAGCCACAGTGTTTCCTTTGGACTAAGACATGGGATCGTTCAAAAGGTATATTAGAGGTCTCTTCAGAGGTGGGCAACGCATTAGTGACTCCCCTGGTGTTTCTGATGTCCATGGGCGGCGGTGACCACATTCCATCAGGTGGCCCGCTTGCCTGTTAGTCTGCCGTATAAATAATAAAAAAAAAGACAATTTAATGTAAAGTAATTTTATCTACACTCATAGCGTAATGTTCCAATTTTATATTCGACAACAATCGTTTAAGGATACACTTTTTTCACGCCAGTCTAAAAAATTTTAAAAAATTACTTTTCGATACAGCATTTCCCATACTATTTTCATTACAGTTGTATCGAAAAATAACTTTTTAATCATTATGCAACACTTTTCTTTTTAAAATTTTTGTCGGGCGCCGGGACACGGCTAAATGTAGGCTGAATACCTAAATGTTTTCAACAAATTCAAAATTCCTGTTTATATTTGTGATCAGTTCATAGTCTGTGGTTGTGATTGTGTACATTTGGAATTATTTTCCCGCTAAACAGAATATTTTTTCTAATTGTTGTAATTTGTGTTTGTGAATGTTTTTTCTTGTTAGAAGCAAATAAATAGATAAATGTGAATGTAGTGAAATGAATATTCCACCGCTTGATATCCTTGAACTGACTCGCAGTTACTTCTAGCTAAGTTGAAAAAATTATAGGACGAAATTTCAACATGAAAATATGAGTGTAGATAAAGTAGTGTATGCAACTGCATATAATTAGGTATTATATGACAGTTGCATAAACTACTATTTTAATCATAATGCAAAAGTTTCATTTTTAAAATTTTTGTCGGTCGCCGGGACACGGCGAAATGTAGTCTGAATACCTAGATGTCTGTAACAAATTCAAAATTTAAATTTTCCTTTTTATATTTCTGTGTAATTATTTTCCCGCTAAACAGAATATTTACACACGGGACACGGCTAAATGTAGGCTGAATACCTAAATGTTTTCAACAAATTCAAAATTCCTGTTTATATTTGTGATCAGTTCATAGTCTGTGGTTGTGATTGTGTACATTTGGAATTATTTTCCCGCTAAACAGAATATTTTTTCTAATTGTTGTAATTTGTGTTTGTGAATGCTTTTTCTTATTTAAAGCAAATAAATAGATAAATGTGAAAGTAGTAAAGTGAATTTCCCGCCGCTTGATATCCTCGACGCGTAGATACCTACAACAGAACTGACTCGCAGCTTACTTCCAGTAAAGTTGGGAAAATTATTAGTACGACATTTTAACATGAAAATATGAGTGTAGATAAAAACGAACAGTTTTAATTTCTTAGAGGGTTTGTAAGGGTTATTATAATTAGATAAAGAGAATAAACGTTTTTATGAACAATAATTTAATTAGTTACCTAATTTAAACTTAACAGAAATAAAAGGAAAGATATAAAAAATTTACATATAGTGCATATAGGACAAATAAAAAAAACACATTTAAATGTTCACAAAACAAAGAAGACAGGCTTGTGGTTTGCCCGATGGTAAACAGTTACCGCAATCTATGGACGTTTGTCTCAGTGCCTCTGCCTATATATATCCCTCTCTTCAAATTTAGTGGAAGATGCAAATGAATCACTATCCTCAGTTTCCATTTCGTCTGGTGGGTTTACGCGCACATAGACACTGAAATTAATACAGATATTTTCAATGGTTTTGTATTGTTGTTATTGTAAAAAAATTTAGGTTATTTTTCAGCGTTTAGCACAATTTTTGTCATACTTACTTTCAATTCCACCAGAATCGCACAAGCATATGAGGTCCTAGGATAATAGGGCTTTATATCTTCTATAATGCGGATCGCAGTCTCCGCAGACAAGCGATAAACCCTACTAAAGTTGTGCATGTTAAATGGGTTCGACAAATCCCTTATTTGCCAATTTAGGTGCATTGTATCGGCTCTCTGCTTCGCCTTTATCCTATTACGGTGTTATAGCGCCAGTACAAACTGCATTTTCCAAGAAAAGCGTTCTAATCCACAATTCACAAAAACTTCCCGCGAGCTAAATAGCATTCGTGAAAATTTCCGAATAATAGACAACTTTCGAATTGAACTGTCATTTTCAAGGTCATTCGAAAAATTTTTCGAATCCGAATCCGAATCGAACCATTGTGAATACGGCTACTGTTGATGGAGAAGGAAGGTGGGCATTGGAACACCTAATACGTACGGTAAAGCCATCGAGTTTGAGCTCGTTTGATTAGTCTTGACAAGTACTCTGAGTGATCATAGAAAACGCGCGTAAAAATACATGCTATGAAAAAATATTTATAATTTGGGAACTAATTTTTATTATTATCAAAGTGTCTATCCCCGACAAATATCAACATCTATTATCATACTGGCGTCAATTAGTTTTATTTGTATATACTACTCAATGTCAAACGAGCAGAGGCTGTTCAAAAATAAAAATAAAAAAATAATAATAAGAATAATCGTTTATTTACCATCTTATAAAAAAAAAATGTATATATATGTATATAAAATAAATGAAACAAATATACTATAAATACATTACAAAAAAGAAAAACGAATTAAAAATTTACACGATGATAAATGGGCTTATGGCTCAGGGTAGCGTGACACAAGTCCCACCCCCTGCTATTCTGCCACTCACTCAAAATATATATTTATTACACACACACGAAGTTGAAGAAAAAAAAAAAAAAAAAAAAAAAAAAAAAAAAAAAACAAATAAAAAGCACACAGCCACCAAAGCACTTAGCCAGCCACCTCACTGCGCAGCGTCACACCCCACACACCAGAGCCTGCTTCGAGAGCAGCCAAGATTTAGTATGTTTTATAAATGTGAAATACTTAATACCCGTGCTTGGTGCACATACCACTAGTCAGACCTATGTAATTGTTGCCTGTGTTACAAACCCAGGACTATCTCGTACACTTTTCTAACTCGTTCACCTCCTAATTCGTCCATTTTCCTATCTTGTCCACGTGCTAATGTTGTCAACTATCTTCCACCCGCCTGCTTTTATACCGCGCTCCCGGGTGGCTGTTAGTGTTGTAGGTGGGTACTATTGTCTCTCTCGTAACCTATTTTATTTACTTTATAATCAGGCTACCAGTTGGTCCAAGCAATGGGAGATAGTGCGCTTTTTTTTTTAGAAACTAAAACTAAGTATCTTTACACGAAACACCTTTCCGAGTAAGTTCGCTAGTATATATGTATAGTATACATATTTAGTCTCTGTAGTAGTATAAATGGGCAGCAGCATTTTCCATTGTTGTATTTAAACACTGCGATCTCCAACCCGCCTGACAAGCGTGGAGATTATGGCAATAACCTATCGTTTGAGGGGCCCTAAGTCCTGCAGTGGACTGTTACGGGCTGTGATGATGATAGTCTTTGAACCTCGGTTACCAAATTCAATACTTGAGAATCCGGTCTAAGCAGCGCCATCTAGTGAGGCGCGCCGAACTACACTTTTTCCTTTTTAAGGTAGCTGTCTGAAAATCCACATTATTATTGGTTAGCGTCGGTGGCTTAATGATTAGCGGATCTGCTTCGTAAACGAGAGGTACCGAGTTCAATTCTCAGTGCCGCCATTTGACCCATGACATTGTCTGAGTTATGTGTATGAGTTAAACATCGTGAGGATGAGGGAAACTATCGTGATACTGAATGTGTAATCATGATCTAATCTGGCCAGGTTCCCCGGTTAATAGGGTCATGGAGGTCAGATGACAGTCTCTGTACTGTAATTACCTGATCCGCAAAATCCTAGACGAACCCCGGCCCCTCCCTACAGCAAAACCGGGATATTGACATGAACGAACACCTAACTTTAACTTTACTGTGGGTGGTACTCTGTTTAAAAGTTACATTATCTTAGTGCTACATATAAACAAATAATATAATGCTTTAACTATCGCGGTTATTATCACACATGTGTGAATGTGAATAAAATAATCAATAAAATATTTATTTTCTCTTCACATAGGTAGATCAAATTTTCAACAGAAACAATTTAACGTAAGTACAGTAAAAACCTGCGTGAGAGACTGGTGTCCGTACTAGGTAATAAATACCTGCCTAACAGATCACCAGGCCCCCATACCAATAGAATGTAATCTAGTGCAGAAATTGTTTACTCAATGTTTAAAACAAAAATATAACAAATTAGAAGCAATCATTTGGCCCTGTGGTGTCCGGCAGAGTAGAATAGCACCAACCCCTTACACTCATGGGTGTCGTACAAGGCGACTAATGTTTTCGAGGCAAAAGATCAAAATATCTCCGTAGTCTGGAAAATGGGCAGCAGCATTTTCCATTGTTATATTTAAACACTGCTATCTCCAATCCGCCTGCAAAGCGTGGAGATTATGGCAATAACCTCCCCTTTCGTGGGAGACCCCCAAAGTCCTGCAGTGGACTGTTACGGGCTGTGATGATGATGATGATGATGATTTGGAAAAAAGCAATAGCAACATTAAAAATAATAATCGTAATTATAAATTAATTTATATATGTCCAAGTATATTTATTATCTTACTATCTACTGCTACAACCTGCCCGTAGCTTATAACTTGCCAACTTAAGCGCGACTGGCTGCGATGGTCCTACGAATGATTGCAGATGTATATATATATATATATATATATATATCTTTGTTATACCTTTACAATAGGTATCATGATACCATTTTATTTACTTTGCGTCCTCATTTACAATTAACACTTAAGATTTATTATCCTTAACAAGCTCTTATTGTGTTGATTAGAAAACAATAGACGACACGGCACTAATTTCACCTATTTATTGACGATTGGTAACAACCGACTGTTTCTCTGGCAAAGGAGTCCATTGCGGGTATGGAACTAGGCAAAGTAAATATCCTTATTAGAAACTGTGCAATGGACTATGAGGATTTGTCAAATTGTAAAACACATTTTTATAAAGATGGTGCGTTCAGAAGCTATAATATGTAACTTTTAGGGAATAGATACAATTTACTTCTGTTTTGGTTGGTACTCGGTGCAGATTACGAGAAAACCTAGCTTATGGTTACTGAAAATAATAACCATACATTTCAAAAATACTTTAATTATTCAAAGTGACCTATAAAAGACATCAACGCACGAGTCTAGATTCGTTGATGTCTTTTGTATGAATCTTAAAATTATTTTACGGTGACTGCTAACCATCAGGCAAGCTGTAAGCTTGTTTACCATTATAGAGGTATAAATAATATTATTGAACGAGCGTATGCAAATATCACTCCACTCTACTCCACTCCACTTGATTGAAATAATTAACTGTCGCGTAACCTAACCTCTCATCATCACAGACACCCACTGCTTGGCCTACCTGTGGTAGGAAGGTACTACCGTTTGCACTACTGGTAGTATCGTGGTTTATTTTTTTACCTGTGGTACTGAAGGCTGTATCAACCTATCTACTACCAGTTTATAATGAGCTAACATCACTATGGTCGCGTCTATTGACGTCTCCGGTAGTACTACGGGATCAATTTGACATTTACAGTTACAGCAGCACACAGGATATTTTTTATTTAATAAATAAAAATACTGTCATAAATGCTAAAAAAATCGGGTGGCCGCCCCACCGGAATACAAGGCCGTTGGGTTTAATGTGAAACGTCTTCCTTGGCAGCTTTGAGACGCTCTCGAAACCGCCACGCTCGGTCAGCACCGGACATTGGAGTACCCACGTGTGGGCCATGGCCCCCTCTTTCCGACGACAAATTACACCTATTTTTATATGGATCTATTGTTGTAGACAAATATAATGAATACATGCAAGAATCACCGCAAGTATGAGTCGAGAGTTACACTGAATAGAAAGTCGATGGAGCGCGCGTTTCGTTCATTATATGCAGTGCCCCTCCCCCGCTGCCTCACTCGCCCCCAACGCAAATTCAAGATTAATACAGCGAGCTGACTATATACGCCGAACAATAATACTATATTCATGTTTTTTGCAGGTATTAAGCTAAGAGACATTTTCGTTACGGTTTAGTTTTTCTGACTTGGTAAGTACCTACTCATAATGTGTCAGTGTGATTTTAAAGACGTTCCATGTCAAAAAAGGATTTCACACTGCACAGAATTATGATTCTTAGGGTGCTAATGCACTTACTCTTGTATTGTACCTACTACGGTATCAAAATGAACGAGACAAGGTTCTGAACGCGACTCCCATAACAAAATATCGTCTGTGCCGTGTGCAGTGCGTTCCGATAAAACATCCGAGTTGCGTACGCGCAGCCTTAGTGCAGTACTGCATAGGAGAGGCTTCGCGCGCACTTCGTATATTTCCGAGAAAACTCTATTTTCTACAACATGCCTTGCGGTGGCTGTGGTGATAGTGAGTATATATATTTATTGTTGCAATTTTAAATTTTATAGGTACCAAGTTTATAGTGCGGTTTGTGGGGATTTGAGGTTTCTAATGCTTTTTTCTTGCTCTATGAGATATATCGTCGTCGACAGGGTGGTCTCTATTCATAGGTACTTAGAATTTGAAAAAATTAGTTAGGCCTATCTAAAATGCCGGTAGGGCGGCTTACACCAAATATTTAAACGCATTTGAGCTGATACATAAAAAATTTCTGTATCAGCTCAAATGCGTTTAATTTAATGTGTTTAAGAATTTGGTGCAACCCGAGCTTTATTATTCGTTAGTTTTACAAAATTCAAAAATGTTGGTATGTCTTATTTGCTACTTCGATGATATTTTGTGTTCGAGTATTAAAAATATTTATCTAATTCTGTGCAGATGATGTCACGGGAAAAGCTAATAAAATACCTACTATAGCGCTTGTAGGAAATAAATGTAGGTAATAATACTCTCCCAGAGCAATTATATCAATATTTTCCTCACCAATTATGCAAACATGGAGAGTTATTTACCATGAGCATTAAATTAACAATGTGCAATTACCATCCATATACTAAGTTGTTCGCCCTCTTATTGGTTCCTTAGTTGGTTTTGGAGAACTAGGTATAGTCGACTGCAAAGACCTGACCAATACATTTCATCATCATTATCACAGCCCGCAACAGTCCACTGCAGGACTTTGGGCCTCTCCCACGAACGTGGAGGTTATTGCCATAATCTCCACGATTGGCAGGCGGGTTGGAGATCGCAGTGTTTAAATATAACAATGAAAAATGGTGCTGCCCATTTTCCAGTCTAAGGAGACTCTTGATCTTTTGCCTCGAAAACATTAGTCGCCTTGTACGACACCCATTATTGTAAGGGTTTGGTGCTATTCTACTCTGCCGGACACCACACGGCCAATACATTTACGTACCATTAATTTAATATATGCTAGGGAGGTTCAGTCACTCTGCAGCTGACTGTGCGATTTATTTCTATGTACCAATCAGGCAAGATTTTGGGCAAGATAAGTCAAATCACACCTTCAGTTAGATTCGAATAACGAGCCTAAAATTTACATTCAGACACTAGCGACCCGACTCGGCTTCGCACGGGTCTTCTTTACTATAAATATACATACATATAATTAAACCTTTCGGAAGAGATTCTCTAACTGATGGTATAAATCGCATCAAGATCCGTTGCGTGGTTTAGGAGTTAGGGGAAATACCTACAGACGCGGAAAGCGACGGACGCCTATTTTGTGTTGCTGTTACAGAACCATAGCAAATTCCGTAGTTACAAAGTATAGATAGGTGTGATTATATTAGACGATACCACTGTAACATCGGGAATACAAATCGGAAAGTCCCGTCTAATATTATAATAGGTATGTGTAAATAACGAGAGTTTAGTTTGAAACAAACAACACATCTTTTTCCTTGACTAAAATTATTTATAATCGCCGTCATGTGTGGTGAAATGTTGTAAAGGTTCCAAATCGGAATTCGGAAATCGGAAATCGGAATCCGAAATGCGAAATCCGAAATCTTAAATTAGTTTTGCGCTATCTCCGCTTTTTTGAGGGGGAGAAGACGGCATCACTGTCCTGCCTACTCCTACCAGTTACTTCTTAATTCATTTTATTGCGCCCGAGAGTTAAAACCCAGGACCTGTGTGTGGTCGCCTCTGTAGATCCTGGCAACACAGGAGTTATAGCGGCAGGAATGAGTGGCGGGGCAAAGCCGTCTTTTTTACCTAATCACTTTTTAATGGTCGGATGCATATAAATTTGCTTCAGGAGAAATGTGATATCGGCATAGGTTTTATTGCAAATATTCCGCTGATTAAATTCAGTAGACTAATAGTAAGAGCACAAGTATGTGGTAAATAAATTATAAAGAACTTTGTTGGGCACCAATTTTTATTTCATGCTTAATGTGCAACTTAAATTAAATTAACAAAATAACAATTAATGCTTTGTTGTTAATGTCCATCATGAAGCGAGCCAAGCATTCTATCGTCATCAACTAACAGCATCCCCCTGGAACAAAATACTGTAATTAGTTAAAATTTTAATTGTTTACATGCTAAGCAAATCAAAAAGACAATACTTAGATTAAGGAACGGTCAAGACATTGCCTAAAAAATATTTCTTTGATAAATTTAACATTGTATAAGGAAGTACATTGCTTCTTGTGCTTTCAATTTTTTTTTAAATCTTTTTAATATTTCGGTATGATACCTACTTTAATCATCACCATCATCATCATGGCGTAAATGTCCCGTTATGCTCTCTATGTCTGCCTTGACCATGATCCAGGATTTGGTATATCAGGTAATTACAGTGCAGCGATAGCCATCTGACCTCCGTGGGGTCACGGAGGTCATATGGCTATCGCTGGACGAACGTGACTAGAATGGATAATGGCTACACATTCAGTAGTCTGAATGTGCAGGTTGCATAAAGATGTTTTCCCTCGCCGTAAGAGCATCGCTTAATATTCAACTAATGTAGATAACTCAGAAAAGAGTCATTGGTACATGGCCGCAGTGAGATTCGAACCAGGTACCTCTCGCATACGAGTCAGATACCGTAACCACTTGGCCACCGACGGTCCGTGATACCTACCTCAATGCGGTTCCATTATTTACGTATGTGATATAGTGATAAGTTCACCTGGCTTCGAGCAGTCTGAGCAGTTGGCTTCGCAGCTGCAGCTGTCCTTGCAGGCCGCGCCATCCTTGCCGGAATCTAAAGGATTATACGACGTAACCATGAATAAAAAGGTAGACACCTAAATTATATATGGATCCACCCCACCCCACTTAAAACAAAGCTACGATGGGCGTATTATGATTCCCGGTCGCTCACGATTTTAAACATAGATTCTGAATAAGCTGTAAGATTCAGACCAGACGGTGAATGTCTAGATTTTTTTAAAGTCGCATAAAAGTCGATATTTACTTTTACTTTTCGACGGCTTTACAATTTTGTGTAGGTATATTTTTGGGATAATTTGATAGAGGCGTCCTGTAGAAATATTTTTGTTCGCATGTTTTTTCAGGCGTCAGAAAAATAATTACCTACGTCCCGTGTAGGTATTGCTGAGAATACCTATTGAAAAGTGAAAAGCCTCTGTATGACGTCTACGTAGAGTATCAAAATTTAACTAATAATAAGGCCACGACAGTTAAAAAATGGTCTAAACGAATTTTTGTGGCAAGTGATCTTTGGATATGAGGCTTACGATCATTGTACGGTAATCTTATCGTAAATTTTACACAAGGATTTCAAGGATTTTGACAAAGCACGATGATGTGGTAAAAAAGTTACCTTTGCAGGGTTCGCAGGGGGCTGGCATTTTAGCTGGCGTTGACCTGAGGGTGTGGATGACCAGATGTTGTGGTGTCAAGTAGACTACGCCTATCTTCGAGTAACGTTACCATTTTATACTCACGGTTCGTTGTAAAAACTAACAGAGCAATGGCAAGGTCGATTGGTGACCTCACGGTTTTTGCTCGTGGACCAACTGGTGCATGCACGGAAACAACATCACAACCTTTCTGATGCTGTGGCCGAGTAACGGTGTTCATGGTTTTTTTTTTCATTATAGTTCCAACTAAGTTCTGAGGTACCAGTCTCTATACTTCCTTAATTGATTCCTTTATTCTTTCTTCTTTTTTTCTTCAAGATTCTTTTGGCGTAAAGTACCCACTTCTTATACGATAATATGTAGAAGAGTAGTAGTATTTGACTAGGTACCTTTCAGATACTATCTTTTGTCAGTATTACTTTGCAGAAAATAATACAAAAGTATCCGCGATTGTAGCTTTTTCAATAAAGATACAAATATTCATTGATCAAACAACGCAAACTTTCCTTTAAATTATTTAGTTAGTTTATGAAAAAAATATGAGGTACTTGTGGGTACCACCAACCTACACTCGGCAATGCATGATGGATGTTTATACCATTCACTCAGTGACCATCGAGCTGGCAGCCCATTTGATGGAAAGCAGTAAGATTCATTAGGTTTCATGTTGCCTTGGCACTGTAAACATTACTAGTATGTGCTTTGTGTGTGATACATGTTTGAGAACTGATATGTTTATTAGTGATAATTTTTAGTGTAATGTTGTTAGGGAAAACCCGAATCAACCCAGCAGTGTTAGACAGTCGGGCCCGATGGGGCGTACTACGCACACCCCATTTATAAATGTTATTCTTTAAAACAAGCTTTGACGATGATGCGATAAAAGAGGTTGGTTAGGCACGTAACCGGTCGGGTGACCCAGATATCGCTGGATGGATGAAGTCCTAAAAGACCTAGCGCCTAGTTCTCGCGCTGTGACATTCGAAATTGTTTGTAGCCACATATCTCCATTTATAATGGCACCAAAATGTCTATTGCAGTTAAAACACTTTTTCCCAACTATCTTCGACAATAATATAATGTCGAAGACAGATTTCAGTGACGTTTTTATACAGATTTGTGGCCACAGAAAAGAACTAATTTGAGATGTCATAGAACGAGAATAGGCCCCCTGTCCGCACTGGGAATCCTCGATTGGCAGGAGATGGCGCAGTATAGGAAGAGGTGGCGAACTCTGGTGTCGGAGGCCAAGATCCTCTTTGGGTCTCTGAGCCAGTAAGTAAGTAAGACAAGTAGCTGGTTAATGTCTTTCAATTCAATGTCATAGTTTTTCTTAAGTTGCTTCTTTTTGTTACCGAAGTGCAAATTATAGAGCGTTGCATTTTTATTAGTTGCACTGAGCATTCGTTATGGGCTAGACGCTTCTTGAAGTTACGTAATTGAATATTGATTATTGAAAAACTTGACAATGAAGGTACTTGAACTCAATTCATGTAAGTTTCTTAGTATAATATTTTATTAGATAGGTTCTCTGCCTAAGCTTCATGAAGTTTCCCTGGCAAGTCGTGATTTTGGGTATTGTTTGTCCACCAACTAATTGTCAGTAAGTCAGTCCGGACAGATCATAGGTAGATACTATATTTAAGTACACAATTGGATAAAAATGAATGGTTTGATCTGCGTTTATGGTCGTGTGCGTCGAATTGTATTAATAATGATGCACGATATCGGTCGCAATAATTTGAGTTACAATTTGATTTCCAGTGCTTGACGGAGAGCCCCGCGGTGTGGGGTGCGCGCCAGGTTGCGACTGTCACGACTTAAAAGATCTAGGTAAGGCCATAGACAATCCACGACTAGCACAAGTCTGCGCGCGAGAGCGACAAGTGAGAAAAGACGTGACATAGGCTATAATCGTATATGAAAGATATTTATTAGTAGTATTGAGAGAATGAAATAAAGGTTCTGGCGCGACGCGAGTTATGTCGCGAGCACACTTGTGCTACTCGTGCTGTTACTTGTTTTGCCCTCGGCAGATTTGTACTTTAGGATTCGTTGAACCAAATTTAAAAGAGTTTGGTCCATTGGTCTCATTTCTTTGTCGGTCCGTCCGTCTGTCTATTACAGTCAAGTATATCAGAAACTTCTGAAGTTAGCATATTTTCATCACCTATATTGTCGGGTTAGTTACCACGGTTAGTATTGTTTTACTCGAAATTTCGATGCTAGCATAATTGGCATATTTACATAATTATCACAAACGGTGATTGTGAGTGAGTTAGTGAGTGAATGATAACTTATGATACTTTATATTTACTTATTTTCTGTTAGAGCCGTGATCGAGCAGACTTGTTGATTTAAATAAGCGACAAACAAGCAAACCTGTCAATGAAAAAGACTTTTGTATAAGTACAATTAAAATAAATACTAGAAAAACTGTACTATTTAAATAATTAATTTTAATTAATTCCAGGTACTTGCATGAAGTAACTACATTGCTAAATTTACTGCGTGTCCATAAAATTGTTTACGTTTTCGAGGTTTAATTAAATAATTAACTTAAATAAAACTGCTTTTAATTAACATGGAAACAATGTCATTTTATTTCATTAGCTTAAATTAATTCATACAGACACATTTGATGTTCCTAAAATGTTATTTCTTGACAAAAACTAAATATCCGCCCATGGTGTATTCCACGACAAAAAAGCGCTTAAAGAAACTAAAAACGAAATATAAAGTTATGGAAAAATTTATAATGGTTAAAATAAAAGCTGGATCATAACTCTATCTCTCCTCTTTGGCTCTATTATGGAGAGAGGTAGAGACATGCTCTACTTTTTAGTAGTGGTGGCGTCTCCTGCGCAGCCTGCCTTCTTGGCGCAGGTGCACGAGGAGTCACACTTGCAGCCCTGGCAGCACTGGCCCGCGCTGCATTTGCAATCTGTAAATTAAAAAAAATAAGCACCTGGGGTCTAAAAAAGCCATATTGAGTGTTTCATATTATGAGTCACTAGCTCGCAAACTGCGACTTCGTTCACGTATTGTCCCTACCCTATACACCTTCCCCTTGAATCACTTTATCTATTGTTGAAAACCGCATTAAATCCGTTGCGAAGTATAAAAAATATATGCGTATATACAGACCGCGAGACGCGACTTTGTTTTGTACTATTATGATTTATATTAGAGCGCCACAAACTTATCTGATCCGATGGTTAAAACTGGAACTAAGTGACGCCATTTTGAATTGTCATGTCAATTTCAGCAACAGCGACGCTGCAGATAACTTTGTGACAAATTAATATGAAACGCTAATGTAGTCGTTTTAGACCGCCTGAGGAGCAAATGGTTCATCATCATCATTCGAGCGGTCAGCCCCAGCTTCCACCGCTTTCATACTCTTTCTTCTCACTTCGCTTCGTCCGGCATTGGGCAACCTGGAATTGTAAGCCATTGGCTCTCGCATCTCACTCGGCGATGTCAATCCATCGCTTCTTGGGACACCCACGGGACCTCTTTCCTGATACCGGCATACAGGGTAGGGTATAGACACTTGTTTCCATGTATAACTGGGGCATACGGAGCACGTGACCCAAGCAACGCAGTGATAAACAAAAGATTCTCGACCGTAATATTTGGATGTGGAATGAGATCCCAGCTACAGTTTTCGAGCCCGGAGTGTTCCTTTCGACGATGACATGGCATGGGATCGTGCAGAAGGTATCTTACAGGTCTCTTTAGAAGTGGGTAACGCATTAATGGCGCACCTGTTGATGCTGATGTCTATATGCGACGATGACCACTTTCCATCAGGTAGTCAGCTTGCCTCTGTCTGTCGTATTATAAAATAAAAAATGTGCAACTCGACAGAGGGAAGCAATAGACATATTTAATCATTTTTCGTCCTACATAGTTACCTATTATGTGTGAAGTCTTCACATAAAAACCTTCCTCCCATTAATTATTTGGATTTCAGGATTTGTCTTGTCCATATTTTTCTTCATTAAACTCATTATCACAATATTCTGTGATTAAACTAAACTTTATCCAATGTGTTACGAGCCAGTAGCGTTATCAAGGTACCTATGTAGCTGTTGCAATTAATTTCCCACTCAATTCCATTCCTAATAATAACTAACGAGAATGCTTACCTAACTCAGTCGAAGGTTATATCGTGTTTCAGCTGTTCGCTACCAAAACACGAAGGAAAATGTACGAGGCAATATTCTCAAACAATTACAACGCCGTGTTGTTTGGTCGATACGAATGATTTGGAAACAATAGATACAACGAACTAGTTCAACAAGACATGGTTGATATTATTTTTAACGAAGAAGGTGAAAAATTAAAGATTCAATAGTGGACGATCTACGGCTGAGATGACAATTTTTTTATGCTACTCATTGACAAACAAGCAGACTGCCTACCTGATGGTAATTTTAGAGAAAACCCTATGACACCCATGGTGGCTAAATGGTTAGCGGGCCTGCCTTGAATGCGGATGATGGATCTTCGCGGATATTATGATTGATGTACTCGTATGCCGCTATTTGATAGTGAGTCATCATCATCATCATCTTGGCGTCAATATCGGTGTGCTCTCGTCCTCGGGGTTTTGTACTACATGTCCATGTTGACAGAAAAGCCTGATCAAATTGGCTCATGGTTACACAGCCACTCACCTGACTATGCAGGTTTTATCATGATATTTTCTCTCACTATAAGAGAATCGGTAAGAACTGGTGAAAAGGTTTTTTCGGGGCAACAACGCGTGGGTGATGTTCCTGGTATTGCAAACGTCCATAGGCTGCGGTGACTGTTTACCATCAGGCGGGTCGTGAGCTTGTTTGCCACCTTAGTGGTATAAAAAAAAACTGGGTTTCGAACTCGGTACCTCACGCTTACGGGTCGGACCCGATCCTCATATTTAGGTTCAGATTTACGACAAAGGCAGAAAATTCGTGAATAAAAAATTTTTTCAAGAATGTATCTGTGGAAGTACAAGAAATCCACATGCATTTTGACCAGCTTGGCAATATAAGGCCTAATTTTTACCTACCCTACACCTATTTTTACAAATATTTGTGAGAATGAGGCCTACGTGCCTGAACAAAGAGACAAATAGAGTGTGACCATGATCTATACATGACAAAAGACTGTCACCCATATAACGTACACGTCAAGTAACGTCTCTACAGCTGTAATTGTACTGCTACCTTTTTATACTACCAATGACAAAAGTCTGTCGCCTATACTGTACTGTATTGAACACCTCTTGCCTTATCTTTAAGGAGCACAACAATGCAATCTTTGTTGCATAGCAGCAGAAATAGATAAGACGGTGTTGTCACCCAGGCTCGACATCGCTCTACCACCTATGAATGTGGATGGATGCAGGTTATCTATAATATAGGTATATTGCATTTCACCTATCTATACTTTGTAACTACGGAATTTGCTATGGTTCTGTAACAGCAACACAAAATAGGCGTCCGTCGCTTTCCGCGTCTGTAGGTATTTCCCCTAACTCCTAAACCACGCAACGGATCTTGATGCGATTTATACCATCAGTTAGAGAATCTCTTCCGAAAGGTTTAATTATATGTATGTATATTTATAGTAAAGAAGACCCGTGCGAAGCCGAGTCGGGTCGCTAGTGTCTGAATGTAAATTTTAGGCTCGTTATTCGAATCTAACTGAAGGTGTGATTTGACTTATCTTGCCCAAAATCTTGCCTGATTGGTACATAGAAATAAATCGCACAGTCAGCTGCAGAGTGACTGAACCTCCCTAGCATATATTAAATTAATGGTACGTAAATGTATTGGCCGTGTGGTGTCCGGCAGAGTAGAATAGCACCAAACCCTTACAATAATGGGTGTCGTACAAGGCGACTAATGTTTTCGAGGCAAAAGATCAAGAGTCTCCTTAGACTGGAAAATGGGCAGCACCATTTTTCATTGTTATATTTAAACACTGCGATCTCCAACCCGCCTGCCAATCGTGGAGATTATGGCAATAACCTCCACGTTCGTGGGAGAGGCCCAAAGTCCTGCAGTGGACTGTTGCGGGCTGTGATAATGATGATGAAATGTATTGGTCAGGTCTTTGCAGTCGACTATACCTAGTTCTCCAAAACCAACTAAGGAACCAATAAGAGGGCGAACAACTTAGTATATGGATGGTAATTGCACATTGTTAATTTAATGCTCATGGTAAATAACTCTCCATGTTTGCATAATTGGTGAGGAAAATATTGATATAATTGCTCTGGGAGAGTATTATTACCTACATTTATTTCCTACAAGCGCTATAGTAGGTATTTTATTAGCTTTTCCCGTGACATCATCTGCACAGAATTAGATAAATATTTTTAATACTCGAACACAAAATATCATCGAAGTAGCAAATAAGACATACCAACATTTTTGAATTTTGTAATACTAACGAATAATAAAGCTCGGGTTGCACCAAATTCTTAAACACATTAAATTAAACGCATTTGAGCTGATACAGAAATTTTTTATGTATCAGCTCAAATGCGTTTAAATATTTGGTGTAAGCCGCCCTACCGGCATTTTAGATAGGCCTAACTAATTTTTTCAAATTCTAAGTACCTATGAATAGAGACCACCCTGTCGACGACGATATATCTCATAGAGCAAGAAAAAAGCATTAGAAACCTCAAATCCCCACAAACCGCACTATAAACTTGGTACCTATAAAATTTAAAATTGCAACAATAAATATATATACTCACTATCACCACAGCCACCGCAAGGCATGTTGTAGAAAATAGAGTTTTCACGGAAATATACGAAGTGCGCGCGAAGCCTCTCCTATGCAGTACTGCACTAAGGCTGCGCGTACGCAACTCGGATGTTTTATCGGAACGCACTGCACACGGCACAGACGATATTTTGTTATGGGAGTCGCGTTCAGAACCTTGTCTCGTTCATTTTGATACCGTAGTAGGTACAATACAAGAGTAAGTGCATTAGCACCCTAAGAATCATAATTCTGTGCAGTGTGAAATCCTTTTTTGACATGGAACGTCTTTAAAATCACACTGACACATTATGAGTAGGTACTTACCAAGTCAGAAAAACTAAACCGTAACGAAAATGTCTCTTAGCTTAATACCTGCAAAAAACATGAATATAGTATTATTGTTCGGCGTATATAGTCAGCTCGCTGTATTAATCTTGAATTTGCGTTGGGGGCGAGTGAGGCAGCGGGGGAGGGGCACTGCATATAATGAACGAAACGCGCGCTCCATCGACTTTCTATTCAGTGTAACTCTCGACTCATACTTGCGGTGATTCTTGCATGTATTCATTATATTTGTCTACAACAATAGATCCATATAAAAATAGGTGTAATTTGTCGTCGGAAAGAGGGGGCCATGGCCCACACGTGGGTACTCTAATGTCCGGTGCTGACCGAGCGTGGCGGTTTCGAGAGCGTCTCAAAGCTGCCAAGGAAGACGTTTCACATTAAACCCAACGGCCTTGTATTCCGGTGGGGCGGCCACCCGATTTTTTTAGCATTTATGACAGTATTTTTATTTATTAAATAAAAAATATCCTGTGTGCTGCTGTAACTGTAAATGTCAAATTGATCCCGTAGTACTACCGGAGACGTCAATAGACGCGACCATAGTGATGTTAGCTCATTATAAACTGGTAGTAGATAGGTTGATACAGCCTTCAGTACCACAGGTAAAAAAATAAACCACGATACTACCAGTAGTGCAAACGGTAGTACCTTCCTACCACAGGTAGGCCAAGCAGTGGGTGTCTGTGATGATGAGAGGTTAGGTTACGCGACAGTTAATTATTTCAATCAAGTGGAGTGGAGTAGAGTGGAGTGATAGGTGCATACGCTCGTTCAATAATATTATTTATACCTCTATAATGGTAAACAAGCTTACAGCTTGCCTGATGGTTAGCAGTCACCGTAAAATAATTTTAAGATTCATACAAAAGACATCAACGAATCTAGACTCGTGCGTTGATGTCTTTTATAGGTCACTTTGAATAATTAAAGTATTTTTGAAATGTATGGTTATTATTTTCAGTAACCATGAGCTAGGTTTTCTCGTAATCTGCACCGAGTACCAACCAAAACAGAAGTAAATTGTATCTATTCCCTAAAAGTTACATATTATAGCTTCTGAACGCACCATCTTTATAAAAATGTGTTTTACAATTTGACAAATCCTCATAGTCCATTGCACAGTTTCTAATAAGGATATTTACTTTGCCTAGTTCCATACCCGCAATGGACTCCTTTGCCAGAGAAACAGTCGGTTGTTACCAATCGTCAATAAATAGGTGAAATTAGTGCCGTGTCGTCTATTGTTTTCTAATCAACACAATAAGAGCTTGTTAAGGATAATAAATCTTAAGTGTTAATTGTAAATGAGGACGCAAAGTAAATAAAATGGTATCATGATACCTATTGTAAAGGTATAACAAAGATATATATATATATATATATATATATACATCTGCAATCATTCGTAGGACCATCGCAGCCAGTCGCGCTTAAGTTGGCAAGTTATAAGCTACGGGCAGGTTGTAGCAGTAGATAGTAAGATAATAAATATACTTGGACATATATAAATTAATTTATAATTACGATTATTATTTTTAATGTTGCTATTGCTTTTTTCCAAATCATCATCATCATCATCATCACAGCCCGTAACAGTCCACTGCAGGACTTTGGGGGTCTCCCACGAAAGGGGAGGTTATTGCCATAATCTCCACGCTTTGCAGGCGGATTGGAGATAGCAGTGTTTAAATATAACAATGGAAAATGCTGCTGCCCATTTTCCAGACTACGGAGATATTTTGATCTTTTGCCTCGAAAACATTAGTCGCCTTGTACGACACCCATGAGTGTAAGGGGTTGGTGCTATTCTACTCTGCCGGACACCACAGGGCCAAATGATTGCTTCTAATTTGTTATATTTTTGTTTTAAACATTGAGTAAACAATTTCTGCACTAGATTACATTCTATTGGTATGGGGGCCTGGTGATCTGTTAGGCAGGTATTTATTACCTAGTACGGACACCAGTCTCTCACGCAGGTTTTTACTGTACTTACGTTAAATTGTTTCTGTTGAAAATTTGATCTACCTATGTGAAGAGAAAATAAATATTTTATTGATTATTTTATTCACATTCACACATGTGTGATAATAACCGCGATAGTTAAAGCATTATATTATTTGTTTATATGTAGCACTAAGATAATGTAACTTTTAAACAGAGTACCACCCACAGTAAAGTTAAAGTTAGGTGTTCGTTCATGTCAATATCCCGGTTTTGCTGTAGGGAGGGGCCGGGGTTCGTCTAGGATTTTGCGGATCAGGTAATTACAGTACAGAGACTGTCATCTGACCTCCATGACCCTATTAACCGGGGAACCTGGCCAGATTAGATCATGATTACACATTCAGTATCACGATAGTTTCCCTCATCCTCACGATGTTTAACTCATACACATGTGGGAGATAATATTATTATTGTATTTATCTTCATTTTTATAAAATGAAGGTAGTGTTCTTAAATTAAAAACCACATGCGGGTACACCGCAGTCTATAAAAAGGCGGCCATCGCTTTCGACAGGTCAGACGTTGTCCGACTGCGGACACGGCACCACCAGTGCTCTGAACTGTCTTCCTCAGGTAATCTTGCTTAACCGTATAACTCGTATTATTGCTATGTTCTATTTTGTTATTTCTATAGAAATAACAATTAATTATTGTCAACTTGTCTGTATTTTGCTAAATCTAAGTACATCACTTAAGCTACTAAAATATGTCCTCTCCATCTGTTGCTGTCCATTTATTATATTATTGGTAATAATATACATAGATTTATTATTCATATTTCTTTGTTTAATTTCTATACACGTTCTCCCACATCAGAAGTGGGATAAAGGATCCCAACATCCCACAATATTTCTAATGCAATGTCCTTTGTTTTCATGTTACATCGTGATCTTTTCGCACCGCCCGCATGAGGCTGAGGAAACTGGATGCCTCCGACGACGCGAAGTGTCGAGTGCATGACCAGACATCATAGGGTCCACAACAACTACAGGCTGCAAATTAGCATTCGGTGAGTCGTTACGAGTTTACTTGATTCAAGTGAGTTTATAACCGAATTGGAATCATTTGTTTCCGCGTAGAACGTGTAAAGAACAAAATTGAGAAAGTCCGACTAAGTTTTTATGTACCAAATTACGGAGTTACAATTTAATTTTGTTTTACAATGTATTATTACTGTCTAGAAACGAATACGAACACAAAAGTAAACGTCGAACAATATTTGTTTGCCGAGGGTATGATTTTATTATAATTTTAACGTTGACCGCCAAAATACGATTATTCTGAAAAGCTACCTCCAACATTGAAAAAAAAAAAAAAAAGTCACTTTGATTAGTAGGTAACGTCATTTTTGTTGGTGACAAATTATTTTATCGAAAGGAATGTAAATATATTGACGGTAGATAGTTTCAAATTATGTTTTGAGTGACTTAGTTAATCCTGTGACTTACTTAAGTTCGACCTGTTTAAGGCTTTGGTAGACGGATTTAAGCAACTAAGTCCATACGTGACGACTATCGAGCAAAGGTTTTTATGACATTTATGTGGTTGGTTTTGTTTACTCAAAGCTTGTGGCATCACCGGATGGAGATGATGTTGGTGTTTTACGTACTAGGCTGACGGAGCCTCTGGGAGCGTGGCCAACAGATGGTAATTGTTTCAAGCTTTGTGAAAAGATGTTAAACATGATGATGATGATAAGAAAAGTCCACATATTTTGGTGATTGCTCAATAGTCAGTTACATAATGTTAACTTTAGCTTCGAGTACTGAAATATCATTGATTACCGATACCAAGTAACTATTTCGAGTTCTGTTATTGTGCCTGTAAGATGAGGCACTGTAAGCAATGGGGAGATTTCATATCCTTCGGCTAGTACAAGTTTTATAGTACCTACACTGTTGTTGAGGTTAAACACCCCGATTTATTTTGCTGATTTGGAGTGGCCCGGGAGTCGTGTGTGTGACTCTTTGGGCTGAGAGCCCCGAAAGTCTCGGATGTTTCAAGTTTTTGTTCTGATTTTTTTGGAAGACGGCTGGATATGAGACCTCTTTGTTATTACAAACATTGTTAAATTGTTTAAAATGGGAACTTACACGAAACGTAGTCACAGATAGAGTAGACTCGATCGAACAGTGACAAAAAAAAATGATGACGATTACTTTACTTGTTTAGTTGTTTTGGTGTGGTAACCGATAGACACATTAACTTAATGAATGTAATATCTTATTCTTTTAGGTCAGAAGTACTAAAAATGTTACATAGTCTGTTTTGTAAATCCATGGGTGTGGGAGCCTGGTGACCTGTATCACAGGTTCTATGGAACCTATTTCAGACACCAGTTTCTCACAAATAAATATAGCTACAAAAATTAAATAGTACTGACCTACTTACGTATCATTTATTTGTTTGTGAAAAAATAATAAATGCTTGTTTTATTATTATACTGTTACCTAAAACTGTTGAAGGCAGAAATAAGCTTTTCATTTCCAAATTGGGAAATTATGTATCTAATGTAAAGAACGATACATTTTTAGAGACGTTAACACAGTTGAATGAAAGCGTTTTACCGCGCTGGTAGCCAAATGAAAGTAGGTAATATTTTGAATTCGATTACTAATGGGACCTGAAGCAAGTGACTTAATGGGAAATGAATTTCCGATTCTGTTATCCATGGACCGTGACCGTGGCAAAACTCAGTTGCTCTTTTATGACGCTGCTCTAGATATTGGCTAAATAGAAGTTGCAGCGCTGGGAATTTGCATTGCATACTACTGGCAGTATAGTTGTTTAGGTAGTAAGTACGGGTCAATGGTGTGGAAAGTTCCTACATGATTACCGATTAATCAAATACAAAAAATATGGAGACTAGTCAATTGTTTTGTCTAGGGTACAAGAGTAGAGTGTAATTTCTTTAATAAAATGTGATTCCGATGAAAAGCCCTAGAGTTGGCTAATATGTAATCACGGGGATTGGAAATCCTACCTAATGGATGATCACGGCGATGATCATCAGGTTGATCACAAATGAAACAATTATAAAGTTGAAATTTTTATTGTAAGTTCGGGTAGAGCAACCGGGATAGCTCTGTGTGATTGTATTTGAAGATACAGACACCTTGCAATAACAGAGGTGACATGTTCTGAGATGTTTATTTTGGGTACATTATTAACGATTAACGACTCAGTAATTGAAATTTGTGACTTTGATGCCTAGAAGCTGTTCATTGGTAAAATCCTGATTCAATTTTGATGTTGGGCGGTAGAGATAATGTTATTTTCGTGGAGATGACCATTGAATGTTGGTTTGGGTCTAGGACGATTACTTGTTGTGTAACTCACGTATTTATTATCACGTGTTGTGATGGCAGATGGACTGCATTACTTGCGATAGTCTGTATACGATGTACTGAATAGATTTGATCGAAGGACTGACCACGAGCTGATAAAGTAAAGTGGGCTTAGTAAAGTAAAGCTTGTTAAATTTACTATTTTACGATTTTAGCAATTTCATATTGAGATACTGTATAGTCTAACAGTAGTTTATCTACATACAAGAGTACGGCCAGTACTGTATTAGCTTCTATGTATTACAAAGGTACTACTGGAGTCTATAAGTACTTACGGATTACAAAAGTACGACGAATCAACGTCACTGAGTGGAAGCGTTAGTAATGTTTATTGATTTCGATTTGTATTTCCACGAGTTAAGGAATATTGTTTTGAGTTTAGAATGATAAGAGGAGAGCTAGTATAGTCTTTTATAGCCATAGGGTCAGGTATGATCGAGCGAACATGGTACTGTGCTGTGGTATTTTAGTTTCAGATAACACACGAGGGCGGTCTTGAGCCTAGACATCATGTTGAATAAAATACGCAACGTCAATCGAAGCACCGCCTTGCGGATTGCTGGAAATACTGTGATGACATCCTTTTCGGCTCGCGGCCGTGGTCAGGACGTGGAACTAGCTGCTCATCCATTAATGAGAGAAGTCTTGATTTATTGCCTCACGTCATATGGCCGTTCTCCATAAATGCATAAAAGAGAGTGCTGCATAATGGATCATCAAGGGACCTTCGTTCTTCGTTCATCGGTGCTCCGACGAATTGTGCTGTACAATATATCGATGGCCAACGATGTTATACTGGGTGTTTGGTGCGATGTGCGGGTCATTTGATTTGACCGTTGCAATGTGATTTGGCATTTAATTGTAGTTGATTTGGCCACTGATTTGAGAATTGGCATATGGGGTCATATGATTTGACCATTGCCATGTGTTTTGGCCACTGCCGTGAGGATTGGCATTCAGGTACCTGTGATTTGACTATTAGTACCATGTGATTTGGTGTTTATATGGCTCATGTGATTTGGCCATTGCCATGCAATTTGGCGTATTCTACCAACTACAGAAGGAACACCTTTCTATCGTGAGTGAATTTTAAAGATTTATCCAGGAGAATTAATCTTGATTTATTTAACACAAGTTGTAAGTCAGCGAGAGACTGCATACTCAACTATTACTTCGACGCGTTGTGGCATTTTTCAAACCATGTTATTATGGATTTGACTATTGTTACAATATGTAAGTATATTTTAGTTTAAACTTGAAATCGTAAAGTCTTGTAGACTGTTCGGTATGCTTGACTTTTAGTTAAGTATGTATTAAATTATCCAGTTTTTATCGGTGGAAGCCTGTAATTGGCTCTGTGCTAATATAAAATAATACTGGTATTATTTTATATTGTTATCATTGCTGTTGGTTTTCCTTAAGTAAATAGGATAAAAAGTATGATTTCGGTCACGTTTGACAAATTAAATTACTACGATCATGAGACCTAATCAGTATTTCCTAAATAGATAATTTAATTGGATTTTACATTGATGCTAGTTGATGTAAATTGATTATCTTTTTAGTAAATTGTCATAATGTAACTCGAGTAAAGATACGTGCATTGCATTGTCATGATATAATTCGACCCTAAGTATTCTTTAAGGATTGAATTTTATTGTTTCCTAATGTTAAATATCTGTTTCTTATGTTACACATACATTTTTGTTTAATTGTAATTTTGAGATAGTGTATCGCAAGCCAATTAGGCTGCTCGTCAGTATGGCCGTGTGGGAGATAATATTATTATTGTATTTATCTTCATTTTTATAAAATGAAGGTAGTGTTCTTAAATTAAAAACCACATGCGGGTACACCGCAGTCTATAAAAAGGCGGCCATCGCTTTCGACAGGTCAGACGTTGTCCGACTGCGGACACGGCACCACCAGTGCTCTGAACTGTCTTCCTCAGGTAATCTTGCTTAACCGTATAACTCGTATTATTGCTATGTTCTATTTTGTTATTTCTATAGAAATAACAATTAATTATTGTCAACTTGTCTGTATTTTGCTAAATCTAAGTACATCACTTAAGCTACTAAAATATGTCCTCTCCATCTGTTGCTGTCCATTTATTATATTATTGGTAATAATATACATAGATTTATTATTCATATTTCTTTGTTTAATTTCTATACACGTTCTCCCACACACATAACTCAGACAATGTCATGGGTCAAATGGCGGCACTGAGAATTGAACTCGGTACCTCTCGTTTACGAAGCAGATCCGCTAATCATTAAGCCACCGACGCTAACCAATAATAATGTGGATTTTCAGACAGCTACCTTAAAAAGGAAAAAGTGTAGTTCGGCGCGCCTCACTAGATGGCGCTGCTTAGACCGGATTCTCAAGTATTGAATTTGGTAACCGAGGTTCAAAGACTATCATCATCACAGCCCGTAACAGTCCACTGCAGGACTTAGGGCCCCTCAAACGATAGGTTATTGCCATAATCTCCACGCTTGTCAGGCGGGTTGGAGATCGCAGTGTTTAAATACAACAATGGAAAATGCTGCTGCCCATTTATACTACTACAGAGACTAAATATGTATACTATACATATATACTAGCGAACTTACTCGGAAAGGTGTTTCGTGTAAAGATACTTAGTTTTAGTTTCTAAAAAAAAAAGCGCACTATCTCCCATTGCTTGGACCAACTGGTAGCCTGATTATAAAGTAAATAAAATAGGTTACGAGAGAGACAATAGTACCCACCTACAACACTAACAGCCACCCGGGAGCGCGGTATAAAAGCAGGCGGGTGGAAGATAGTTGACAACATTAGCACGTGGACAAGATAGGAAAATGGACGAATTAGGAGGTGAACGAGTTAGAAAAGTGTACGAGATAGTCCTGGGTTTGTAACACAGGCAACAATTACATAGGTCTGACTAGTGGTATGTGCACCAAGCACGGGTATTAAGTATTTCACATTTATAAAACATACTAAATCTTGGCTGCTCTCGAAGCAGGCTCTGGTGTGTGGGGTGTGACGCTGCGCAGTGAGGTGGCTGGCTAAGTGCTTTGGTGGCTGTGTGCTTTTTATTTGTTTCTTGTTTTTTTTTTTTTTTTTTTTTTTTTTTTTTTTCAACTTCGTGTGTGTGTAATAAATATATATTTTGAGTGAGTGGCAGAATAGCAGGGGGTGGGACTTGTGTCACGCTACCCTGAGCCATAAGCCCATTTATCATCGTGTAAATTTTTAATTCGTTTTTCTTTTTTGTAATGTATTTATAGTATATTTGTTTCATTTATTTTATATACATATATATACATTTTTTTTTTATAAGATGGTAAATAAACGATTATTCTTATTATTATTATTTATTTATTTTTATTTTTGAACAGCCTCTGCTCGTTTGACATTGAGTAGTATATACAAATAAAACTAATTGACGCCAGTATGATAATAGATGTTGATATTTGTCAGGGATAGACACTTTGATAATAATAAAAATTAGTTCCCAAATTATAAATATTTTTTCATAGCATGTATTTTTACGCGCGTTTTCTATGATCACTCAGAGTACTTGTCAAGACTAATCAAACGAGCTCAAACTCGATGGCTTTACCGTACGTATTAGGTGTTCCAATGCCCACCTTCCTTCTCCATCAACAGTAGCCGTATTCACAATGGTTCGATTCGGATTCGGATTCGAAAAATTTTTCGAATGACCTTGAAAATGACAGTTCAATTCGAAAGTTGTCTATTATTCGGAAATTTTCACGAATGCTATTTAGCTCGCGGGAAGTTTTTTCAGCATTTTTAACACTGAACGCGATAGGACGTACGATGTCAACATACTATAACTTGACCCGCCGCCCCAAATCATTGGTGTACGAGTGTCTAAACAGAATCGAGCAAAGCATAGGGTTGGCCGATCTGCTCACCGAAAGGGGATTCGTGATGGGCATGCGAGACTTTCGCCGGCAATTGTTGGAGCTACGACTACCCAGATCCCTATACATGGACTTGTTCTTTTACAATTTACCCCTATGGGAGGTGGACGTTTCATCGGAGGAGGTGGTCCCCAGCGACTGCCAATGGTGCGGAGCCGTGACCAATATCAGCGCCAGAGCGTCCATCGTCATGTCTACAGACTTGTTTTGTGAACACTGTACGGGTAACATGTATAAATAAAAGGATTTTTTACTTAAAATTATTTTATTTACAAAATCTTTAATCCAGTTTCGGCTTGCCTAAATTCGCAGACGCGACGCGCGATTTCATCACCATGCTCGTTCTACTTAGATCACACAATGCTCCGCATTTTTGGATTTAAAGGAATATAAGCCTTGCTTTTGTAAACACTGTACGGGTAACATGTATAAATAAAAGGATTTTTTACTTAAAATTATTTTATTTACAAAATCTTTAATCCAGTTTCGTCTTGCCTAAATTCGGGGGAATAAACAATCTTTTTGAAATTTGTACAATGCTTCATGGGGGTTATGGGCAAGTGTTTCGGTAGCACTACCAACTGGGCGATTCGCTGGTTGTTTTGCAGTACGACGTCGTTGCGAGGCACAAAGGACACGCCCAAGATAAAAAAAAAAAAAAAAATCATCTTGGCGTTAATGTCCCGGTTGTGCTCTCGAGAACGAGGGCCCGGGGTCCGCCTTGACCATGATCCAGGATTTGGCAGGTCAGGTAATTACAGTGGAGCGACTGCCATCTGACCTCCATGACCCTGCTACCAGGGGAACCTGACCAGATTGGATCACGGTTACACATCCAGTCGCCTGAATGTGCAGGTTTCATCACGATGTTTTCCCTCACCGTAAGAGCATCGGTTAGAATTCAACTAATGTACATAACTCAGAAAACAGTCATTGGTACATGGCCGGAGCGGGATTCGAACCCGGGACCTCTGGCTTACGAGTCGGATACTGTAACCGCTCGGCCACCGACGCTCCGCCGACAAAGGACACGCCCAAGATGCCCGTATAAAAGGGGTCTATCACGCCAACGGGAACCTCGCCGATGCGATGCGTCGACGATCGAGGACATATTAATCCCACTGCAACCGGCGGCAAGACTATTCGATGCTTTGTCTTTAGCGATTGAAATTGGCCCGCCGGACACACCCTTTCGCCCGCCTCGCCGAAATCCAACAGTAGATCGATGCCCGCGTCAAACGCAAACTTTCCCCGCACCAACCCCTCGTCATTGGTCAATATGTTATTGTAAAAGTAGAGCTTGATAAAATCGATGACAGTGTTGACACCCTCGGCGTCGTAGCCCTCGCCGCTGAGCTTGATCACGGTGGTGCCTCGCTCCAGTGCCGCTTGCATGTATTCGTTGTTGCGCGTCGCGTTCTCGGGCGAGTCGACCAGCACGTAGAGGGCTTGCCGCATCTCCAGCGCTGGCTCGCAGGGTCCCGAATAAAACACGCCCCCGCTGTCGGGAAAGGCGCAGGTCAGAACGTGGCGGACCCGGTTGTCGAACGTTCCGTAGCAGGCGAACATGGTGGTTGGAATGACTCGACCGGCGCAAACACCGCCCCTTTTATATTTCTTGTGACGTCATCAACGGATATGAATAAGGATAGACTTGACTCTGTTGGTAGTTACGTTCTCTCTTTCTCGTGCAAAATGTCAATGCATCCATTGCTTCTGATGGTGCTGTTACGGCTACTGTGGGTGCCGCCGGTGGCCTCTAGGACCGAGGAGCTCCTCTCACACGGCCCTGTGACCCAACACAGTGTCGAGAGGTTCTCCTCGCCGTCGGGCGCGATAGTGTCGGATTTACATCAACTGCAAATATTGAGCGAGTATCAAAACGTCTACACTTTGTACGACTATACGGGGGTGTATAATAGCGCGGAAAAGTATTGTCAGGAAGTTCAGGAGATAATCAATCAGGGAGGTAGTGATCAGCGTTACATGATGATAAAATCAGAGTTTTGTAGCATAGCTCAGCGGTTGGCAGCATTTGAAAACTCCGGCCTCTCTGACTTTGATAGGGACTACTATGAATTGGAGGAGCCGCACAGTCGTCAGAAACGATCGGGCGTCGTCAAATTTGTAGGATCTGCGTACAAATGGCTCTGGGGCACCATGGACGACTCGGACCGCGAACGAATCAACGCCGATTTGATCGCTCTCGGCGAACAACAATTGGCGTCTGCGGAAAAACTCAACGGCATGGTGTCCTACGTCCAAAACGGGTTTTCGACAATTCAATCCACTCTAACGGATGTTACGAATAAATTGATTGATGGTGAAAAACGATTAGATAAAATGTTGAATGATACCAGGTATATGGTCAATAATGAACGTAAAATTAGCTACCTAACGATCGTGCTGGGTCACGTGCGCCATTTATATACCGAAATTAACGAGGAACTTAAATTTGTATTGCGTAAAAATTATATAATGGCCGGCATCAGGGATAAAATACCAAGTTCATCCTATACCCTCTTTAAAATGCTAAGCGAAAAGTTTCAGTATAGCCTTTTCGTTCATAATAAAACGTTGGTACATAGGATTAAAGTATGGTATGCTCCCCAATTTGCCTATTCGTATTACCGTGTCCTCCCCGTTCCTACACCCGTCCCGGAAGGTGGCAATATCGCCATGTACATTCGCCACAATTACGTTGGGTTATACAAGTTGCGTAGCTCCACCAAGTACCGACTTGTCTACGTAAACGATATGGCCCCCTGTACATTGGGCCTGGACAAGAATACGTATTGCACCGCCACACACGACATTGAGGAATATGAAAGGTCTTTCGACTATATGGAATGCGAAGAGGCGCTAATTTGGGATAAACCCATAAAAACAATCACCCGACTATGCCAACCATACGCTACCGATTCAGATGTAATTAGCATAGATTATAACCAATACATTTACGCATGTCCCTATGCCCATTGCTTGTTCCAGCAGCGGTTCGAAAATCCCGATAATAATAACGCAATCGTGTATCAACTCTACCCCGTTAGTAAGATCACCCTCGAACCCAATACGGAAATTATAATCAAACCCAGCGGTCGTATTCTACGATCGGCCGCGACCCAGCATTTGCCCATTTACATTTATCGCAACCTCTATCCAGAGTTTAACATTACCCAATTGGCGATCGACATTGAATTTTTACATCCAACTTCGACCGAATTGCCACCATTGGATCTAAATATCAATCTAACCCATTTCAATACCGTTATGAATGAAACCGTAGAAGCGTTGGCCAACACGACCATCAGTTTGGAACAGTTCATGACAATGTGGCTCACCGAAAAACAGATTCTTTTGTCCAACACTTGTAGCGATAGCCCGTTTACGTGTCTAGGTATAGGCGGAGCCGCAACCTTTTCGTTAGTTTTAGTACTAGCCGGGTTCATATATTGTTGTTGCTCGTGTTCTCTTTTCAGGACTGGCTGTGTGCGTTGCTGTTGTGTTTGTTGTCACCGCAAGCCGACCAGAGAGGTTACTGCCGCAAAAGAAGAGCAACCGCAAACCGCACCACTGTTGTCTCCTCTACCATCAAATTCCCCCCCTGCCGTCAATCAACCCGCTCCCCCACCGGTCGTGTTTCGAGACGACAATAACCAACCCATACCATCCCCGTGGAGCGATCCGAAAATCAAAACCCATTGCTGTAGGTTTGCCCCACCATCATCGCCCGAACTATTCGAATATAGAGGCCTAGTCAGCCCACCCACAAACCGCTAAACAGTCGCTTGACATGTATATACACACCTAATGTGTGTATGTTTTTTTTCCTTTACTTTGCGGCCAAATTTTGCTTAAAACTAGCCAAAATTTTCAATATAATAGAATGAAAATCCCGTCTTTGACGACGTTATTGTGGGGAGTGGTCAGCATGGTAATGCTACGGCTTCAACCCCAACCCACACAGGGAGCCATCATGTCAAGCAAAATGCGCGCATGTCAAGAAAATTATTTTCGTCATCCCTACTCTGCTGAATGCCTAGAATGCGACGAGTAAGTAGTCTGTGGTGTCGTCCTTTTAATAAAGTTTGTGGTATAGAATAAAAAAATAGCATTTACAATTTTAGGTTGGTCGATCTGTACACCGAAGATGAATTGTGTCAAACGGATGGACCCTTTGTTCAAAGGTGTGGCCACATTGTCACGATTGTTTGTTCCGACGAAGACTACGATTATTAAAAACCTGGGCAATGGGCACTCTCGTCGCTACAATCGATTCTTTTAATTTTTTACTAAACCTTTTCAGTTTGTATTCCCAAGACGCTGCGTCGCGACGAGCCATTTTCTCGCTAGTATAGACCAGAGCCAGAGTACCCTTGTGCTTTCGCAGACACTTGGCTCCGCGACCGCTTCGGTGCATTTTAACCCGTCGCGCCACGTTATTCGATATCCCAATGTAGAGTGGGGCATTTTCCGCGGGAAACATTCGTATAAAATAAATTTGCCAAGGTTGGTTCATTATTCGATTGGAAATGAATAAAAGTACGTTTATTTAATAAAAAACTTTATTAACACCCCTCCCGTTTCCGAAACGCTTCCATGATACAATCAACGTCATCGACAACCCCGCTCAGACGCACCTTGTAATAATCCTCTTGGGCATCATAGTGCTCAATCATAAACTTCATAAATTCATAGGTATTGATGTAATCATCGAGTAATCTATAATTTTCGGGCGGTGAATCAAGAATTGATAGCCATTCAAACACGGTGTCGGCTCCCTCTTCAGTGACGTAGAGCATATACCGATTGGTGATATAGTGTCGCATAACCTCGACGGCACAAACTCCTCTTTTTCGCTCAATTTTAAACGTGTCCGGCCCCAGTTTCTGGGCATTGTAAAATTCTCGTAAAAATTTGACAAAATGCCGCTCTTCGACCAAGACACATGGGTTAAAATCGCCCACGGGACACGGGGTAACCGGTTCGTGGGGCGGCGCCAATTCGATAATCCTATGATTCTTCTTGGTGATGATGCAAACCCTCTTTAGGTCTTTGGTGGCCATTGGTTTGATGGTAATTTTATAATCATGCACAGACATTGCGAAATTCATGTTGGTGCACCGGCCGATACAAACGTACTGAGTAACGCTTTCCGGTTGCGCGGGCTTTTATATTCCCAAGTATTCATCACCATGCTCGTTCTACTTTGCTCCGCAATGCTCCGCATTTTTGGATTTAAAGGAATATAAGCCCTCTATCGCGCGTGGGCACACCAAACTTTTTCGAAATACGGCTGGCCACGAGCAACGATACCTCATTTTCTTCAATCATTTTTGATAGAAACGTCTTGGTCGGCACAAACTATGAACTATAATACAGACGACCGACTTCATAGAAAATTATGTGCACAGTAGCTAAGCACGCACGGAGCACGCACACACGTGCGTTTGAGTGCACACACACACAGTGCGTGTTGTTAAGGGATGCATCTGTCTCTTTCTAAAGAAAGAGAAAGAGACAGATCTCGAATTCGGCGGGAAGTGAAGAGTTTTCTGCAAGTAGGTTTTATTGAGCTTAGCTACCAAGGAGTTTCGGTTTTCAAGGAGACTGGTTTCCGATTCTCTAGTTTTTCCTAACCAAATACTGTTTGAAAATTCAAATGAAACAAGCAATATTTATTTCTAGAAATAATTTTATTAAAGAAATCCTACAAAATCAGATCAGTAATGTTCTTAAAAATGCTGGGGTCCGAAGTGGCGGTCCATAGTCTCTGCCTACCCCACCTGTGGGACACAGGCGTGAGCTTTATGTATGTATGTAATCCTACAAAATTACAAATACAGCGGATTAAACAATTGAGAACATGAAGTCGTTTTAGCACGATACATCTAGTAGGTGGGTATGGTATGGGTATGATATGGTAAGTGTCGATCACACGCGCTGGCGCATTTATAGATACGTAACTAGCTTTGAGACGCATTTTAGTTTTAGAACTTTGTGACAGAAATACAAAACCCAGCTTGCAACCGAATTCTGTCAAGCGGTCTTAATATCAACGTGCCATTATACATGATAAAATAAAAACTTATATCTGGTTATCTTATAGCTATTGTCTACGACAGCACTTTTGAGTTTTTGGCCCGCGTAGATTCGACTTAATAGCTCTATCTCCTGAGTGATGGATTATTACATTATTATTGTCTGTCTAAATGTATTTCCGGTAAATTACGCAACGGATTTTGATGTAGTTTTCACCATCAGTTAGATCACTTCTTAACGATTATTTATACCTGTGTATAAAATACATGTTTAATATAGTAAAGAAAAGTCGAGAAAACCTGTGCGTAGCTAGTAAATATTATAAATATCGTCCTTAGTATTAGTGCCAATTAATACTCTTTGCTTTACTATTCGTCGGCACTCACCCTTCTGGCGATTAACATTATAATAATACTTTAAACAATAACAGTCTTAGCATTTCTACTTGTTCTATAACTAATCTTAATATTGTTGAATAATAAACAATCATATTGTACGGTGAACGTATGTTACGTACGTACGATACGTACAATACGTTTCTTGTAATATTGGCCATTATACATATAAAATAATTCATTGGTTGTAAATTATACAATTGATAAACAATTTAAAACAGTCAAAAGTGTCAAGACTAATTACAATAGTTTGATCTATTTTAACAATATTTAGCCAGTGCTTGTATTTTAATAGAGTGTTAGTAAACTATAAATAATTGAATCTAGGTACAACATTTAAAACGAAAACGAACACAAATTGTAAATCAAGCAATGGGAGAATTGTCTTAGTGTCTTGTATTGGTGGGACAGGTGAATAGCTATTATAGCTTTATCTAATTTGCAGTCGTCAGCAGTTGTAGAATTCCACCAGCGATGCTTCCGCAAATCTCACCTCTCGGGCGTCACCATAGTCGACTTTCACTGTGAACATAAGACATGTATTAGAATCGTCCCACAAAAACCCAGCATACACAGCAAAACAATTCTCTAAATCTGACCTTTTTTACTGTAACCCGAAATATAAATCTGTTTCATACATTTATTAGTAGATGCCAAGTTGATGATATAATGAGAAAAGGCAAAGAGTTATTCATTCATTGAAGAGAGAGCCTACGTTCGAAGGCGGGACACATTATGGGCTGATAAATAATGACGATGATGATCCCCATTTTATTTTGAAATATTCAAATAATGCTAATGTAATAGGCAGTAACTAGGCGTCTGATTTAAACCCACTAATCATAACGACCAAACACCAAATTGTTGAGTTATCGCTGCAGGGTGTTGACACATGATTTTTTGCAATACGGAAATGTCGACACACCGTTTTCGATAATCGTTATAACGAAAATCGAACCACCACTTTCACACTCAAATATGTAGGGAAACCATTCGAGGGCACCCTTCTAAAGCATTAATAAACAGAAGGCAGAGCATACTCACATGCTGCGATTGTTGCTCCTCATCGTCTTCCTCTTTCGTGAAGACCGGCAGGAGCTCCTCGGGCCATGGCACTGCGCAGCGCGTGTCTCCATGACATCTGTTTGCGTTCAAGTGATATTAGTCGTTGAGGACATAGATATGGAAATTGAAGCAATTATTCATTTCATCGTGTGAAACCTCTGGTGTCGCAGTTTCGTGCTGCCCAAAAGGCCTCCGGTGTGGCTTATCTCGACTGCTAGCAATCGATAGCAATCGGGAACGACGGTAACACCACCTAACAACGTCATAAATATCATCAGCGGTACTATCTTAGTACAAGGAATAACTTCACAAGTTAGGGATATGAAATAAATAAACGCGGACCGCGCGAAGTTGCGGGCAGAAGCTAGTTGAATAATGAACTATATCTTACTTCATCATCACAGCCCGTAACAGTCCACTGCAGGACTTATGGCCTCTCCCACGAAAGGGGAGGTTATTGCCATAATCTCCACGCTTGGCAGGCGGGTTGGAGATCGAGATCGATGGAGATTTAAATATAATAATGGAAAACGCTACTGCCCATTTCCCAGACTACGGAGACTCTTGATCTTTTGCCTCGAAAACACTAGTCGCCTTGTACGACACCCATGAATGTAGGGGTTGGTGCTATTCTACTCTGCCGGACACCTCACGGCCAATTAGTTAGTAAAACCGAAAACCACTAACTTATCCGTAATACTCTCATCGAGATCCACGTCCGGCGACAGCATCCTGCGGCGTTCGCGCGCGCTGAGGTACGCCGCCGCGTCGGTGGCCAGCGCTGGCGGGCCGCGCGCACCATGTACGCCACCACGGGGGCTAGGGATACGGCTTCCGTGTGGAACGCTGAGGGGAAGGGGGTAAATTAATAAGTAAATGTGTTTGGACAAATCCATGCAGCGCCATATGGCCCCAAAGTAAGCAAAGGGTTAGTAGACAGACCCCCACAGGCGGGTATGTATGTTATAAATAAATATGCTTGGACAAAATCACAGCGTCATCTAGCCGCAAAGTAAGCATAGCTTGTGTTATGGACGTTAGATATTGAATCAAATGAATATTCTAATAATCATTATAATTTAGACGCCTTCTAGGCTAGAGTGAATAGGCTGTTCCTAGCCAGAAATGCTCCATCATCTGCCGCATCGTGTGACCACCAGATGAGATGGCTTGATATCTTACTTGCGTGAATATTATTCCTGTGTGCAATTTCCAATTTCCTTCCTTATGCTACAAGGGGTCCGTAGTATGTGCTCGCCGATCGATCGTGCTACCATGCTGCGATGTAGCCAACTGAAAGCCACATCCATAATGAAACCTTCAAAGACCTATTCAATTCATCAATTATAAAAAATAAATGAAACATCCTTACATCACGCGTCACACAGGAGGACTGGAGTTAGTCTTGTAGCGGTCTTCTCATTTAAATTATTTATGTCTGAAAGAAAAAATAATTAGTTAGTAAATATTAACAGCGAGATGATCCATTTACAAGACAAATGAAATAAACACCAAATGACGAAACAATCCATATCATTATTTTCGTCCATTTGAAGAAAAAACCACATGCAAACTAGAATGAAACTTATAATTTTAAGTAGTAGGTTAGGTACATAAGTACCTATTCAAATTAAATAAACAACTACATCCAAACATGAATCCCTTGTTAAATTTTCAGCATCTCATCTATTTTTTATTGTATTAATTAATATGGATTGATTCATACATTAACTAGGTAGTATAAAGCACCAAAAGTACATTATCACACAATAACTAGGTTGGTATATCAACCTAGTTATTATGGGTTAACTTTAAATAAATAAAAATGGGCTAAATAATGTAAATAAGTAGAAAATCTTATGCACACTATTTATACCAAATAGAATAATCTTATAGTTAAGAAAGCAATTTAACAATGAAGCAAGCATGCATGCCTTGTATGGAAAATTTGATAAGTACTTGTTCTAAACTTAAAAATATGTACTAATACTGACTGCAATTGTATTTCTGCGTAATCGACACCTATAACTATGACCTTTGGATACTTTATTCTTAATCAAATCTTCCATTTCAGCTGACTTAGGTCTCGAATCGACGTTGTGGATACGTCTATTAAAATTAATACACCATTGTCTGACTTGCATTCGAATCACATATAGCCAAAATGCTGTAATAAAATCTTGTTTGTGCTGAAGGCACGTAAACCACGAGATCTTAATATTACTTTCCAGAGCCTTGATGAGGTCTGGATAAATGTAAACACTACAAATACCCGGCACAGTTTTGTCAATTATATAAATAGAATGCCAAACCAGTGAACAGAGTTCCTTCGAGGGATAATGTAAGTTTTGCTTGCCAGAATTATATTCGCGTCTTTCAATTAAAGCATGGAAAGATTGTACATCTGCAGACAATAGTGCATTATTACAATTAGTACAATCACCACACAACAATTTAGGTAGCAAGCAACGACAGATTGCCCCAGCGATGTATGATACTGCTTGAGTCTGCATAACATTTTCACATGGAATGGAACTTTCAATCAAAGTTGCATTCTCTGTAATAATCTCAGAATTAAGTATATGACTGGAAGTTGTCATCTTTTTGGCTACTAACTTAGACAAAGTGCCTAACATTTTATCATCATCACTGGCGCAATTTGTGTATAACGATTTTCCCGTTGAAATGTTATTGATTAATAACGTTTTATAGGCAGACACAAAGTGGCAACAATTGGGATTCGTATTGGCGCCACCTTGCGCTCTAATTTGCCCAAAAAAGTTTTCCAACGGGTCTTGATTTAGACGCCTCAGGCTTAAAAACTTAATCCCTTCAATTTTCCTTAAATCAGTCCAAAGATGTTTTACTGTCTTAATGACATTAATAAAATTTCTAAGGCAAAGGGGATTACTTTCTCGTGCATCTGGGGCGTCAAATTTCATTGAACTCAATTTTTTTAGAGCCTCATTCCAAAAATCTAAATGACCAGAATTGACACTCAGAGCTTGTTTTAACTTGCCACTTGTATGACCGAATCCATTCAAGGAATCTAATAAATCATTGACAAATAATAGAAGTTCAGCTGTAAAAAAACCATTTTCAATGTATGTAGTATTAGAAAAACCAAACCCATGCTCTTGATGAATCAAGAGCATATACTTCATGTAGAGGTCTAGCGATGTAGACACCTGCCTACAAGCATAAAATCACACACATGCATTAATAAAAATCATATTTAACTGCAACACCACATTCCCATAAAGCAGAGCATCCCATATAAGCCTACCATATGAAATCCGTCTCCATATGTGGAGCAGAAATCCATATGACATGGTTACTTACCTACTAAACACCTGTGCTGCAAGCTTCACCTGTAAATGTAAAAGATATAAACATGAATATTCCATTTGATCATTTATTTTTATTTTACCTAATTTGTTTAATCACAAGTTACAAAACTGCAGTAGTAAATATTATATCCTTTATCACATTAACACAGTAAAACTAGATACTAGACTAAGGCATAGAATAAGTGGTGGCTAAAATTTGAAGACTATATTATATAATTTACTAGTGACCTGCCCCGGCTTCACACGCGTGTTCTCGGGATTTCTTTATTATAATAATTAAAAACCTTCCATTTTTCTTTCCTTCTATAAATGATAGTGAACACCGCATCAAAATCATTTCTATGGCTATACCACCAGTATAAAATGAGTAAAAACAATTAGGTTAGTACATAAAAACATAATGCATAATAGTAAACAATGTAAATACCTTCATCTTGTCGTATGACTTTGGGTCGAGATGCTTGTCAGTGAGACGGATGGTGCGGGCTTTGCCACCACAACCATCCGCCTTATACAGTGTCTTTAGAAAAGACCACTGTGCGCGCTTTCCATTAAGGAGCACATCTTTTTTCTGAAAATTATTTCGGAAACACTTTAATAAATGGGGCACATCATATATATGGTATATGTTATAGTTGTCTACAACATATTGCAGAATATTGGCATCATTACTATTGTTGTTACGCAATAGTTCAGCTCTAGTATCTGATATCAATGAGTTTATTGCCGCAACATTGGCAGATCCCTGGTCACTAATTGTGGCTCTAATTGAAAATCCACTATTTAAAGTACTTGAGATAATTTCTTTAAGGATATTCTTTAAATTACAGGTTTTCACACCATCTTTAACAAAATAAAAAGCTATTGGTATTTTCCAATTACTAAAGAGGCCACGTAACATGAAAACTAAAGCTTTGTCAGCAACATTTGAAGAACGTTTGCCGGACCCAAGATCCTCAAAGCCTTCTATTACTCCGGTTTGAAAATTAAAAGATAAATTTTTACTAATGGCCATTTCATCAAACAACAAAACACACTGTTTGTCTGACTCAGATTTATTAGGTGAAATGTCTGCCAAATGCTGGAAAATAAAATCATTGATACCAGGTCTAAGTGGGATATTTGACAAGAGTGTATTGATAGTAGATTTGCTTGGAAGTGATAAAAAGTTACGCATGAACCTATAACATTTAGGACTTAATTTAAACAAAGAAAGAGCAAAAATTTTCTCAGCATCAGTATATCTACGTCCCTTAGGTGTGACACCAGTCAGGCGTAATTGGGAATCTACCAGCAATTTTCCCAAATGGTTTAAGCTACTGTATTTGGAAAGAAGACGCTTGGTCTTGGGGCAATGCAAATTACTTTTCTGCTTCAGTCGCAAAAATTTTGACTGTAAAGCACGTAATTTGTTTTTTAGAATATTGTTGCTCCTACGTAATTTTTGTTTCCTTGGAGAGTTGTCACATGGTAACAAGCGCACTCTAGGAACAATATCACGTTTGTTTCTGATCTCACGTCTGCTCCTACAAACAGGAGTAGTACACTCAGACAGAGGTATGGAGCTAACAATGGAAGGCCGCTCATGTTGGTCAGAGCTCAATACATCTGTAGATGTAGAAGGCCGTGGTGAACAGTAAACTGACTGTTCTCTCGAACTGGCTCCTACATAAAGAGATGTAGGTGTCGAGGAGTGGTGAGCTGAATGTTCATCAGAGCTGAATACACCAGTAGATGTAGAAGGCCTTGGTGAACAGTAGGCTGACTGTTCTCTCAAACAGGCTTCCACATCAAAAGATATGGAAGGTGTTGAGAGGTGGTCAGCAGAATGCTCATCAATGGGGGCAAGTTGGGTTGTAGGAGAGCTTATCACATCAACATATGGATGTGACTCTTGGGGCAGTGCTTGTGCAGTAAGGTTGAGAGCACAATTGGATTTGAAAAAATCTACAACCTTACACTCCAATTTACCGTTAGAATTAAACGGGGTTAATTCTAGACAAAGCTTCTTGGAACTTGAAGGTTGAAAATAACGCAAATCCAAACAACTAGGTAAATTTACCGTGGGATATGTGTTGTGCTTAAGCACCGAACGTCCCTGCGCATTTATAAAAATATCGTCAGGAGTGAAATGGCGAACACAAATACGTAAATTATCATACTGGCTACGATGATAGTCTAGCAAGAATGGACAATGGTTTATCCATACTTGAAAACGAGAACTATTTGTGTACGGGATTGCAAACAATCTAGAATTAGATTGTCGGCTTCGGCAACCGGGAACTGCACAACTTCTACCCATAGTTGTTAAACGGAAAAAATATTGGATAAAATCAAAGGGAAATACTAGCAAAATCAAAATACATACAGTATTACAGTAGGGCCGTAAATACACTAATACGCACGAACACAAAACACAGAATTAAAACGCTAAACGCCCTGCAAATTTATCACTTCACACACAAACCTAATTTCACTAAACTCTTCAATCACTATTGGAAATATAAAATTGAAAATGCTTAGGAAAGAAAACAACGTCGGTCGCGTCACAGCGGCAGACAAAGTACACAAATTGGTTTGAACTAGTTTATTTTATAGTTGTTGGAATAATAACCGTCGATTTGCAAAGTTTGTTTTTCACAAGCAACTACTACAGTTGATTCTTATCCTTACGTAATAAAGTCGCAAGTTCGCATATAGCCTGCCTAACCTAACCTAACCTGCCGCTGTTGCTCGGACCGTGGGTGGGGAGCGACTGGTGCTCGGTTTTGTCAACTCTTGGCCATCCATCGAAACCACGCCTCTTTTATGACGTGTACCTACCGCTCGACCAATCACAGAGCGCCACGTCATCAAATGGAACCTCTTGGAAGGTATGGGAACCTTGTGGAACCCCATTTTCCTATATATTGAGCGGTGGCTTCGCGCGCGACCCTCTTTCTTCATAGTCAGTTGTACAAGAAGGAAGAACGAGCTCCGCTCTCCTCTCCAGCATAGTACGCCTGACTATAAAGATTTCCTATTAGGGGTCCCCGCCCCCTTTTTTTTCTTTTTTTAATTAATTAAATTAATTAAATCCCAGCCCCCCGTTGCTCAGAGCCGAGGGATATGATTCGAAAACGAGCGCGAGTATAAGAGAATGACCTTGAACCCTTGTCATAAATAGGCCTGACTATACAGATTCTGATTAGGGGTCCCCAGCCATGCCTTTGTATGCTCGCTCAAAATCTGTAAGCAGGGGAAAATGATTAAAATGTTTGCGGGAATTCGGGGCGGCGGTGCTGCAATCGGCGAAGGAACAGTAGCCAATCGATCGTTGTTGCATTTACCGAATCGTTTTTCTGGGTTGACCAAACTCAACACCATGTTTAAAATGCACACTCCCAAACTCTCGACGCTGAGCGGTGTCGATTTTAAACAAGCCATGGGCAAAGATCCCGCATTCGGACAAAAGGTTGCCAAAGTATTAAATGTGGTATTGGGCTTGAAATTGGTGGGAGCCGTGGCGGCCATCGTTGCGTTGGAAACGTTGCGCAAAGCGAAAACGGGATGTTTTCGGTATACATTTAAAAATGGCAAGGTTAGTAGCGTATGTAAAGTAGAGAGCTGTTCGTGTTCGGGCGCGACCGGGCTAGACTCTGCCTATGTAAAAATTTGTGCTCCGGAACTTTTGCAACCCGAGCAATGCGGCCAGAGCGACTGCGTATCGGGTGCTTCGGGGTGCGTTCATTGCGATTACGCCTCCCCACCATCATCGAAAGGGTATTTAAATCCCTTTACTGTGCCCGCTGACGTGTTATACGTCTGCGAGTCGCCGAGCCTGGTGGACGTTTTTGGTGAAGTGGTGGGGCGCACAGTGAACAAAGCCGAAGCAGGCATAGAAACTACTCTTTCACAACTGGGGGCAACCTTTAGATGGATCTTGGCCATACTCCCGGTCGTCGGTTTGCTCGTGTTGGCGGCGTTTTCGTTTAGAATATTCAAGCACGTAAAGGCATTGGCGGGCCAGCCCATCGACAACACCAACGACGACAATGGATCCGAGACATGAAGCGCGTGAATGGTTTCGCGCCAACGCTGCAACAACGGCCGGCGGAGAAAAGGCCATTTTCCCGATTTTCTGTCCTGGCGCAAAGGAGATTGCCGTGTCCATACCTACGATACGAGCGTTTTTGGACACTGCTCTCCCGCACGATTGGTGCTTCAACGCGACCAAGCTCCCATACACCAAATTGTATTTTGACGTGGACTGCATACAATGTAAAGTGGGGACATGCAACCGCTCCAAATCATTAGAGAATCACTACAGTTTTATTAAAAATGGATTATTGGACCTGTTGCGAGTAACGTGTGAATTTGGAAATTCGAAATTTTCTCAACATTTTTTTAATTGTGCTAATCAAATGTACATTACGGTGAAGCCGGAGAAACCCACTTGTGGAGCGCACGTGGTCGTGGATATGACGTGTGACATTCTCGCGTATACAGTGCTTAAAAATTGCATATACGGCTCAAAACTGGGGACTACGCACATTATCGATTGGCCGTCGAATCTGCTATTACCCTATGGTCGAGGCTATACCAAACAATTGACCAACGCGGGGGTGGGAGATATTGAAAATGTAATGGATTTTCTACCCGTGACAACGTTTACAAAGAATACAAAAATTTTATCAACTGCAGAGTGTTTCGGTTACGGGATCAAGTGTGCTCTGTTGAATGAAAGCGACACGTGCATCGAAGAGCGAGAGTTTTCTAATAACCTCGTCTTGACGTCTGGTTGGAGCAAGCGGATGGCCCGAGTCGCCAATTGGTATACCCTCTCGTTTAATCTAGAGGAGGGTGTGGTGCGCCGATTTTCAAGGGAGCTCTTGGAGGTTTTTGATTCCAACGAGGACTGCGGCGATGCGTTGCTGTTTACCATTGCCGGCAAGACGGAAGAGTATGAGCGGGATTTCTGTATCACCCCCAACCCCCATCCCGTTACCGAGGAGAATGCATACGCCGACGAGACCGCCGCCCCCGAACCCTACTACAATTACGATGCAAACAAATTGGAAAAACTCGAAGGTTTACTCAAATTCAAGGATAATTATCCAGAAACGCTCAACCACGTCGTTGATCGGTTGAAGATATACTACCAGGAGCATTTGGAGGCTCTGATGGCCATCTCGGTGGCCGACTCTAAACCGGGGCAGAAACGAAAGAAAAAAAACAAAGAGCCCCAGCCTAAAGCCAAGAAGGCCAAGGGAACCGTCGTCTCTCCACAAGAGAATGCCGACGAGGGCCCCCCGCCTAAAACCAAGAATGCCGACGAGGATGGTGGTATTGGTGTGGCAGAGCTGTTAAAGGCGATGCTGACGGGCGCCGTGACAGACGGAGCCATTAGTTCGACCGTGTCGCTCTTGTTGCGGCAAACATCAATGCCCCTCTTTAAATGCTGCTGGTTTGTTTTCAACATGGCGCAGCAATGCAAACGCGCGGCGTTTATTCTCTCGACCATACTGTCCATTCCAAATTTTGAAGTGACTCTGAGGGAAAATTACAGAGGCAGTGATCTAGTATATAGATGGCTGGTGCGAAAATACAAGACTGACGCGACACTCCATTTGTATCATTTGGTGGTCAGCAATGCGGTGGATCCGGATGCGGCGCTCGCGTTGTTTCGCGATCACGTGTTTATATTTCGACAATACGGCTCCAACATGTGTCATTTCAACGGCACGCTTTTAAATGTGGATTTGGAAAATCGCATGAAAGAGTTGATAAAATCCCTGGATTTGTCCAAAATTGTTCCCAATAATGTGTCTCTGAGCCATGCATATTCGTATAGAACAAACATGGGGATCTTTAATCCACTGTGGGGGTGTTTCGAACCCAATGGCCCCTCCCTCAACGAGACGGTGTATCGCGATCTAACTTGCATGGTGCCGGGGTTCAAAACGACCAATTACGCCCTCAGTTTGTATGCGGCGCAGTGTTTCTTTAGTGCCAAACATTTTATACACTCCCAACGCAAAGAGATTGTGCCCCTAATCTTACAGGCACCCCTATTCCCCACGTATGATTCGTATCCAAAGATGGCGACATATCAAAAGAACCCACTGCAAGTGTACCCTATTAAAACTTTTCAATGCGAGCCATTGGATTTGGTGTTGGCATTGCGCGAAGTTTGGCCCGACGGCTTGAAGGATATGCTCTTGGAGCATCCAGTTTTATTGTCCTTTTTAAAAATGACACTCGCCATTTTATATACGTTGGCCAAATATGTTAGAATCGATCCCCTGAATCCCTTGAAATTGCTAATTAATTTATTTGGCAATCAACGACACCAACTGAGGGGCATACCGAAATATGAATGGACAGGCAAGGAAATCAAGTTATTCCAAGACGTGCCCGATGGATCCGACACGACGGGGGCGTGTTTGCCCTCTGAATCAAACTTGAATACAATCGAAAGCCTAATGGATCACTTGCGCCTACGCTTGGACGCCGCCAAGAACAAGGAAAATTTAAAGGACAAGCTAAAGAGTCAGTTGTCGAACGAGAGCGTTGCGATTGATCTGGAGCACGAGTGTGAAATGAACAATATGATTGATTCAAACTCTACCGATGTGCGCGCCTTGTTTGACAAAATATCAATAATGCGTTTCGAAAACATTGCCTCTATGATTTTGTTGGACAATGACGAGTGGGTCAGGTGTGCGTTGTTGCTGTTGTCGTGGTTTGTGCGCATGGGGGACGTACACGCTCTGAACAAACACCCCTACTTTGAACTATTGCAAAAGAATCGCACCCGAATATATGAGGAGATTGTTGAGTTTTGCAAATTTGTCGAAATATCTACGGTATTGGATATTGCTACGCTGACCGCCATGTTTGGCAACTTTATGTCCAAGAACACGTGTGTTTTGACGGACGAACTGCGACTGGTCAACATGAGAACCCAGCACCAACAAGGACCTCTGGGTAAATGGTTTGGCAACCTGGATCCTTACCAATTCGTGCCCCGCGAGCACAAGGAGTTGATACACCTCGCCATTGTATATTTAATCAAAAGTGGGGGTTTCTTACATGATCATTTTATAGAATTTTCAAAGCTGGTTTGCTATCTCGAATACTTGGGCAACCCCCAGAGAGTGGCATATAACTTTTATGGCGAGTCTAGCTCGGGCAAGAGTTTTTTCTGCGAAGTGCTGGGCACCACCTTTGCTTCCAACAAGAATAACATTTTGAGTTCGCGCACCTTTTGCGAAGGCAACAAACCCACCGACAACGATAACAATGCCATCACCTTGGGCCAAAATTTTTTGGCAACTCTCAATGAAGACGAAATGTTGGTGGTTGAAATGTTTAAAAAATATGTAGATTTTAACAAACTTTCGACCCGAGACATGCGCAAAGACCTGTCATCGGTTTATCCGATTCGCTCAAAGATTATCTTTACCAGCAACAGCCCCGTCCGAGTGAATAAACCCTCCGATTTGGGGTTTAAACCAAAATTTTATCCTCTGCATTTTAATTATGATTTTGTCGAAGCGCTGGAGGATTTTGATCGAATAGTCAAACACTCGATGGAGACGATGGAGCAAGCGACCACACCGCTGATGGCGGGTCAGATTCTCATGGGCCGTTATGCGAGAGAGCAGTGTTCGCACGTATCGGGAGCACTGGGGTTCTTGTCGCGGCATCTATTGAAGGATTTATTCTTTTTTAAATCAGAATGCCCCATCAGTAAACAGCGAACGCCCAAGGTTCAAGAAAACTACGAGGCCTATTTCAATGCCACGTGCCCCATTCAAATGTTTTTCAAGACTGTCAACCTGACTCCCTCGTCAACTTCCAATTTGGACGATATCGCTCTGCGCCGAACGCTAATGGTTTGGTGGGACAAGTATCGCAACAATTACAAGAGAATCCGCGATTCTACCCAGATATTAGACAACATTACGGCCAAGTTGTGCAAATTCAAACACGGAAAAAAATATCTACTAGATATACAAATCCGAGGGGTCTAGGGTTTGCTTTGGCAATTTGGAGGCCCTTTTTGTAAGCCATCATGGCGATCCGGGTGGGACTGTTATTGTGTGATTCACAAAATCGAGTCGTGCTCTTGTATTCGGAGCATGGCTACGATGAAAAGAGTATGGGACGCGTCTACAACTATTCCATAAAGTTTTCCTCGTTGTTGTCGCACGCCAAGCTCGGGGTAGGCAAGGTGGTGCCAGAGAGTTTATCGTTGCCGCGCGGTTGCAAGGAGAAGCACGAGAGCGCTGTGGCGGCCGCCCTGCGCGAGTTTATAAAAGAGACTCGCTTATATCCGAGCCAAGTGGAGATCAACACGAAAACCCCCTGCGAACTGCAATGGCTCGACGAGGGTACGAGATACAAGTACAGCATATACGTGGGCCGCGTCCCGTCCGTATTGGAATTGAAGAGGACATTCTCCAACGTGACGTTTAAAGAGTACAAAAATCAATTAAAGATTAATTATAAGCATACAGTGCGCGAACTGGACACGGTGATTGACGTCTGTCGCACTACAAAGGTGTTGGCCCGCGAACCGAATCGAGTGGCCTGCGTCGGCAGATTGCTAGACTATTTTAAATTTTTGTATCGCCATCAAATATCCGTGTATTCGGAAAGTAATTATGTTGCATTCATAGAATGTGTACAAAAAGTGTTGGTTTTGCCCGACGGAAGGACATTATATAAAATAAACTATAAATCATAATACCATTGTTTTTTTTATTTCCACTTTGACAATATCCCAACTGTAAAACGAAAGTCGGTTTGAATAAGAGGTATCATGGAGGCCAGAGGCAGGGCCCGCGAGCTCAAGACAAATAATCTTGGAGTGGGGGAAGAGAACAGCGATAGTGAGGAAATAACCTGCGCGAATGGCGTTACTATGAACCAAGTCTCGGGGTTTTTAAATTATAAACGTCGTAAAGCCTGCCCGATCAATACCCACTCCAAACCCATTTGTCTGTTTAGTGATGACTTTTGCGCCGGCCATGTCATCAATGGTCTATGCGAGGTGCACAATGAGGTGCGCCAATTGACTTTTGGTAGACGCAACGCCGTAAATGTAAAGGATTTACAAGTAGCTCCCTATCCAACCAAACCCTATTCGACACCCACATTCATTTTCCCTCTCTTGTCTCTGATGGGCCCCACGGATAGTTATAATTTTCATATCAAGCATTCGAGGGCCGAAGTGGAGGCTTCCATGTGCCGCATGCTCAACGGTCTCGCTCGCGAACTAGAGTCTAACCGTGACGGAAACTTGGAGGATGTATTGACCAAGGTGCGATCCTTTACCGATAGCCACACTCCTTGGTTCGATCAGCATTGGCAAGATATCGCAACAAAGGCCGTCACGTTCCACTTTACCTCTGAATACAAACCAAAAAATAAGTTTGCCGAAGCTCTCTTCAACGCCTCCAAGGCCAACAGCGGCGTCGAGAATGGATGCAACGCCGTTTTGCTCGAGCTGGGCAACTTGAAAAATATGATGGATATCTATACGATACTAACCTATCTACCTTTCCAACACATTCCCATTGACGAGCAAGTGTGCAACGTCAGCATGCCCAACGTGATTATACTCGACGGCTACGTTTGCTATGGCATGGGGTATGGATCCAGGGCCGAGCGACCGTAACTGTCGCTCAAGACCAAATCCAGGCATTCGACACCCAAAATTTCAATGATGGCTTTCATAAACTCGCGTGCAGTCAGAGTTGCGTCTTCGCTTTCTATGGACAATTGAAGCTTTTCCTTCTCTGTGGGGCCAACCAATCGTGCCAGGACAAAGCGCACCAAAACCCCTCCACCACCCTTGGATTTTATAAAATATACCACCTGGCGATGCATCATGGGGTTGCAGGCGACGGTCATGGCTTCAAGGGGCCTAGAGAGGCAAACTCTCTCCAGGGCTAGGTTTGCGTTTGGGTGGTGGGTGATGTCGCGTTCATGGGCGCTCTGGCGCCTAATGACGACGCTGTCCATGCCGTAGCGCACTAGCTCCGTTTCAATTTTGGTAAAAATCTTCAATTCCAATCGATAACAATCCTGTTGGTGGATCGATCGAACCAGCCAATCGGCGTCGGGGTGCAATCCAAAGGCGCGCACCAGCTCATCGTCTCCCATAATGATCCGATAGTCATTCTTGGCCGAGACCACCTTGAGCCGTGCAATGGGGGCTCCGAATCCTTTCAACCGCGTGGTCACCTTGGTGAACGCTTCGAGTGAAATGTCGTCAACGAGCAACGATACCTCATTTTCTTCAATCATTTTTGATAGAAACGTCTTGCTCGGACCGTGGGTGGGGAGCGACTGGTGCTCGGTTTTGTCAACTTTTAGCCATGATTCATGACTCCGCCCCTTTTATGACGTGTACCTACCGCTCGACCAATCACAGAGCGCCACGTCATCAAATGGCACCGCTTGGAAGGTATGGGAACCTCGTGGAACCCCATTTTCCTATATATTGAGCGGTGGCTTCGCGCGCGACCTCTTTCTTCATAGTCAGTTGTACAAGAAGGAAGAACGAGCTCCAGCTCTCCTCTCCAGCATAGTACGCCTGACTATAAAGATTCCTATTAGGGGTCCCCGGCCCCTTTTTTGCTTTTTTAAATTAATTAAATTAAATTAAATAATTCTCAGCCCCCCGTTGCTCAGAGCCGAGGGATATGATTCGAAAACGAGCGCGAGTATAGGAGAATGACCTTGAACCCTTGTCATAAATAGGAGCCCAAATCACCACAAGGCACAGTCGTGCTCCATCCTCCGCCATGGCAACATCGTCTTCTTTGGTTCAGAAAAAGTTTCAATTAAATAATGCCTCTTTTCTCTGTTGGATTTTCGTCACGAAACGAGACGACGGCCGAGAAGAGTTTTGGTTCAAGGGTAAGGATATCGCCGAGTATTTGGATTATGTTGATCCTAAAAAAGCGATTCAGAATAATGTGAGCGCCGAGTGGCAGAGACGCTGGGAGCAATTATATGAACCCAAGCTATGGAGTCCAAATCCACACCTTGAAGTCCCCTCAAACTGGCATCCAAATACCGTTTTCATCTCTGAACCCGGCCTTTACGCTCTGATCACCCGAAGCAAGAAGCCCGAAGCCGTTCAGTTTACTCATTGGGTCTACGAAGAGGTACTTCCTTCGTTGCGAGCTACGGGCGAATACAAGGTAGCCGAAAGGGATCGTCGTATAGAAGAGCTAGCTACTGGCCTACTAAAGGCCAATGATGCGTTGATAGCTGCCAACTCGGCCCTCGTAGTCGCCAATCAAAATGCAGAGAAAGCCAACTCTGCTCTTGTCGTGGCTCGTCAGGATGCTATCGCCCTCTCCCATCGCATGGCCGACATTGCTCAGGACGTGGTGGCGAAACCCGAGCGCGAGCAGCTGCGTCACGCTCTTGCTCTTCACGCCATCGATGAAAATAAATTTAAATTTACCCGCTGTCAACAGAGGTCTCTGGGTAAATCAATCAAGAGAATCACTAGACAGGAACCCAGGGCTGCGGAAATCTATCGCCGCAACTATGTACCCAATAGCATCAACGTGCTCAACTGCGTCAAGGACCGACTGAAGAGAGCCAAGATTCCCTACGCTTCGCGCAATAATACTCTTCAGTTGTTGGAGAAGCTACCCGAGGACGAATTGATTGAAATTGTAAATAAAGTTGTGGCGAAATAAAAAAATAAATGCATTTAAATTTTTTTATTACATCCCAAATGTATAAATAGGAGCCCAAATCACCACAAGGCACAGTCGTGCTCCATCCCCCATCCTCCATCAAGAATGTACGTGTCGAATGGCAGCGTAATTGGGAGCAATTATATGAACCCAAGCTATGGAGTCCAAATCCACACCTTGAAGTCCCTTCAAATTGGCAACCAAATACCATTTTCATCTCGGAACCCGGCCTCTACACGCTCTGATCACTCGAAGCAAAAAGCCTGAGGCTGGCCAATTTACCAAATGGGCCGATGACGTCACAATTCTGGACACTCAATACTACCCACACTATATGATATGAGGGCTCACCCGCTGACGTCACACGGACCGAAGAACCTAGACGGTCCATGCGACCAGAATGAGTCTCGTAAGATGATAGTTTTCTGGGTATTGGGGCTCCTATGGTTGATTGTATTCCTCTTGGGCGTGCTCATGCTGTTGGAATACAGCAACCAAATTCGCTAATATAGGAGGGAAAAAATAAAAATATTTTTTTATTTAAAAACTTTTTTATTACACACATTTTGATAATGTTGGTTTCGTTTAAGCAACAATACATTGTTTTCATCTACACAATCGCACAACTGAATTTGCTCCTTTGCCAGGGTCCGGTACTCGTCTATCTCCTTTACCAGGACGTCAAAGTATTTGCTCTTTTTCCGTAGCGGTGGCAGAGGCCGCTTGCCGCCATACTGCGTATACCAAACTTCGTATATGGAAAGAATAATTTCCGGGTCCTTGAACATGGCCGAATTGAATCTATCCGTGGCGGCCTCAAAAAATCGCAATATAATCTTGGAAAAGCGTCTCAAAACTTTACCCAAATTCACCTCAAAGTACACCTTGGTTCGAAACTCTTCCAGAGACATGTAACAATCTTGTTTAAAATTGCTCGGGTTCAGCATCAGGAGGGTGGCAACGTCGCCGCGATAATCGGTCGTTATAGAGTCGATATATCGCTTCAAGGTGCTGTCATAATTGTGAAAATTTAGTTTGATCTTGTCGCATAATTCTACGGGGTTTAGGCTATGCAGCCATCCAAACACATCAAACATGATGTGTATGGGATTAAACGTGGTGTGGTGTATTATGCAAAGTTTCACAATCTCATCAAGTATGGCTTTGGTGCGAGCGTTTGCGTGCCTCTCGTAACCAATATGTTCCACTTTATCCGTTATTTTATCATATATTACATATTTCTTTTTAGTCATGATCAGAGTTTGCTTTATCGATTTCTCTGCTTCCAATACCAGCCCGTGACATTGACAGGCATGTAGAAACCCGTTTAATTTTGTTAATAACGACCGAGGATCCAATTTCAAAGGATTTAAAATTTAATCCCGTCCGTATCGACGTATACAATCAAGTCTGCATACGGCAGCGACGGGGGGTTGGTCCTTTCTACAGGCGGCGCCGCACCGACACCGGTAACGATAAACTTTAAATATTCCAGTTCTTGCTCAATGTATTCCGTCTCGGCGGGGGAGCATTCACCGCTCATGAGGCTATAATGACAACAAATCACTCTAGAGCAAATTGTCAGGTATTTTCGCCCAAACAGGGTAATTGCCGCAGATACGGGCAGGTGGCTGTAGACAAACTGTGTCGCGCCCAAGACGCCATACAAAGAGTTTAGTATAATTTTAATCCCGAGCTGCTTGGCGTCTAGAATTTCTCGAGTAATGTTATCCGTGGCGTTTCTCAAGAGCTGCTTTGTTTGATTGCGCGCGCTCAACAACTGCTCAATCAGCCCCTTGAAGAATACAATCCAAAGGCGCGCACCAGCTCATTGTCTCCCATAATGATCCGATAGTCATTCTTGGCCGAGACCACCTTGAGCCGTGCAATGGGGGCTCCGAATCCTTTCAACCGCGTGGTCACCTTGGTGAACGCTTCGAGTGAAATGTCGTCAACGAGCAACGATACCTCATTTTCTTCAATCATTTTTGATAGAAACGTCTTGCTCGGACCGTGGGTGGGGAGCGACTGGTGCTCGGTTTTGTCAACTTTTAGCCATGATTCATGACTCCGCCCCTTTTATGACGTGTACCTACCGCTCGACCAATCACAGAGCGCCACGTCATCAAATGGCACCGCTTGGAAGGTATGGGAACCTCGTGGAACCCCATTTTCCTATATATTGAGCGGTGGCTTCGCGCGCGACCTCTTTCTTCATAGTCAGTTGTACAAGAAGGAAGAACGAGCTCCAGCTCTCCTCTCCAGCATAGTACGCCTGACTATAAAGATTCCTATTAGGGGTCCCCGGCCCCTTTTTTGCTTTTTTAAATTAATTAAATTAAATTAAATAATTCTCAGCCCCCCGTTGCTCAGAGCCGAGGGATATGATTCGAAAACGAGCGCGAGTATAGGAGAATGACCTTGAACCCTTGTCATAAATAGGAGCCCAAATCACCACAAGGCACAGTCGTGCTCCATCCTCCGCCATGGCAACATCGTCTTCTTTGGTTCAGAAAAAGTTTCAATTAAATAATGCCTCTTTTCTCTGTTGGATTTTCGTCACGAAACGAGACGACGGCCGAGAAGAGTTTTGGTTCAAGGGTAAGGATATCGCCGAGTATTTGGATTATGTTGATCCTAAAAAAGCGATTCAGAATAATGTGAGCGCCGAGTGGCAGAGACGCTGGGAGCAATTATATGAACCCAAGCTATGGAGTCCAAATCCACACCTTGAAGTCCCCTCAAACTGGCATCCAAATACCGTTTTCATCTCTGAACCCGGCCTTTACGCTCTGATCACCCGAAGCAAGAAGCCCGAAGCCGTTCAGTTTACTCATTGGGTCTACGAAGAGGTACTTCCTTCGTTGCGAGCTACGGGCGAATACAAGGTAGCCGAAAGGGATCGTCGTATAGAAGAGCTAGCTACTGGCCTACTAAAGGCCAATGATGCGTTGATAGCTGCCAACTCGGCCCTCGTAGTCGCCAATCAAAATGCAGAGAAAGCCAACTCTGCTCTTGTCGTGGCTCGTCAGGATGCTATCGCCCTCTCCCATCGCATGGCCGACATTGCTCAGGACGTGGTGGCGAAACCCGAGCGCGAGCAGCTGCGTCACGCTCTTGCTCTTCACGCCATCGATGAAAATAAATTTAAATTTACCCGCTGTCAACAGAGGTCTCTGGGTAAATCAATCAAGAGAATCACTAGACAGGAACCCAGGGCTGCGGAAATCTATCGCCGCAACTATGTACCCAATAGCATCAACGTGCTCAACTGCGTCAAGGACCGACTGAAGAGAGCCAAGATTCCCTACGCTTCGCGCAATAATACTCTTCAGTTGTTGGAGAAGCTACCCGAGGACGAATTGATTGAAATTGTAAATAAAGTTGTGGCGAAATAAAAAAATAAATGCATTTAAATTTTTTTATTACATCCCAAATGTATAAATAGGAGCCCAAATCACCACAAGGCACAGTCGTGCTCCATCCCCCATCCTCCATCAAGAATGTACGTGTCGAATGGCAGCGTAATTGGGAGCAATTATATGAACCCAAGCTATGGAGTCCAAATCCACACCTTGAAGTCCCTTCAAATTGGCAACCAAATACCATTTTCATCTCGGAACCCGGCCTCTACACGCTCTGATCACTCGAAGCAAAAAGCCTGAGGCTGGCCAATTTACCAAATGGGCCGATGACGTCACAATTCTGGACACTCAATACTACCCACACTATATGATATGAGGGCTCACCCGCTGACGTCACACGGACCGAAGAACCTAGACGGTCCATGCGACCAGAATGAGTCTCGTAAGATGATAGTTTTCTGGGTATTGGGGCTCCTATGGTTGATTGTATTCCTCTTGGGCGTGCTCATGCTGTTGGAATACAGCAACCAAATTCGCTAATATAGGAGGGAAAAAATAAAAATATTTTTTTATTTAAAAACTTTTTTATTACACACATTTTGATAATGTTGGTTTCGTTTAAGCAACAATACATTGTTTTCATCTACACAATCGCACAACTGAATTTGCTCCTTTGCCAGGGTCCGGTACTCGTCTATCTCCTTTACCAGGACGTCAAAGTATTTGCTCTTTTTCCGTAGCGGTGGCAGAGGCCGCTTGCCGCCATACTGCGTATACCAAACTTCGTATATGGAAAGAATAATTTCCGGGTCCTTGAACATGGCCGAATTGAATCTATCCGTGGCGGCCTCAAAAAATCGCAATATAATCTTGGAAAAGCGTCTCAAAACTTTACCCAAATTCACCTCAAAGTACACCTTGGTTCGAAACTCTTCCAGAGACATGTAACAATCTTGTTTAAAATTGCTCGGGTTCAGCATCAGGAGGGTGGCAACGTCGCCGCGATAATCGGTCGTTATAGAGTCGATATATCGCTTCAAGGTGCTGTCATAATTGTGAAAATTTAGTTTGATCTTGTCGCATAATTCTACGGGGTTTAGGCTATGCAGCCATCCAAACACATCAAACATGATGTGTATGGGATTAAACGTGGTGTGGTGTATTATGCAAAGTTTCACAATCTCATCAAGTATGGCTTTGGTGCGAGCGTTTGCGTGCCTCTCGTAACCAATATGTTCCACTTTATCCGTTATTTTATCATATATTACATATTTCTTTTTAGTCATGATCAGAGTTTGCTTTATCGATTTCTCTGCTTCCAATACCAGCCCGTGACATTGACAGGCATGTAGAAACCCGTTTAATTTTGTTAATAACGACCGAGGATCCAATTTCAAAGGATTTTTAAATTTAATCCCGTCCGTATCGACGTATACAATCAAGTCTGCATACGGCAGCGACGGGGGGTTGGTCCTTTCTACAGGCGGCGCCGCACCGACACCGGTAACGATAAACTTTAAATATTCCAGTTCTTGCTCAATGTATTCCGTCTCGGCGGGGGAGGATTCACCGCTCATGAGGCTATAATGACAACAAATCACTCTAGAGCAAATTGTCAGGTATTTTCGCCCAAACAGGGTAATTGCCGCAGATACGGGCAGGTGGCTGTAGACAAACTGTGTCGCGCCCAAGACGCCATACAAAGAGTTTAGTATAATTTTAATCCCGAGCTGCTTGGCGTCTAGAATTTCTCGAGTAATGTTATCCGTGGCGTTTCTCAAGAGCTGCTTTGTTTGATTGCGCGCGCTCAACAACTGCTCAATCAGCCCCTTGAAGAATACAATCCAAAGGCGCGCACCAGCTCATCGTCTCCCATAATGATCCGATAGTCATTCTTGGCCGAGACCACCTTGAGCCGTGCAATGGGGGCTCCGAATCCTTTCAACCGCGTGGTCACCTTGGTGAACGCTTCGAGTGAAATGTCGTCAACGAGCAACGATACCTCATTTTCTTCAATCATTTTTGATAGAAACGTCTTGCTCGGACCGTGGGTGGGGAGCGACTGGTGCTCGGTTTTGTCAACTTTTAGCCATGATTCATGACTCCGCCCCTTTTATGACGTGTACCTACCGCTCGACCAATCACAGAGCGCCACGTCATCAAATGGCACCGCTTGGAAGGTATGGGAACCTCGTGGAACCCCATTTTCCTATATATTGAGCGGTGGCTTCGCGCGCGACCTCTTTCTTCATAGTCAGTTGTACAAGAAGGAAGAACGAGCTCCAGCTCTCCTCTCCAGCATAGTACGCCTGACTATAAAGATTCCTATTAGGGGTCCCCGGCCCCTTTTTTGCTTTTTTAAATTAATTAAATTAAATTAAATAATTCTCAGCCCCCCGTTGCTCAGAGCCGAGGGATATGATTCGAAAACGAGCGCGAGTATAGGAGAATGACCTTGAACCCTTGTCATAAATAGGAGCCCAAATCACCACAAGGCACAGTCGTGCTCCATCCTCCGCCATGGCAACATCGTCTTCTTTGGTTCAGAAAAAGTTTCAATTAAATAATGCCTCTTTTCTCTGTTGGATTTTCGTCACGAAACGAGACGACGGCCGAGAAGAGTTTTGGTTCAAGGGTAAGGATATCGCCGAGTATTTGGATTATGTTGATCCTAAAAAAGCGATTCAGAATAATGTGAGCGCCGAGTGGCAGAGACGCTGGGAGCAATTATATGAACCCAAGCTATGGAGTCCAAATCCACACCTTGAAGTCCCCTCAAACTGGCATCCAAATACCGTTTTCATCTCTGAACCCGGCCTTTACGCTCTGATCACCCGAAGCAAGAAGCCCGAAGCCGTTCAGTTTACTCATTGGGTCTACGAAGAGGTACTTCCTTCGTTGCGAGCTACGGGCGAATACAAGGTAGCCGAAAGGGATCGTCGTATAGAAGAGCTAGCTACTGGCCTACTAAAGGCCAATGATGCGTTGATAGCTGCCAACTCGGCCCTCGTAGTCGCCAATCAAAATGCAGAGAAAGCCAACTCTGCTCTTGTCGTGGCTCGTCAGGATGCTATCGCCCTCTCCCATCGCATGGCCGACATTGCTCAGGACGTGGTGGCGAAACCCGAGCGCGAGCAGCTGCGTCACGCTCTTGCTCTTCACGCCATCGATGAAAATAAATTTAAATTTACCCGCTGTCAACAGAGGTCTCTGGGTAAATCAATCAAGAGAATCACTAGACAGGAACCCAGGGCTGCGGAAATCTATCGCCGCAACTATGTACCCAATAGCATCAACGTGCTCAACTGCGTCAAGGACCGACTGAAGAGAGCCAAGATTCCCTACGCTTCGCGCAATAATACTCTTCAGTTGTTGGAGAAGCTACCCGAGGACGAATTGATTGAAATTGTAAATAAAGTTGTGGCGAAATAAAAAAATAAATGCATTTAAATTTTTTTATTACATCCCAAATGTATAAATAGGAGCCCAAATCACCACAAGGCACAGTCGTGCTCCATCCCCCATCCTCCATCAAGAATGTACGTGTCGAATGGCAGCGTAATTGGGAGCAATTATATGAACCCAAGCTATGGAGTCCAAATCCACACCTTGAAGTCCCTTCAAATTGGCAACCAAATACCATTTTCATCTCGGAACCCGGCCTCTACACGCTCTGATCACTCGAAGCAAAAAGCCTGAGGCTGGCCAATTTACCAAATGGGCCGATGACGTCACAATTCTGGACACTCAATACTACCCACACTATATGATATGAGGGCTCACCCGCTGACGTCACACGGACCGAAGAACCTAGACGGTCCATGCGACCAGAATGAGTCTCGTAAGATGATAGTTTTCTGGGTATTGGGGCTCCTATGGTTGATTGTATTCCTCTTGGGCGTGCTCATGCTGTTGGAATACAGCAACCAAATTCGCTAATATAGGAGGGAAAAAATAAAAATATTTTTTTATTTAAAAACTTTTTTATTACACACATTTTGATAATGTTGGTTTCGTTTAAGCAACAATACATTGTTTTCATCTACACAATCGCACAACTGAATTTGCTCCTTTGCCAGGGTCCGGTACTCGTCTATCTCCTTTACCAGGACGTCAAAGTATTTGCTCTTTTTCCGTAGCGGTGGCAGAGGCCGCTTGCCGCCATACTGCGTATACCAAACTTCGTATATGGAAAGAATAATTTCCGGGTCCTTGAACATGGCCGAATTGAATCTATCCGTGGCGGCCTCAAAAAATCGCAATATAATCTTGGAAAAGCGTCTCAAAACTTTACCCAAATTCACCTCAAAGTACACCTTGGTTCGAAACTCTTCCAGAGACATGTAACAATCTTGTTTAAAATTGCTCGGGTTCAGCATCAGGAGGGTGGCAACGTCGCCGCGATAATCGGTCGTTATAGAGTCGATATATCGCTTCAAGGTGCTGTCATAATTGTGAAAATTTAGTTTGATCTTGTCGCATAATTCTACGGGGTTTAGGCTATGCAGCCATCCAAACACATCAAACATGATGTGTATGGGATTAAACGTGGTGTGGTGTATTATGCAAAGTTTCACAATCTCATCAAGTATGGCTTTGGTGCGAGCGTTTGCGTGCCTCTCGTAACCAATATGTTCCACTTTATCCGTTATTTTATCATATATTACATATTTCTTTTTAGTCATGATCAGAGTTTGCTTTATCGATTTCTCTGCTTCCAATACCAGCCCGTGACATTGACAGGCATGTAGAAACCCGTTTAATTTTGTTAATAACGACCGAGGATCCAATTTCAAAGGATTTTTAAATTTAATCCCGTCCGTATCGACGTATACAATCAAGTCTGCATACGGCAGCGACGGGGGGTTGGTCCTTTCTACAGGCGGCGCCGCACCGACACCGGTAACGATAAACTTTAAATATTCCAGTTCTTGCTCAATGTATTCCGTCTCGGCGGGGGAGGATTCACCGCTCATGAGGCTATAATGACAACAAATCACTCTAGAGCAAATTGTCAGGTATTTTCGCCCAAACAGGGTAATTGCCGCAGATACGGGCAGGTGGCTGTAGACAAACTGTGTCGCGCCCAAGACGCCATACAAAGAGTTTAGTATAATTTTAATCCCGAGCTGCTTGGCGTCTAGAATTTCTCGAGTAATGTTATCCGTGGCGTTTCTCAAGAGCTGCTTTGTTTGATTGCGCGCGCTCAACAACTGCTCAATCAGCCCCTTGAAGAATACAATCCAAAGGCGCGCACCAGCTCATCGTCTCCCATAATGATCCGATAGTCATTCTTGGCCGAGACCACCTTGAGCCGTGCAATGGGGGCTCCGAATCCTTTCAACCGCGTGGTCACCTTGGTGAACGCTTCGAGTGAAATGTCGTCAACGAGCAACGATACCTCATTTTCTTCAATCATTTTTGATAGAAACGTCTTGCTCGGACCGTGGGTGGGGAGCGACTGGTGCTCGGTTTTGTCAACTTTTAGCCATGATTCATGACTCCGCCCCTTTTATGACGTGTACCTACCGCTCGACCAATCACAGAGCGCCACGTCATCAAATGGCACCGCTTGGAAGGTATGGGAACCTCGTGGAACCCCATTTTCCTATATATTGAGCGGTGGCTTCGCGCGCGACCTCTTTCTTCATAGTCAGTTGTACAAGAAGGAAGAACGAGCTCCAGCTCTCCTCTCCAGCATAGTACGCCTGACTATAAAGATTCCTATTAGGGGTCCCCGGCCCCTTTTTTGCTTTTTTAAATTAATTAAATTAAATTAAATAATTCTCAGCCCCCCGTTGCTCAGAGCCGAGGGATATGATTCGAAAACGAGCGCGAGTATAGGAGAATGACCTTGAACCCTTGTCATAAATAGGAGCCCAAATCACCACAAGGCACAGTCGTGCTCCATCCTCCGCCATGGCAACATCGTCTTCTTTGGTTCAGAAAAAGTTTCAATTAAATAATGCCTCTTTTCTCTGTTGGATTTTCGTCACGAAACGAGACGACGGCCGAGAAGAGTTTTGGTTCAAGGGTAAGGATATCGCCGAGTATTTGGATTATGTTGATCCTAAAAAAGCGATTCAGAATAATGTGAGCGCCGAGTGGCAGAGACGCTGGGAGCAATTATATGAACCCAAGCTATGGAGTCCAAATCCACACCTTGAAGTCCCCTCAAACTGGCATCCAAATACCGTTTTCATCTCTGAACCCGGCCTTTACGCTCTGATCACCCGAAGCAAGAAGCCCGAAGCCGTTCAGTTTACTCATTGGGTCTACGAAGAGGTACTTCCTTCGTTGCGAGCTACGGGCGAATACAAGGTAGCCGAAAGGGATCGTCGTATAGAAGAGCTAGCTACTGGCCTACTAAAGGCCAATGATGCGTTGATAGCTGCCAACTCGGCCCTCGTAGTCGCCAATCAAAATGCAGAGAAAGCCAACTCTGCTCTTGTCGTGGCTCGTCAGGATGCTATCGCCCTCTCCCATCGCATGGCCGACATTGCTCAGGACGTGGTGGCGAAACCCGAGCGCGAGCAGCTGCGTCACGCTCTTGCTCTTCACGCCATCGATGAAAATAAATTTAAATTTACCCGCTGTCAACAGAGGTCTCTGGGTAAATCAATCAAGAGAATCACTAGACAGGAACCCAGGGCTGCGGAAATCTATCGCCGCAACTATGTACCCAATAGCATCAACGTGCTCAACTGCGTCAAGGACCGACTGAAGAGAGCCAAGATTCCCTACGCTTCGCGCAATAATACTCTTCAGTTGTTGGAGAAGCTACCCGAGGACGAATTGATTGAAATTGTAAATAAAGTTGTGGCGAAATAAAAAAATAAATGCATTTAAATTTTTTTATTACATCCCAAATGTATAAATAGGAGCCCAAATCACCACAAGGCACAGTCGTGCTCCATCCCCCATCCTCCATCAAGAATGTACGTGTCGAATGGCAGCGTAATTGGGAGCAATTATATGAACCCAAGCTATGGAGTCCAAATCCACACCTTGAAGTCCCTTCAAATTGGCAACCAAATACCATTTTCATCTCGGAACCCGGCCTCTACACGCTCTGATCACTCGAAGCAAAAAGCCTGAGGCTGGCCAATTTACCAAATGGGCCGATGACGTCACAATTCTGGACACTCAATACTACCCACACTATATGATATGAGGGCTCACCCGCTGACGTCACACGGACCGAAGAACCTAGACGGTCCATGCGACCAGAATGAGTCTCGTAAGATGATAGTTTTCTGGGTATTGGGGCTCCTATGGTTGATTGTATTCCTCTTGGGCGTGCTCATGCTGTTGGAATACAGCAACCAAATTCGCTAATATAGGAGGGAAAAAATAAAAATATTTTTTTATTTAAAAACTTTTTTATTACACACATTTTGATAATGTTGGTTTCGTTTAAGCAACAATACATTGTTTTCATCTACACAATCGCACAACTGAATTTGCTCCTTTGCCAGGGTCCGGTACTCGTCTATCTCCTTTACCAGGACGTCAAAGTATTTGCTCTTTTTCCGTAGCGGTGGCAGAGGCCGCTTGCCGCCATACTGCGTATACCAAACTTCGTATATGGAAAGAATAATTTCCGGGTCCTTGAACATGGCCGAATTGAATCTATCCGTGGCGGCCTCAAAAAATCGCAATATAATCTTGGAAAAGCGTCTCAAAACTTTACCCAAATTCACCTCAAAGTACACCTTGGTTCGAAACTCTTCCAGAGACATGTAACAATCTTGTTTAAAATTGCTCGGGTTCAGCATCAGGAGGGTGGCAACGTCGCCGCGATAATCGGTCGTTATAGAGTCGATATATCGCTTCAAGGTGCTGTCATAATTGTGAAAATTTAGTTTGATCTTGTCGCATAATTCTACGGGGTTTAGGCTATGCAGCCATCCAAACACATCAAACATGATGTGTATGGGATTAAACGTGGTGTGGTGTATTATGCAAAGTTTCACAATCTCATCAAGTATGGCTTTGGTGCGAGCGTTTGCGTGCCTCTCGTAACCAATATGTTCCACTTTATCCGTTATTTTATCATATATTACATATTTCTTTTTAGTCATGATCAGAGTTTGCTTTATCGATTTCTCTGCTTCCAATACCAGCCCGTGACATTGACAGGCATGTAGAAACCCGTTTAATTTTGTTAATAACGACCGAGGATCCAATTTCAAAGGATTTTTAAATTTAATCCCGTCCGTATCGACGTATACAATCAAGTCTGCATACGGCAGCGACGGGGGGTTGGTCCTTTCTACAGGCGGCGCCGCACCGACACCGGTAACGATAAACTTTAAATATTCCAGTTCTTGCTCAATGTATTCCGTCTCGGCGGGGGAGGATTCACCGCTCATGAGGCTATAATGACAACAAATCACTCTAGAGCAAATTGTCAGGTATTTTCGCCCAAACAGGGTAATTGCCGCAGATACGGGCAGGTGGCTGTAGACAAACTGTGTCGCGCCCAAGACGCCATACAAAGAGTTTAGTATAATTTTAATCCCGAGCTGCTTGGCGTCTAGAATTTCTCGAGTAATGTTATCCGTGGCGTTTCTCAAGAGCTGCTTTGTTTGATTGCGCGCGCTCAACAACTGCTCAATCAGCCCCTTGAAGAATACAATCCAAAGGCGCGCACCAGCTCATCGTCTCCCATAATGATCCGATAGTCATTCTTGGCCGAGACCACCTTGAGCCGTGCAATGGGGGCTCCGAATCCTTTCAACCGCGTGGTCACCTTGGTGAACGCTTCGAGTGAAATGTCGTCAACGAGCAACGATACCTCATTTTCTTCAATCATTTTTGATAGAAACGTCTTGCTCGGACCGTGGGTGGGGAGCGACTGGTGCTCGGTTTTGTCAACTTTTAGCCATGATTCATGACTCCGCCCCTTTTATGACGTGTACCTACCGCTCGACCAATCACAGAGCGCCACGTCATCAAATGGCACCGCTTGGAAGGTATGGGAACCTCGTGGAACCCCATTTTCCTATATATTGAGCGGTGGCTTCGCGCGCGACCTCTTTCTTCATAGTCAGTTGTACAAGAAGGAAGAACGAGCTCCAGCTCTCCTCTCCAGCATAGTACGCCTGACTATAAAGATTCCTATTAGGGGTCCCCGGCCCCTTTTTTGCTTTTTTAAATTAATTAAATTAAATTAAATAATTCTCAGCCCCCCGTTGCTCAGAGCCGAGGGATATGATTCGAAAACGAGCGCGAGTATAGGAGAATGACCTTGAACCCTTGTCATAAATAGGAGCCCAAATCACCACAAGGCACAGTCGTGCTCCATCCTCCGCCATGGCAACATCGTCTTCTTTGGTTCAGAAAAAGTTTCAATTAAATAATGCCTCTTTTCTCTGTTGGATTTTCGTCACGAAACGAGACGACGGCCGAGAAGAGTTTTGGTTCAAGGGTAAGGATATCGCCGAGTATTTGGATTATGTTGATCCTAAAAAAGCGATTCAGAATAATGTGAGCGCCGAGTGGCAGAGACGCTGGGAGCAATTATATGAACCCAAGCTATGGAGTCCAAATCCACACCTTGAAGTCCCCTCAAACTGGCATCCAAATACCGTTTTCATCTCTGAACCCGGCCTTTACGCTCTGATCACCCGAAGCAAGAAGCCCGAAGCCGTTCAGTTTACTCATTGGGTCTACGAAGAGGTACTTCCTTCGTTGCGAGCTACGGGCGAATACAAGGTAGCCGAAAGGGATCGTCGTATAGAAGAGCTAGCTACTGGCCTACTAAAGGCCAATGATGCGTTGATAGCTGCCAACTCGGCCCTCGTAGTCGCCAATCAAAATGCAGAGAAAGCCAACTCTGCTCTTGTCGTGGCTCGTCAGGATGCTATCGCCCTCTCCCATCGCATGGCCGACATTGCTCAGGACGTGGTGGCGAAACCCGAGCGCGAGCAGCTGCGTCACGCTCTTGCTCTTCACGCCATCGATGAAAATAAATTTAAATTTACCCGCTGTCAACAGAGGTCTCTGGGTAAATCAATCAAGAGAATCACTAGACAGGAACCCAGGGCTGCGGAAATCTATCGCCGCAACTATGTACCCAATAGCATCAACGTGCTCAACTGCGTCAAGGACCGACTGAAGAGAGCCAAGATTCCCTACGCTTCGCGCAATAATACTCTTCAGTTGTTGGAGAAGCTACCCGAGGACGAATTGATTGAAATTGTAAATAAAGTTGTGGCGAAATAAAAAAATAAATGCATTTAAATTTTTTTATTACATCCCAAATGTATAAATAGGAGCCCAAATCACCACAAGGCACAGTCGTGCTCCATCCCCCATCCTCCATCAAGAATGTACGTGTCGAATGGCAGCGTAATTGGGAGCAATTATATGAACCCAAGCTATGGAGTCCAAATCCACACCTTGAAGTCCCTTCAAATTGGCAACCAAATACCATTTTCATCTCGGAACCCGGCCTCTACACGCTCTGATCACTCGAAGCAAAAAGCCTGAGGCTGGCCAATTTACCAAATGGGCCGATGACGTCACAATTCTGGACACTCAATACTACCCACACTATATGATATGAGGGCTCACCCGCTGACGTCACACGGACCGAAGAACCTAGACGGTCCATGCGACCAGAATGAGTCTCGTAAGATGATAGTTTTCTGGGTATTGGGGCTCCTATGGTTGATTGTATTCCTCTTGGGCGTGCTCATGCTGTTGGAATACAGCAACCAAATTCGCTAATATAGGAGGGAAAAAATAAAAATATTTTTTTATTTAAAAACTTTTTTATTACACACATTTTGATAATGTTGGTTTCGTTTAAGCAACAATACATTGTTTTCATCTACACAATCGCACAACTGAATTTGCTCCTTTGCCAGGGTCCGGTACTCGTCTATCTCCTTTACCAGGACGTCAAAGTATTTGCTCTTTTTCCGTAGCGGTGGCAGAGGCCGCTTGCCGCCATACTGCGTATACCAAACTTCGTATATGGAAAGAATAATTTCCGGGTCCTTGAACATGGCCGAATTGAATCTATCCGTGGCGGCCTCAAAAAATCGCAATATAATCTTGGAAAAGCGTCTCAAAACTTTACCCAAATTCACCTCAAAGTACACCTTGGTTCGAAACTCTTCCAGAGACATGTAACAATCTTGTTTAAAATTGCTCGGGTTCAGCATCAGGAGGGTGGCAACGTCGCCGCGATAATCGGTCGTTATAGAGTCGATATATCGCTTCAAGGTGCTGTCATAATTGTGAAAATTTAGTTTGATCTTGTCGCATAATTCTACGGGGTTTAGGCTATGCAGCCATCCAAACACATCAAACATGATGTGTATGGGATTAAACGTGGTGTGGTGTATTATGCAAAGTTTCACAATCTCATCAAGTATGGCTTTGGTGCGAGCGTTTGCGTGCCTCTCGTAACCAATATGTTCCACTTTATCCGTTATTTTATCATATATTACATATTTCTTTTTAGTCATGATCAGAGTTTGCTTTATCGATTTCTCTGCTTCCAATACCAGCCCGTGACATTGACAGGCATGTAGAAACCCGTTTAATTTTGTTAATAACGACCGAGGATCCAATTTCAAAGGATTTTTAAATTTAATCCCGTCCGTATCGACGTATACAATCAAGTCTGCATACGGCAGCGACGGGGGGTTGGTCCTTTCTACAGGCGGCGCCGCACCGACACCGGTAACGATAAACTTTAAATATTCCAGTTCTTGCTCAATGTATTCCGTCTCGGCGGGGGAGCATTCACCGCTCATGAGGCTATAATGACAACAAATCACTCTAGAGCAAATTGTCAGGTATTTTCGCCCAAACAGGGTAATTGCCGCAGATACGGGCAGGTGGCTGTAGACAAACTGTGTCGCGCCCAAGACGCCATACAAAGAGTTTAGTATAATTTTAATCCCGAGCTGCTTGGCGTCTAGAATTTCTCGAGTAATGTTATCCGTGGCGTTTCTCAAGAGCTGCTTTGTTTGATTGCGCGCGCTCAACAACTGCTCAATCAGCCCCTTGAAGAATACATTCATTGTCTTGGTGAAGATGAGCAACAGCTTGGTCGTGCTCTTCAGGGAACCCACGCTCTCGGCAGAAAACAGCTGCCCAATCTCTTGCCCGCGATAACCCAATTTGAAAATGTCGCTACTCTCGGGCGGGTCCGTCATGTTGATCAATTTAATAATCCCATGTTGGATGCACTCGACGACCAGATTGCGCACCGACGGGTCCATGCTATTGAAATTCTCTCCCGATATTATAGCCACATTGGTATGATCAATGTTTAGGTATTTCAGTAAATTTGGATAATAACTGCTAAAATCAAAAGACTCTAGATCATGATATAGGCCCGGTTTGGCGTAATTCAGCGCGCCTTTGTAGTTTTTCGTTTTGGTGCAAAAACTGGGCAGGGCCAACATGTTATTCTTCGATTTATAAATCTTTTCCCTTTTTGCTATGGGGTTGAGACACATTAGGTAGTTTTGAGTCAGAGCCACGCGTATCAGGCACGTCTGCAGTCGCTTACTGTTGCCAAACATGGAAGCCACCTCGGCATCGCAATGAAACAGCTTCATCAGGTTTACGATCAACGGAAACACCCCCGTCGCCAGCATCACCTTGGTCACGGTTATGGTGTCTTGCATGTTGTAGAGCAACACCATCTCCATCGTGGGCACCACCTTCAACACCCCCTTGACATTGTGCGAAAACGCCACTTGGCTAAAGTTTAAAAGCGTGGGGGTGATATTTGAAAAGTCATAGGTATCATCGGGCGGTGCGTGAAGAGGCGTATTCGATATCTTTTGTATACTTTCCAATTCTCTGGCGCTCGCTTCGTTGTATTTGGACGCGTCTTCGTAAAGAGAGTAGATGCGCCTGATCGACACAGAGTCCAGGTCCATCTTGTTTAGCTTGTCGGGACCGAGTCTCTTGAGTGCCACCTCTCGCAGAGAAAATTTACTAGCCAAATTATTCCGTTTGGCAATCAACATTAGATCCAGCGTGATGGCGGCCTTGTGAAATTTTGGAAAATACATATCGGGATTGTTTTTGTTCTCCAGAGTAATCTGAGAGATGTAATCCCATTGTTTGTAGGTAATCATGCGGCGAAGGAGAAACGGTAAATCGTAATTGATCAGATTATGCCCCACCAGGCAATGGGGGTAGCTGGTGTCTAGATTGAAAGCCTTGAAAACGGCGCCGCACATGTACCATTCATAAAATTTGTGCAGCAAAATTTCTTCAGAGTTGCAACCCACGAAAATGGCCTCGGAATTGGCCGCTGCGGCTTTGCGAAACTTTTTATTTATAGCCTTTTCAAATTGGGCATCATTCACCAACCCCAAGGCGAGGTACAAACAAATAAAGAGATGCTTCTCGTGGTACTTGATGTATAGCACCAGGGATGAAATGCGTTCGTATCGGCCCACCCCAATGGGCACGACCAGCGAGTTGCTCGCTATCGTTTCTATATCCAACGACACGATGGGAAGAATATCCGCCAGGGGGTTTGAGGTGTTCTCCAACAAGAAACACTTGTATTTGACGCTGGTGGACGACAGGATATTGTAATAGGCGCACGCTTCCCAGGCTGTCGATAGATAATTTTCCATAGATTGGGTTTCAAACGCCAACTGCACTATGGTCTTGTCGTCGGCTCCGCTTCCGTCATTTGGAGAAATTACATGGCCGTATCGATCAAAAAAAATGGCCAACCCCAATTGAGTAAAAGTGGTTTTTGGCAATATTTTAATCCATCGCTGCTCCTTGTTGTCTGATAGTAGGCGATATATCTCGTCACAAACCTTCACTGCCACCTTTGAATGTGTCGCCACAGAGACAAATACCAGTTGCACTTGGATCTCGGTCGTCAATGATAAATTTTCGCTCAAAAGGCACTCAATCACATTGTTCTGCGGTGCCGAGCAGGTAATGTTGGACACGTTCAATATAAATCTCTCGTCGGTGTAAAACTCAATCAGCGCCTTTAGTTTTATCAAGTTTTGATTATTGTAAAAATTGCCCGAATTGTCATATTCGAGTCCCACCACGAATCCATATGAGTAGTCCAAATGTATAGTTTCACATTTAAAATTTTTCAAATTAATCCCAGTGGCTACATAGCCCTCGTCGTGTTTGTGTTTAAAATTGGTTAGTAGATAAACCATGACCGCTAGCCGCGACGTCCAGACCCGACTGGCCTCGGAAGAGCGTATCGTCGTTTCTTATATACTCGACCGGAATGGGTGTGCTGGTATGGCTGTACATGTTCAATGCGTCCATCTTGGCCAATGCTAGAAACTGTCGAGCCAATTGGGGGGTTGCCGCTTTGAATTTTTCATAGAGTTGTTGGGAAGCGTCCGTCAAATTGTGAACATTCTTCAACATTGTATTGATATTTTTATCATTTAATATATCACGAGGGTATGTGCGGATGGTACAACCAATGGGTTGGAGTGCAAAAGATGGCGAGGTAATGGGAAAGGTGAAATCACATGTGGCGTTTACGGGCACATTGATAAAAGGTTGATATTTTTGCCCAGGAACGAGGATTTTACCCACATATGGTGGAATCTCCTCGCCATAGACCCTCCTGCTAAACGCCATGAGCTGCCGGCCCATTCGGCGCAATGAATAATCCTTTTTTTTCATAATCTTGTAACTACGTTTAACCCACAAGTCATTGTACAATAAATGCTTATTGAATATCCTTGGCCCCAGGCCATGTTGTTTGTATTTCGCAGCAATCGAGTTTATATATTGTTTATACTCTTCCATCTTACACAAGGACGTAGATTCAAACGAATCACTCTTTTGGCGTAGTAGTCGTAGTACTGCTGGTGGTCGTTGGAGCGGCCGTACTGCTGGTGGTCGTTGGAGCGGCCGTAGTACTGCTGGTGGTCGTTGGAGCGGCTGTCGTACTACTGGTAGTCGTTGGAGCAGCCGTACTGCTGGTGGTCGTTGGAGCGGCTGTCGTACTACTGGTGGTCGTTGGAGCGGCTGTCGTACTACTGGTGGTCGTTGAAGCGGCCGTACTGCTGGTGGTCGCCGTATCATTTGAACATAGTTTGAATAAATTTTTTACGCTTTTGCTAATATTATATGCTCCCAGTTTAATCTCTAGTGTCGCCTCGCCGCCAAAAGACTCTAGACATTTAATTTGATTGGCCACGGACATTTCTAGGCAATCATAGGGACTTTTGGTGCGTCTGAGCTCAAACGACGATCCAAACGGAGCCAAGGAATTTAGAAATAAAAGAAAAATACAGTAATGCATGTCTTATTCTCTCTTGCCGAAAGCGGCCTTGATAAAGGCAATCATCCTCTTCCTACCCATTGGTGAAAATTTTAAATTATACGTATTTTCAATCTGCATCAATAAAATGTCTAGTTGCTCTTGGGGATATTTTTCCAATTGAGTGCATTCATGTAAATTTCGATAATATAAATCCTCATCTCTATTGTAATTGGCCATGAACTCTACCACGTCTCTGCAATTGGAATCGTTAACAACGTAGAGGTTGTCGACGCGTCGCTTCAAAATGCCCAATCCCAATTCTAGCTCGCTCAACTGTTTATAAATAGATTTAAAGAGGTTGGTCGTTTCCGAGTTTCTAGTTTTGGTTGTAATTATTGAAATTATGTTGGCTTCTATTTTTTCATTTTCTTCGCGCATAGATTGCAAATTTTGAGCCACATTATTAGCCATGTCTTACCATTGCCGTGGTCGGTGAGCGACTGGGACCCATTTTTGACAACTTTTGGACACTTGGGATGACTCCGCCCCTTTTATGACGTGTACCTACCGCTCGACCAATCACAGAGCGCCACGTCATCAGATGGAACCTCTTGGAAGGTATGGGAACCTTGTGGAACCCCATTTTCCTATATATTGAGCGGTGGCTTCGCGCGCGACCTCTTTCTTCATAGTCAGTTGTACAAGAAGGAAGAACGAGCTCCAGCTCTCCGTCTCGTCTCGTAACGCCTGACTATACAGATTCCTAATAGGGGGTCCCCCAGCCCCCTTTTTGCTTAAATAAAAATATAATATCTGCCCCCTTTGGAGAATAATTTATTCGTTAAGATGTTGAGTGTTTTCATTAGTTTGTTCGTGTTGCTGTATTTGAGCGTATCAAAATGGTACCATGTGCGCGCGCCGGTTCGTATCAAGCGATATCTATTGCCGTTGATGTTGGATAGATTCAAAGCATCAATGACCACGGCCAACGACTCATTTGATGTGCAAGGAGAAATTAAATATTCCAAATATAAAACTATTCGATCGTGGGCCAACATAAAGTTGGATGCGGACTACTGGACGCTGGCGATCAAGGGCCAATTCATGCTGCGTGATTTTCTCGACTATCGGCTATTGGTAAAATCCAACCAAGGAGAGTTGCGAGAAACTCAAAAATGCCAGGCCCTATTGTTCAATGGAATCGCTCGCGACTACGAATTGACAATGGCGCACACGGATTATATAAAATTTGAAGAAGAAAAGACAAAGAGCATGGGTTTCATGGTGGCCATGGGCAAGTATCATGGCAAAAATCCCCTAACTCTGGTGACGGCCACGGGAACCGAGGACGTTCCTTTGAATCAACAACGGAGCATCGAGTATATTAAAAAATTAAAAGCCGCTAAAAAGGCCTTTATCTTTTTCGGCCATTTGAAACTGGATCACGATAGTTTTCGACATACAGTCGAGCAATTGGGGTTGACGCATGTAGGTTTATCGTCGGCCGGATACAATATTTGTACCAATATTATTGCCGAGCGCGCCTATCCCCTGTTCTCGGGCGGTGTCACGTCCTTGGAAGTTGAATTTGCCTTGCCGTAATAAAAAAAATAAGATGTCCTATAAACAAGAAGAAGCGGTAGTTGCATCCGGCTCCCCTGGATTTCCAAACCTCGCCGCCATGCAGGAACGCCTCAACCAAATAGACGGGCTTTTGCGGAGCGGAATCACCGATGTGAAGCAACTAAATCAAACATTAAAAGTTTGTGAGGAGCATGCAAACGCGCTGGGAGCCGAAATTGAAACTCATTTCATCACCTATAACAATGTACCCATCCAACTACCATCGGCTTCCTATCAAGTATATTTGAGATATTTAAATCTTTCTATTCAAATTTTTAAAATGAGATCCCTCCAACGCACAGATACGCGCAGCCTCAACGCTCTCATGTCCAATTTGGGGAATTTGCTCGAAAACTACGACTCTAGTAAAACGGACCTCATGGTGAAGGCGTTTATCGACACGGGAGCCGTGCCCGACGACACGGGGCATTTTGAAATTCTCACTAAATATGCGAGAACCCCGCTCATGACCTTTTCCAAAATAGTTGGCGAGGAACCTTTAAAGGAAAAGATTCAGGGATTGCTCCAATTGGCAAAATACAATTTGGAAGGGAATGGTTATCGATCAATTTTATTGTACGGACCAGCGGGCACGGGCAAGACATCCTTCATAGAGGCGATAGCCAACGAACTGGGGGCCCTGTACGTGCCCATCACCAACATTGATCTCTTCATGTCCACCTTGGGCATGTCCGAGGCTCTTTTGGCCAATATTTTCGAAGCGGCTCAAAATTACAAGCGTCCCATTGTGGTCTTTTTCGACGAGATTGATACAATCACGGGCCGCGATGGGCACGAGCTCAGAGCGTCGCTGACGGCTGTGTTTTTGCATTGGCTCAATCGATCTCGCCTGGATAGGCACATTTTCTTGGCGGCCGCTACCAATTTTATCGATAGAATCGATCCTGCCATCGTTCGGCGCTTTCGACCGAGTTTCCTGGTAAATTATCCAACTCGGGACATTATTTACAACCTCCTCCTGAGAAATTTGCCATTTTTACAGAAAAATGTGCAGGTTGCGCCAAATATCTTTGAACGTTTAGAAAATCGTAAATCACAATCGGCCATCGTAGAGATTGCAAAATCGGTTGGTGAGAGCATTCGCTTGTATGTCATTAGCCAAAAAAAATTTGTAGAATCCAACAATGCCATTTCGATACGGTCGATGGATTTCAGGATTTCAGGATTTGTCTTGTCCATATTTTTCTTCATTAAACTCATTATCACAATATTCTGTGATTAAACTAAACTTTATCCAATGTGTTACGAGCCAGTAGCGTTATCAAGGTACCTATGTAGCTGTTGCAATTAATTTCCCACTCAATTCCATTCCTAATAATAACTAACGAGAATGCTTACCTAACTCAGTCGAAGGTTATATCGTGTTTCAGCTGTTCGCTACCAAAACACGAAGGAAAATGTACGAGGCAATATTCTCAAACAATTACAACGCCGTGTTGTTTGGTCGATACGAATGATTTGGAAACAATAGATACAACGAACTAGTTCAACAAGACATGGTTGATATTATTTTTAACAAAGAAGGTGAAAAATTAAAGATTCAATAGTGGACGATCTACGGCTGAGATGACAATTTTTTTATGCTACTCATTGACAAACAAGCAGACTGCCTACCTGATGGTAATTTTAGAGAAAACCCTATGACACCCATGGTGGCTAAATGGTTAGCGGGCCTGCCTTGAATGCGGATGATGGATCTTCGCGGATATTATGATTGATGTACTCGTATGCCGCTATTTGATAGTGAGTCATCATCATCATCATCTTGGCGTCAATATCGGTGTGCTCTCGTCCTCGGGGTTTTGTACTACATGTCCATGTTGACAGAAAAGCCTGATCAAATTGGCTCATGGTTACACAGCCACTCACCTGACTATGCAGGTTTTATCATGATATTTTCTCTCACTATAAGAGAATCGGTAAGAACTGGTGAAAAGGTTTTTTCGGGGCAACAACGCGTGGGTGATGTTCCTGGTATTGCAAACGTCCATAGGCTGCGGTGACTGTTTACCATCAGGCGGGTCGTGAGCTTGTTTGCCACCTTAGTGGTATAAAAAAAAACTGGGTTTCGAACTCGGTACCTCACGCTTACGGGTCGGACCCGATCCTCATATTTAGGTTCAGATTTACGACAAAGGCAGAAAATTCGTGAATAAAAAATTTTTTCAAGAATGTATCTGTGGAAGTACAAGAAATCCACATGCATTTTGACCAGCTTGGCAATATAAGGCCTAATTTTTACCTACCCTACACCTATTTTTACAAATATTTGTGAGAATGAGGCCTACGTGCCTGAACAAAGAGACAAATAGAGTGTGACCATGATCTATACATGACAAAAGACTGTCACCCATATAACGTACACGTCAAGTAACGTCTCTACAGCTGTAATTGTACTGCTACCTTTTTATACTACCAATGACAAAAGTCTGTCGCCTATACTGTACTGTATTGAACACCTCTTGCCTTATCTTTAAGGAGCACAACAATGCAATCTTTGTTGCATAGCAGCAGAAATAGATAAGACGGTGTTGTCACCCAGGCTCGACATCGCTCTACCACCTATGAATGTGGATGGATGCAGGTTATCTATAATATAGGTATATTGCATTTCACCTATCTATACTTTGTAACTACGGAATTTGCTATGGTTCTGTAACAGCAACACAAAATAGGCGTCCGTCGCTTTCCGCGTCTGTAGGTATTTCCCCTAACTCCTAAACCACGCAACGGATCTTGATGCGATTTATACCATCAGTTAGAGAATCTCTTCCGAAAGGTTTAATTATATGTATGTATATTTATAGTGAAGAAGAGCGGTGCGTTGATAGAAAGTATAATATTTCTTCAGAACAAACACTACAATTTTCACAGCGTGTTTCTTAATATAGTCCCAACGGCCAAGGTGATACGCTGGTGCTTTTGCAACCAAGTTATTATAGAGAGTCACTTAACCATAATCAATGGCAGAGCCTCTGTACTAACTGCCTTCTCACCCTCAGTGCCTCTGCCTATATATATCCCTCTCTTCAAATTTAGTGGAAGATGCAAATGAATCACTATCCTCAGTTTCCATTTCGTCTGGTGGGTTTACGCGCACATAGACACTGAAATTAATACAGATATTTTCAATGGTTTTGTATTGTTGTTATTGTAAAAAAATTTAGGTTATTTTTCAGCGTTTAGCACAATTTTTGTCATACTTACTTTCAATTCCACCAGAATCGCACAAGCATATGAGGTCCTAAGATAATAGGGCTTTATATCTTCTATAATGCGGATCGCAGTCTCCGCAGACAAGCGATAAACCCTACTAAAGTTGTGCATGTTAAATGGGTTCGACAAATCCCTTATTTGCCAATTTAGGTGCATTGTATCGGCTCTCTGCTTCGCCTTTATCCTATTACGGTGTTATAGCGCCAGTACAAACTGCATTTTCCAAGAAAAGCGTTCTAATCCACAATTAGCGCTAAAGGGTAGCGCCTGCTGCTGTACAAGGCACAGGTGTGGCCTCATATGGAGTATTGTTCCCATCTTTCAGCCGGCGAAACTGCCGACCTGCTTAATCCTCTGGACTCCGTACAGAGACGCGCCGTACGAATTGTCGATGATCCCATACAATCAAGTAAGTTGGAACCACTAACTAACGTCTAACCGAAGAGACTTTGGGTCCCTGCATGTGTTCTATCGGCTGTACGATGGGGACTGTTCCGAGGAACTTTTCGATCTGGTGCCCACAGACCAATTCCGCCATCGCACTACCCGCCGTGGGCTGCGTACTCATTCCCACTACGTAGACCCTCTGTTGGTTACGCGAAGGTTCGAAGAACATTTCTCGCTCGTACGATTCGGATATGGAATGAGCTCCCAGCCACAGTGTTTCCTTTGGACTAAGACATGGGATCGTTCAAAAGGTATATTAGAGGTCTCTTCAGAGGTGGGCAACGCATTAGTGACTCCCCTGGTGTTTCTGATGTCCATGGGCGGCGGTGACCACATTCCATCAGGTGGCCCGCTTGCCTGTTAGTCTGCCGTATAAATAATAAAAAAAAAAGACAATTTAATGTAAAGTAATTTTATCTACACTCATAGCGTAATGTTCCAATTTTATATTCGACAACAATCGTTTAAGGATACACTTTTTTCACGCCAGTCTAAAAAATTTTAAAAAATTACTTTTCGATACAGCATTTCCCATACTATTTTCATTACAGTTGTATCGAAAAATAACTTTTTAATCATTATGCAACACTTTTCTTTTTAAAATTTTTGTCGGGCGCCGGGACACGGCTAAATGTAGGCTGAATACCTAAATTTTTCATTACAGCTGTATCGGAATAGTAGTTTATGCAACTGTTATATAAAAGGGGGTATTAAAACATGAGTGTCTGTTTATCATACGAGGCGTAGCCTAGTATGATAATAGTTTGACAAGAGTGTTTTAATACCTAATTATATGCAGTTGCATACACTACTTTATCTACACTCATATTTTCATGTTAAAATTTCGTAAGTACATATAATTTTTTCAACTTTGCTGGAAGTAACTGCGAGTCAGTTCTGTTGTATCTACGCGTCGAAGATATCAAGCGAAATTTACTTCAAAAGTTATTTTATCTACACTCATAGCGTAATGTTCCAATTATATATTCGAAAACAGTTGTTTAAGGATACACTTTTTTCACGCCAGTCTGTAAAAATTTAAAAAATTACTTTTCGATACAGCATTTCCCATACTATTTTCATTACAGTTGTATCGAAAAATAACTTTTTAATCATTATGCAACACTTTTCTTTTTAAAATTTTTGTCGGGCGCCGGGACACGGCTAAATGTAGGCTGAATACCTAAATGTTTTCAACAAATTCAAAATTCCTGTTTATATTTGTGATCAGTTCATAGTCTGTGGTTGTGATTGTGTACATTTGGAATTATTTTCCCGCTAAACAGAATATTTTTTCTAATTGTTGTAATTTGTGTTTGTGAATGTTTTTTCTTGTTAGAAGCAAATAAATAGATAAATGTGAATGTAGTGAAATGAATATTCCACCGCTTGATATCCTTGAACTGACTCGCAGTTACTTCTAGCTAAGTTGAAAAAATTATAGGACGAAATTTCAACATGAAAATATGAGTGTAGATAAAGTAGTGTATGCAACTGCATATAATTAGGTATTATATGACAGTTGCATAAACTACTATTTTAATCATAATGCAAAAGTTTCATTTTTTAAATTTTTGTCGGTCGCCGGGACACGGCGAAATGTAGTCTGAATACCTAGATGTCTGTAACAAATTCAAAATTTAAATTTTCCTTTTTATATTTCTGTGTAATTATTTTCCCGCTAAACAGAATATTTACACACGGGACACGGCTAAATGTAGGCTGAATACCTAAATGTTTTCAACAAATTCAAAATTCCTGTTTATATTTGTGATCAGTTCATAGTCTGTGGTTGTGATTGTGTACATTTGGAATTATTTTCCCGCTAAACAGAATATTTTTTCTAATTGTTGTAATTTGTGTTTGTGAATGCTTTTTCTTATTTAAAGCAAATAAATAGATAAATGTGAAAGTAGTAAAGTGAATTTCCCGCCGCTTGATATCCTCGACGCGTAGATACCTACAACAGAACTGACTCGCAGCTTACTTCCAGTAAAGTTGGGAAAATTATTGGTACGACATTTTAACATGAAAATATGAGTGTAGATAAATAGTGTATGCAACTGCATATAATTAGGTATTAAAACACTCGTGTCAAACTATTATCATACTCTGCTACCCCTCGCATGCTAAACAGACACTCCTGTTTTAATACCCCCTTTTATTTGCCAGTTGCATAAACTACTATTTTTATACCAATTAACTCGAGTCCGTTTTTGTTCTGAGGTGAGATCCAGAAGCAACAAAATTGTCTAAGTTGAATGTTGATATAAGATTGTTTGAATTTAGCTCGTACCTATCCCCAAATGTCCTCGAATCTCCTCATAGGTGATACGTCGGTTTTCTTCGATTAGTTACCTGACAATTTCCTCAGTGATTGCAGTTGAGGGATGACCTTCACGAATTTTATTATGGAGAAAAAAACACGGCTACGATCAAATAACGCTTTACGGTATTCAAATGAAGGTGCTACCGTGCTAAACGCATTTTCAAGACGAGCAGTGCAGTCTTGCGGAGACAGTGAAGTTTTCAAATCATAGAATGTCATCACCATAAAAATGTTTTAGCGTTAATTCCATTTTTGATACGCATGAAGAACTTCAACTTCAGGTTGTGATATAAAACAATTGACACGCGATATATTTCCCGACAATTTTTTTTTAAATCATTGATTGAGTTGTTTTAAAATGAGTATGTTTTAAAAAATATAATATTCGAAATTCAAACATTTATGAGCGCCGGGCAGGAGCGCAGAACTTTCAGTGTGCTTTATATAATATAAATAAATACTACCTTACCAATGGTACCTACATTACATTCCACTAGTTTGTAAACATTTAAAACAACGGAACACCCACCAAATACCTTTTTTATTTCATGGAACCCTATATGAAATGATTACAAATCAAATTAAAGACACTGTAGTTTAAATAAGAACTTTTATTAAAGAAATTTTAAAAGTGAATCGTTTTTACATTTATGTTTTATCAATTTGTTCAAAGTTCGGTATTAGGCATGTCCGATAGTTGCATGCGCATATCATATATCAAGTGCAGTGAGCTGAATATGTAAGGTGTTTTTTGACATTTTGGATCTCAAAGATGGGGTGATCAATTAATGTATGAGCGAGCGGAGCGAGATTTTGGGTCTTATAAGTTATAGGCCAATCGCAATATGAGTAACATAAACAGATGAAATGCAAACGAAGCGAGCTCTCAAAAGCTGGGTCAATTCAATGGATGTATGAGCGAACTGAGCATCGTTTGTGACATTTTGGATCTAGTGGGCAAATCGTAACTCTATCAAAGAGATAACATGAAAGGAAATTACAAAGTAGGTTTTACAGTAAGTAATGTACCTATTCCTAACAACGCCCACAGGACCACATTGCATCATTTACTAAATATACGAACTCGGGCAAGTCCAATATTTACAAACAATTGAAGGAGCGCGCTTATCGCGCATGCGCCGTCACCTCCGAATAGCACAACAGGGTTTGGTTCCCCGACAAATACATCCCTAATCGCGACGGAAAATGTAGAAATTAGTCAGAAAAAGGAATATATGTGATAATATTACAATGGGGAATCAATTTAAGAACGTGGCAGTGATAGCCTGCCTCAAAACGCAACTTTTCGTCTTCAATGTTGTTTTTTGGGTGAGTAATTTTATTGGAGTTTTGTATGGATTTGATATTTGTATACTTTGCTCTCATCATTATCATCACAACCCATCGTAGTCCAGCGGACAGTTCACTGCAGGACTTAGGGCCTCTCCCACGAAAGGGAAGGTTATAGCTATAGTCTCCACGTTTGGCAGACGGGTTAGAGATCGCAGTGTTATTAATTTAACAATGGAAAAAGCCGCTGCCCATTTTCCACCCTAAAGAGGCTCTAGATCAGAGGTCACCAAATTTCGGACCGCCGACCTATTTGTGAGGACCTGTAAACACTTGTATTACTTGAGTAATAAAGCGCGCGCTTCCCTGCGTGATCCCTGCTTTAGATCTTTGTTTTGCCTCGAAAACATTCGTCTCTGCCTCGAAAACACTCGTGGGTGTCCTACAAGGACACCCACGAGTGTAAGGCTCTGCTCTGGTTGGAACATACTAATAATCAAAACGATGATAGTTGATTAATGTATGGCACCTCGACCCAGCAGTCCTAACGTCGTCGTCAGCATCGTCTTGTAGGTATCACAACCGTCTTTTATACATACAATACCGTCAATTATACATACATGTCTAAATTAAATATGTTGAAATTGCAGTTGTCGGGCCTATTGCTGCTGGTGGTGGGGTTATGGGCCGAGTTCGACCTTTACAAGTACATGGAGTTGACGCCGGAGTTCTCGGGCACGGCGCCGCTGGTCCTCATCGGCATCGCGGGCCTCATCATCGTCATCAGCTCCGTGGCTTTCTCTTGCATCATCAAGGGACAGCCAGTTTTGCTATACATCGTAAGAACATGTTTTTTTTTTTAATAGTGGGAGGCTAACGTCTGTAAGCATGAATGAATATTTGTTACTGCCTCACGCAATAACTACTGAACGGATTTTGATGAAATTTGGCAGTATGTAATGTTGCTTATAGCCCTGAATAGACTATAATTTATCGTGAAATTCAATATGGTTCCTACGGGAATGAACGGGTCCGGAATGTTATAACCAAATTTTACGTGTTTTACGAAGTCGCGGGCTAATTACTACCTACATATTATAAAACAAAGTCCCACGCCGCGTCTATCTGTCTGTTCGCGATAAACTAAAAAACTACTGAAAGGCTTATCATGCGGTTTTCACCAATAGTCAGCATGAGTCATGAGGAAGGTTTATAGTAAGTAGATAGTAACCGTGCGAAGCGGGGTGGGTCGCTAGTTATTTATAAATATGTGTTAGCTATATACTAGATATGCAACATGATGTTGGTCACAGTTAACTCAACTTTCAACATTTCCACAGTACGGCGGATTCATGGCGTGTATCCTGATGATGAACGCTGGTGTCGCGGCGTCGCTAGCCTGCTACCGAGATACGTTTGCTAAGGGGCTGTACGACGGACTGACTGCCACCCTCACCAGCAACAACCCCTCCAGAGGAAATATGAATTTCGCACAATCTACCGTAAGTTTGTAATTGACACATGTGATTTCCCCACTACTTCAAAGAGATAGGTATCCGTATCGATAATAACCACGGGTAGGTAGATTCAACTGTCTCTATGGCAAATACCTATGTCCTAATTTCAAGTTTTGTCCTACATTTCAATAATTCAGGCGCTTGAATGTGTGACCATGATCCAATCTGGTCAGGTTCCCCTGGTACCAAGGTCACGGAGGTCAGATGTAAGTCGCTCCACTGTAACTACCTGATCTGCCAAATGCATGGTCAAGGCGGACCCCGGGCCCTCATGCGCGAGAGCACAACCAGGACATGAACGCCAAGATGACTACATGACTACTCCTATCATGATCCGAGCGGTGAATCCTAGCTTCTGTCAGGGTCCGTCTCCTTTCTTTCTTCCTCACGTCGTATCTGCCTTTGGCTTTCGCATCGGACTCGGCGATGTCAATTCATTGCTTCTTGGATCTCAATATACTTTTTTACCTAAGTCGCAATAATGTCGTAATCAGATGCACTGCTGCGGCGTATCCAACTACACGGACTGGGTGCGGCTGTCGCCGCAGCGCGTGATTCCCGTGTCGTGCTGCGTCGACCTCAACCACTGCGTCACGGCCAACTACAGCGATGTCTTCCAGAGGGTAACCTGTTTTTGCAATCTCTCTCTATAAATCCAGTAATTCCAGTAATCAAACATTAAATAAACACACACAAAAACTTTATATAACACTAAATAACGGTCCCCTGCGTTTTTCACGAGCGCGCAGTTCCGAACTCTGCTAATATTCGGTAAATCTCTCAGGATCTTTTAGTTTTTCCGGGGACTTCAAGTAGCCGGCGGTGTCCAATGGTGAAAGAAACTTTATACTCCATAAGGAGTTTCTTTCCTCATTGACGATGTCGAAACTTTATGTCCTAAAAGTAACAGAATCCCGGGCGGGTAAAATATATGACACTCGTGTGCATTGGTATTCGAATTAGTGGAAAAGGAATTTATTTCATACTGTTACGCGTGTGTGTATCGACTTACCTGGCCGGTTCATACAACGCGTCGTAGCAGCTCCAGGGGAAGTGATAATGTACTATTGCGCTAATTCCAGGGCTGTTTCGAGGTGATTCTGGAGTACTTGGGGAACAACATGGACGTGGTGATCGCGATAGCGTCGGGCGCGGCGCTGCTGCCGCTGGTGGGCGCGGCGCTCTCGTGCTGCCTCGCTACCTACATCAAGCGTTCCAAATACGACGCCATGAACTAACCCAACCTCAACTGCCAATACAATTTGACGTTTCCTCGTAGACTCGACTGAATTTAATCTATATCTCAATTGTATAAATCAAGTTTTATTGTTATATTTAAATTTAATTTAATATTGTACGAAAATTGAATAAAGTATTCATTTTATTGAGCATTATTAAGGTTTTATTAAAACCAATTTCAATGTGTAAATAATATTGTTTATTACTTAAAAAAATAACATATACTGCACAGTATTACTCCTAGATAGGGGATGCCGGGATCCCGCATACATTTTGCGGGACTAATCCCGGTCGAAATTTTGCGGGATCCCGCTGGACTGGCGGAATTACAGAGAAGCATGGTTTATACGTGATACTGTGCGCGGTGCGGCTCGTGGGCTGTGGTCTGGTTGGCTGGGCACTTACTAAGCGATGCGATGAACACTATAGGCACTTGGTGATCGCAGCAGTTGCAAAGAGTGTCCTCTTATTGATCGGTTAGTATTAGGCTTTATACTATACATGTGCTCAAGCTGAACATCGTAATGGCCATGCAAGATCTTATAGGTTTCTATAAGGTCTCCTCGCTGTCTACGCTCCTCCAGCGTCGTCAAACCCAGCGCCTTCAAGCGTTCTTCGTATGATTTTTCCATAGTTTAAAGTATGTCAATTTATCTCTAAATCTTTATGTATGAATGTAAAAAGACTAAACAACCATTTTAAATGTACCAAAAACCTTATGTAATTTGGGTTAAAATTAAAACCATGATAACGAGGCCTATAAGGTCTTTTATAAAGGATTTCTGCGGTTTAAATCCACCCTGTGGGATCCCACAAATACCTGGATCCAACGGGACTAAGATGGCTCAGTCCTGCAAATACCTGGATTGAAATTATCTTGCAGGATTGCATTCCCTACTCCTAGTTAGTTGATTAATCAATTAAAATAATCACCTTAATTACACTAATCACTATCTGAACTATTCTTCTCCTCTTTCTGTTCCACAGGGGCCTCTTGCTTATAGTGTCTGTATTCGGGCTTCAACTCCCACATATTCCTATGCGGATTCTTTAGATTGTAGTTACAAATCTCCTTCAAAATTTCCTGTAAATATACTCTTGGTTGTCTTGTTATCTGGGAAATGTTCAATGTTCAAGTATTATTATCATGAAACCTTTAGGTTATACACTAAATAATGTGTTTAATCCAAATACCTTCTCCAAATCTTTAATGTTGTAATACTGATATTTCTCAAATGCAGCAAACAACATGTTGAGGACTGCATCTTTATCATCACGAACCTTTTTACCTTCTGCTTTCTTTTTCTCTTTATATTTAATCTAAAAGTACACAAAACAATGTTTCAGTAAGCAATCCATGTATTTGTTGTAAGTGGATTGTGAAACTGCCTGGGTAAAATATTTTACAAGTCGACTCTATCTCATGTCAATGGAGCCACCACACACAATAGTACTTTAACTGAATTTAAACCTCCATGGTTAGAGGATACCAAAGGGTGCAATTAAAAAAAGCTTTACATTAAACTCATGATCTGTCAAAGGCTTGAAGTTTGGCACTATATTGTCCAGCTGCCGCACTTGCCGCCGAGGTATGGATGCCTTTCTTATTGAATCAGATTTCAGCTTATAATATGTAGGGTCTTCATATGGTCGATATTCCAATTTTTGAACTATACGACCTTCCATATAAAGCTTTTCAGATTCGGGCACAACTGCATCAGTGTTTGTAGCTGTAACAAAATTGCAGGGCAGTGTAAGTAAGTCTAATAATACCTAACATGCAGTCATATTATTTATAAAGTTAAATCCACTTACGCACTGCATGTGAGAAAACTCCCAATGATTGTCTGGTTACATTAGAGACATCCAGGCGGTGCTGTTTTGGTATACTCTGTTCTCCTGGCTCTTTAAGGCATAAAACTGCTTCAGAAAGGGATAGCTGTACTTGAGCTCGCTGTCCAGCTACTCGAGAAATCTTTAACTTGCCTACTTCTATGTTACCTGCTTTTTCCCATTTATTGGCTATATATTTCGGTACCTTCACGAGCCATACGCCTCGTCCGGTATTGGACAAATCAAGTTCACGGTCAATATGAGGAGTAGTAGGGTTTGGCGTAGTCATTGTAGTAATATTTAACGTGTTATTATAAGCGCAACGCCGTCTCACTTGTTTTCCTTGGGTTTATCATATATATAGAGACAAGATAATTACTAAGTTTTACATGTACACACATGTTGTAGCTTATCTCTAAATATACCTACATCAAAAAACTAATTCTGCAATTTAGTGAATTTATTGTGCAACATGTCGCAAGAAAGCAAAACAAAAACAGATTTCAAAGAAAAAGAAACAAGCAATTCAAACGTCAAAATACGTCAAAATCGTCAAATCAACAGATGATTGTCAAATCAAATAAAAACTGACTAATATGTAGGATCCACAGATTACTATATATTACCTACGGCAGATAAGAAACGTCCATAGAGACACGAACGTCGTAGTGAAACCCACAGATTACTATGTATTACCTACGGTAGGGTCTTGCCCTGACGCTTCGTGGTGTCATTCGGTGTCGTATGTACCATAGAGAAAACAATTTATATACAGAAGGTATGTACTTACTGTTATTGGGACTCCTGAACAACTGTTCAGCACGTTGACACTTTTATTTTCAATTTTTATACATATAATTGGTATATTCTTGGGTTTGGCCATAGCCTCCTTCATATTACAAGCCATGCGCAGAAGTTTGACAACGTCGCATTTTTTCATTTTAGTGAATCTGATAATAACTGTAAAACTATCATCGCGGTCGTCATCGTTTAATGTTATTAGTTATTTAAGTGATAAAGTAGATAGATAGATAGATAGATAAATTCTTTATTGCTCACACAAGAAACACTACATTAAAGAGTTCCGACAAAAACCATAACTAGTTGTGGGCAAAGGCGGCCTTATCGCTGCAAGCGATCTCTACCAGGCAACCTTTGTCTTAAGAACCGCTTGATACACAGGCAAGTCAACAACATGAACTTATACTAGGGAACTTACACTTAATACAAAGTAGAGATATATACATATAACAAAACTAATAATACATATAACCAATACACCTACATAAACTAAATAATATATTACCAATTAAGGACATAGATATTCACATGCCAGGCAAGAGGAGATGCGTGCGCAGCTTTGCCTTAAAGGAGCTCAGTGACTTGGAGTGTCGAATCTCTTTAGGTAACTGATTCCACAAGACGGTAGCTTTCACAGTAAAGGACTCTTTAAAATAGCCAGATCGTGTAAACGGAGGCCTCAGAGTATTATCGAGCGCCGATCGAAGATCCCGGACTAGGTCAGCACTCTGGAATCTGAAACCATCTCTAAGGTATTTGGGAGAACGGGGATCGAACAGTATTTTATACAGCAGCACCAACACATGCTCGTCCCGCCGCAGCCTAATCGGAAGCCACTGCAGCTTCTTTCGAAAATCAGAGACGTGGTCGAACTTGCGCAGCCCATATATAAACCGTATACCGATGTTCTGCAGACGCTCAAGTTTATTAAGGAGATCCTCATTGAGGTCAAGGAAGCAGACGTCTGCGTAGTCTAGTATAGGGTGGAGGAGGGCTTGCGCAAGCTCAACCTTGGTCCTGACCGGAAGTAGATTTTTCCACCTTTTAAGGGCAGAAACTGCAGCGAAAATTCGTCTACTTAGTTGAGCAACGTGATGGGACCAAGACAGTGTTGTGTCAAAGAATACCCCCAAATTCCTGACCACGCTACTATAGGGGAGCACTACGCCATTGAAAATAACGGGCGGAAGACTACCATAAACAGGTCGACCCACCTGCTTAGACCCACCAATTATAATAACCTGCAACTTGTCAGGGTTAACAGCCAGTCCATGAGCCAGACTCCACTCGAGGATAGTTTTTAGATCCCCATTTAGCGCTGCAATTACGGTGTCCAGCTCATCGGCAGGAGCGTGGGTGTAAATTTGGATGTCGTCAGCATATAGATGGTAAGAACAAGAGAGGAGGGGAGTAAGGAAGTTAATGAATATGGAAAAAAGATGAGGAGATAGTACACCGCCCTGGGGAACACCCGCACAGATGTCAGCATAGCTTGAGACTCTGTCATCGGCACGAATACACTGCTGACGACCAAACAGATAGCTGCTAAACCATTCAACAACATCGTTCGACAGATGCAGTGACCGCAACATTGCGAGAAGGATGTCGTGATCCACAGTGTTGAATGCATTACTGAAGTCTAGCAATGCTACAACAGTGAGTTGCTGATTGGACATTGCAAGGCGTACATCATCAGACACCTTGGTAAGAGCAGTAGCTGTGCTATGGCCAGGACGGAAACCAGATTGGAAGGGACTGAGGAGGTTTTCGGAGTTGACAAACACACTAAGCTGATGGTGAACAAGGCGTTCCAGTACTTTGGAAAGGAAAGGCAAAATGGAGATAGGTCGATACTGTGAAGGGGTGGAAGGGTTACTGACTTTAGGAATAGGGATAACTGCAGCTTTACGCCAACAGCTGGGAAAAGTGGAGGTACTAAGGGATACATTAAAAATATGATGTAGTATAGGAAGCGTCACCTCCAAGCTAAGGACAATCATTCTACGACCAATACCGTCTACACCTTGAGCATTAGAATTTATAGCTAAAATATTTTTTTCAACTTCCCGCAAAGTGACAGGCAAGAAGGAAAAAGAAGGACACGAAGGATCAATAGGTGATAATAGAGAAGATAAAGTAGTACGTTTGACGGAGAGAGGGATTGGGGAACAGGATGTGAAATGGGAATTTAATGATTCAGGATCAAGGGTACCGGGTGGAGTGGATTTGGTCTTACCGATACCTAGCGAATTTAGAAAGGACCACACCTTGGCGGGATCACCGTTCTCCACAGATTTATGTATATGCTGACGTTGCGCATCTCTGCATATTCTGCTGCAGCGATTCCTAAGCTCCTTGTACCTGTCATGCCTCTCCTTCGTGGGGTCATTACGAAATTTCACCTTAGCCGCATTCCTTTTAGACATTAATCCTTTAATTTCTTCTGTGAGCCAGGGAGCGGGCAAGTGTTTCAACTTCACCGGCCGAAGAGGAGCATGCAAGTCAAACACCCGCAACAGCAACGAGTTAAAGATCTCCACCTTTTCGTCAACCGTCGCTGCACCGTAAACGGCACCCCAATCGACCCTGCTGAGATCTGACTTAAACTTAACATCGTCAATGCCACCGAAGCTACGCTGCATCACTACGCGCGGTTTAGGTTTAGGAACACGGATTTTGTAGGAAAGGAAAAGGAGATCGTGATAGGAAAACGCCTCGGCATTAAATTGCCCGTGGCTGGCTACGTGATCAGTGGAGGAGACAATGATAAGGTCGAGCAATGATGGAGAGCAGTTAGGAAAATGGTGAGTTGGTATAAGCGGGAGTATGTTAAGGTTCGCGGAGTCGATAACAGAGCGGAGTCTCTTTGAGCGAATCGAGTGAAAATAATCATTGTAATAATAAGTATATTAATAAGTATAAATATTAGTTAAATAATATGAAATTGGATAGATTCCTGTACTATTTACCTATCTACCTACTTGCAAAATTATTATCCTAATATTATAAATGCGAAATATAAAGTGCGTTTGGTTTTGTACGTAATGGATGTTTGTTACTTTTTCACGCAAAAACTACTGAACGGATTTTAATGAAATTTGGCAGTTATATAGCATATAGCCCCGAATAACACATATGCTATAATTTATTCTGATATTTAATGTGATTCCCGCGGGAACGGGTCCGGAACGTTATGGCCGAATTTTATGCAGACGCAGTCGCGGCTAAAAGCTATTATGAAATAAAATAATCTATGCCAGTCAAAATAGTGCCCAATTTATTAAATATTAGGTATAATACATTTTAAACAGTTTTATTTAAGTTCCTAAGTATATACAAACTAACTACTTACTTACCTATTGTACCTATCTCCTTTTTAACGTTTCCATCATCGTGGATAATCAAAGACCGTGGTTTAAAGTAGTTGTGATAACTTTTACAATGCGAAAATGTTTGCTGTACAGTAAAGATCCTTCGGTGGGACTCCAGCATGCTTGGGGAATAGCAGAAGCCTGTCTGTTTAATAGAATTACATCTTTTGGAAAGCAAAACTTCGGCACAGCTTCTTTCTCATTTTAAAGGGTACTTGCATTTTTCATATGCAACAACGCCTTGGCATCTGTTAGGGGTAAGATAACGATTATCAAATAGAATTTGATTTACGAAATAAGTAAAAAACAACAACAAAAATGGTCAAGGGTTGTTTTTTAAAAATTGTATTTATCCAATTTTAGCGCAATTATAAATATGTTTACTTTTATTTACCTTCGTAGATGGTCCATATAAACGTGTTAATTTACAGTTTTATCAATATATTTTTAATTTATCATCTTAAAATTCATAATTTTCCCGCACATTGACATGTAAACATTGAATAAATCGATTCACAGCGACGTTGCCGTTCCGTGCTACAGCATGGCTTGTAAGATGAAGGAGGCTATGGTTTGGCCCTTCAGGCTCTGATTGCTCATCATCCTTGCCTGGAAAATTAGTTAATACTGTAAATTTTGACTACGTTGTAACTACGTTCTACAAATGTTTTGATTCGAATCGAACTTCGATTAGAGTACTTATTTTCTTTTGGGGAAATGATCTCTTGTTTCCTAAATATCCAATTGGTAAAAGTAATTGTGGTTTTTGGACAAATACAAGGGTATTGGGGTGTGTGTGGATTCTTACGGCTGTAACTTCTTGTTTTCCTGTTGTTTAGAATCCAGATGGACCCCCATGCCACGGGGGACATTTTTCCATCACATTAGGGTGTTTATTTCGTGGCAAATATTTGATTTTGTACATAAAATATCCATAGAGAAAAAAATTTACATACATATGTCTGTGTTTGTAGGTCATATGTTGTCATGCGGACACAAGATAAGATACGACCGAAATCCTGTAGTGCGTGCGAAGCTTTTCAAAATCCACAATCTAGAAAGAGTATTGAGAAGGTAGTGTTCTGTGGTGGATAGTCAATTGAGTATTGACTTGACATTTGACATTTTCTTTCGTTTTCGTTTGTTGGTTGGTTGATTTTGGTTGGTTGCCGTAGGTAATACATAGTATAGTAATCTGTAGTTGGTTGAAAATTTGGATGTGTTGTGTTGGTGATATCTATTTGTTTAATCATGGAAAATGTTATTTAATTGTAATCTTTATGATCTTTTCTCCAATGTGTGTAATGTTTAAGAAGCTATGAATCCAATGTTACACTATTATTAATAGATTTTCATAGTAACATGTAAAAATGTTTGGATATAGTAAAGAAGCAGTAAGAGTGAAAGTGAAGGTTTGTATAACTTAAAAATATATTTTTTTTAAATAGCATTTATATAAGCTTCAGCATATACATATTTATATCATCTTGTTTTTATGGTATAGGTATCAATATCCTTATTTATATGAAACACCATAACACAAATTTTATTAAATATTTTCTTTTAAATTTCCATCCATACAAATAAAAGTACAGAATGAACAGCCGAGAGTATAGACAATCTCCATATGGTTGAAAATCTAAGATTTTGAACTTACAAAACAAAAGCAAGTTAAAATATAGCCAAAATTTACAACAAAGTATTATTTTATTTTAGCAATTCTATCTGAAATAACGCCAAGATTACTACTAATACTATACTAGGAATCAACCCCCGCATTTCAGGCATAATTAGGTATGTCATTGGACCTGGCAATATGGAGAAAAAATTGTAAAATCTCAGGCCCTGAGAGAAGCCTGGATTTAGCCGGTGTGATGACCTGCAGAATATTTTGTTAGATCAATTATTGATCTGGCCTTACAATGTTACCTTGTAATGAAAAGATAATGCTTGATTTCCTAAATTTAATCATTGGGTACTTATAAAATGTTTTAAGTATTTTGTTATTTGTTTTTCATTATATGATTTTTTTCCTCTTTATAAAATATGTTTTTCGTTCAATAATAGGGAAAAATAGTGGAGACAAACAATTATTTTATTCCCAGTATTTATAAACGTCGGTGTATAAAAATTTGTTATAAAATAAGGCTTTCAGTGTGAAATTATGAATGTAACAATTTTGATGTTTGTGTCTTTTATAGAAATGTGAAGGTAAACTGCAGCCAGAACTAAGAAAGTTTTCTGTTGATCCACAAATTACATCTTTAGAAGTTCTACAAAGTATATTAGTCAAAGCATTTGATATTAAGTCTGATTTTACTCTATCATATAGAACTACGGATGATTATGGACAAGAAATATACCTACCACTGCTATCAGACTGGGACTTGGATGCCGCTTTTCTTAAGTATGTTTTTGTATATTATTGTGACATGATGAGTCTGAAGAGACGCAAAATAATGGAAATTGACTATAGTTAGACTAACTGACGAGGCATTACCATTGGGGAATGTTCTCAGCACGCTTCTTGTCCTTCACCTCATCTATACTATGAGCAGTCCTAGAATTGATTGCAAGATTAAAAAAAAAAAGAATAAAATTACAAGATGAATAGTGTTTGATTTCAGGTCTTATAACTTCACTTGCTTTTCAGGTCTCATAATATAGCTGTTACTCAACATTCAGAGCCATGTGTCCAGTTAAAAGTGGACATGAGGCCATTCGCAGAAGCCTCAGAAGATTGGGAGCCACCAAGCGTGACCACGACAACTCCAGCATCTGGTCAGCAGGTCCGAGACCAGCAGATAGTTGCCCCAGCACCACAGACAGCCGAAAACAAAGAATTTGGGATCCAGGGAATGATTATGAACCAGGTATCTACTTTTAAATTTATACTTAATTTATAGAACCTTTGTTTCTCTCAATACTAATAGGAAAGAGAGAGCAGTATCTGCAGTATTGATGCAATAAAGAGATTACATACATACATACATCTATGCCGTGCGTTTTCTGGATTGTCGCGCGTGAGAGCACACTAGTGCTAGCCATGCTGGAGTTACCAAATCTACTATATAATATAGTATTGTACTATTTGAATTGAAAACATACATATTTAATAGTACAAAAATACTTCTTCTTTTTGTTCACTTTTTTATTTTTGTGAAAATCCTGAAATTATTCAGCGAGATGGCAGTTAGTACCCTCTTGTACATAAAATAGATATTTATCTCATAATATTTTATCTTGTAAGAAAATTTTGGAATCTTATTATTTTTTACTGTTTATTTTATAAAATAAGATTTAATTATTAATTGTTTACACATTACTTATTTGGCCGTGTGGTCTCCGGCAGAGTAGAATAGCACCAACCCCTTACACTCGTCGGTGTCGTACAAGGCGACTAATGCTTTCAAGGCTAAAGATCAAGAGTCTCCGTAGACTGAAAAATGGCTAGCAGCGTTTTCCATTGTTATTTTTATAGCACTGCGATCTCCAATCCGCCTGCCAAGCGTTTGCCATAATGGCGAGATGGCGTGGATTCAACATGATTCTCAAAACTCAATCAAAACGATGCCGTAAGGCAATAACCTCCCCTTCCGTGGGAGAGGCAGTGGACTGTTATGGGCTGTGATAATGACATTACTTATACTTTAATAATTCGGATATTTATTTAGTTTTGAGTCTGAAGAAAATCGGAAATAATACCTTGTTCTATAAAAGTTTAAAATGAGCTTGAAAGTTATGTATATGTATACACCTATGTTACAAATAAATGACTTTGAACTTTGAACTTTGAAAATACTACCGTATCAGACTAAATATTTTGTTATAAAATTGTCATCATCCGAGCGGCCCATCTCGACTTCTGACGGTACCCTACTGTTCCTCCTCCACTGCGCTCGGGTTTATCATCATCCTCGCGTCATGAGCTGTTGGTTTTTGTATCCGACACAGCGATGTCTATAGATCTCTTCTTTGGCCTCCCGTGGGACCTCCTTCTCGTCATATCTCTTCAATCGTATCCGCGGCATGTTTCGCACTCAGACTTGTCACTCGATCAAGATCAAGTGCAACGCCGCACTTCCATCGCAGCATATTAATTTTGCGGGCATGGAGTGCTCGGACGTGCTTCGTCAGCCAAGTTAGGCAGTCATAGAGCCTATTAGGCTATTGTGTAGCCTCTTCAATACAAACAAACAAACAAAAAATCAAACCTTTCCTCTTTATAATATTAGTATAGATTCCTGTATGTAGTATATATTATAAGTCGATATGTATGTATGTATGTGTGTATATATGTATGTATTTATATATACTTATGTGTGTAAGTAGAATAAATATACTTATATATATGCCTATTTAGATAGGTAATATTGTGCACGACCTATCGGCGTCTCATGATCACATCACACTCCCGAAGGCCTGCTGGAAGAGATTTCTTTAGAAATAAGTAGCGCCTGTTGTGCCATTTATTACTTTGCCTGTTATTTGCTATGTATTTCTTGTGTACAATAAACTATTAAATAAATAAATATAACTCGGTCTTCTTTCGTCATATTATCTCGTTTAGTGCACCGGTCGGGTTCAGTTTCGGAGCACACTTTCTAACCATCTGTGCGCAATAGTTTTGTACGCTGGTTTAGGTGTTTACTGGCGTTTTGCAACAATAGTTTACGAATTCCTTAATTGTAGGGCTCAAATCAAATCAAATCAAATCAAATCATGTTTATTCAGTTTAGGTTTTTTACAAACGCTTATGAATGTCTTAATTTTAAACATTACAATAATTTTATTGTTCATAAATAAAACAAAATGCTCAAGCGCCTTCATTCACACAAACAGAAACAATGTTAAAGTCTCATCGCAACATTTGTATCCTTTTTTAAGTTACATTGGCATTTCCGCTCGGATGTACTGACCGTTTGTACTTTACTGTAAAATGTTTTTTAATATAGGACCTATATTAGCAATGTCCAATAAATATTTTGAGTGGGCATTTAGATATACAAACAACGCATGAAAGCTAGGGATTCTATATGATAATATAAGTATAGTGTATTTCAAACACTGCGATCTCCAATACGCCTGACAAGCGTGGAGATTACTGCATAAGTCTCCACTAATGAGATGGAGGTTAAAGTCCTATAGTGGACTGTATGCGATGCAACACAGGTCTTTTGCTAATTGTGAAATCGGGTTATTTATTCAGCAAATTATTGTTCAATATTTCAGTGAAATGTTATTTTAACCTACTATTGTAATTATCGATCTACCAAAACTATGTATTAGCTCGCTTTTCGATGATTGTACAATATGAACACATTTAACCATCCCTAGCATTCTTAGACCACAATCAAAACCTTTCTTTTAACTATAGCGAACCACATTTAGGTTAAACGCTAATTTAGAACTAATGATAAATTACAAGTAATTACCGAAGCTTTTGTTTTCCCTCTAAGTACCCTAAACACATCTATCCTATCAACTCTATTCACTACTAAGTTACGCGGTACTTTATTATTGTATTTTGTTAAAAAAGCTTGCGCGATTCTGTAGCTAACCTACGTTATATTCGTTTTATAATGTTACTCAACGCGCAATTTACTTATTAACTGTTTTAAAAACGAACAAGTTTCGCCCTGTGGAATGACACAATAAACACACAAAATATATAAAATGGCAATAAAAATGTTCACAACCCAAGTATAACACTTTCAGTTATTTATAAATTAATAGATTATACAATTAACTCTTCTCCGTTTAGACCAAACATATTACTCAAATGAGTGCTACATTTTTCTTCTTTTACTTGAGTTGGTACTTAACAATTGTGCTCAATTTACCATTTCTCCACTGGGGATTCCAATGAATTGATTATTTAATTATAAATACTTAAAAGAATTGTGATCGTCATATTTTACAATGAAATTAAGTTAGTAATAATGTTGTCTACGTTGTGTTATTTTAAAAGTTCTGTCCTAGGTCCTGCATCAGATGTGGTGGTCCGGGCAGTCCTAAATGTAGTCATCCTGGTCCACGGTCAGCAGATGACGCGGTCCAGACTGTCTCTGGATCACTTCACACCATCAGGGGGACAGACTCTGATTGTTTTTGGGTCACTTCGAGGGGGCTAGACTTGCTGCAATTTTATAATTTAAATCATATTTAGATTTTATCGAATCATTGCCATTGACGAAGTGGAGTTTTATTGCAAGTTTCTGTCATCTTAATTTACATAAACACTAGAGAGGAATTAACATCACAGTTAAAGGCATTTATAAACCAATCTTCAAATCAGAACCCCCTAAAGCTAAATACACTGTCGTTGAAAGCCTTTGTACAATCCATTTTATATTAGACTCACACACGTCCACAATTTCTGATCATGTCATGCGCGGATCGCATAGACCACGCTAGGTTTCATGATATGTAATGAGTGACTAGATCGACCTTAGGACCGCGTCATCTACTAACCGTGGACCAGGATGACTACATTTAGGACAGTACAGCCTTGCCTTGCACTAATCTTCTGGCACTGGGCCATTTAACAAAGGTTAAAAAGGCGGTACACCTGACTGACCACCGTCTCCTTTTCTCGTCATCTCGACCGACACCCTATCCGTTTTCCTACTTTCATACTTTTCATAGCTTACATAATCTCATCCATACTTATATTACATTCATATTAACTTTCATTTAAATCATCGGAGTGTGTTATTACTTGTACTGCACTTTCATCTCTTTTAAGCAAACTTTCAAAGTATTCCTTTCATATTTTCAACACATTCGCTTCAATGTTATAATACTGCTATTCTGGCTTCTAATCGTTATTACCTATTGCTTGCATTTTGAAGTTAACGTTGTGCTTTTCGTTAAAAAAAACCACCCCTTTGAACTGAAATATAGACGAATCAGACAGCCAAAACCTCCTTCCTCCTTCCATACCAGGTTAACCTCAAATCGATTGTCATTTTTAAGATGATAGAATATTGCTTGCATATTGAAGTTAACATTGTGTTTTCTTCCATTCGCAGGTTGAAAAAACATTCAACATGGTGTCAAGAGCTCTCAATTTATACGAGGACCCAAACGCTGCACCGCGGCCGCCACTCAACGATGTCGAGTTCCGAGCATTCTTAGACACTGTCGGTCAAATTACAAACACAGTAAAACTAAGGGAAGTTATTTATTGTGGAGGAATAGACCCAAGCTTAAGGTAAAATCATTACTCTAATTCTACCCATAAGTTTATAGCTCTATAAATAGCCTTTTATATTAGAGCCAATAAAACTATTTACTTAGTAAGTAGTACCTCGTCCTAGTTAAACATTTCTTTGGTGAATCCTTAGTAGGATAATATTGTCCGTTGTGCTCTCGCATGCGAGCGCCCGGGGTCCGCCTTGACCATGATCCAGGATTCGGCAGATCATGTAATTACAATGTTTTATGTATGTATGTAATGTATGTAAATTAATGTTTTTATTTTATTTACCGAAACAAACGATTACATCATCGTCATCATAACAGCCCATAACAGTCCACTGCAGGACTTAGGACCCCTTCCACGGAGGTTTATGCGAGCGGCGGGTTGGACATCGCAGTGTTATAATTATAACAATGGAAAACGCTGCTGCCTATTTTCCAGCCTAAACATAAACCAGCGAAAACATATTTTCCAGGAGACTAGATATTTTGCCTCGATAACATCAGTCGCCCTGTACGACACCCACGAATGTAAGGTGTTGGTGCTATGCCGGACACCACAAGATCAGATTACATTATATAATGTAAAATAAACATGTTTTACTAAATATGATTAATTCATAATTAGTAACTAAAACATTATGTAACCAGCACCGTTTCCCACAAAACATAAAAATAGGATGGGGACCAAGACATTGCCTGATTACACGTGAAACCATTACATGTTTTTGGATTTTCACGTTGAACGTAAGCGGCAATCGCGAAGTATCAACCAATCACAGCGCGTATAATCATTGCGTGCCAAACGCGGACGTTTATGTCCTAAATGCCGCACGAAACAATCGCGCGGTTTATAGTTAGTCACCTTTTTCAGCCGACTTGTTTGGTGCTATTGTATTGGGCATCATACGGCCAATCTTCTTCAACCTAACGTCAATATCGGTATTCGCGCGCGAGGGCCCGGGGACCCCTACCATACACCATACGGCATTATATTGTTTTGATTCTAACACTAATGTAATTTCTTGTTACCTGTAATTCCCTAGATCGTAAACTTGATACTTATAATTGCAGGAAAGTGGTATGGAAACACATACTCAATGTGTATCCAGAAGGTATGACTGGTCGCGAAAGAATGGATTATATAAAAGCGAAAGCAAGTGAATACTATGCGTTAAGGGCTCGCTGGAAAGATTCTATACAAATGGGCAAGGTCAGTTAACGCGTCTTATCAGTATCGATATGGCTTATCATATCGGTATTGAGATGAATTAATTATTATTGAATACTATATTAATATATAAACCCTATTATTTTAGGTAAATTCAGACTTAGCTTACGTAACAAGTATGGTTCGCAAAGATGTGTTGAGGACGGACCGACATCACAGTTTTTATGCTGGTAGTGATGACAACCAAAACATAGCTTCTCTATTCAACATATTGACTACGTAAGTTACTTTCTTAAAAATATAAATATTTAGAGATGATTGTTCTTGGTTTGAACACACTAAATTGTTTCAGGTACGCATTGAACCACCCTACAGTCAGCTATTGCCAGGGCATGTCAGACCTGGCGTCACCGCTGCTCGTGACGATGGGCGATGAAGCCCATGCCTACATCTGTCTCTGCGCTTTAATGGCACGTCTCCATCCTAACTTTTTACTAGACGGTGAAGCAATGACGCTAAAATTTGCACATTTGACGGAATCTCTTCAAGTATACGATCCTGACTTCTACAATTATTTGAAATCCCAACAGGCAGATGACTTGCTGTTTTGCTATAGATGGTTGTTATTAGAAATGAAACGTGAATTCGCTTTCGAAGATGCGCTCAGAATGTTGGAGGTGTTATGGGCATCCCTGCCCCAAAAGTCGCCTCGGGTAGAGCTGAAACTAAAAGAAAAAGAGTTCGACCCATCAGTTGAAACAGATGACGACCCTCCTCCATTAAGTCCCTTAATAAAAGCACCTCGAGAAAATGCGTATACCAAAGTCTGCGCTATGAGACGACAAAGTTCCAGTTTCAGCTTAGCAAATGTCAAGGCACCTAAATTAGCAACGTGTAAACAAATGAACCATAGCTTAGATGAAAATGTTACACGCAAAGATCTAAATAATGCATCTTTAAAAAATGCAAAAAGAATCCAAAGTCTAGATGACGCTGTGTTACACCAGAAACCGAAATCAACCAGACGGGTTAACGCTAACGTAGACAAGAATGAAGACAAAAGAAATGTAGTCACAAAAGATACAAAAACAAAAGTAACAAGTATGAAAAGTGTTCCGGAACACGGTAAAGCCTTAGAGGTTGAAAAAAGTGCGTCATCAACGACATGGTCCAGCACAGGCAATTTGACCAACGGCAATTCTAACGAAGAAGTGAAACCTACTCCATTAGGGAATCAAATAAGGTTACTTCGAAATAAAATATCCGTTCATAATAATAAATTCTTTTCATCTTTGGATAAACTAGATGATCCGTCAAGTTTATCCAAAGATGACATATCAAGACCACAAGCAAAAATGATAAAAAATTTAAATGAATTTCTTAATTTTGCAACAGGAAACAAACCCATTGAAATTAAACAAGAAAAACTACAAAGAACACATTCTGTTATAGAAAAATCATCTCCCAGAGAATGCCCACAAATAACTCTCACCAAAACTTCATTTGACGAAAGTGACCTAGGCATACTTCATAATTCAAAGGATCAGAAATTTGAAAAGCTAGTTAAAAGTGCTGGTCCTGACTCCAATAACGGCAGCAGCCCCGATGACTCGCAAGAATACTATCCCATGACTACGTCTATGACAAGAGAGTTGAGACTGGAACTGGAGCACTTAGACCGTCATGTATTCGGCCCCTCTTACGTAAACCGATGTAGTGTAATATGTGATTCTCCGTCTGATTCTACGAGCACCGAAGAGAAACCTACGATTGACAATGCAGAAATAAAAAATAACCTTATTTCCGGCACGTCTTTAGAGCCGCAAACAGAAACAACTGAAATAATAGAAACAATCAAAAGATCTCCATTGCCGGAGACTGTGAAATCGATTGCAAGAAGTGCTGAAGACATTTATTTGTGGGAGAATCCTCTCCATAAAAATACGCCGACGACACGCACGACAGCGAGCTGCCCGCAGACTCCCGACGAACAAGCCGAGCTGGACTTCGACGGGGATACAGGCGAGATATTCGAGGAGCATTCTGGGAAAAAATCAATAACGCCCATACGGCTACTGAGAAAAAACCAGTCGCTAGAACCTCAGGGGTCGTGTCGTGAATCGAAACATTCCAATACACATTCCAGTGATTCCGAGTCGTCAGAAAAGGAATCCGTCGAGGCGTCGAGCACGCCGATGAACGAGAGTGGCGACGGCGGCGCCGCCGCGTCGAGATCTCACAAGTTTTTCTCAAGTATGTCTCAAGAGTTGGAGAACGCGAAGAGGAATTGCGAGTCGCTGTTGAACGCGAAGCAGCCGAATCTGCATAGCGTCGCGTCGACGATAAATAATTTTCAGAAGAAGTATGAGTCGCTAAAGCCGCCGACGCAGCGGGTCGCGGGGGTCGCAGGGGGCGCGGGGGGCTCGCCGACGGCGGGCGCGGGGGCCGCTGGGGGGTCGGGGGGCGCGGGCGGGTCGGGGGGGCTGCCGCCGCCCTCCCTTTTCGGCGGCGGGAACCCGTTCTTGATGTTCCTGTGCCTGACAGTGCTCCTCCAGCACCGGGACTACATCATGCGCAACCGCATGGACTACAATGAGCTCGCGATGCACTTCGACAAGATGGTCCGCAAACACAACGTGAACAGAGTGCTCAACCAAGCGCGCCAACTGTACGCCATGTATCTGAAGCAGCAAGCTCATAAGACTGGAGATATTACGACTTGAATACTTGTAGAAACATGTGATGTGATTAGAATAATTTAAGAGCTCATACATTAAGATTTTGATTGCTCATAAGATTACTTGGAATTAACACCAGTAGGGTAAGGCATAGGTGTACATATGTAACAATTTATTAATATTACATATTTATTCATTAATTCGCTTGTAATTGCAGAAGGTATTTAATTGTTTACAGAGCATTATTTCTTCTAGTCAGTATTTGCTGTACCTGTTCTTCTTTTTAGTATACCTCTCTCTACTTTTTGGAGCCAAAACATGCTTATGCATTTATTTCTCTATGATATTATTATGTAATGCTTGGTTTATGAGCGTCGGTGGCCTAATGGTTAGCGAATCGGTCTCGTAAGCGGGAGGTGCCGAGTTCGATCCCAGGTGCCGCTATGTACTAATGACATTATTGTATACATTAGTTGAACACTAACCGATGCTCTAACGGTCAGGGAAACCTACACATTCAGGTGCCTAACTAAATGTGTTACACTGATCCACTCTGGTCAGGTTCCCCTGTTCACAAGGTCACGGAGGTCAGATGGCAGTCGCTCTACTGTAATTACATGATCTTCCAAATCCTTGCCTTGGGTCCAAGCGAACCCCGGGCCAATGACCAGTAGACCAGCTAACAGGTCATTAAAATTAAAAATCATTTATTTCAGGCTCATGGTAGCCCATTAAAAAAAGTACACTGATATGTTCATTTACAAAATTAGGTACAATGTCAAATTAAATACAAAGTAAAATAACAATTACAATGTCAAATTCAATACAAACATCATTCATTGTGCCCAATTTTTTTACAAAAATTGAATCTATTAGACCTCTATATTTTACATTATTTTGAAAGATCCTATATAAAAGTCGACATGTTATTATTGGATAACTAAATAAAAATTTACCAATCCAAAGATAATTAGCTATGCACTTTACTATAAATTGTAAGAATTTTGTGATAATTATTCTTTTATTATTTATTTTATGTAGGTACTTAACTCTTTAGGCATTGAACTAAGTGAAACGACTGATCAAAATTACTTTTATTTATACATATTTAAACTTCGAGAATGGACATTGGTCACTTATTTCATCTTTATAATGAACACAAAGATTTTTTATGTCAGTGTTACCAACTTTGTATGACATATTATACATATATGTATAAAATGGAAAAAAAATAAGTGGTCTACGGTATTTAATTGATATTGTGATAATATACAGGGTTTCCTTACGCTCTGGACAAAGACGAATACTACTAGTCTAGTAGGGCATTTGAAATACAACTGCAAAGTATCATAACCATCGGTTTTTATTAGTATTTACCGAAATACCAACTATTTTATATTGATCACTTTGGAACAGCTTGCATGTTGCAGGTTCTTTTGTAGTGCATTAGAACTCCACATCAGCTGACAAATTTTATTAAATATTTAAATACTTTTATTGTATTGTTTCTCATGTGTCACGCCATGAATTACACTATAAATTATAGAATCGTTCCAATCATGTTGTGATACGGTATGTTTTATTAGCTGCTGATTAAGAAACAATTAATTTTTTAGAATTAATTGTTGTTTTTTTCTAATTAATGAGCTTTGTTACGATATTGCTAAGTAGCACTCTTATACAGGATTTCATTATTTGTCCGGAGACTAAGGTGACCCTGTATTTTGTGATAAAGGTGAATTCTGTATTTAACTAAATTGACTTGTAATAGTTATTTGTTAAGTTTTCCAATAAAAAACAATATTTATTTCGAAATAGTAGTTCGTAAGTCTAGCATTTGACTAAGTGAAATTATCTAATATCTATCTACCAGGGTTAATAAATTAGTAACTTTCCACTAATCCAATCGAAGGTCACGCACCCCAGCAGCGCGATTACATTAGTCGGGTACCTGTTTACATGTCGGTGACCGTATATAGCACAGACCACGCCCATGGTCTGTGGTATGTAGATTGAGAGGGCACCGGAGGGAATCTTACATTATCGAGTACTTACAAGAAATATCCCTGGTTTAGTAGTCCCAAAAACGTTGGCCTGCCTGTGCACAACCTGGCACGTTCGGAACAGTCGAAGTGAAAAGTTGTTATTTTTTCGACTTTTCGTAGCGATAGTATTTACCTAGAGAAATAAAAAAATCCGGTCTGCGTTACATCCTCTTGTCAGTTTCGCTAGACAGCAACATTAAAGTCACCTAAAACAGCTGTTTTAATTATTTGGGTCGAAAATTAACGAATGACTTTCCGTACGCGCTAGGTTGTGCATCGGCAGACCAACGTTTTGTGGGTCTACTAAACCACTACTACTTCGTTTCAAAGTGGCAAATTTGTTGTACTCGATGGCGTAGGATAATCTCCGATGCCCTTACAGACTAATACGGCAATGTAAGCGCCATTGATTTTTATCAAACGTTCTGTTCCTTTCGTGTGAAGCTCGTGTTTCGTTATTTTACTACAAATCCATCGATGTCAAAACAACCAATGTCATAAACGCTCGTACATGTTACAAATCAGTCATTAACATCACAAATACATATTAGATTTTAATTAGGCTCTTGCGGTTTATTAACCAATTAGTTAATGATTATCTAATCTCTGTATTTAATTAATTTCTTCAACACGATAGCTTTACGTTAGACAATATTTTTTCATATGCTGTTGCAGCTGTTTAAGTATTCAACTGGTTTGGGCAGCGTTCGGGAAGGTACGCCATATATTTTCCGCCCAATTACCGCAGTGTCTCGAGATTAACGGAAGAGACGTGGTCGCTCACTTTGAATCTTATAAGAAATCACGTCACTATCACCCAAAGGGCAATGGAAACAGCTATGTCCGGTCGGAGTCTCATTGCGCGATCGAATCAGAAATAGGAGATCCGCAAGCGAACCAAAGTCACCGACATAGCCCAAAGGATTGCCAGGATATAGTGGCAGTGGCTCTCTGAACAGATAGCCGATGGGGCAGTCGGTAAAGTTTTCGAGTGGCGACCACGTACCGGAAGACGCAGCGTAGGTAGGCGTCCCACAAGGTGGACCGACGACCTGGTAAAGATCGCAGGTACCACCTGGATGCGGAAGGCACAGGTCCGACCTTTGTGGAGCTCTGGTGGAGGTCTATGCCAACAGTGGGCGCCTCTCGGTAAAGTATTTATTGTAGTTATAGACCGATTTGTAACGCCAGAAATGTAGTAACGTATAGATAGGTACTGCTACACTTATCTGACCCAATGACGGCGTCACTGTTGTTGAATTTAGTTTTGCCGCTAAATGATATTTCAATTGGCGATACTTATTTCCAGGTTTGGTCACCGTGTCAGATAAGTTGATGAATGTAAAATAAATCTAGCACTTGAGTGGGAAGTGACTAGGGGCCAAGCGAGCTGCGTGCGTGAAGTAACGGTTTCAGTGACCATAATACTTACGGCAGCGCGCAGCGTGACGAGTTTGCCAATCTGACCATCAAACCATTGTGAATAAAACAATGAAAATATTATTATAGATTAAAACGCCTTTCACGTTTCGGATATCTCTTCGAGATGATATCCGAAACCGGTCGCAATTAATTAAAAGTTTGTATAATATATTCAGTGGAATTAGTGCATAAAAGGTGTTTTAATCTATAACTCAATGGAATTCCATCAAGAATACACAACAGTGTCAAGTTGTCAACTGTATAAAAACATGACTTATAAAAGCTATTTTTTATAGTTTTAACTGGCCTATGTAATATATATTAAGCAGTTCAGTATTTATTAAATCAATACCTATGTAATAATTCCATCAGCTATCTAAAAATGTTCCAAATGTATTTGAAACTTGTATATAAACTCTTAAATTGATTACAGACTTTTATTTATTTCATTTATTGTGTATATCCAGGAGTTGTATACAGGCTGAGTGATCTAAATAGTTCAGTTAGGAAATAGTAGTTTATGCAACTGTCATATAAAAGGGGGTGTTAAATATGAGTGTCTGTTTATATTTATGTTTATTAATAGTTTGACACGAGTGTTTCAATACCTAATTATATGCAGTTGTATACACTTACTTTATCTACACTCATATTTTCATGTTAACATTTTGTACCTATAATTTTCTCAACTTTGCTGGAAGAAAGCTGCGAATCAATTCTGTTGTACATACGCGACGAGAAAATTCACTTAACTACTTTCACATTTATGTATTTATTTGCTTCAAACAAGAAAAAACATTCGCAAACACAAATAACAACATTTAGAAAAATATATTCCATTTAGCGGGAAAATAAATCACAAACATAATCAGGAACACAGACTAAGAACAAACCAGGAAAGTTTGAATTTTGAATTTGATAATGACATATTTAGGTATTCAGCCTACTTCGCCGTACCCGGGTGCTCGACAAAAAATGTAAAAGTAAAAGTGTTGCAATTATGCAACCATTATAGTAGTTTATGCAACTGTCATACTCATAGCCTCCTTCATATTACAAGCCATGCGCAGAAGTTTGACAACGTCGCATTTTTTTATTTTAGTGAATCTGATAATGACTGTAAAACTATCATCGCGGTCGTCATCGTTTAATGTTATTAGTTATTTAAGTGATAAAGTATATTAATAAGTATAAACATTAGTTAAATAATATGAAATTGGATAGATTCCTGTACTATTTACCTACCTACCTACTTGCAAAATTATTATCCTAATATTATAAATGCGAAATATAAAGTCGTTTGGTTTTGTACGTAATGGATGTTTGTTACTCTTTCACGCAAAAACTACTGAACGGATTTTAATGAAATTTAGCAGTTATATAGCATATAGCCCCGAATAACACATATGCTATAATTTATTCTGATATTTAATGTGATTCCCGCGGGAACGGGTCCGGAACGTTATGGCCGAATTTTATGCGGACGCAGTCGCGGCTAAAAGCTATTATGAAATAAAATAATCTATGCCAGTCAAAATAATGCCCAATTTATTAAATATTATACATTTTAAACAGGTTTATTTAAGTTCCTAAGTATATACAAACTAACTACTTACTTACCTATTGTACCTATCTACTTTTTCAACGTTTCCATCATCGTGGATAATCAAAGACTGTGGTTTAAAGTAGTTGTGATAACTTTTACAATGCGAAAATGTTTGCTGCACAGTAAAGATCCTTCGATGGGACTCAAGCATGCTTGGGGAATAGTAGAAGTCTGTCTGTTTAATAGAATTACATCTTTTGGAAAGCAAAACTTCGGCACAGCTTCTTTCCCATTTTTAAGGTTTAATCATAATTTTACTTGCATTTTTCATATGCAACAACGCCTTGGCATCTGTTAGGGGTAAGATAACGATTATCAAATAGAATTTGATTTATGAAATAAGTAAAAAACAACAACAAAAAAGGTCAAGGGTTGTTTTTTAAAAATCGTATTTATCCAATTTTAGCGCAATTATAAATATATTTACTTTTATTTACCTTCGTAGATGGTCCATATAAACGTGTTAATTTACAGTTTTATCAATATATTTTTAATTTATCATCATAAAATTCATAATTTTCCCGCACATTGACATGTAAACATTGAATAAATCGATTCACAGCGACGCACAGTGGGCTGAAAATCGAGCTTCATAGACATAGGCAACTCAACTTTTAATGTGTCGTTTTTTTGGCGGGAATTGCTTCCATGAGCTATAACTATACATAAAAATGTTATCCGAGTTAACTCTGCGCAAAAACAAATGAATTATATTTTTTTTACGAAAAAAATGTATGGAGCCAATATGAAAAATCCAATTATCTCTGAAACCGCTAGGAAAACCGTAATATCCTTACAGATGGTTATAAAACTAATTATTCATGATTTTTTGACATACTCCATATAACGGTTACTGCTGCAGAATTTTTTTTAAAAATCGTCGAAATATTTTATTTATTTATTTATACACGGTTCCTTTCGGTGAGAATTTAGCAACACGTTAAATCATATAGTATTAGACTTGGTTCCTAGAAATAGTAGGTAGATGTAGGTAGGGTAAATTCTCACCGAAAGGAACCGTTTATAAATAAATAAATAAAATATTTCGAAGATTTAAAAAAAAAAATCTGCAGCAGTAACCGTTATATGGAGTATGTCAAAAAATCATGAATAATTAGTTTTATAACCATCTGTAAGAATATTACGAAAAAAATGTATGGAGCCAATATGAAAAATCAAATTATCTCTGAAACAGCAAGGAAAACCGTATACCCGTAACCTAAGCGAGACATAACTGCACCAAACAATACTTTATAGTCAAATGAAGTACTTTCACTTTTTAGAAGAACAAACAAGTCTAAATTAGTTATTAAACTTTCCATTCTAACACTTTTCAGTCGCAGGACAAATGTAATGTTAACGGTTACAAAGTTTTGTAAATACTAAATTATAACACAAAATTTTAGTCCTTTTATTGTAGTGGTCGCTCATTAAGGGTAGTTAACTAATGATCATCATTAAGGGTAGTTAACTAATGATCATTAGGTAACTACCCTTAATGAGGGTAGTAATTAACTAATGAGCGACCACTACAATAAAAGGACTAAAATTTTGTGTTATAATTTAGTATTTACAAAACTTTGTAACCGTTAACATTACATTTGTCCTGCGACTGAAAAGTGTTAGAATGGAAAGTTTAATAACTAATTTAGACTTGTTTGTTCTTCTAAAAAGTGAAAGTACTTCATTTGACTATAAAGTATTGTTTGGTGCAGTTATGTCTCGCTTAGGCGATTGCATTGGTGCCGAAGATTGTGTGACTTTAAAAGAATTTTGTCGGAAATTCACACGAGCTGCATCACAGAGATGGCAGAGATCTCACCGAATTAAAGATACATTCAGAAAACAGTACGATAATTGGCTACAAGCAAATATCCATTGGCCAAGTTGCGTACAAACAATGTTAAACACTCAAGAAGCAACTGTTGATGAACGACCAGTCTCACCAGAGCCATCGACATCATCCTCTGTTGGAACAATGACCAAGATACTTCGAAAACCTTTTGAAGATCTAGGAAGCAAACAGAAAAAGAGAAGATCTGATGATCATAAAGACGAAGACCCAAGTGAATTGGCATATACAGCTGCACTACGTTTAAAAGAGAAAGGCCACGAGGATATCGCATCTGTCATCGAATATATATTAAAAAATCCTGAAGCAGCTGGTCAAATTAAGGAATCAATAAAAAAAACTGTGAAAACTGATATATTTACCCCAGAAAAAGCGCTTGGATTATTGCTCTCTTTAAAACTATCGAAGTGGCAATATATCACATTGCGAGAGACGGCCATTAGAGAAGGTGCTAAGGACATTTATCCATCGTACTATAAAGTGCAACAAGCGAAGCTTGAATGCTATCCGCCAAAGCAAGCAGTGTCGGTGACGGATTCATCAGCCAGGATTACACTTCAAAGTTTACTTGACATCACAGTGAAGAGAATCCTCCACACTCTTTCTAACAATGTGCAAAATAAACATTTGAAACTGATATCAAAGTGGGGATTTGATGGTGCTTCAAACCAAAGCCGATACAAGCAGAAAATGGAGGGTGAGCAAGATGATTCCAGCATTTTTATGACGTCCTTAGTGCCACTTAAACTGACTGATGGAGACAACACTTTATGGACGAACCCGAAACCGTGCTCAGCGGTGTATTGTCGCCCAGTTCAGTTTACTTTTGTGAAGGAGAGCGAAGCAGTCGTCATTGATAATAAAAGACACATGGATGATGAAATCAAGGCTCTTATTCCCACAGAGTGCAATAATGGAAATACGGTGAACCATCAACTGATGATGACAATGATCGATGCTAAAGTCTGCACGTACCTATCTGATGCCAGATCAAATTCATCATGCTATCTGTGTTTAGCAAAACCAACTGAAATGAACCGTTTGGATGCTGTGACGTCAAAGACCGTGTCCGCTGCCGTTTACGAATTTGGGTTGTCATCTCTACACGCCCGTATTAATTGTATGGAATGTTTGTTACATATTTCGTACAGACTTGATTTCAAAGAGTGGGCAGCGAGAGGAAATGAGCACAAAGAAATGTTAAAAAGAAGAAAAAAGATTATCCAGGATAAGTTCAAAAATGAACTCAATCTTTTGATTGACATCGTAAAACAAGGCTCGGGAACTACCAATGACGGAAATACAGCAAGAAGGTTCTTTGAATTCCCAAATAAAACTGCAGCCATTACCGGGTTGGATAAAGAACTTGTAAGAAGATTTGCTGTAATTTTGCAAACAATCACTTCGGGTGAGAACATCGATGTCAGTAAGTTCAAAGATTATGCTCGCCAAACCGCAGAAAAGTACGTGGAGTTATATGACTGGTATTATATGTCTTCAACCGTCCATAAAATACTTATACACGGGGCAGATATAATCCAAAATAATGATATTGTACCGATTGGAAGTCTCTCAGAAGAAGCATCAGAAGCTCGAAATAAAGATTTTAGAAGGTTTCGAGAACATCATTCGCGGAAAAAGAACAGGCAAGATAGTAATCAAGATATCCTTAATATGCTTATTATTTCTTCAGATCCTATAATAAGTGCACAAAGGCCCAAGTTAGATACCAAGAAAAGGCAGCAGTATTTTTCTGAAACTCTCGAGATAATTCAGTTTCGAGAAACTGACTTTGAGTTTCTAGATGTTTCCAATGTGCATTATGACTCAGAAATGGATACCCAAGACGACGAGAGTGATAAGGAAAATGAATAAACTGAATAATGTGTTTTAGATTAAGTCATATTTAATTATTTTTTGTTATTTTTTTTATTTCAATAATATTATTGCATGCTATTGTTATTCCTTATTTCTTATTACTTGTACATAATAATAAAAAGTGAAGAAGTTAAGTTTCTTCTTATCAATAGTTTGTAAGATATTATAAATTACTATCTTTTTATTATCAATACATATTATATTAATAAAAACCACATTTTTGTAACCCACCATTTTATATAAATGTAAATTATCAATATAAACAATTATCAATTTGATTAAACGGTTTTTATATACATATACCTATTATATATATACCTACTAAACATTTGAGCAAATATATTTGCCTACCATTTAAAATTTGAAAATACTTTTTTTCAATAATTTAAAAAAAAAATCTGCAGCTGTAACCGTTATATGGAGTATGTCAAAAAATCATGAATAATTAGTTTTATAACCAAGCAAAATATTTCAGAGATAATTTGATTTTTCATATTGGCTCCATACATTTTTTTCGTAATATTCTTATAGATGGTTATAAAACTAATTATTCATGATTTTTTGACATACTCCATATAACGGTTACTGCTGCAGATTTTTTTTTAAAAATCTTCTAAATATTTTATTTATTTATTTATAAACGGTTCCTTTCGGTGAGAATTTACCCTACCTACATCTACCTACTATTTCTAGGAACCAAGCCTAATACTATATGATTTAACGTGTTGCTAAATTCTCACCGAAAGGAACCGTGTATAAATAAATAAATAAAATATTTCGACGATTTTTAAAAAAAATTCTGCAGCAGTAACCGTTATATGGAGTATGTCAAAAAATCATGAATAATTAGTTTTATAACCATCTGTAAGGATATTACGGTTTTCCTAGCGGTTTCAGAGATAATTGGATTTTTCATATTGGCTCCATACATTTTTTTCGTAAAAAAAATATAATTCATTTGTTTTTGCGCAGAGTTAACTCGGATAACATTTTTATGTATAGTTATAGCTCATGGAAGCAATTCCCGCCAAAAAAACGACACATTAAAAGTTGAGTTGCCTATGTCTATGAAGCTCGATTTTCAGCCCACTGTGCGACGTTGCCGTTCCGTGCTACAGCATGGCTTGTAAGATGAAGGAGGCTATGGTCATACTCGTATAAAAGGGGGTATAAAAACAGGAGTGTCTGTTTATCATACGAGGCGTAGCCGAGTATGATTATAGTTTGACACGAGTGTTTTAATACCTAATTATATGCAGTTGCATACACTACTTTATCTACACTCATATTTTTATGTTAAAATATCGTACCTATACTTTTCTCAACTTTGCTGGAAGTAAGCTGCGAGTCAGTTCTATTGTATCTACGCGTCGAGGATATCAAGCGGCGGGAAATTCACTTCTCTTCTTTCACATTTATCTATTTATGTGCTCCAAATAAGAAAAAACATTCACAATCACAAATTACAACAATTGGAAAAAATATTCTGTTTAGCGGGAAAATAATTACACAGACATAAAGAGGAAAATTAAAATTTTGAATATGAATTTTGAATTTGTTAAAGACATCTAGGTATTCAGCCTACATTTCGCCGTGTCCCAGCGCCCGACAAAAATTAAAAAAAGAAAAGTGTTGCATAATTATTAAAAAGTTATTTTTCGATACAGCTGTAATGAATATAGTATGGGAAATGCACTATCGAAAAGTATTTTTTTTTAATTTTATAGACTGCGTGAACAAAGTGTATCCTTAAACAAGTGTTTTCGAATATGTAATTGGAACATTACGCTTTGAGTGTAGATAAAAAATTATGTTTAATCATTAGATTAAAAAGTTATTTTACGTTACAGCTATATTGAAAATAGTATGGGAAATGCTGTATCATAAAGTAATTTTTTAAAATTTCATAGACTGGCGTGTAAAGTGTATCCTTAAACGACTGTTTTCGAATACGTGATTGGAATATTACGCTATGAGTATAGATAAAAATTTTTTTTGCTACTTCAGTGATATAAAAAGAAATTGTACTAAAAGTATATTTTCAAGGAATTGATGACAATATTCTTAGCATTTTTTTTAAATTGTTTGCATAACTGTCAAATATTTAAACAGGGTTTGTTAGTAAAACATGTTCCTAATGATCTAGACTAGACTTATTACTACTGCAATAAATTCCCGGTTGTTTAGTATGAGAGTTACAAAAATAATATGAATAGTTTTTCTTTGTTCTAAAATCGATCTCGTGGTTCCTAAGAACAAATTAGGTTATCCCTTATAGTTTTGGGTTTCTCCTCACTGACCCATTTAGATCGATCACCTGTATTTGAATATCTTGCTATACCTATACGTTAAGGGAGTATAATTTCGAGTTATAGTATTAAAAAATTAAACAACACTTCAGTACTATGGATTTTAATATGGCCAACAACTAAATCCATATTAAATAACATAACTTCATAACTTATAATTATCGTCTACATAATATCACAAGAGATTTTCTTACAGTGCAGAATTTAAATGTCTCGTTTAAATAAGTAATATTTGCTCTTTGTTTAAATGAAGTATAATTCTTCATCATTTTCTAGATAATTTAAATAGGTATTTATTCCAAATCGTCGAAGAAGTAAGTGGAAATTTGCAGGTACTAATTGATTTATTTTCGCTTGTTACCGCCTCCAGCTAGGAGCATCGCTATGCGCATGAATATGTTTAGGACGTCCATGTAGACTGACACCGCTCTGCAAGACAAAATACACGTGGGTTTATGATTACACAAAAATACCTACTAACTTTTGACTTCTATAAAGTAAATCCATTTCTGCGTTATAGAGGTTTATACTAAACCGACAAAAACATTCAATTTATTTAAATAATGTATATTTAATAAATACTTACGAATCAATGGGGTCGTAAGGTCTAAATCCATGCGTGGGATGCATTTCAGCGCGCTTCATAATCATTTGCGTGTCATACAAGAGGAACCCGCCGAACACTATGAGACCACCATACATGCTGAGAGAATACAGTCCTGTAAAATAGTATTGTCAACATTAATTATCAACATAATAGATTTTATCAGTTAATTTTTTGGAAGAGGTAAATAATTAAGTACAGTCATCTCCAGTGTACGTTATTTAACGAAATCAGGCTAAATAACCATATTCACATTGGTGAAGGGCATTGTCGTAATCTCCACACACAATTGCCGGACAGGCGGGCTGGAGATGGCAGTGTTCAAAACACAACAGAAAATCCTGCTGCCCACCATCATTACAGTAGTCTGTCTCTATGACAATAGTCGTTACGACACCCGTCGACAATGGATGGGGTTGTCAAGGAGATGGCAGGAAATAATTGAAAGGTGGCCGTGTGGTGTCCGGCAAAATAGAATAACCCTTTACTCATTAGTGTCGTACAAGGTGACTAATGTTTTCGAGACAAAAGGTATAGTCTCCGTAGGCTGGAAAATGGGCAGCAGCATTTTCCATTGTTATATTTATAACACTGCTATCTAAAACCCTGCCAAGCGTGGAGATTATGGCAATAACTTCCCCTTTCGTAGGAGAGGCTGTAAGTCCTGCAGTGGACTGTTATAGACTGTGATGATGTATCGAAAGGTGGTGTCTGAAAAGTCACTCACCAGCTCCAAGAGCAGTGGTAGGCGGCAGGAACATGCTGGCGAGCGAGGCGGCGAACACGGCGCCGAGCCCCATCGCGAGCGGCGCGCGCATGTTGAGGAACTCGCCGGATGGCGCGCACACCGCGATCGTGCTCAGACCGCCGACCACGCCCGCGGTGTACCTGCCGGCCAATACGGTACGAATTTAATGTGTAACGTATTTATTGCGAGCTGATTCGACAGGCATGAGGCATTTCATCTTAGTCCTCACAGTGACATACGGTTCGGCATTGTTGTTGCCTGCAACCTATGATATGGGCTACAGTTATGGGCTCACCATCAGGTGGGCTGTCTGCTCCTAAACCCCTTTAGTATAAAAAAAATTGCAGCGCCATCTACCGGACCCAATTGTGAATCTAACCAAATTCTAAACTATCCATTATAAACTCGTAACGCACACATAAAGTTTCATCAAAATGGGCTCAGCTGTTTAGGGAGTTCAGTAGCAACCTACCGTAGAGAAGAAATAAAGTTGTACCTTCAGCATACGAAGTACGTAAGCAACCAGACTTCTGAACGATCTGAGCAGACGGACAATATTTACAGATATTTCAACTCAGTTGTGCGCGCGGCCCTATGTGTGGGTAAACCTTGTACATATACAGACACGTCACAATGACACCATGCCATTGGCGCGCCAAGTGGTCGCGTCACTGCCACATAAATGAAAGCTGTATATTTACAAGCGTACGCACACATACACACACACGTTGAACTATCTATAGCTATATGTAACTAAACACAATACAGTTAGAATTACATTTGTAATTTGTAAATAGGCCTACTATAGAAAAACAATAAAGTGAACATAAAAGTGGTAAAAGATCTATCACTGGATCTTACTACTTTCTACCCCCCCACATCCACATGCGCGATATAACGTGTAGTACATGCGGGGAGAGTCACGGTCGGAGTCGGAGTCAAAGCTAGTGTTGTGTGTGTAAAATTACTAACCAAGCAGCTCGCGTAAGTATGGGTCCTCCAAGAAAACATATAGGTGCTATAACAGCACCCATGATAGCAGTATGGACTACCCAGGCCAATTGTTTAGCACCCACTCCAGGAGTGTAATCCATGCTTCGCACCACCATACCAGATCCAATCATCAGACCCATTGTCATGATTATTGACTGAAAAAAAAAAATTGAGGATAAAGTATTATAATAGTTAACACTTCCTTACCAACAAACAAAATTATTTTGAACACAGTGCTTTACACATTGACCTTTGACTAAAAATGTAATCTAAAACAAGACTACAATGCTTCGAATTTACTAAATGTTTTACTTTATTATTATATTTACCATAATAAACTAAATTATAATACAGTAAATAAATCTAAGGCTCGGACTATAAACATCCGGAATGCGTCACGTCCGGAAAAAAAACCAAATTCGGCTCGCAATCGACTACACGCGCTCCGTTGTCAATCCGGACAGAAATTCACTTAGTCAGCCGCTACCACTCGCGCTGAACAGGCAAAAATGGAAAGTTTATCTTTAGTTGAACCTTTATGTTTTGCTGTGGCCGTTAATAAAAAAAAAGGAAACAGGAAAGTGAAAAGATATTAGGGTTCATCCTTTTCAAGTAGACCTTAGTAGTAACTTAGCCTAGGCATAAGATTTTCAAGTAGACCATCCTATTAGCAAAAAATTAAAGTAACTTTCCTATATTTCATTATAAAAACTGTGATATCATATCATATAGATTGCATGAGGATTCATTACCACCCATCCATTACGTGCCACAAGGTTAAGTAAAGCTGGTGTTCTGAAGACAGTCATTGCACTACCAGCAGTCAAAAGCAATGACCCGGCAAGGTATCCATAAGTGGTTTTGATGCGATCCTTAACATATTGCGGCCAAAGACTGGAACATGAAACAGAAATTGGTCAGTTTTGTGCCGTTGTATGGTACCTATAGTTTAGCATAAATTTCTAAGCCCAATCTAAGCAATACCACAGTGTAAGTAGTTAGGTGTACTATACTTATAGCTATTTATAATCTAGATAAGGCTTATCTTAGTTGCATTGTTGGTGGGTATTAATTTAGATTAAATCAATCATGCAGATAAGGTCCACCAGTCATTCCCACCACTGCAACTCCTGTTCAAATCCAGCCAGAAAAGCCTCTTTAAATAACGCTAGTATTTATAGAATGCCTATAAATACTTTGCATTATGGGCGGACACTCCGCCCGTGGCCGTGTGGGATCTTGCAGAGTACAATAGCACCAACCCCTTACGCTCGTGGGTGTCGTACAAGGCGACTAATGTTTTCGAGGCAAAACTTCTAGTGTCCTGGAATGCGTCTTCGATTGTTATATTTATATCAGTGCGATATACGACCCGCCTGCCAAGCATGGAGATTATGGCAATAACCTCCGCGGGAGAGGCCCTAAGTCCTGCAGTGGACTGTTATGGGCTGTGTGTGATATTGATGATGATGCCCATTATGGGCGAATACTCCGACCCATAAAAGCAAGACCCGTCTGCGACGACTTGAATCCAGCTTCGATATAGGATAGAAGTGCCTTACGCAAGGCCAAATCAAATGCTTGCCAAAATTTGCGACGTCTAGGTCCGTCGTCCGGTGAATCACCGAAGGTCACCGCCACAGCGACCTTTGCGGAACCCGTATTGACGGTCTCTAATCAATAACTTACTTGTTCCATGATAGTATACAGATGATCGCAATAGGTATAAGATAATCACGGTAGCTAGATAGGCCTGTGCAGTCACCCTTTTAAGGGACTGGGAACAGAGGCTGCCCTCCATGACGATGTAACAACTGCTAGAATATCGTTTGGCCCGCTGGATTTCCCGAGGTCGACGGTAACGCAGTCTGTGTAAAATGCACATCAAGCACAGTCTGCTTACATACAAGTACTGCTAGGCCGTGGGTTTCTCCCGTCGTCAAGGGTCTATGCAAATTAGGCGATCCCTTTTGCCGAGCGAGCCATCTGGTTGGTTAGGAGTTGGTACTTGAAACAGAATGAGCTTCGACGGCTTTGGCAAGAGACCAAAAGTCACGACTTTCAGATGGGAAGCTTAGTAGTAACTCGCCAATGTCGCAGGCACAGCTACGTGTGTGTATTGGATCGTTCGTATGCCGTGCTATCGTCCAGGCTCGGTAAACTACCTGTTTCAGATCAGAGGACACGGCACAGAACTTACTGAACAATGGCTGGTATCGTGCACCGACAATGCCATGTACATTGTTGGAGATAAAACATTTCATTTCCATCATGTCATATCAGCGACTACTGCGAAGGATCATCTGCCGAGAAACAAAGCTGTCTCCAAGGGTATTATGACCCGTAAAATTCTCACATTCCATTCTAATCTACTGACTTGTAGTGCCACACTTGGCGCGACACCGAAGGCCCAGACCGTCTCGCGGAATGTATTGGCGCCTCAAGTGCACCAACTAGTGATCAGGTGAACTGAACCTATGTGTGAACTGAGGGACTAACTAGCTCTCCAGGTGCAATGTCAACAGAAGATCTAATGGAGAAGGTGCATGATCCTTAACATTGGGTATGTAAGTTGGTTGTGATGCCAACTGGGTAAGGTCACAGGTAATAACCCAGGGTATGAGCATGATCAGTGAATCGACTTCCAAAACGCTAGGTGATGAGCATTAAAATTTCCGAAGAGAAGCCCTGTGCCTAGGGCTACCATTTAAGCATAATATCCATCACAGCTGAAACCTGTAGAGACACTCGTAGATCCAAGTGTGGCCAACATGATCAATCAAGCAAAGACAGATTTCCTGATATGCCTAATGAATATGCACAGGCAGATATCTGCCTCTCCATAGAAAACAATAGGGCCAGGCCCAGCTCAGATGTAAGTTTTTTGAACACATAAAAAGGCATTTTTCCATTCTGGTAGTAGAAAGTTTACCAAATTTCATCATCAAGATATTGGTGTTGCCAATAATAAAACTACAGCAACTAAAACTTGCAGTAATTTGAGTGACATATAAATTGTTTACTAAAGTAATGCCAGTGGTAAAAAAAAATATTAATCAATAAATCTGTAAGTTTACTAAATTTTAACCCTTTGAATATCCATTATTATTGCACAAAAAATGTCTGTATAGAACTATTTAGAAATAATGAGTGAAAGTAAGGTGCCAAAAATTTTCCTTGAAGGCTACTAGAGATTAAAGCCTAAGGAAGAATCATTTATGACCAAAAGGTTAAAATTTAAATCAAATGATCTATCATAGCACTTACTGTGACTCTTGTAGTGTTCCTGGTTTAACTCCTGATCCATAATAACAAAGTGCAACTAATCCAACTGCTGAAGCACCAGCCAAGGCACCCTTTCCCAAGCTGAAAGCTGAAAATAGGAAATGAAAACATTTGGAAATAGTTGTTCCTGTTGGCATGGTTCCAATATACCTTAATGTGACTTTTTTGTAAATGAAAACATTTCAGGCAGGTTGGACAGTGTAAAGCATTTAGGGAACAACAGTTCTTGTTAAAAAAATTGATTATAGTGGACAGGGGCCACCCCGGCTTTGCACGGCTTTCCCTGCTTTTCTTTACTTTTAATATACATGTATTATAATTCAAAAGGAGCAATTAAAAATATCTTTATCTTAAAAACCACAACAAACAAACTTTATTGTCAAGTGTCAGAGAGGGTACTTTGTATAGTTGAATGTTCAGAGTTTCCAGTTCAGAGCTGCATGAGGATTCTAGTATGGGATGTTTTTTACCATTTGGACCAGCTGGCGCCATAAGTCTTGCCCAAATTGAAGGCGTTACTGGCGTCGCCCGAGTTGCAGTTCTAGTTCGTGCCTCACGGGCATAGTTTCTGACGACGTAATTTCTGGGCACGAACTTTTGCGGCACGGGAGTTCTCAAGGTCTGAGAAACATTCAGCATCGACCGCACACACATTCGAGACATCATTTTTGCGTGTGTATTGAGGATATTGTAACTATTCACTAAAATAATAAAAAAGCAAGCTATATATTAGTATCTATCCTATGAATTATACTACGAAAATGTTTTTAATTTTACAAAAGAATGATTTGCTTACCAAACTGAAGCCCACCAACGATTACAGTAAGGCTGAAGTTCAATTGTTTGCAAATTGTAGTAAGAAACTGTAATTGTTATGAAATGGGTGCACTCTGAATGTAAATAATCCCCTGACTTTATGTTTTCTTGGAAGGGTAGTCTAGAAAAACAGAAAATTCGGAATTTGGTTGGATTGTGTTGCTGTAGTTGGTCTGTGTTGCGGTGACGTAAATATAGGCAACCATAGAGTATAGACAATAAACACGACAAATAATATTTTGTGTAGTACAGTCTACCCACACACGACTCCCGAAGTATCGACTCTTTGTCGTATCGTGCGTATTGCTTATTTGAATTTTATTTGTGGCGATACTGTAGTTAGGAAAATGACGGCGAGGTTAATTGGTCACTGGCTGACAGTGTCAGAGTGACATGACATCTCGTTGATTGATTTGATTGGTTGCCTGGTGGTTAACGGGTTGTGTTATTGTTGCACGTGCGATATAACCAATAAAATTAATACTTGTTATTTTTGCGTGCTGTAAATATGAAGAAAACTAAAAGAAATACAAAACCAAATGATTCAGGTAATTATTGCAACTTTAAAATCCATAGTAGTCAGTCCTCTGCAGCCCATAGCAATTACAGCCTAGTGTAGGGCTTGACCGCCTCTCTAAGATGCTCTGTCTAACATTCTGACCCTTGTTCCTCTGACCCTACGCCACATTCACTGTTATCATTGTCGCTTTCAATTGTGTATTTTTCTAATGAAGCCAATAGCCCAAAACAGTCCTTTGCGTGACTTTGTAGAGAGCATTACCATAATGTCCATGCTTGACAGACGGATTGGAGGATTTTTCCTGGTTTACAGAGGTAGGAGATGGGAAAATTTAATGATGACATGTTTATTACAGATTCTGAAGATGATTTAAATCCCGAAACACACAAAAAGTCGCTCAAAAAACTAAAAGAAACCGATCCTGACTTTTACAATTTTTTGGAAGAAAATGATGAAAATTTATTGAATTTCGGAGATGAGGAGCAGGAGGGTGGTTCGGGATTGGACGACGATGATGAGCAAGTTCATGTGCCTGGGCCTTTGGAGGGTGATAGTGATGAAAGTGATTTCGAAGTAAGTATTTCTCTTTGCGAAAGGCAAAGCCTACCTTTCTTCCTTGTCGTTTAGGTTATACAAGTACTACAAAACATCTACAATGGAAGTGTTAACGGCATGACTCTGAGAGACATGTTGTGCTGACCCCACATAGTGGGATATGAGGGGATAACGACAGGGGGATGATGTTGCTCTGCCATGGAAACTGAAATATGTACGAATGTATTGAACTGTACAAAAAAATTGTTAGAGGATATGAAAGGGGGCAAGGAAAAGGAATGTTATCAGCTATAAAGGCTTATTTTATTTTATTTATTTTATGAAAGGGGGCAATTCAATCTTTAATACAAACTTTTATATATAAAGTGAACCATAAATTTAAGTCTCGCTCTTACTGGTGGAGCAATCACAATTTTTCCTATTGTCTGGTTGTGCATCAAATTTATTTGTGCTAACTTCAAGTAAGTAATTAATTTATAGTGACAGAACAAATTCTACTGATATTAATAAATAGGTACAATTCCTGATTATAATTGTTAGCAAAGTAATAGTTTTATTTTATATTATCAATTATGTCTTTACTTAGGAGGAAGATGCTAAGCCGTCTCATGGAAAAATCACTTTGAAGTTAGTAGCACAATGGCAAACTGAATTACAAAGTGAGAATAAGATAAAGCTCACAACATTAACTACAGTAATCAAAGCCTTTAATGGTGCTATGTTGAGGGCTACCAGTGATGATGGCACCTCTGGTGGAGACTATAAAGTGGAAGGTAAATTAAAATTAAATTTATTAATAACTGATCTTCTCCTTTAGTAGTAGTCTTGAGCATAAACTTGTTTATTTTTCTTTTCAGGTTCATCTGTTTTCAATGCTGTTATACAAATGTGTGTACTCTACCTACCCAGTGCAATAAAAAAGTATCTTGGAATGGAATTGTCTGGTAAAGATCCACAAAAATGCAAACACTTTGTAAAGATCAAAGGCTCCCTGGTGGCATACTTTAATGATTTGCTTAAACTTCTTGGTGGGGTGACATCTGAAAATATCTTAACAGTACTCCTGAAGCATTTACATCAGATGTCCGTGTATGTAGCTTGCTTCAATCGAATTTCAAAGCAAGCATTGAAAAGACTTATTAAATTGTGGAGTACTGGTGATGAGACAGTGAGAGTTCTGGCATTTCTGTGTATTTTGAGGATTACTAGAAATCAACAAAGTTCTCTTCTTGATATTGTACTGAAGGCTATGTACCTGACGTATGTTAAAAATTGCAAGTTTGTAAGTCCAACTACTTGGCCTGGTATCAACTTTATGCGAAGATCATTAGTTGAGATGTTTTCTTTGGATGTAAATGTATCATATCAACATGTGTTTTTGTATATAAGGCAATTGGCTATTCATTTGAGGAATGCCATTGTTGTACAGAAGATTGAGAACAGACAGGCTGTCTACAATTGGCAATTCGTGAATTCCCTGCATCTTTGGGCAGACTTGCTATCAGCTACTTCAAACAAACCCCAGCTGCAGCCATTGATATATCCTCTTACCATGGTAGTAACTAATACAATCAAGTTAGTTCCTACTGCAACATACTACCCTCTCAGATTCCACTGTGTTGAAATATTGATAAGTTTGTCCAAGGAGTCTAAGACATTTATACCAATTCTACCATATCTTGTGGAGGTATGTATGCTCATATTTATTTCCTAAATCCACATTTTCTACATATAAATTAAATCATCGCATAATATATATTTTCTATTTTTACAGGTGTTATCTTCACATGATTTCAATAAGAGACATAAAAAAGTTTCAATGAAACCATTAGATTTTTCATGTATACTGAGATTAACAAAGGCCCAACAATTGGAAAATGGATTTAAAGATTCTTGTATAGACAGATTGTATGCGTTACTTTTAGAATATACTGCGAATGAATCACATTCTATTGCCTTTCCTGACATAATTTTGTTGGCTACTATGCAGGTTAGTATAATTTTAAATAATGTTAATTAAATCACCTTTTCTAAACTATGTGGAACCACTAAAGTGGAACACTTTATTATACAAATGTTATTAAATTGCAACCATTTCGAATTACTAGTGAACAAAAGTTGATTTAAAGTTAAATCTATATTATAATGGAGTCCCATCACAAAATCCCAACACAAAGTGTTAAATATTTACAAATCTATTCAAATATATTTATGACCCTGTTATACATATTTACAGATAAAGCAGTTCCTCAAAACATGTTCTGTTTCAAATTACACAAAAAAGTTTAGACAGCTTCTTGATAAAATTGAAGAAAATTCAAGATTCATCGAAAAGGAGCGTTCAAAAATAAGTTTTGCTCTCACGGAAGACAAAATGATTTCAGGATGGGAAGCAAACATTAGAACGAAAGGAACACCCTTGTCGTTGTTCTTTGAAAATTGGAACAAAATTAATAAAATACAAAAACGAAAGAAAATTACTAATAATGATGAAATTGCTGGAGAGCTGCCCATGATAAAGAGACCTAAGGTGTCAGAGAATGCAGTAAACAATGTCAAAACAGAAAACAAAGGGCCTCTGGTGCTTTTTCCGTCAGACAGTGAGGACGAGAATGACGACTTTAAAGTGGAAGATGATGAAACCAGTCCTCCACCTAAAGTTAAGAAAGCAAAGAAACTTAAGAAGAAAGTGAAAAAAATTAAAGAAGTTTCAAATGTAAATGAATCTGTAGATAAGGCAGATGTTGTAGAAGATATAAGTGTCAATGATTGGTAATAAAACAATTTTCTAAACAAGTTTTTCTTCATTGTGTATCCTTTAGCTGTGAGTTATAGGATATCATGTCTGTATTTGTTGCGTGGGTGTTGATGGTACGGCGTCGTATAAGTTTCTCAACAAGGCGAAGGCGATTGTAAGACATCTTTAGCCGGAAGCATGCAACTTTAGCGTTATAACAAGTAGATGTCTAGGTAAGTTGCAGCTAAATAAATAATGTGTGAGACTCCTCAAATATGGCAAAAAGTACTTTTATGAGGGAGTCAGAGAGGAGGCAAATTATGTCAAGTCTTTACTGTCCTGTCGGATATTTGAGATTGTTTTTAATCAGTGCATCCTATCTGTCATGAACTTCGGTAGCGAGAAACTTACGGTAAGTTCATTCAACGTCACTCAGCGTGCTAATAAATAACACACTATCGTCGTATCGTATAAAATTAATGTCGAAGTAATCCAACAGGAGACCAAAGGTACCGAAAGGTACTGGGCATATCTGCCGGAGAAGACAACCTCCTTTGTGTATCTATAGACGCTTCCGGATTTGACGACACCACGACTTGTAGTGAGACTGGCCAACTGTCCTGTTTTTTCAAAATTTATTTATTGAGTAGGACATTAAATATCTCTTTAAATCATCACAGAGAATGGAGTAGGAAAGTAGGAGGAAACACAGTGACATGTTGGCAGCCCCAGGACCGGAATACACCCACCCCACGTTGACAACGGCCGAACCATGTCCGACAATACCAGATAGAGCCGGTCAGTGCCCGACAATGGCAAGCAGAGCCGGACCGCGCCCGACGTTATTATACTTAAAAAAAACACCTAAAACTATAGCAAGAGTAAGCTAGTCCATCAAGGCAGCACCCGTTCACGAGTATAATATAACGCAGGGCCCAGCCATCGCCCAATTCAACCATATCTATTTGAGAGAAAAGGGCAACCCATGCCACCACCAGACAGACCTTTAAGCGAGCATGCATCACAGATGCTGTATGTATAGGTACCTACTCCTACCCTGTCCCTACGCTATCCCTACCCTATGCCATCCCCACCGCAGCTAAAGCTGGCGCTCCCAGCCCCGGAACGACCACCAGACACCGTCTGTTGGAAGGGAAGGTAAGTTACCGCCCGTTATTTGACGGGACGTCCCATATTTCAGCTATCATTCTGGCCATGTCTGTGTTTTTCTTAATAAAAAGGAAGACACATTGTCCCGTATGAATTGGCCGCCCGCTCGACTCATACTTAGTGTAGGTACAGCTATCGTGCGCTGCCCGCAAAAATTGCAATTAAATAGCAGCAATTTTTATTCGTTAATGGTACCCAATGAACAAATGTCATAACAAACCCACGTTTTCCTTAAATTTTAGATCACATGTCCTGTAAAATTAGCAAATAGGGTAGGTAACCCTATTTGTAGTACTTATACCTTCCAGCCATAAATCCACGATTTGTCGAGTACAAGGTTCATCTATTAAGTTTCCAAAGTTTATAAGTCAGTATATGCGCTCTACATTAATTCTTTATACCTATATACATGTCCCAGCTGTACTGAGGGATAATCTTCACGTCTCAGTGTAAATGATAAGCGATTTTTCTATTCGTCTAACCTTCGTTGAACAAGTGTGATACTTTTGAATGCACAAGGTACCTGACGTAGTAGACATTATTGCCGCGAGCCATCAGATTTAGAGCATGTCGCGCTCAACGCAGCGCTCAGCTTCAAACTAGACTGTGCTTAGCACGAACTGTGCCACTTAAGAGACACAGATTTATAACATCACGAATATTTACGAATGTGGCAACGAGCAACGGCCAACGAGGATATGCCTTATCAATGCGATTCACTCTCGACTCGTGAGCATCCTGCCGGCAAAAGCTTAGCCACCTCAATTTGATTTGTTCTGAGTGTATAAGAAACTACTCAGTGCTATATAACATGTGCTACCCTAAATATATTGTTTAGATTCCAGATTAATTTCGAAGTTAGTTTGGAAATTCATACCTACTTTTCCCTTTTCATCAATGGCCACGTAGGTAGTACCTACATATACTTTCACTTGAAATGCCTACGTGACGAACATCGTTGACTCCCTTATTTTGTACCTACTATCTATCAGTTACAATTGGAAAGCGTGTAAACAGAAACGGACCAAAGAAGGACCCTTGACAGACGCCTTGTAATAACTTTACAATTTTTTTATGGTATGCAGTGTCAAACGAGCAGACAGCCCCTGACGGTAAGTGGTAACTGTCACTCATAACATTTACGATGATGCATTTACGTTGCATGCAACAAAGATGCAGCTGCGGTTCTTCATGTTTGTAATGTCACTGCTTTATACTGTTTGTAACTATCTGAATGAAACAAAATCTTCCATGTAAACTTTGCAATATTTATTAGGACATGATAATAAAACTACACAGGCAAAACAAGTCAATTTTAAAAAACAACGTACCTAGTTAAATACAATAAAACTATAAAAGCTCATATTCCTTGTAGGAAGAAGGTCCAGTGGACCTTTGGCTCCGGTGGTTCGTGCATCTCGATGGTGAGGCAGCCCACGGGGTGCGGGCCGCGCTCGAGTTGCGACCCGCTGCTGGAGGCAGCTCGGGCACTGCTCGAAAGCACTCTGGCGCTGCTAGAGAGCGCTCTGGCGCTGCGGTCGCGGTGGTGCCGGTCGTTCAGGTAAATAACCAATTTCAAATCCTAATTGAGACAGTATAATAAAATAAAAACTACCGCAACTGTTAATTAAGAAGACGCTATAATTTTTTTTAGGTAATCGTTTTTAAACACGATTATTGAATTTTCTTTCATATTAAATTTAATGATTATCGGTAAGATTTGTTGTTGAGAGATTATTACGGATATCTCCTAAAACGCTTGCGATACGTGGATCAAATAAATTCCACTAATAAGAACAATAAAAACCAAAAGGATTTTTGTCTACATTGTTCAGATTTCCTGTGATTTACAAAAAAAAGTAAAATACACATCAGCAGCTCGTAAATGTTCCAAGTTGATATTCAACTATATGGCATCACACTTAAACGCGAACCTGGCATGGCGCGTCGTGCAAAAACTGTTCTCGCCGTGTCACACATGCTTATACATGATTCCGCGGGATATATTTTGGGGCTTCATCAAAATCTGTTCAGTAGTATAAGACTAGACAACAACAACATAAATTGGTACACTTTTTGCCACTGTTGGTTAGACTAGACCAACTGCATTGGCTTCATCGTAGGCAGATAAGTATGTTAACTAGGTAACCTGTTAAATGGATATTCCCAATAAATGAAATTAAATCCAACGAGGACCGGAGGCAGTGTATTCGGGCTTACTTTTTTGGGTTTGACCTCTTCGTGGTGCGTTTTGACGAAGAACTCCTCATTGTCGATGTCTATTTTAAAGGTGCATACTTCGGGAAACACGTTCTTAAACTTGATGGTCCGGGAGCCGCCTTCTGGGATTTCGAATGGGCCCTGTGGTTTCGGTTCGGTCCCCACCCCTTTTATGTTAAACCTGCGAAACAATATTGTGCCAGCCAACTATATTACTAAAACTATGTATTTCATTCTGTGTCGTATGGTATCCGACAAAATAGTGGAACTATCTCCAACTCCTTCGTAGACAATAGAGTTGGCAGCAGCGTCTCCTGTTGTTGTGTGTTATGTGAACATTACGACTATCAGAGTTTTGTGAGTTATGGCTTCCTTACTTAGCTGTTAGGCGCTGTTGATTTTCATCTTACTAATATTATAAATTAGTGTGATATATACAGCGTTGTATGTCCTTCACACCGAAACGACTTAGCCTACACACCTACGGGGTCAATTGTATGTCGCCGGTAAATGAAGCACATTGGATAGTTCGCTTTGTAGAGCGCGGTATCTTTCTTTGTAGCTTTATCTACCAGTCTACCCCGAAAACTGGTAATAAAAATTGCAGGCGGTGCACAAAAATTTACAACAACATTACACTTACGTACCTAATTACAAACACAATTCTACCCACTAGTATTCACATACCGAAACTCTCCGAAAATATGAAGCTGAAACTTACCGAAGTGCATTATTTACCATCTCATACTGTTAATTTTTTGCATATATTTTGGTTATTATAAAGGGGCGACAGAGTAACTTGTAAAAAACAATGTTAGCTCACACAAAATCGCCAGCGATCGGTGATGAAAAGACCAGTTGGCAATACTGAACGCCCAGCTCTGTTGGTTCAAACCAAATCAGCAGCTTCCCCTTCTCGTGCGGAGTGAGAACATAATCTTTCTCCATTAGTATTATGCTGGGATGAGACACCTAAAATGTGAACAAGTGTTAAGTACATATTCTATATGCCTATAGGTATCCAGATAGAGAGATAGAGAGGGCCAGATATCATATGGCAAGCCAGTATGGCCACCAGGAGCCCATTTTAAATGGAATAGCTAAATCTTGGGAAAGTACTTAACAGTGCGATTTTAGAAATTAATGAGAATGTAAGTAATGTAATGTAGGACAATGCTTACATTCAAAATCAGTAACAATCATAGTTTTACTGAGTAGAGTTTAGTCGTCAAACGATAGATAAGTACATAGAAAAGTAGACCCACCCGCCCCACGGTGACAAAGTATTCTGTTCTTATAATGCTTACCGTAGTGATAAAATCGACTTTCTCAGGCGTTTTATTAGGTACTCGAAGCCGTATTGGTATGGAAGTACCGAGTGGTGCCGTGTACTCGAGATCTTTCTCTTTGGCGGGAGTGCAGTTCATGGTGACGCGGTACACGTAAGAGCCGGTCTTCGTGTTGGCTACACTCAGGTATTCCAGGGTCTCCCCCACCACAATGGGTGAATACACTAACGGGATAGTTGCCTGAAATATGAGGATTCCCTGATAAAAATAAAAGCCCGAACTATTTATAATTACAACATAAGCAAGTCGCGAATTGGACTAACATTGGGAAAGAAATTTCTTTTTAGAAATAAGCAGCGCCTGTTGTGTCTTCTATACTGTTATATTTCTCTGTATATAATTATTGTGTACAATAAACAGTTAAATAAATAAATAAATAAATAAATAAAAATATGTATTGTTTTATATTAAATAAAAAATAACATATTAAAATTATTGTTAGTATTTTAATGGAATTATTTATTCCATTGACATTAATTGACCATGATCGAATGGTTAAAGTCGTGGTGGCCGCATTGACGACTCGGGATCTGTACCAATTTTGACTTTGACTTTGACAATTGGATTTTAGATACGATCACTATGCGCTCTGTCTTCGGAGGTCGGGCATGTAAACCATCCGTTCTGGTTGCTACGGATTAGTATCGATTGACAGCATAGCACAAGCCACGTCGGATGCCCTTTCGACGACTCCAAACCCCGATACTAGAATTCGATATCTTTCAAAATGCATATGAGTTAACCCCCATAGCATGACAAGATTTGTCGCACACGCGAGAGAGCGATATAACTCTAGCTAGCTTACCTTGCATTGAAACATACGACAAAGCTATCCATGCTACGCAGGCAGCCAGTAAACCTAACCTGTGAGTTCTTGGCGATGAACACCGTCTCGGGGCACTGCAGCTGCGCCGGCGCCGGGCTGATTACGTAGAAGGTCTCGTCGGTGCTGAGCGGGTTCCGCACAACGATCTCGCGCTGCACGGACTCGCGCGCGCGACACGTGAACGTCAGACAGTCCACGATGTCGCTCGGGGTCACGTCTACAGTTAATATGTAGTACTGGTACTCGCGCGACTCCTCGTTTGTGAACATCACCTACCGGAATTAGTGAACTGTTTTAAAAATAGTCTAAATAGACATTAGCACTAAATATCGTGATATACACGCATCGTCTTACAGCTGATTGTAAGTATATTAAATAACTAGGTTTTGCCCGCGACTTAAACCGCGTTAAATTCCAGACCGGTCCAGACCTGTTTTCGCGGGAACCACATTGAATTTCGAGATAAAGTGCTATGTGCTATTCTGGACTATAAGCTATTTTGCGCAAAATTTCATTAAAATCAGTTAAGTAGCTTTTGTGTGAAGGTGTAACAACCATCCAAATACACAACCTTACAAACTTTCGCATTTATAATAGGTATTAGTAGGACTAGTAGGATAATAATGTCAGGACGAATATGCGACATTCTGTACTTTGAGTGATATACCTATGTGTTCAAATAGAAAGACAAACCATTACCTACACCTCCAAAGTATAACATAAATCTTACTTTGAACGACATTTCACACGGCTCGTAGCACTGGAACAGCCAGTGGCAGGTCGCCTTCGCCTCGCCCCACACCTTGAGCCGCTCCATGTGCTTCACCTCGTAATAGCCGTTGAAGTGGGGCGGCTCCATGTGCACCATTTCCGATGTGACGACATACCATTCCGGGTTCTTATAATGTAATGCGGACTTTAGTTAATTTTCTGCCAAATAGCAAAACCACCAAGGATGTCGAAGACCGAGCGAGGTGGGCCAGGAGAAGTAGGGAGGCGGAACCTGGGCCCCGCGTGACGCGCGGAGGCGCAACCCGAATATAACGTCAAAATGATGATGATGATGATGATGATAATGACGATGGTGGACTTTAGTTAGGCATGAGACGACGGAAACGTTGCTTTCTTCGTAAAGGTAAACTCTTAGCCTTACCGTAGTTACCTATTTAATCCTAAACGCGTCTATCTAATCTCTTTTGTTGGTATTTAATGTATAATCGATGATGAGGTGAAGACGAGAGAGATTATGGTCTATCAATCTCATTAATGAGTCAGTCAATAACAGGTTACGATTTCGGTTAGAGATTTCGTAATTTTTCTGAATACTCAACAATAGTGAAGAGACTAGATTAAAAATAATTATTGAATTAGCTGGAGCACCAAGCCTTAAATCTAATTGCATACTTAACCATTTACAGTTCGTGGGTGTTGATATCACATACTCTTATGCAGAGGAAGCTCTGAGTTCGAAGTAATTACTACACATTTGGAAATTATTTTTCTGTAAGCTTCGGAAAGTGTATTGGGGTTAGTACAGGGTTAGATTATTTTTTATAAGCTACGTAATGACAAACGAACATGCAGCCCATCTGATGGTAAGCGGTAACTATATCCCATAACATCTACGGTTCCTGCATTTAGAATGGCTAAGCAAGAGCAAGTAAGTAAGGGTTTTACCTCGGTGATATTGTACACATTCAAACTTTCTGTATGAAGGGTTTTAGCACCAATACATAGATTTATATTTGCGTTAGGATTTGGCGGCATCGCTTCTGCTAAGATGGTTACAAATAAGGCGCTATCATCCATTGGTGAAAATAATACTTGAGCCTTAAAAATAAAATTTTATATGAATAACCCATATAATACTAAAACTTTTTATAACATGACTCAAGGACGCGAGATAAATGTTATGTCGACCCCACTTAAAGGACATTTATTTATTTATTTGTATGGCAAAAATACAATACATGAGAAACATATTTATTGCAAGCTACAAATTTAAACCAAGCGAAGTCAGCCATTAATGACTTCGTCACTAATGGTGATCAGGTTTTCCGGGCATGATGACATGATCTAAATTCTAGGATTATCTACGTACATAACCCGTATATAATTATTTACCTCATGATTTCCCATTATTTTAGGTTTAAAGGTTATAGGAATTTCAAAGGTAGAATTGGCTTGAATAGAAAATTCCGGAATTGTTTCAAATGGACCCGGTTGGGCAAACTTTGAATATACCACCCATGTTTGGTCGGTTCTGTAACAGTAGATTATGCTATAACATTTGTAAAATAAAATTGTATATATTTTTTTTTTTTTTAACCTTAATCATCCAACTGCACTGCTGGGCCTACAATAGCCTACAATAAAATTGTAAAATTGTATAAAGGCCTACAATAAAATTAGACAATTATTATTAAAAATAAATAAATAATAAATTTTCTTCTATCTGATGGGCCTCGTGCTCCTAATACGGTTCCTACGAGCATTATGTTAAAACAGGCAATAAAAAGAATTAACATCACTGCACAGCGAAACCATGAAGAGGTAAGATTTAGAATTTTAAGAAAAGGATTATTTAGGACGAATTCCCACAGCGCCATCTAGCCCCAAAGTAAGCAAAGCTTGTGTTATGGGTGTTAGATAACTGATAAAATACTTATATACTTTTTTTTAATATATACATATTATACATACTACACCGAGACCCGTAACAGAAATTAAAATTCATCATTTCCATTTCTGATCGGCCGCGAATCCACCCCGGGACCTCTGCGTCAGGGACTCCGGTCGTCTATAGGTCTTAATCAATTTTTAACTTGGCTACTTACGGGTTAGTAACCGCAACGCGGTCCGTGATCACCTCACGCACCGGACACTCTAAATACATAGACTTGTTCGTAACGGTGCTAGTGTCCACGCAATTTCCATACATGGCCAACTCGAGGGCTTTATAGTTTTCAATGTTGCAGCTAGCCTAAAATAATTTAATAACATGTAACAATACAAATTACCCAATCTGATTACGGCCCTCTCAAATGATCTTCTGTCGGGACATAACACAAACAGGCACCTACCTACTAAACACATACATAAGATATTTATAGTCGACATATTATTTTTGAAATTCTGACGCTACGTCCGCGTATTTACCTACTTCAATTCAACGCAACATTTTCATAAGAAAGACATCTCGATTTATATCTCGTTGATGTCTTTTATAATGCCACATCATCAGGGGACATCATTGATAATGTAAATTATTATTTACCATCATCATTGAGACACAGACAGACCTCATGACAAGTTTCTTAGGCCTAGCGGGAGTTGGCAGATTTAATTTTATGTTCTCGATTTATTTTTTAATTATACGCTGCAAGTTGTAGTAGAAGGTACCCACACTCTGCTAACTGGTATGTAGTGACCTGATAGAAGATATGTATACCATTTTTATCAAAATACATTCTTTCAAAAAGTTAAACAATTCTTACCCAAACTTTTATAAAGGGATTGTGATTTAGAGGTCGGAAAGTAATAGTGAACGTGACATTAGTGCGAGAAGCTATGTTGCCGTGCATCGGACTGATCTTGAAGTCATCCGATTTCAGTGGTTGCCACAAGAACCTGCCGGACAACAGCATTGTATATTTAAACTATATTGCGAAACCCTAAGTGGTCTATTAGAAATATGTATCAATTACTTGGCTCCGAAATCCCCTTCGTTATGTAGCATGAACTTCATAACCTTGCAGCCGCGCTTGCGCACTTGACCGAATTGCATTGAGTTTTGGCTGAGACGAAGACTCATGCCTGTGGCACTACCGCTGAAATTCACCAGAGGTCGTGTGTAGTTCATCACTTTACAATATAACTGAAATGAAGAAATAATTTATATACCTAGTAGTTACTTGAGTATACGTAGTATCAAATGTATTTGTAATACATAGTATAAAACCAAGTCGATTCCCGCTGTCTGTCCCTATGTATATGTGTCCCTGTGTATATATCTATGTACGATTAGATCTTTTTATGTACGCAACGAAGATCTATGCGGTTTTCAACAATAGATATAGTGATTCAAGAGCAGGAAAAAAGGGTATGCTGGGGTAAACTAGTACCGGGTCCACTAGTACTTTTATAGTGCTATAAATTATGTCGTACCTGAACTTGTAGGTCACTTATCAAACCGACGGGTTTGAAATAAACTTTCAACTTTACTTTTTCGTAGGGTTTCAATTTGGAGCTGTGTGGTATAACTTTCATCGAATGTAGAGCGTTCTCAGCGTCCATTCGATGTTGCTGCTTGGTCACTTGTTCGATATGTTTTTTCATTTGTTTCACACTAAAATAATAGAGAACCAAATATGAGATACCTTTAGTTAGATTAGTAAAGATGCATATAATATCCGCAATGCATATAGCATTGCAATACAAAGACATGAATAATTTTGTATCAAAAAATGTTATTTTGTTTTCAAATTTTTCTACATGTACTGTTAACTGACTGTGATTTTAATATGCAAGGTATTTACATAAGGGGTGGGGTACTCAAAGTTGGCGTTAGTGGGGGCGCATTTACTAGGGGCGGCGTATCAAGCGTCTAATTGTTCTTTTACATTACGGAGTCCCACAAAATAATAATCAATAAATTAAAATAAATTTGTCTTAATTAAAGTAATTTATTTAAGCATAACTTATTCATTAACTACATAATTTACGTAAACACTAGTTGAAATAAACTCGTATAATAATTTGTCACGTTCGCGCTACTCAGAAGCTAAACTAAACTCTCTATATGACAATTTATGCCAAATTTTTAAACGTCATAGAACGTCATTCATAAAAGTCATAACAAACAATTTGATTTCTGTAGGATTGTTTATTTTCGTGAGTTATGAAAAATAACCCCATTTTGAGCAAAAGAACTGCTCCTGACAAGGACAGATTATCCAATCGATATTGCCATATCCACACTTTATAACTTTACCACTGTCAGTCAATGTCAACTTATCTGGTCCTAGACTATGAATACTTATAGTAAATGAAATGCGCGCTCACCGGGAGGGCTCTGTAGGGTGCGTGGGATGCGCGCTGGGCTCCAAACATGTACTACTTCCTTCAGAAACGTCATCAGCAGCTTCTTCCTCGAGATCTAACTTGTAAAGATGATTGAAACCGAATCTTGCTGATACCGTAACCTTGCTGTGATTCATAACCTCTATGGACTTCATCGCCTTTGAACCTACTTTTATAGGTCCTAGATCGAAGCTCTTTTGGCAGCCTTCATAAATGTCTATCAATAGAGGCACTCCTGTGTAAAATCAAATGTTGTTTACATAAATTTTATTGCTACAATGCCAAAAATTTGAGGAGCTCGTATCTACCATATGCTCTACTCTCTACTCGTGATTCATTCATAGAGCTTATTCGAGTAATCTACTTTATCTTCTTTATTAATACTTAAGTACTTAGAAAAATGGATTGTTTACCTTCTCCTCTAATCGTGACAATTTCTTGACAAAGAGAATTAACCCAAAAGGTTAATTTTATTTCATACTCTTTTATTTCTTTTGGGCGAAAATATATTGGTATCTTCGCCCGCTCCTTAGGGAGGATGGCCTCTTCTTTAAAGTCAACGCTTAACTCGGGCAAGGTCTCAAAATCCAAACATAAGCTATTAAAATAATAAAAACCATAAACTCAAGTTAATGCTAGGTGTAAAATATAAGTAATATTTGGTACATTAAAGAATTATAGAAGTCTTACACAATTGAAAGATCGTCGTCATTCCTGCAGCACAAATTTCTAATGTAGTTGTTATCCGGTGCGTTTATGATGCATTTTCCGAAGTTAATTTCATAAGCAGAAAAACGATATTTGGGCTTCTCTATTTCCGCGTGGAGGAAAATGCTGTATTCTGGGCCGTCAGTAATCTACAGCAATAAAGAGTTTACGTTGTATAGTGTACATTAGTTTGTAACAATATGAAACTATGTTTTCAGTGTTCTTGTATATTTTATTTAACCATTTATTGCACACAATAAAGAAATACAGAGATATAACATAGATATAACTGACACAACAGGCACGACTTATTTCTAAAATAAATTTCTTCCAGCAGGCATACAGAAGGGAAATGTTGTTCATAGCATTTCAAATTAATAAACTACCAAAGGTTATAAAACCTTAATTGACATAACTGGTAGTAAAGACCAGGTTCTCTACAATGTGTCTCCAGAGCATCCTACAATACTTTGGTCATCATACATTTGGAAAAGTAAGGGAAACAGCAACATCAAGAGGCTGATTGTAACAGGAAAGGTAGAACGAAAGAGACACCGAGGCCGTCGCCCGGTACGTTAGTCGGATCAGGTTGCACTGCTCTCGAATCTAACAAGTTTTATGGAGCTCTACCTATCGCTAAAGATAGAAACCGATGTCGAGACATTGTGTGCAACAAAGTCATCCAGAGCAGTGCTTACGACCCTCAGCAGTGAGGAATACATCGCAAGAAGGAGAAAAGGACCCATTCAGAATAGGAGCAGCTTCTGATACAAAACAAAACTGTTTACAACAGTTGCAAATTCCGGGAGTACCTTTAAATATCAATTCAATAACACTGAGTTTTCTCGATGTTTAAATTTAGCTTAAAAGAAAGACGTGAAGTCGGCTGTCAAAGTAATGCCACGGTGAATATATGAGTAGGAATATATAAGGCGGCATTTAGTAGCGCCAATATAGTGTATGTGTAACCATGATCCAATCTGGTCAGGTTCCCCTGGTAGCAGGGTCATGGAGGTCAGATGGCAGTCGCTTCACTGTAATTACCTAACCTGCCAAATCCTGGATCACGGTCAAGGCGGACCCCGGCCCCTCGTGCGCGAGAACACAACCGGGACATTAACGCCAAGATGATGATGATTTAGTAGCGCCAATATCACGAACACAGTTAGGTACTCACTTTCAATTTGACGGGGTATCCTATAACTGGTACTTGTATGAGGGTAAAATGAGCGATACATTGCACAGAGTCTCCGGGCGCGACGCTACAGCACTTGGGCTCCACGAAGACTGTCAAATACTTCTTAACCTCCTCACATTCAAACTCCCACTCAAATGTAAACGTAGCTGATCCCTTATTGTGTATGGTGAACGGTATTTGCCGTTCGTATGAAGATGCGGTCTGAAATCAATCATTTAATATTCAATCAATTTTATTTAAGTAAATGAATGACGTACCGTTAATATTTGTTCCTAAACTAAAACGGCAGTGTCTGGTCATATTTGCCGTAGATCCGATGGCTGTTGGGGTAGAGATGTTCTCCAGTGAACCCCACGATTGGGCAAACGTGGTGTAGGATGTTCTGTGGTAAAGACGATCTGCGCAATAAGGCTGGCAGTAGCTGGATGCGAAAAGTGCTTATCATATGTTATGATAGGTAGAGCGTCGGTATCCGGGCGGTTGAGTATCCGACTTGTGAGCGAGAGGTATCGGGTTCGAATCCCTCTTCGGCCATGTACCAATGACTCTATTCTGAGTTATATACATTAGTGGAATACTAACCGATGCTCTTACGGTGAGAGAAAACATCGTGATGAAACCTGCACATTCAGGCGACAGGATGTGTAACCATGATCCAATCTGGTCAGGTTCCCCTGGTAGAAGGTTCACGGAGGTTAGATGGTAGTCACTCCACTGTAACTGCCTAATCTGCCAAATCCTAGAGAGCACTATTATTATATGATTATTATATGTTATTATAGGTCTACGTAAATCCTGAGGTGCTGTATACCTGATCTAGATGAATGTTGGTCTCCGCGTTACTCTCCAGCGTGTGTTCATTGCCGATCAAGTAGTAGTTCACCTTTGGCTCAATGCACTGACTGAACCCATGTACACATAATGTCAACAATTTCTCTAAAAGTTGAACTTTACAGAAAATCTTAAATGTAACTGGACCATCTGTGACTGCTCTGTAGTCGATTCTATTAAGTTAAAAGTAGAAAATAGGTTTGTTAATTTATACGGAATCTTAAAGGAAATAAGTATATTTTTTACCATCGTAATTACTAAACAACGTATGAATCCCGAAACTGGAAAAAAACCAGGGGCCTATTTAATAAACGTGACAATCCAACGATGTTGTCACTCGACTGGCATTATAGATATCAACAAATAATAATGAATTACTAACTTGATAAGCACGGCTGAATTTGGTTTCAATACACCTTTTTCCGGGAGTACATGAACTGGTTTACAGCCAGCTATGTCCACTAAAGAATTTCCTTTGAATTCAAAGTTCAGACTTTGTGCTTCATTGTTCTTGAGCAATACTTCTGTCGTGATAGCAAATCCCACTATGCAATTTTTCAGTATCAGTATAGTGGGATCGAATACAACCGAGGGTTCTCTCACAATGCCCGCAACCAAGAGACTCGTAACTAAATCGGGCTTAGCGCTGATTATTAATCTCCACTGGGATTCATACACCTGAAAATAAGAAAAGCAAGGTAAGGAATCATCTCAAGACAAAGGTCTTTGACCAATGTGTTTTTGCTGCAATTATCTAAAGTACAGAGACATGGGCTTTATTAAGGGCCTCATAAGAAAGCTCAGTCGCACAGTGCGATTGAAAAACCTATGCTCGAAGTTTAGGTTACGTCAGGTAGGATCAGGATTATTACTGTTACTGCCTGTACTATCAGGCAGGCAGTTGTGAACAATGTTGCGTTGTCTGTATCCGGTTTTCTGTAACCAAAATTATTCTCTTCTTGTTCTGATCTTAACAATTTGTCTAGTCTATTTTTGAATTCGTTTGTGTTATTTATAGACTTTATAGTAATCTTCGACATAGGCTTTAGAGGATAACTGAAGGGGCAGTTTGCAGCCAACTACAACTAGTTCGAAATATAAAGACCAGGGGACAGTAACGATTTACAATCATTTGACCCGTCTAGGTTCAGTATATTTTCCTGTGTCTCCATAAGCCTTTTTCGCATTGTTCTTATTACGATTCAAAGCATAGAAGTATTTCCCACGGATTAGTATTACTATACATAAGACATACCATTTTATTCCCTTTTTCCTATTAATAAGGAATATTTATTATTGCGTTGTATGTAGACCCTCAGCGTGGAGTAACACGTAGGCTCTTTTGATGCTGCGTAGCACGTAGACCCTCTACACACTACGTAACATGTAGTCCTTCAGCATGGACTAACACGTAGGGCCTCTACGCGCTGCGTAGCATGTAGGCCTTAAGTGTGGAGTAACACGCAGGCCCCCTTGGAGCTGCGTAGCATGTAGACCCTCAGTGTGGAGTAACACGTAGGAATTACTTAGCGTGTGAAAGGCCCCTTCACACGCTACGTAACATGTAGTCCTTCTATAAGCTGCATAGCATGCAGAGCCTCTACACTAGAGATGAAACGGATAGTTGTTTGGCCGAATACCGGATATCCGGCCAGCCTACAAGCCGGATAGCCGGATATCCGGCGGCCGGATATTTAGCAGGACAGGGTGTCTGAACAAGTTTGTGCAAGCTGTGATGACGGGCTAGAAATTAGACGACTGCATGTGTTTAAGTAATATCAAAAGTTTTCGCTCAAAGTGACTAATTTTAACGAACTGAACAATTCTTCCCACCTAGGACGGATTCGTAGTTTCGAAATACGGGCTTACTCGTTAGTCGTGGAGCACAGTCAGTCCTAGATTATCTTGAACTGAAGACAAACAACATCGCATCCTACCTCTAAATAGAGAGAAATGAGTATTTTTAATCCAGTATAATTTATCTGTATTGACTTTGGAAAAATTATTACACTACATTATTTAAATAAAGAATACTTGCCAAAACTACATACAACAGAAATCCACATGTTACGCTGGTCAGCGTGGGTCACCCGAAAGTGTGTAATGTCTAGAAAGTTATTGAACGCTGAATGCGATGGAATGGGCATGTGCTTCGTCGCCCCACAGACCACCATGGTGCAACTAGCCCTAGATTTGCCTATGAAGACGGCCGCCGCAAAAAACTCCTCGCCACCTAGCTTTGTGGTCCAACAGGACCTGAAGGACAACACTATTAACGCCGCTACTGCTCAAAAAGGAGAAATAGATAAAGCAGATAAGGAGAGCTGACCCCAGATAAAGGAGGAAAAAGGCGTAAGGCAAGAAAAGATTTTTGAAGAATATTTTTTTAACCTAACGTACCAAATAAACGATACTAGTACAGTAGGGACATAATCAACACCGCTTTGATTTGATTTATGGTTTTTGAGACGACCTTTTCCGATGAACAAAATCACTTTTCATACATTTTTCAGTATCAGGTGTCCGGCCGGATATTAACGCACTATCCGGTATCCGGCCGGATAGTAAATTAAGGCCGGTAACCGGATATCCGTTTCATCTTTACTCTACACGTTGAGTAGTATGTAGACTCAAGACCTCTACGTACCAGAATGTTATATTAGCTTAGAAATACGTGCGTGAATTTATATAAATAACTTAGAACGTAGGCCTTGTATGTGGCGTAACACATAAGCCCTCTACATGATGCGTAGCATAGTCCTTCTGCACGATGCATCGCATATCGACCATACCACGATATTATATTCCATATAGTAGAACGTAGAACTTCTACGCGGCGGAACACTCTACACGTTGCCCATGATCGGGACTGTCTACGTACCACGATGTACTGTGGAAAGCTTCAATAATAATAATAAATAGCTATACCCTCCACACGCTGTTTTTGACGTTACATTATTTTTATAAATTTATTTTTTTACGTAAAACTTGTTCTTATTTTCTTCCTAACACAGGGAAACCTGCTTTAAAATACCCCTAGTACTTATGATACAAAAATACTTCTGACCCCAGGGCCTGCTGGAGAAAACGTGAACGTGACTTCAGTGGAAGTTCCTCCCTCCAAGTATCCTTTCAGAGTGTTGCAATGGACAGGAATCATATCCTTGGCTTTTTTCTTGTGTCTGCTCTCTTTTTCCGTGTCTACGTGTTCGAAAATAAATTCGTAACCCTCAGTTGTTGGGTTTATGACATTGAATTTTCTGAAATGTTTAAAAAGAATATTTAAATACAAATATTCTACCTAAAGGCAAATCCGGTTAATGTCGTTAATAAGAAAATACTGACTAAGTGGAAGACATTAAAGATACTTTTAAAAAGTTAACTAGAAGATGTTGATGACAGTCGTGACACATAGATAGACTAATATTTCAACACTAAAATATTTAAACAAAAGAATGTCTATTGATCAATACAAACGGAATGGACCTTTTGTAACAGCCTGCTCCAAGCACATTGAATTCGAGCACCTGTGTATGGGGAGGCATTAATACTTTTGATTTTCTAATATCGGAGTCCAAGAACTGACTCTCTTCAATGTCCAAATGTACGTAAGGTATCAGAGATTTTGCCATTATCTTGCAACACATGTTCTGATCATACGGGTCTAAATTATCTGTAAGTATACACAAATAATGGCTTATAATAATTTAGTCCTCATAAATTCCATTGCTGAAGCTATTTATATGTATTGTACTTACCTATAGCACTTTTTAATCTTACTTTAAAGTCGAATGCTTCCAAGGGACTGAATATGACTTTAAAGTTTATATTTTCATGAGGTTTCAAACACGCCTTCTCGGGGTCAATTTTAAACGGCAACTCTATCTCAAACCACGTGTCCACGCTTTCTCGATCGACGCTGCCACTGAACAGCGACTCTTTAAATGAATCTGAAAAGTAAGGAAAAAATTGGATACTAATAACCATCCACGAACCTTGACATAAACAAAACACAGACTCTTAATCATAATTTGATTATCTTAATGTTGTAATATAAATCGATAGATACGCATTAGGTTTAATTCTCGTGTACATTTACACCATTAAATAGTAGATAACACGCCAAGAGGAAAGCGTTACGTCATGAACAGCATAGGACCCTGGGCGAATTTCCCAAATTGCAAATCACTTTAATCCCTAGTTTCATGGCACTATCTCTACATTGTCGAGCAGGATGGGTGAAAAATAATTTGAGAATTTAAACTAACCTTCTTGGTTCTCGTCAAGCGCTGCTTCAGGAACATTATCCTCTTCAGTCATAGCTTTATCATCCCCATTTCTGTCGGTTGACTAAAATTCATCATTAGATATATTTATAAGCAAGTATACAGAAAAGCAGGTTATAACAACGAATAAATAGCTTTTGCCCGCGACTTCGTCCGCGTAAAATTCGATTGAAACGGTCCACATTCGTTCCCGCGGGAACCACATTGAATTTGGGGATAAATTTTAGCCTATGTGCTGTTCTGGGCTAGCTAACATATGCTATAATAACGCTAATTTTAACAAATCCCTTCAGTAGTTTTTGCGTAAGGAGTAACAAACATCTAAACATCCATCCTTACAAACTTTCGCATTGATAATATTAGTGGTCATCTTGGCGTTAATGGTCCCAGTTGTGCACTCACGCGCGAGGCCTCGGATCTCGTTCGCATTTAAATCTTAGTATTTATATTTATAATATTAGTTAGTAAATATGAAAATGTTTGTTTCAAGGAGAATCGTTTAGGTATTAAGTCCGGAGTGCCTATTTGTTCTAAAAGGATTTGTGTCAGGCTGGGAATAAAATCAACAAGAGTGTCCGAGAGTGCGGATTATCATTAAGTACTACTTTCCCGCCCTATTTTCTGTGTGCTAATGTATCTTCATGTTTAGTTCATCTAAACAATTGAACACTGCGCCGGTGTAGGTACGTTCTGTTTAGAGAGGTGCTTGTATGAAACTTCCACACTTTCGATCACTGACAATACGGAGTGAGGTCCAGGGTATATTGATAAAATACCTAGTCTAATTTAATGGCTAACCTGAATTCATGACTTACGTCCTTGCGTCTGCTGTCGCATTTATCTATTCTTTTAGGGTATTCGTCATCAATAGAAAAGCTCCATCTTATTTTCAATGGTACATTACCAGTATTATCCACAGTGAAGTCAAATACACGGCTCTTGAAATTAAAACACAAGTAATTTAATTATCAACAACATATTCTTTTCTTATTTGGGATTTTTAAAAAACAGTTGCCTTACATGTGGATCAAGTTATTTGTTCAGTATCTAAGTGTCATTCATCAACATATCAGCCAAAAGACCCCCACTGCTGAGCATAGGCCTCGCGCAAAGATCTCCACAAATATCTTCACCCAGCTAGTACTTGCGACCTTTTCGGGGTCATCGTTCCTCCTTGCAGTTCGGTTACTTACGCTCCGGCTTCTGGTACGTAGTCGCCACTCGAAAACTTTACTGCCCCAGCGGCCATCTGTTCTACGAGTTATGTGTCTGCCAGTTAAGCTTATCGGCTGCCGATTTAGTTTCTTATTCTATCGCGAAGAGAACATAGTCCTTTCCATTTCCCTTTAGGTGATAGTAAGGTTTCTTAGTGAGCGATCACGTCTTCTTCCATAGGTCATCACTGGCAACATATACTGTTCAAAGACCTTCGTCTTGATACACTGCGCCAATTAGTATGTACATACATATATGATATGGCTTCCCGAACGCTTTCCAACCGAGTTGGATTCGTCGATTTACCTCTTTCCCGAACCTACCTAACTGTAAATATGTAAACAGAAGTGTAAAATAATATGGACTCGTCCAATATGCCGAGGAGAGGCGGACTGACAGATGGAGTTGGCGAAACTCTAACAACTATGTTACACTGCAGTACGCTAAATTTTAGTATGACTTTCTAGAACAGCGGATTAATTGTAAATAATGAAAATGCCTTTCACGGAAGACATTTTCATTATATACAATTCACACGTGAATTCTATTTACAAAAGGTTGGATCTAGAAGTAACGAGTATAGGTAAATCTTGTACCTGGTAAACGAATGTGTCCTCCAATGTAATTTCTTCCGGTAATGTGCTCGTATATGTAGTATATTCTGTTGTAACCGAATAAAATATTATAACAGTTATGTTACCCTTTACGTTTTCACTTGCTGGAATTGTTTGTTCATCTAATAATGATTCACATCGCTCAACTATGTTGGATTCTCTGAAAGTAGTATAAACCTAAGTAAGATCGTTGATGTTCCATTAATAATAATAAAAAAGTAGTATAATTTTTAAATTTCCGAAGCCCTTGAATCACAAAGCTATCCGCACAAACCGCTTTGGTTTAACCCTTATCACGCGCACGGCTAAGGAATGGAACACGTTGCATGTAAGTGTGTTCCCTGATCATTATAATCTGGATGCCTCGTTCAAGTAGAGAGTAAATGTAGCTTGTTCTAGACATGTACGCTCCATCTACGGCCGCATCGTCACTTATCACCAGGTGAGATGAGGTCAAATGACTGGCTATTTCTTTAATTTAATTAAAAACATAAGGTCACGGGGTGCCAATTGGCTCCCGAGACTGTTCAACCAACCTAGCGAAAGACCTATTAAGAAATATTGTTTTTATTAATAGACAAAGAAACGCGTTTTCCAAACCTGATTTGGTCGAAAACTGTAACAGTCTGGCGGTTGTCCCAGGTAGGTCCTTTTATTGTCAAGATATCGTCGCTTATGGCCACTAAAGAACAATTTAAAATCGCCTGTAAAAAAACAAAATGTTGTGTTGAATGAATGTAGAGTTTTTGTATATAGTAATTTTGTAAAGTCTGATCGGGAAACCTACCCGCTTTAAAGAAAGTGGCTCAGCAGAGAAAAATATTATCTCAAAATCTTTCTCCTCCCCTGGTGAAATGTAACCCACGGAGGGCTTTATTATTATGTTGTCGACCTCCAGCCATGCAAACTTATACACTTTCTCAGAGTTATTCACCATGACCACCGTCCGCTTCTGTGCTGTTCTTAATTCACAACCACCTAATAAACGTAAGACTTTGATAAATCGACTTCACTACCACTAAGTTATTTTTAATATAAACAATTTACAGAGTTATCTCTGTCTGGGTCAGTAAAATGACTGTTGACTAATAATAATTGATGAACTAGGCACATGACTTAGGTATCTAATTAATATAATTTCTTTTCCGTAGTAATGTACCGCACTTAATAAGTAATATGAAATAGTAACCGAAATCCAAAACGTATTTCAATTCCCCTGAATATTCAGTCTCAAGCATTGTTTCGAGTAGTTTTATGGATGCCACGGATATTTTCTTGGATGCCCTTTTCTTTTTATCCACAGGCGCACTTTTTGTCTTTTTTCTACTATCTATTGTAGAAGCTGTTGCTGTCGGCATACTATAAACACAAATATCTTGGCATTAACCACACTAACTCTAAACCTACTGTTACTCAACTTTCCGAGTAAAGTAAAATAGTAGTTTATGCAGCTCGCATATAAAATTTATCACTATTAAAACATATTGTTTATCGGGTTTCATCCGCGTGCAGTTCGGATCTCTATAAACATTCAACCCTATTATAATTCCGGGCTGAAACATAGCTTATGTAGAAGCTTATCCGTTTCATACGGAATGTAGCTTCCTACTAGTGAAATAATTTTCAAAATCGGTTCAATAGTTTCGGAGATTACCCCTAACATACAAACTTATAAATATACAAACGTTTCCTCTTCATAGCATTAGTAGGTATGTACCTATACAGATAAGTAAATACTAAAGCATGTTTGTTATCGTAAGTATACTGAAAATTCATACTCAGACGAGGCTTTGTAGGTGTCAACATCGACATCCATAGACAGCATTTCCAGGCCTAGCAGTATGATATCTTCCATAAACGCTTCTGCTTCGCACATAACCTTAAACCATACAAGTCGATCAATAACAAAAGATCTCAAGATTATTATCATGATGTTTTTTGACTTCTGCTACTTTATTTTTGAAGCGCTCGGACGGTTAACATTTTAATTTTCGGCATGAAAAAGTCAATATTTCTTTTGCATTGTCAACACTGAAAACGAACGGTTCAAAAATAGAGAAAATCAGCGTCATGCATAATAATACTTAATTTTTCATTGATCAAAATTGAAAATAGGGCTCTTAATCTGTGTATGTATTGTCTGTGTAACAGTGTGCATGCATGTGTGTCTTAAGCAAAACACTTATATATTGAAAGGAGAACGTACTGTATAATATTCGTACAAATTATCATCAATCGTAATTTTGACGTCACAGCTAGTCCTGCCCTTAATTATTGGGTTAAAATAAACCTTGAGACTTGCGATTTCATGTGGCTTCAACATAAGCTTCATGGTTGTATTCATATCGACTGTCAATGCAAAAGCAAAATTAACTCACATTTATTTATTTATTTGGAAGATCATCAGCTTATCAAACAAATCACTACTTAATGCTATAAAACTGTTAGCTAATTATCGACGTAGACGTAATAAATTATATTCAGAATGAGCCTTAGCGATAAGCAGTACATTTCTTGTTATATGGTACGGTCGTAGAGCAAGTATTCCAGTAAATCCTGCAGAAATATGACTGGTGACAAAACCATATGCTGAGTCATTGACCGAAATACATGCTCCTCGACGAGTCGATCAAAAACTCAAAGCTTTATCTTTTAATTCTTACCTGCACTCCCTTCAATCAGCATATGGTCGCATTTTTCTACAGTATTTAGCCAAAAGACAGGTCTCTGAATGAAGGTAGGTTGCATCACCACCAACATTACATAAGTTTTGATGCTTGTTATATTTTTGAATCGAATAGCTTTCGAAGTAACAGAGCCCAGGCAAGTAACAGGAAATTGTAGTAACGCAAGTTTGTGCTGTCGCGGCTGGGGTTGCAACAACCATATTCTCGGTATCACTCCCTCGCCCACCACGCACAATTTATACTGACTTTGAGTTGGCTGCGGATTTGGCTGCAGATTTGGCGGCGGCGGCTGTTCAGTAGTCGCATTTTCCAAAGACTTCTGTCTAATTGTTACAACAGCGCGGTATTCCTGAAAGCATTAATCATAGTGGCAGCCTAAAAACGCATTAGTTATAAAATTAGAAAGGGCGCACGCTACTTTTCGTCACAAATAGAAGAGTTCAAATAAGGAGCTTATTAACCTCGTTACATTTACCTCGAGATGTTTCGGAGCGAAGGTGATCACCAACTTCTTGAAACTAAGAGGCTCGATAACTGTATCAGATTTGTCCAAGAATAAAATATCTGGGTGTGTGTTGCTTTGGTATTGCATTTTCATCCCTAACTCGCAAGGCACTTGGCCTTCATTGTATAAATATATTCCTGCCGCGTGGCTCGTATTTACGGCCACGCAGAAGAAATGCAATACGACGGAGTCTTCTACGAATACACAATGAGGCGTAGTCTGTAATTAAAGTTTTATTACGTAGGTACCAGAAAAACGCTAGTCTTTAAAAATACAATAACAAAGCCGTATCCGTGATTACAGTTACAGTCTGTATCCTGAATACAGACTGCTACCAAAGCTCTCGGCAATTCTCCCGCAGTCTTACTCATTATCTGCTAAGCACAAGCAAGATAAGCAGTGTAGATTACAGCCGTAAGATTTTTCGCCTTATGGTCAAAGTGAGGTGTCTTTAGAAAAAAAACATTACTTTTTAACCAAAATAATTATCAAAAATCAACTCAATATGTGAATAGTTCATTGCTATTTCTAGAAATTTAATTGAGCAGATTTTTCAAGTCAGACGACAGTCGTTCTGCTGTATGTGATCTGTTTCTGTATTACCTGATCTGCCAAATCATGGTCAAGGCGACACGGGCTCTCGTACGTGAGAGCACAACCTAGGGGGTTGTTTTGCTAAATCGCCGTGTTCCCGAATCGATCGCGGATAGACAATTTCGCCCTCTAGCTCGATCGAGAGTGGCATACACAAGCACACACAAATTTCTGAAACAAATCCTTTATATGACAATGACATGGCAAACTCGTGATCGAAACTTTACGGTGATACGATTGACTCGCCTTGCGGAAACGAGCGCTCGGGATCAATTCGAGAAAACGGCTGAAATAAGAAAACAAGCCCCCGGGACATTGACGCACAAAATGATTATTTTATTTATTTGTTGTTAGCGAGAACAATTTTTTCTCCTAAGTCCCAGCACTTTCACGGGTGACACAAAAAAGCTATGTTTTGGAAATGTGGATGGCGACGACAGAAATACCTCATGTACGGTATAATCCTTAATATTTTTCACAATAAGGTGTTCCCTGAAGGTTTTTTCGATGTTCCAAAAGTCGAGCCTGGGCACGGCGCAGGTCCCCACCAGCCGCAACGGCACGCCTTGCACCTCGGCCGGGCACACGTCGCTTATTATAAACTTAACGGTTTCGGCGAACGTCTTCGGCTCCAACGGCATGAATACTATCGGAATAGTGCGGCTCGTGCCAGGGGCAATCAAATTGTCTTCGTTCATAATGTAGAAGGGGCCACACTTTTGTGGTAGTATTCTTAATCTGTAAACAAATGTTTCTCTAATTATAATTTTATAAGAGTGTTCGGTGTTTGAACATATAATTAGTTATTTCTGTCCCTCTTGACATAAGTCAAATATGGATAAAAGTACATAAGTAAATAAATCACAATCTCGTAATTCTCAATCTACCTTGTGAGTAGATCACGAAACTATATTAGAATTAAAGCATTACCGATGATGTAGATTGTAGAGATGTATTATAGATCAAATAATAGTAGCGCCAGTATTACACTGTATGTATCGCTTCTTTTTTCACTTGAAGGTTATTTTTTAAATTTCATGGATGAAATTTTTAAATTTTCCTGAACATATATATATTTTTTATATGTATATTTAACACTCTGTGTTGTCACTTCATGATGGAAATCCATTAAATCACTTTTTAACACTAGTTCCACTTTATAAGACAATTTTTTTTTTAATAAAATTGCAACCAGTTTCGAATTACTCATCTTCAGGCAATGATTTTATATTTTGTTTACAATCTATGTGTGGGTATCGACAGTATACAATAATGTTAGGATGTCACAGTGCAGAGAAATGTACAGTATGTCAACATAATACAAATTACAAGTAGTCAAAATTTTTTAAGTATGTCAATTGTTATACATTTTAATAAATGGCATAAAATATAAATAATAAGGTATGTTATTTAAAATAGGTGATGTCGATAAGGAAATTTGGTCATTCATTATATTATCCTTTTTCAGTCTATTCACTTCCATAGCTTCTAGTCCATCCAGTCTGCGTCCTTTCCCAGCTATATGAAGGTATTTTATGCCATTATCTGGGTTAAAAATATGGTTTTCCTTATTAAGGTATCCACAAAGGTCGAGGTTTGTGTCTTTTTTCTCCAGCTAGCTATATGTTCTTTAATTCTTGTTTTAAACTTCCTTCCTGTTTGACCGATGTATATTTTAGCACACGTGTCACATGTCAGACTATAGATTCCACTTTGATTTTCAATGGGAATCTTATCTTTATTGTTGCAAATCAAGGACCCCAGCGATTTTATGCTATAAAATGCAGTCTTTTACTGATCGCTATTGCAAATTTTCCTCAATTTGTGTGTGATAGATCCAATATAGGGGATTGTTGATCATCTTTTTGTAAGTTTATTAATTTCTAAAGCCGTGGGTGCCAAAATTTTTCTAGTTACAACTCTTTGCTTGCGCATGACAATGTTGCTTATTAGTTTTTTGGAGTAGCCATTGTTTATCGCTATCTATTCTATAGTTTTCAACTCTTCATTAAAGTTTTCTCGACTCATTGGTACACTTAATAACCTATGGATAAACGCGTGGAAAGCCGCATGTTTGTGACTGTCTGGATGCCAGGATGTCGCGTGTATAATATTATCGCTATATATCTCTTTATGATATATTTTATATTCATGTCTATCGTTCGTGATATCTATTGTAATGTCAAGAAAATTAATGGTTTTTCCACCATCGTCAGTTGAATATTAGGGTTCAAGGAGTTCATAAAATCTAATAAACTGTTTAGGTCGTTATCGTTTCCAGTCCACAGACACAATATATATACGATACCTACATATAGATTGTAAACAAAATATAAAATCATTGCCTGAAGATGAGTAATTCGAAACTAGTGTAAAAAAGTGATTTAATTCATATTTTTACTTGTTATCCCTGGTTTTTTTTTCCGGCGGCGGCGGCGGATCATCTGCAGAAAAACAGCTTTCTGGCAGTACGATTTCATATGTGAATGGACATTTGCTGGTGTTACTAAGTATAACCTCTCGCGTAACAGTAGCGTCGACGGGGTGTATATCGAAATTCAGCTCGCCCAGTGGGTACAATGTGAATCTGAAAAATTGAAGAATAAAAATATTTGTTTAGTGGACTACCTACAAAATCGTTGAAATTAAATACATAGATAACTATCTCACGTGTTGTAGAACGAATCGATAGAAGCGCAAACAGGGAACTTTGCGACCACCACTTGTTCCTTGGTGCCGTCCATGAGTGAGCATATGAACGCCGGGACGTTGGAGACGCTCATGGAGTAGGTCGGCGTGCACTCAAACTTGATCATCACGTTCTTTGCGTTCGGCGCCAGCGTGCCGCTGTAGCTCGTCGCTGTGAAAGTCCGCAACAGCCCAGGCTCGGGAAAATTCTTCACCTTTTTCAATCTGTACCCATATCAATACATTAAATGTGTATTAATTACAAAAAACAAAACAATTGAGCGCGACTCCGATAATAATGGCCGTGATGGGTGGCGTCGGGTATCTCTGCTTTTGCAAAGTTTCCCTTAGCCTGTTAGTTCCTTTTTACGCCACATTCCGTATTATCGTTACCCTTCTTTTGTTTATTGCTATTGAAATGTACTTTACTACGTTTATTTTGTGTAGACACGCATTTGATAATCCTCATGTAGAAGTAATACAATCATCTCCATGTAGTGTAATACCATAATCTTTACAAATTATGTTAAATAAAGCATCAAGCACTACTTTTTGTTTTTCGTATTTTACTCCGGAAGGAAGTAGAGAGCGGATTTAGTAAAAATGTTTTTGGAACTTTCTCTGATAATTTATCTCCACTAAACTCTTAGTTTAAAAAGTGAGAATCAAGTTTATTTATTTTTCACTAACTTGAAATAAATAGGATAGTGCCCTCTGTTACAAAGATACATTTCTTGGGAGACAGTCGAATTGACTTTCACATTGCCGAAATCGAGGAAACTGTCGATGAAGTTTTGAAACAAGCAATCCACCATCACGTCGTAGCATTCGGCTGTCAAATGTAGAGAGTCTGTGAGCATCGGGCCACGGCCGAGCACGTCATAAATCTGAAAAAAGACAGTCCGATGTCAATATTTAACTCGAAATATGTGCAGTAATATGTTTAAGAATATATTTATGCGGAAACTTAAAACTGAATGTATCAAAATGGGCATTTTATTTTGCGACACGTAGAATCATCAAATGATTAGGTACATACATCTAAAATCAATGACTTATCCCTAATTATTTTGACGTTGCAAGCTATGTAAGTTATAGGGACAACATGATTGTCTTGGCTCTCTATTATGCCCGATGTCTGCGATATAATGAAATCTTCCACAAACTCCGAAGCATTGCGTATCTTCCACATCACTGGCAAAACTGAATCATTCTTAAGAATAAATCTGTCGTCTTCTCGCCGATATAGGAGGTGTTTCCCGAAATCTAAAATACACATCACAATTGTTATTTAACTTTATTATTATGTATTCTCCTAGAAGTAAAAACCTGCAAAAACGTCTAAAGCAAACTCACCAATAAGCCTCGAGTCTGGCAGTACTTTTATAATGGGCACTATTCCGGTGCAAGTTAAATGACATTCTATGATATCTGGATTGCCATTCACGCACAGCAAGAGATTGCTATCAAACTCTCCTACTTCATCTGGTGCCGCAAAAATTGTTAATTTACCCCGTTCTCCTGCCTATAATGATATAATAGTGTTTATCTTCAAATCGTTAATATATAATTTGCTCTATTACTGGTTTCATCTAAGAGAATTTCATTGATTAATATTTTGTAGCATCATTAACAGTCCATAATAGTCCACTGCTGGACTTAAGCTTCCTCTACAACGGTGGAAGGTCGTGTTATAATCTCCACATTTGCACACACACAAAACCGAAAACACCGCTGTCCTTGTTCTCGCCTACAAAGGTCACTCTCTGAGACACAGTAACGAGGCGGGCTGGTGCAATATTCTACTCTTCCAGACGGACAGCACGTGCCAAACCACCTACTTCCTATATATACTACACCTACTTCCATATATGGCTAATTTTGTATCACCTACTTCCAATTCCATAAAACTTTTATCTATATTGAATACTTCAGTGGCAATGTCTTCTTGAAATTCTATCTCTATTTCGTCCTTGAGTAATGACGAATTTTTAAGGTCAATGGTGTATTGTTCTTCATACAGCCTAGAATAAAACACATTTAATTAAAGTTATAATTAACTTATTACCATACTCTAATATACATTATAAATGCGAACGTTTATTGGGTTGGATGGATATTTGTTATTCCTCCACCCAAAAACTACTGAACGGATGAGGCTTTAATGTAGCTTACAATCCAGAATTAAATTTATTTATTTATTTATTTCACAGTTTTACAGCATATAAAATAGAATTCAAAAATGTTACATTATTAAGTTGTAATGCCAATTACAAAACTGCAATTTATAATTTTGGTAATTAATATAGCCTGTAAACACCATATAAAATACTAATAGAAAAAAAATACAAAATACAAGATATAATTTATCTCGAAATTTGATATGGTTCCCGCGGGGACGTGTTAAGAACGTAATAACCTAATTTTACGCATACGATATCTCGGGCAAAAGCTAAATAAAAGTAAGATTAGGTTACCTATGATATCCTATAAATATAGGCCCAAACTCGAATCGTTTCTGATCGTCTAAATAAGTTTTTTTGTATACTTTATCCTCTACTGTCCTTCTGACGAAATAGGGAAACATTTTTTTAGGGCGGTTATCTAACCTGCAAAAAATATAATAGCATACATCAATAATAAAGTTTTGTATTAAATAGTAATAGACTAGACATAAATCTCCCTTCGTTCTACTCTTTTCACCTACGTGTCACCTGCATCTATCAGCTCCAACTATTACATCGGTTAAGATTTTAACAATATCATTAAAAGCTTCTACGATGTACTTATCGAGGACACCATAACCCATAATCTTCCCAATCACCGATTTTGCATGGTATGTGAAGGTGTTCGAAGCTAATGGCGCATTACGATAAAATTGTTTACCAGACTTCGGGTATCCTAATCTGGCACCAGACGATTTATTAACATTGACAAAACTAATATCTGCGCTATGTATCTTGAAATTTTTGATAAGCAGTCTTCTCGTACTTCCCTAAAATAACATCAGCCCGAAAGCACCCAAATACACTATTTAAAAAACGTAGTGTCATCGTGCCCTAATTACTATTTCCACAGATATCAAAAACTAAGCCAGTTTTCTTCGTACCTCTGTTCTACTGTGGTTCTACTAGCGCAGTGGTACTGTCTCTTTGTCAGGAGGATGTCATCTCAATGGGTGATATGCTGGAGGACGAAGACGCAAAAATAGCTACTTATTAACTAAATAAATTAAAGTATATCTACCGGGGCAAATCGCATATTCCACTGCAAGTGATGTCAATCCGCGAGTCCGGCCAGCCGCTGACCTCTACAAACCGCTTGATAGTGAAGGTGCCCTCCACTTGAGGGTTAAACAGGAACTTACACCGCACCAGATCTCCCGGCTTCAGCACCAATCGATCATGGAATGCTGATATAGACAAAATGTACACATTGCATCCTTTTACATAGAAGCACATAATGGGTGTCATTATACGGGTCTACAAACTATAAAACGCAACTAAATCGTTAGTTTAATTGCTAATTTAATTAATTTGATTATATTTATTGACGAGACAACAGTGGTACATTTGTTGTTAGTAAATCTTAGTCTATGTTAGCAAAATTTATAATACCTATGTCATAAAATAAAATAAAAATAAAAATTATCAATTTAATTATTTTCTAACATAACATTTTAAGCCTAAGATAGCGTCCGCTAATGGTAGTTCAAAGAATATTTTATAGCGTCTACTTATCGACCTATCGGTGTGGGTAGACTTGTAGTAGACCTACCAATACCTATCGGCAAAAATGCGTCGTACTGCTTCTCTCCGCTCTCTGATGAGGGCAACCACTAAAATAAGGACTTTCTATGAGGATACGTGTTTGAAGTCCATAAACAAGACACAGTCATGTTAGGCTTCTGAAAAGGTAAAGCTACCCATCCCGCACATAGTCCAGACCATGGGGCATCATGGGATATTAATATTTTCCAAAAATCAAAGATTTAATGAAAGATTTGACATTTACATAAACTTTCAATGTACCCCACGAATGCACAAAATGTCTGAGTATGTAAAATAAAATAACACAAACTAAGTTTTCATTTTACTGACTTGAATTGTGCGAGTCCGTAAATCCAGAGGCGGTTGACCATTGGGAAGCCTACTTATGTAGGTATTCTACGTTTCCAAATTATAATACCTTCAACAGCGTTGACAGTACGCAAAGGCATAGGGCTTTTTGCGTATTCTTCTGCTTGCTGACTCTCCTCGTCGACAACATTTTGCAATGACACTGAAGGTATCGCACTGGTTGAAGTTTGGGAAGATGCCAACTATAAAAATAATCATAACAAGCACATACTTAAAGAAATTAAAATCACAAGTTCTTTTGGAGTTGGAAGGTTGTAGGTACTGGGGGAGGTGGTTTATTGCTTGGCCGCCATACTTCCCGTCATATGTATATTTCATCATCACAGCCCGTAACAGTCCACTGCAGGACTTAGGGCCTCTCCCACGAAAGGGGAGGTTATTGCCATAATCTCCACGCTTGGCAGGCGGGTTGATCGATTTAAATATAACAATGGAAAATGCTGCTGCCCATTTTCCAGCCTACGGAGACTCTTGATCTTTTGCCTCGAAAACATTAGTCGCCTTATACGACACCCATGAGTGTAAGGGGTTGGTGCTATTCTACTCTGCCGGACACCACAAGCCCTATATGTATATTTAAGTAATGTAAATATTGTAATTAAGTTAACCACAGAACGATGTGACGTGGTCTGCACACCACTATTACAACTTGTGGAAAATGAAAGATAATCACGAATAAATCTCATCTTCGGTCAGTACATCGAATCCAAGGCAAATACTGCTGCAAAAAACTTGATGTCCTTTCGAAGGTTAGGTGGCACTTCACTTCAAAGCAGTTGCGTCCGTTATATCAAACACAAGTCCGATTCTGCATGGAGTACTGCTGCCATCTCTGGGATGGATCAGCCAAATATCAACTGGCGCCTTTGGATTCCGTGGAAAAATGTGCAAAGAAGATAATTTGTGAGCCGCAGTTGATTGAAGCTAGGCTGCAGAGCCGCGAGCATCGGCGTAGGGTTGTGCGCCTGTCGGCAGCTGCTTGAGGTGGAATGAGGACCTTATTCCGCCGGCCCCTTTTCGCCATCGGGAGACGAGATCCGGGCGAGCGCTTCACGTCTCGGCACGAGCCGATTTGGCTCGACCTTTATAATGCGTACGGCTAAGGAATGGAACGCGTTGCCTGCGAGTGTATTCCCTGATCAATATAATCTGGATGCCTTCAAAGCTAGAGAGAAGAGTGAATAGGCTGTTCCAAGACAGGCATGCTCCATCTTCGGCCGCATCGTCACTTACCAACAGGTGAGGCGGCGGTCAAATGCCTGTCTTGTCTAATATTAAAAAAATCATCAAAATCGCCCATATCACAATAAAGTAAGTAGTTTTTGTGTGTTGTATGTCCGATTTCGAATCAGGCGACGAATCGTCCGCGATCACCAAGTTATGTGGAGGAAAAAGTCATACGACTATCACGATACTTTTACAGTTACAGGCAATGTGAAATATTAATACCTTTTTTCCGCAAACACAGTGCCATTTAGAAAGAATGTTTATGACGTAATCTTGATTCGAATCATCTATTATATCCAAATTTGTATTTTGAGTACATTCACATTTTCTAATCTGTAAATAAGTAGATATATGTTTGGCAACATGTAAAGATATAACGTACTTTACTTAAAATTGAGTAAACTTAAATAAAGCGCGGAACTTTTATATTTTTGTAAAATTAAAATGCTCCTGTGCCGGTCTCTCGCGGTAGGATGGAGAGAGATAGAAGTGTTAGTTACTACTCTTAGTTGTTTGTTTGTGAGTCGGTAATTCTAATGTAGGTTTTGATAATGCACTTACTCACCGCTGGTTCGTCTAAGAACATCCACTGCAATGTATCTTCAACATTAAGCACAGGCATGGTTTTTGGAAGAAGCACAGTATATTCATTTTTGCTAAAGGTTTGCACAAAGTTATCGTCTTTTACTTCTTCTTCCAACGCTGCTTGAATAAATGGGGACTCCACAAACATATTCACCACGCCCTCTCTAAAGCGTGTACAGGGGCACGTTATTAGGGTCAAAGGAAATCCCCTATTAGCTATATCGACTTGCGAACCCTGAAAATAAATTTAATCTGTATCAACCATTGTCGATAACTGTATCGCTTGCATTTACGGGATGAGCCGATCAACTTGGATCTCCATACATAGGACTACAAAATGGGCAGCTGTTTCTGACGTATACCTATTTCCAACATTGCAATCTCCAACACACCTGCCACGCCAATGTACAGGCGGCGTAAGTATAACATAGAATAAAAATTTGCTATCTACCTATAAAAGTTTCCTGAAAAGACTGTTATCTTCAAAAATTAGACAAATAGTGATGCACTTTCCCGAAGCCAAAGAAACAAAACAAACAATAAATGAGGTTTGAAATGAGAGTAAACAGAAAAGGGAAGGGTATTATTATATACTTGACATGTGTATCTGTTGATATGTGTGCCTTTGATGGACAGATTTCGGAATGGTTTTCTTTACTTGAAAACCAGTTCAATCGTGATGGTTTAAGAACCATCTTAGTTTCACTAAAATCGGTTCAGTAGATTGGGAAATATTTGGTATGTGTTAGCTGATTATAATATGAAGAAATATTAGGATTTCTAAAAAAAACGTGTAATTACAAGTCACTATTTTGTCTGAAATTACCTGCGTCGCCAAATTTATATCTGATTTCTTGGTCTTACTCTTCTTTTGATTAGAAGCAACTAAGTTGCCAGTAAGAGAATATAACGGAACTCCCAATTCACCTTCTTCGATGATCCAGTTCACAGAGATATTGACAAGAGCATCATATGTATTTTTATAATATTCGTGATATTTAGAGCACATAATTACGTATTCGGGTGCTTTCGGAGGAGGTTTACCTGAAATATATGTTATGGCAGTTATTATCAATTATCTCTCCTCCGTTACATACAAAATTAATGGCCGTTCCAATGATTATATAGCCATAAATTAAATTAAAAATGTATATCACCTTTCCCGCTATCCTCTTTCTTGGACTTTTTTTTCTGGTCAGCGTTCGATTTTACTTCCACTTTACTATCTATAAATAATATAAAACAGAAATAGATTATTGATTCGCCATCATTATATTTGTTAAGCAATAAAAAAAGTTACATCTTGGCGTTACCGTCCCGGTTAAGCCCTTACACGCGAGGGCCCCGCCTTGACCATGATCCAGGATTTGGCAGATCAGGTAATTACAGTGGAGCGACTGAAATCTGAGCTCCTTGACCCTTTTAACAGAACCTAACGAGATTGGATCATGATAACATTCAGTCGCCTGAATCTGCAGGTTTCATCACGATGTTGTCTGTCACCGTAAGAGCATCGGTTAGTGTTGAACAGACTAATGTACATCATTCAGAAAATAATTATTGGTACATGGCGGCGCTGGGGTTCGAATCTGGTACCTCGGCGCACCTACGAGTCGGATCCCTTTTAACCATTAGGCCACCGGCGATCTCCGGCGGTAAGTAATAAAAAGTGACAGTAAATAATGTAGTCAGCATGAAGTGTTTTCGTCGGCAGTAGGTAAATTAAAAATAAGCAGCACCCTTGATCCGCATCTAAATACACTGGTGGACTAAAAAATCTTCTGTAGGTTTGTTGCCTGACTTTTGGAAAAATAACTCAATTTCATTACTTATATGAGATTTGGTTATCATTTGGCCTGAGGCGCTGTCCTAATTGGCAACGGTCGTGTGACAGGCGGTTTTGAGGTCTCCTATTGGTCGAGCGTAATTGTAGCACAACTGTTGCCAATTAGGACAGCGCCTAAGCGTCCTCTTTTCAATATACATATTACTTTTAGTTTAAAATTGCGATACAATAGGCAATAGGCAACAAACGTAGGAGTCGATTTTTAGTCCACCACTATATAATCATCATAATCGCAGCGACAGGATGCTTGACCCCCCCCTAACAAACGTTTCAATGAAGTACTTTGAAAACTGCGAACTTGGAGAAGGATTGTCCCTTCATTAACTGATGTAGAGGAAGATTGGGGCCAGCATTCCATTGTAACTGTAAATTCGATTGTGATTGTCGTTGATACAGTGTGATTGTAATAATCTACATATTAAAGCACATATAAAGACTTATACCTTTTTCCTTTTTTTTTACCGGACTGGGCACAACTATCCCAGCATGACTTTGGCTTGACACTCTGAAATATAACAAATTATTGGTTATAGTTCTGTATATGTATGCACTTCACATATATAATCCTCTTGTCCTTCTCCCTATCTATACATAAATAATAATCAATTGCCGAGTGTTTGTAAGTCGTTCACTTCTTCACAAATTCTTGTTTTGTTGTGTTTGAGAAAAAATAGGGTTAGCGAAATCGCGCCACAGGCAACTAGTAAATAATAAATGTGAGGGACAATGTCGTGTAAACTACAAGGAGAATGTATCAATTAAATTGTTTGATACCATCGTCACATATTAAATTAATAAATATGTTATACCCCCGACCGGTGGCTTTATAATATTTTATTCTCCTTTGTTCTAAGCCATGCTGGATATATATTGTTTTTTGTTCTTCAGACGCATTTGTATATTCCTCTTCATCCATCTCTTCACATTGTTGTATAATTTCTTGTATTTCTTCTTCAGTGTATTCTTTTGGCTCTGGTCTGAAACAAATGTTCGTAACAATTATGGTGAAAATATTGTTTCAATACATATGTATTTTAACACCACACTTACTCCTCAACGACTTCAACTTCTGGGTTCGTTCTTGCTTCATACGCTTCAGCCCATTTCGAAAAATCAGATTGACAAAGCAGAAGATGCAGATTGATTGTCGGCAGTTTACATTTAAGAAGACATGTCAAAGTCAAAGTTGGATTCTTGAAGACCACGCTGGTTAAAGAATCGACAATAAAGCCGCGACTAAATTTAGGCGCAGTGAAGTATTCGGTGAGAAGCGCTTGTAGTAAATCCTGTATATATTGAACCATGTTAAATTATACCCTATATGTAATACTTAAGTTATAGCAATCATATTAGCTTAATGTATATAGGAATTTAAGTATCCAAGTACATGAGCAGCTGTTATAATTTCAAGAAGTATTGACATATATTATAATCACTCAAGAGGTCACTCTGAAATTCACACTTAGGCTACTAAAATTTAACACTTATGATATATTTCTGCCGCCAAGCACAAACACTTTCCATTAAGTGACTCTATTGTAAAAAGCAACAATGGCTGCGCTGTAAAATTTCAGTATCAAGGTTAATCAACGTGGACTACGTTCACAGATAGTGATAATGCACTGGAGTTGTTGTGCAGCTTCGTTTCACGAGATACGACCTCTTAGATTTATATGAGATGTAGGTAGATGTTATGGACGCCGGTTGCCGCTTTCCACTAGGTGGACTGTCTCTCCGTTTATCACTATTATCACTAGTGTTGTATAAAAATGTATATTTATTAGTGACTATCATTATTATAATACTGAATTTACCGACTGAAACATTGTCGTAGATCCCATTTTTAGTCCACTGTGAGAATTAGTGATAGAAGTAGGTTTTCGAGATCGAGGTGTCGCTGGCCCCTTATTACTCGCAAACAGTTCTAACTTCCGTTTAACTACATCATAAGCCTCCTCGGTTTCATCTTTTGGGACTGTAATAATTGAATTTTAATTTTTAACTGTAACACAATTTTATGTATTTATTATTTACTGACAAAAGTGAATTACCAAGAAGATCTGCCATAAAGCCGGGATAAGCGCTAGGACGATGATGAGTATCTCCCGCAATGCCGGGATAAGTGCTAGGACGATGATGATTATCTCCCGTAGTGCCGGGATAAGTGCTAGGACGGTGATGATAATCTCCGGTATTTGCAGCAACAATAAGAGCTTCGTAAAAGTCGTTCAAAATTCCCATTATTTGCTGTTGGGCATTGTTATCCAAATAAGTTAAAGCGTCAATAACGCAAGAGTCTACATTTACTGTAGGAAGTTTCAGTTTTTTTCCAATAGAGTAGGCTATTTCCTGGCACTGCATTTCTGTAAAAAAAATGAAATTAGTTAGAGTCCTTAAAAGAATCCTACATTTAGGATACTAACGTTACGCATAATAAATGCGGTGAATGTGGGCATTACACGACTCGTCAGAGTCTGTAACAAGACGTAGGTACTCGTTACGCATTCTGTGGTAGCGTGAGAGACATTGATTAGATTGAATAGGCTCGCCTGTGCTGGGTTGGTCATGTGCTGTGGAAGCCCCAGACAGCGAACTGCTATATTAAGGGATATGCTGGTAATAGGTGCTTGAACCTGCCGGTATCACGAGACAGACCCTGTGGGAGGCCCAGGAAGCGATGAAATGATATCGCCGAATGCCCTACGCTACGACGTGAGGATGCTGAAGACCGGGCAATGTGAAGGAGAACAAATAGGAAAACGGACATGTTATGCATAATAAAATGAAATTAATGATGAGATAAAAACAAATATAGCAACAATTTTATCATATATTCAGAGCTACGAGTTTCCAGCCACAGTGTTTCCTTTGGACTATGGAACAACGCATTGGTGATACCCCTGCTGTTGCTAATGTTCATAGGCAGCGGTGACCACTTTACATCAGGTGACCCGCTTGCCTGCTTGTTTGCCGTTTACCATTAAAATAAATATTTTATGATAGATTTATAGATTTGCATCGTATTTAATAGGTAAACTGAAAGCGGAAAGTTACTATTACATACCACAAAACTTTTGTTATTTTTAACTAACCTACACGTGTTCCTTGACCCACCACAGGTAGCTAAAATAAATCATAAAAAATAAAGTATAAATTCTGAAGGAACATACCTTCCGCCGGCGATGCATGCACGAACACAATTAAACCTTTTGATTTACTGTCACTCTCAACTGATACACGAGCGGTGAGCCCTTCGAGACATTGCTTTAGAGGATCTTCGTCGTTGCACTTCAAATTTTGAATCACCTCTGGAAATTGCATGTATAAATATAAAACAAATTTTAATAAAACTTCAAAAAATCTTGCGGAGATAATACAGATGAGCATATTGGGCATTAGCATGTACGGGGCGGGTAACGGGGTACTACATCACATGGATGCAGCTCAGGATAAGCTAATGTGGGTTTGGGAAGGGCAACTAATGAATTATGAGTTACTAGTCGTTTCCTGCGGTTTTCTCCCGTGTGCAGTTCGGATCTCTTTAAACATTTAACTATCCCGTGAAATCAGATTATTTTTCTGGGGTGAAAAATCCGCCTTTGCTAATATGTGTTCTTTGTTAATGTAAGTGATAACCTGTTATGTTTTATGAGCAATAAAGTGGTTATCTATCTATCTATCTATGCTCGCTAGGACAGTATTTTGTTCTAAAAACAAACCCACCTGTTGCGACTTCCGATTCACTTCGAAATACTTTAGATGGTGCATCCTTTGCTTTTCTGGGACTTTTAGCAGATTTCCTAAATTAAGAAGTCAAATTAAGTTTACTCCAGACAAGCTTAAATTTACATTAACATGTGGGGTTATAATCCGATCAATATAACATAAAAGGGGGGTCAACGCTGCATCAAATGGTAAATGTACTGTTTTGGTATGTTGTTTACAATGTTTTCGATTTTTCTTTAATTAATTAAATACAAGTTTTTGACCTAGAGAGACGACCGAGTATTGTACTATATATTTTCATACAATTTCCTTAGAAATTGATATTTTACTTACAGCTGCAACCGAGACTGTTTTGCTCGTAAACGATTGGGCATTTGAAAATGTGTATTAAGCAAAAGTTGTAGAGAATTTAACTGAACTGGGGTACTTAAAAGCTGAATCCCCCTTCACATCAGCAACCCGTAACCGTTCTCTGCTGGACTCGATCACATTAGTGGAGAGTTTTTACATAATTTTCACGCTTGGCAGGCAAGTTGGAAATCGCAGTATTGGAAACGCACACAGGAAAGTGCCTATCTTTCTAGAATACGCATTGTGCCGCCTATTACATTTTCGATACCTAGTAATCATGCGTGACGCGTGACACTCACTTCATAATTTTTGAGCTTGATGGACGTGATTCAGATTCCTCTCCAAGTTCTCTACAAAAAAAAATTAAAAATAACTACATAAAAAACGTACATAAAGCATTAATAAATAAATCACCCTAACATTATACGGTATTGTACATAAATGTTGCCGCTGATCTTTAACGCTGACCTAACCTAACCGAATTAAAACTGAATGCAAACTATTGTTATGTTGTGGGAAGTACTGAGTGTAGATTACATCTGAAGTCGGAATAATAGTAGGATCGCACAGGACAATTGAACGTTCACAAAATTTGGAAGTACACACCGGGAACATCGGCGAATATTTGTAAAGATATCGCTAAACGTAAGAAACAGCCTTTTAGTCCAATTGGTGAAATAAGTTATTTTAAGAATTTCACTTTCAATAATAAATTGTGAAATTAGAGTAGGTATAGTTAGTTATTATACATTTTGCCTGCAACTTCGTCCGCGTAAAATTTATTTATTACGTTACTTGCCCGTTCCCGTGGGAACCAAACTGAATTTCGGGATAAATTATTGCATATTTGTTATTCTGTACTTTTAGCTAAAAAATCAATTGACATCCTTTTAGTATTTTTGACGTCCCGAATAACAAACATCCAAACTGTCTTACAAACTTTCGCAGTTATAATTAGTAGGAGAGCGTTGTACCTCGGTTGCAGATACTAACTTTTTAATTGAATGAATATAACTTTCGTAAAAAGCCATAATAGGCGACGGCCATCCAGCGCCGGGTTTAACAGTGGGCACTAAAATTTCCGGCGGTTTGTCATAATATTTATCAAGTAATTGAAGTATATCTTCTTCATCTTTCCATTGCCTGAAAATAAACTTAGTTGGACTTCGCTGATGCTATAAGACCCTCCGGAAAACATCCATTGTTAATTTTAATCATTTACATGCAGATTATGCAATTTAATGCTGGTATAATGTTGAGACTAATATAATCTTAGCGTTAATGTCCTAGTTCTGTTCACGTGCACGAGGGCCCGCGGTCCGCCATGACCATAATCCAGGATTTGGCAGATCAGGTAATTATAGTGGAGCAACTGCCATCTGCCCTCCATAACCCTGTAACAGGGAAACCTAACCAGATTGGATCATGGTTACACATTCAGTCGCCTGAATCTGCAGGTTTCATCACGATGTTTACCCTCACGGTTAGACCATCGGTTAGTGTTCAACTAATGTACGTAACTCAGAAAATATTCTTTGGTACATGGGGTTCAAAGCAGGTACCTCTCGCTTACGAGTCGGACTCACTAGGCTACCGACGCTCCGTTGAGTCTATTAAACTAGGTATCTTATAATGTGTGACGGGCACAGTCGTAATGTAATGTTAAGCCTCGATAGGTCATTTGTGAAGAGTACCTACTCACCTATCGCAATGGGGGAAGATGAGTTCAATCGGAAAAGTGCAGGGGTTGGTGAGACCAAAGTAGAGCTCTGTGGTCGGGGCCCAGGGCAGCGTCGGCGGGAAGGTCATCTGGGGCCCGATGACGTGCACGTGCGGCATCAGACCCTGGCCTACCACCGGGATCACGAGCCTGTCTGGGTTCATATAGAATCGAAAGACGAGCGCTCCTTCGTATATCATCTGTTCATAGAGAGGCAGTCTTTTTATTTACCCTACTAATCCAGTGTCCTCGGATATCTCGCTCAAAAGTATTCAGAACTACTAGGCTGGTCCAAAAGTTATTAGCCAACGGCTTGTTATACACCCTATTGTTTTAATTTTTGTATCGTTTAAAGCCTTCATGTAATTCTATCAACGTTAACCCATATTTATAATCATACAAACATTATATAAAATATACAACAAAATGCGTCCCGCGTTATCTCCGTCGTATGGGTTGATTTTTAGCAGACATGTTATTTTTAATAATTAACAAAAAAATAAAAGTTGCTGGCTATTGATTTTTGATCAAGGAGTTTGTAATAAAACAAGCCGTTGGCTAAAAACTTTTGGACCAGCCAACGTATTATACACTCACTGGCACAATTATCCCACGATACAAATCAGTTACTTTATTTTAATGAGTTTTCGCGGTTAAATAGCTAATAGGACAATGATTACCTGTGTATTTAATTAATTTCTTCAACACGAAAGCTTTCATTAGATAATTTTTTTTACCGCCTAGTACTCCGCGATACACAGCTTTTAGACTGGCCTCGAACAAGATAGTATTCGGTCTACTAAGATGGAATCAGAGATAGAGCGAGACATACACACCTACAATTATATAGTGACTGCCTAGAAATCCTAGAATGACGGCTTGCCAAGTTCAGTTATAGAGATAGAACGGTCATTACCTCCACAGTTGGTTGAAATGCTAAATGGAGATATCCTCCTTCCCTTGGATCATATTTGCCGGATGTTTCGTTCATGGTTATTGGGTTATGTCCCGATGACTTGACTTTCAATGTTACATGCCAAATGCATGATGGTTTCCCACTAAGACAAAGTGAAGATATTGTTAACAGGCTTTTAACATAATTAGTCCGTTAAGAATGATAATTACACTACACATCATCACCAGACCGTAAAAATCACTTCGGGCTTAGTGTTGCACCTTACAGGGAAGGTTTTGCCATAATATTCAGGTTCGGCCGACGAAATTGGTAACAGCAGTGTTGAAAATACCCAAATGGTTAGCCTCTAAGCCATTAATTGTGTATAATTTATGTAAGTTGCCAATGCCATCACAACTTTTTCGATACGGAATTATTTAACATTTTTCTAGATAATAAAGCCCGATTGCACTTAACTTAGGCGACTCTTAAGTCTCCTTAACATATTCCTAAGCATTCAGGAGCAAAATCGGTGTCATAAGAGTGACTTAGCGAGTTTAGTTTTCACTTAAGGTTGGTATTGGCACGATGCTTTTTCTTAAAGGTACCTGTCGATATAAGCGTCGCCTAAAGTTTAGTGCAATCGGTCATACGTACATTTAGTGTATTCTAGGAGGGTCCATTCACTCTGCAGCTGACTGTACCATAATGCATATATTTAACTAAAATTAGAACTTACACGTTTAGTAATGGCAATGAAACAGTTACTTTGTCCCCACATCTCACTGAACCAAAATCTAGCAAATCAATCGTAGATGTTAAATACGGCACTGCAATCTCCGCCTTAATTATAATGGGAATCGTTACACCATATGGTACCTTAAATTATAAAACAAAATAAGGGCCAATTAGTTTCGGATTTAAATAACACATCCTTGCAAATCTACTGGGTCATCAGAAATGGTGAATAGGGTAGGGTAGAGTTAGGTAATGGTAGGGGCGGGTTAAGTCGGGTAGGGGTAGGGCCCTACACGAACGAAAGCAGATAGTTCAAAGTAAATTACATTTGTCGTTTTTCGTACGGACAGTAACTACATCCTGTAAACAAATACTCGTATTTATTGGCAACTTTTAATTAGCGTAGGATGCGGAAGGCCGATGACCGGCCGCCTTTGGGCGTCTTTCGGCTGATATGATAATGAGGTATAACATGTTTATGTTTAAGTATTATATTAAAACATAACGAACTAGTCATTCTCGGCTGCTTTCGTTCTGATCTCTGTAAACAATCAACTTTCCCGCGGGAAGCTATTATCTTCCCGGAATAAATATTAACTGTGTTACTCAGTGATAATGTAGCATTCTACTTTGAAATCGGTTCAGTAATTATTGAGTTTTTTCATTACAAAGAAAAATACAAATATTTTCTCTTTATAAAATTAAAGTATAGATAAAACGAGCATACAATACCTCCAAATTTATTTTGGTTTCCGTAGATTGTTCATTTTCGGGGAAATCTCTGGCTACAGGTGAGAAATTGACCTCCAGCTTTCCAACGTCGCCGGGGTGCAGTTTCGGGGGTAGCTTAATTACGAACCACAAGGGGTACTCCCGGGTGGCTTTGGTGATCGTGATGCGACTCGTTAACGGCCCGTAGTTGATGACGTCAGCAACACAGGATACCTGGCGGTAATTTTGATTATTTTGCGGATGTACAGTGCAAGAGCATAAGTGCATGACCACCTTAAGGATCATATTCCTTTGCACTACTGTGCTGTTGTTAATCGATTTTGATAACATTCATGATTAAATTTTTATTTATTATATAAACAATTCCTGGGGGTATCCCCGAGTCGTTGGGCATGAGGGACAGCTAAGGCTCCCTTCTTTTAGTAAACTGATTTTGGCTAAAATTGCACCAAATACCGTGAATCTTGTTGTAGCGGCAAAGGAAAATTGTTTGTGAATAAACGTTATTCTATTCTATTTTCTTGAAGTGGTAATGCACTTATGCTCTTGTACTGTACCATACGAACACTGATATGACTCTCCTGAAATACCTATCAAAACTTACAGTGGTATTTGTTATGACAACGCCGAAGTCAATAATGTAAGGCGTCGTCTTGAAACCGGGTATAGGTCCCGTTCTTGTACCAGCAGTGTAGCCAGATAGTAATTCTGGCCGGTCTCTGATATGGTAGACCACCAACTTGCGTTCTATAGCCAAATTTATATCGATCAGCGACGGTAAACCATCCTACAAACAAATTTGGGGTCAAAGCCAGTTTATTACCTTTCTATATAATATAATAATATAATATTTATTACAGGCAACAGTTTATTATAGTGTACAGGTCCTCGTTTTGTTATTTTATAAATGTAAGGGTTAGTTGTCTTATGTGTTAAAGCATTTTAATTTTGCCCTTTTTGCGATCCCAATAATAACCTAACTATTAGATACTATTTTGACTATTTGGAATTAAAAGGCCAAGTGTTCACAAAGCTTGATGAACAAAATGTAATCCATATGGATGACCGCACGATTATTATTATTCAGATATAAAAAATCATTCACTTATTACTTGAATATCAGTAAACATTTTGTTACATACTAGGAAACAATAATAGGAAAATTAAGCCCATATAGGCGTTTCAGAAATAGAAATGTTAAAAACGAGATTTCATTTCTCGTTTTATTAAAAAAAGTTATTGAAATCGTTTTATTCATGACATAACATACTTTCAATAAAGGACCGACCAAACCGCAGCTCTAAATACGCTATAGCTGCGATAACGCGGCTCATCGCTCAAGCGAGCCGCTTTTAAAAATTAAAAATTTGTCGACAGTGCTTAAGTCGTTAGAATTGAACCTATCAGAATAAACCAACTTACCTATGTAGAAACCCTTGTCATTTTCTAGTTATTGGTAATCGTTAAACTATTGGGTATAGCTCTACATAGTTAAAGATCAACCAGCTTTTTTGTAACTTGACATTTATCGCTACCGTCGCATTCAAACGTACAAACACACTATAGACACTGACAATCAAACATGTAAACCTGCTGGCTGTAGTTCCTAATTACGCCATTTCACAGATAAGTTGGTCGCACTGTATGACCTATTCTATCTAAATGAATAAACATACAGCCGTATTTTGGCCGTGTTGTGTCCGGCAGAGTAGAATAACACCAACCCCTTAAACTCGTGTCTTACAAGGTGACTAAAGTTTTCCAGACAAAAGTCTCAATGGGCTGGAAAATGGGTAGCAGCTTTTCCGTTGTTATATTTACAACAATGCGATTTCCAACCCTCCTGCCAAGCGTGGCCATGGGCCCTAAGTCCTACAGTGGACTGTTATGGATTGTGATGGTTGTGATGACATGGATCACAGACATAAAAATAAGGGCTTACCCAAGATGAACAAATATGCCAATCTTGCTCAAAAAGTGGATCTTCGAAACATTTTTCATACAATGGTGAATTTAAATGTTCAGAGTTAGATTTATAAAAATATTCGGCTATAGCGTCCAAGTATTCTCTTGTTAATGTGCTTATTGCTTTGTAACCCACTATTTCTGAAAACTGTATGTTCAATTTATTACTTACCCGTAAAACTCTTAGAATCAATCAGGTATACAATTCATTATGTACTCACTTCCGGGTTTGTAATTCTAGGCAAAGATAGATAAATCTGCGGAATTTGACCCCAGCCAAATGCTTCTATTGATAAGTAAGGTAGATGCCCAATTTCTAAAAAAAACGTTCTGCTAAAATAGCCTAAACTTCCAGGTCGCACTACTACGTCTGCCGCGACCTCTTCTGCACTTTGTAATAATGCCTCTGCGGGTGAAATATGTTTGATCGTGGCTTTCAATTTATCCTCATATTCAGGTTCATTAAGGTATGTTTTATATTCAAATGGCAGCGCTGAAATATTTGTCAGAATCAATTTTGCTATTGCATCTTCATGAAACGATCTTATTTTAAAATTTATCTTGGTGGTGTTTAGAGAATACATTAGATCCGCGCTTTGTCCAGTGACTGTGATAAATTCGGATGGGCCACCCAATACTTCACATTCTAGAGTAGCCTTTACACTAATATTGTTCAGGGGCCTGAATATCACATGAACAAATTGCACGTCATTTGTTTTCAACAGTCCTCGATGGGGTGTTAACTGGAAAATATCATTAATATTAGTGCTGATGTCTTTAATTATATGGGGCAGTTTATTCGTCCATCCAAATTCCTCTTCGATATCCATGTCTAACATAGGTGTAATTTTTTTCATAATCTTCTTCTGCTTTACTTCAGGATCCTCCATCTCTACAAATTCAGACTGTTCAGGCACTATCTGTGGATCCAAAATTTCTGTTTCTGCTTCCACTTCTGATACTGGTGGTACCATCATTGCTACGTCGTGCGTTATTTCACTTTCTATAATAAAAACGAAATGTTAATTTTTGTAGCGGAGTTTCATTTTACTAATCAATAAATTACCTACTAAAATGTTTGTACTCTTGATTGACTGGTAAATAAAGCTATTTTAGATTTAAGTCCGCCTTTGTACCATTTTGTGCATGAAGTTTTAATAAATAAAAGTTTATGGCATTGACATCGCATCTGATTACAGCCTTAGTACAAACGTTCTAAAACATTTATTTCCCTGTGTTTGATTAAATACGTATAAAATAGGGGCTTAAGAAAGCCCCCTTCTCTTAAAGATGTATGAAAAATAAAAATAAATATTTATTCTATAAATATTTATACTAACGTGTTCCGTTGGTATCATCGGTTGACACTTTCGCTGGCGTCTCACATATATCTGCAATGTGTATGTCAGGCTGTGCTTAAACGATAGGATTATTGTTGTAGTTATAACACGAAACTGAATGGTATAACTATATCAACTGAAAAGCATTTCTTACCGTTGGTAGTGATTCGATATTATATTCTCTCCATTTAAACTTATAACACGTAATTAATGGAGTGTGATTCTGCATTTTCATACATTTGCTTTCTATACTTCCATTTTGTATACAACCAAAATCAACTTTAGGGGTCATTACATGCATGTTTGGATAATTGACTTTTCCAATGAGTTTCACCGCATCCTGCAAACGTGTTAAAATGTCATGTCTAATTTCGATTCGTTACTAGGAATCTAGCCGATGTCAAAAGAGCTAAATTAATCTTTGGCCTTCTTCGGCCTTCTTCTGATACCGGCAGGTTTAGGCACCTATTTCTCACGTATACCTGAGGTTTACGCAACACGTGACGGAACCAGCGTAACGAACCTCTTCAATCTTATGGGTGCACTCTTGCGAGTGCACTTACCTATCATACGAGTCGGTCAAGTGTCATTACGTCTAATTCTGTCCAACTCGTACTACTCGTAACTCCGCACATCTACTAGCGTTAAAACTTAAATTAACTTACTTTATTTTTATGTCCCCTGAACTTTATACTCAATAACTCTGTATAAATCTTTGATTGGAGACTGTCGTGTTTGGTAGTATCAAATACTATTTGAATTTTCATAGCTTCCTGATCTTCCAAGTGCTCTTCAATTGAATTCGTCAAATTAAAAGCCATTTTTATTTTGTCGATGTCTTCAAAAAAGTGAAGACTTCCTTCACGTAATGGCTGTACCGGCCTCAATGTCAGAAAATCAAGAAATGATCGCTCTTTCCTAAGACCATACACATCCTTAATCTTTTGTACATTTAAATCGCTTTCTCTGTAATATACACAACAGCAGGTGTCTTCATCTTCGGGTAGAGATATCTTATAAGTTGTAGTTCTTTTCACAATTGCAAAAGGCGGCTTAACTTTTATATCTATGATTAGAGGTAACCTTGATACATTTTTTATCGTCATAATATCTAAAAGGAATGATTACGATTATGGTAATAAAATACGAGTAGGTAAGTTGCTTGTGGAATTTGACGTAAAAGGTATGTAACGGTTACTCCTTTTACCTGTTAATTTATAGTATTCACTGTAAGGTCCGAAATCATATCGAAATGACATAGATGTCGCTGAAACTTCAATTTTGGGGTCAAGGAATTCAGCCGTAATAGGACACTCTAATAAAAGTTCCCTTTTATTTATTCCTTCCACGACACCCATGAGGAACCATGTCTCTTGCACGACGCCTACTTTGTTAGTTAGTGCGGTTATGGTCAACTCGATGGTCTCCTCACCGAGTACTTTAACATTTCGTGGATCCAATGTGAAGAAATTACTGAAACATAATAACTTCCATAGAAATACACAGGTAGATTACATGTTGGTACCTAATAACTAAGGAAAGTGGACTGAAATACGCACGGCGCAGGGTTTTTCGGTTTGGGGTTTTTGTAGTATTCATTCCACTCGAGCATGTGTATCCTGGTACCGCAGTTCTTGATTGGTACTTTGCAGCGCATCAAGAGCTTGGTGAAGTGGAGCCCCAGCTCGATGCGGTTTGCCAACTCGCTCACCACGATGCTGGTGCCGATGCCGGTCGCCGACAGCGGCACAAACTGACACACAACTTGGCATTAAGTGGTTAGTCTCACTAAATATGTTACGAAAAGGCGTTCTTATTTACGGCACATACTTATTGTAAATTATTTCTATTGTATACTTATTATATCCTCCGGTAACGAATACCTCATCTCAAATTAACTGAATACCTTTGACTTGCGTACCTACTATTAAATTGCGGACGAATGTTCTTACACCCATAATGAGACCCATACAGGGTTGCATATGGAATTAATGAGAAATAATATGTATTTTCTTCTTATTTTATACTCATAGTTAAATAAAAGAATAAACGTAAAATACTGAACAACTGGTATTGTGGAAGAACAGACCCAACTTAAAATACACACTATTTACATATTTATCCACTCACAATGTCTTTCACGTTCTCCACATGTATCACTGCCTTGTTCTTGTAGAGGTCAGCGTCGATCAGACACACCGTGAGCACCAGCTCCTCCTCGCCCTCCGGTTCTAGTGTCCCCTCGGACGGCGTGATCGTCCAGCGCCCGTCCCGGTGCAACTGTTAGACAGGTATAAGTAGAAGGGGGGGCTTAGCGACCCGTCACGGCTTCGCACAGGTGTTCTCAGCTTTTCATTGCGATAATATTATACAAACATCTGCCTATCCCTATTGGGATATGGCCGTGAGTGTGTATATATTTAGAAATTCTCTAAATGATAGTGAAAACCTTTTCGAAAACAACGACTTTGCTTTATACTTTAGAGATAAGAGATATTATTTAACATATGTGCCAAATAGGCCATGGCCCAGGGCGGACAAATTATAGGGGGCGGCCCCAGTGGGCCAGCACTAGAATAATCTTGGTCCCTTATTAAGATTTGAAATTTTAAATGACAATATTTTCAATAATTTTGTGATCTCTTTATAGAAAACCGCAATGAAATGTATTGCGTCACCAAGAGACACAACCCATCAACAGATTTCTTGAATAGACAGTTAAAAAGTTATTAACAATCATTTGTGCAGCGTTTTGTCCTGTCAATTTATACAGCGATTATCAACTACAATAGCTAATACAAACATACCAATGACGTTTTATAGTTAACAGAGACCGGCGAGTCGTTAAACAGGCTGAGTGTTTTGTCTGTCTTCTCGAGCAGCTTCACCTGCCCCCACTGCAGCGATAGGGGGGTATTCGTCACTATGGGCTGCGCACCGCACCATTTAACATACCAAATGTCAATGGGATTCGTTACGCCAAACAGGAACATCCTGTGTAAAATTAAATGTTTTTAACGTAAAAAAAATTAAATTGCCATTTTTCATTTGTGTTATTTGGTAACTAATACTACTAAAACTATTATACTTTACGAATGGCTACTGTAACGTTGCGTTTTTGTAAACGTTCGCTTTCCTTTTCTTTTTTTAAGGCTGCCTAGCACGTCCCTTTGTCAAAATTCAAAACTTATTTAAAATTCTTTTATTCTTTATTTCCTTATCTATTTATGTATCTTCTATCCCTTTCCGTCGCTCTATCCGCTATTTTCGCGGTAGACGCCAGAAAGGACGCCTACTCTCTGCGCAAGTCAGGATATGACTGACTAGCGCAGTGTGGCCACTATTGTCTGTTGCCAAATATTGTGTAACTTTTACGGCATAATGTCTGGTTACCCTATAGTTTGTGTATTTATATTTCTTTTATTTACTACTTTTATTTATTTAGTAATTATGTGTATCTGGGTAACATGGTATGATTTTTCTATCATGTTATCTCACTTATTTTCCTAGTTTATTCCATTTTCATATTTATATGTTCCCACATTTCGGTAAACATTTTGTTTATTTTCAAGCAAATAACTTTTTCCTATTATATCATGCAGTTTTAATATTAAAATGGTGATTGTGTGGTGGATCTTATTTGTAATACCTATTTGCTGACAAAAATCAGGTAAGTTTAACATCCTAGGTATTATAGACGCCTGCTTAACTTCCTGCTGGTCTCCATCCATCCAATTCCTAACCCCTGCTGTTCCTTCCTTCTTCCCCAGATATGGAGAAGAGGAGGGAGTGCTCCATGTCCTGGAGCCGGGAACTTAATTTAGTTTGATTTATTTTATAATTTTGCCACCACTTGTTATCTACTTCTTGACAACTTTTTGTCAAGAAGTCAACCAGTAAAGATCTATACAATGGTGTCTGTGGAATGGGGACTGTATGCAGCCCCGCTGGCAGTTGCCATGCCATTACCCTATCAGCTTCAGACATCCTGCACCACCAATCATTAATGCCTCTACCTGCTAATCCACCACCAGCACCCTGCTTCTGCTTAAGCTTACTTTTAGACTATAAAATGTATCGTTTGTGAAGTTAAATTTGTAGAGAGAGTAAAGAGGGACCCACTTTTATATGTATTTTTAACTTTTGTTACCGAGTTGTATGGTGTTTTGTTGTTTTTATTTTACTTTTTGATTTACATTTTATACTTTTTACATCCCATATTTAGTTTCCTTTCATAAACCCTTAGTTAAGTTTCTGTTCAGAAATCTAGTCTGATACTACGCTTCTACGATTATTGTCACCGGTTTCTTTTTATATTAGAAAGGGGTAAACGTGGAAACGGGTCACCTGATGGTAAGTAGTTTTAAAGATACCCTTCGCAAACAATCAATTTTACATATTTAATTGCTACGCTTAAAGTAAATCGCTATGCTCAGTTGCCTACGAATTGCTACGGTTACGCTACGGACTATGATTATTTTGACAATATTAAAATCTGAATTAAATTTTAAATTAAGGAGTTTTTACGTACTACGGTTAAAATAAAAAGTTACCTATTTATGGTTTGCTATGAATTGCTATGCTTAAGCTACGCGGCTACGGCTGTTGTCGTAGTATTATTGTTCTTTTTTATGATTTACTAGGCAGGCATAAGTATGTATGACCGCAATTTTAATATTATTTTTTTAACAAATTCAACACAAGAATGAAAAGGTGAACGTGATATTAGAAATAGTTTTGGTTTTGAGTCGATTTTTTTATCTAGATACCTACATAATCTACAATTGTAACCACATAAATACCGTAACGTATATTCTTGTTCTCCCAAAACGGTTGTACTGAACACAGTGGTTAGTTTTAATGTTGAATTTCTCTCGATCATCCCTCTTTTTATGTCCACTTCCAATTTAAATGGCGATTCTTCCTAAAATCGAATTAACATTGGAATCATTCTTACTGTTTCGGACCACGCTTATAACGTAGTTGGCTGTTCTATCAGTTTTGTTAGAGAGGAAGTGTAATCATATATGTCAAAACCTTGTATTATGTTACGCTAGCGACATACCGGCGGCTCTTCGATCGTGAAGTATCCATAGTACCCATAGGTTTCGATTATAATCTCGTTGACGTAATCAAAGTTCAGGAAACACAAATGCAGGTGTGTGTCGGGCGCCGGCGTGAGAATCGGCACTTTGGCGTCGAAGGTCACCGGCAGCACGATGGGCGGGCTTGAGGACTTCTCCAGCTCGAGCTCCACGAAGGTGTGATTTGGCCTCACGAGGTTCGCTATCAGGGTCACCTGCGGGCAAGCTCTTGACGGTACTGCAGCATGTCTTTAACCAGGGTCGGGTCGAGGTTTGATATGTCAGTCTAATATAGTATGGCTCGATTCCCACTGTCATTCATTTCATGCAGACGACCAAGTTGCGATTTGAGATAATGGTCATAATTACTTTTGTACCAAGAAATCTACTGCGAACAGAAAACGGTAGCTCTGGACTGTGGCTATAGAGAGGAAATGTAATACAATAGCTAGACCAAAGAGATAAAGTAAGATGGTCACTAGACCATCATTCATCAATGACAGTTTTTACGTCTGATTAAGTTTAGCGGGAAATCGATGGGCAGATAAATAATAACAAAATAGCAGTACACTTTTGTAAGTTCTTGTTGTATTGATAAATGATGCTGTTTTATTGAAATGTCAGCGAACATTACACAGTTTGAGCCTTAAGATGTTCCTTACCTCCAAAGTAACAGACGATTGAGGGCCGATTTCAACCTCTTTGGGTGATATCTGGAACTCCCTGGGCCAACTCGGAAAGTCCATCTTGGGGTTTTCTGGCACAGCACAATCGGCAAGCATTATACTGCTGACTTCGGGGCCATCGCCTGCTATCTTCACAGTGCCGGCTATATTCACCACAGACTCGTTGATTATCTCTAAATTCAAAGTAGTCGGAATACCTGCGAGTATCACAACATCGATTATTGACACAACAAAGGTACAAACAAACGTGATTAAAAACGGAGAAAGGAAAAGCTTTACCAATGCTAACATCACCAAAATCTAAAGACGGCATGCTGAATGTCACCGAAGGGTAGACAACGGTTCCTCTGAAAACGAATCAGACAGTACAGTTACTTTACTAGCTACTAACCATATTGGTTTTTATATTGGCCTTATTTTAATATAATGTTTATGGTAAGGGATTATTAAAAGTGAAAAATAAAAATATAAATTAAGTTAGTCACTTACTTTAGGTATAGTTTTCGGACGACGTCTGTCTCTCGTATAGAGAATAGTAGTTCTTCAAAGAAAGGTCCTTGGTTGGAATTACTAAAGGAAATAACAAAAATTTCCTTGTCCCCGGGGCGTAAACAGTGCATATCTGGTGTGCAGGCGATGTTGCTGCCGAACAATGTGGTTATCCCCTTATAGAGAATCACGCCGTTTATAAGGCCTAAAATGATAAATAATTAGAAGCTGTGGTGGCTATATTTGTCAAATTTTACTAATTCATCTGGATTGACTGAGTACGATTCGAAAAATTATCAATCCTTTATTTAAAAATTCAGCTCTTCTAGGTTTATGGAGAAAAACGAATTTATTAAATGTCTATTATATCGTAGCTCCATAACTCGATTTAACGCAAGATTGCGTTTAGGTTGTAATTAATATACATACTTAGTTTTTCTCACCTTTGTTTATGGCCACAACTTCGTAATTATACGTTTTGTTGATGTAGACGTTGTCCATATCGAGAGTGTCCACACTCAGGTCTACGGAGGGCGGAAGGGAGGTTCCCTTCAGTTTTAAAGGAATCCGATTAGGAATACCGTCCACGTCTAAGAACGCAAGAGTTTCCAGGTCACCTATCTCTTTTGGTGAAAACGTTATTGTCAGTTCTGTGGTTTGGTTTGGCCAAATAAAGCCGTGCTGGAAGAAAAAAAGACGTACGGATCACCAATATATAGTTTAAGAAATATACGGGTGTAGCATTTAATTCAATGGGTTATTTTGTACTACGTGACAAACAAGCAGACAGCCCACTTGATTGTAAGTGGGAACTGTACCAAAACTCCTACCCCGCCCAAAAATGCAAAACCGCAGGTGCGTTGTCACTGTAAGGACTAAGATGAAATGCCTCATGCGTGTAATTGCGTTGGCTACCATACCCTTCAAAAAGGCACACATCAGTGCAAGCATTGTTGCTTGGCGGCAGAAATAGATAAGGCGGTGGTACTCACCCAAGTGGACTCCTCAGGCTTGACAGAGTCCTACCACCCGATACAACGGGTTCCTGCCGTTGTTTGTACATCACTAGCCACCCCGTTTAGGGATAATGCCGTGACCGTAAGCAATAGCCAACGCCTATAGTCACTGCGTGAAGTTGAAAGAAGAACTAACAATGGGGGTGATACTAAAATGCGTGTCCTGGTACTGCAACTTCTCGTCGGCAACGATCGAGTGTATTTCGTCGTAGAATATCCTGGTGTACACGCGTTGGTGCTCGTCACTGGTGAGCACGTCGTACTGCACCAGCTTGCTGTACTTGGCCGACTCGCTCTCCTTCAGGTCGAAGCATATCGTCGCCAACTTAAGCTTGTCCTCGAAGTCTGCGGAAGTATTGTTTGCTTTACAATTGCTCGCTTTTACAACGGAGAAGTTGCTTCCGAAGTTTTTGGATAGCCTTGCCGGACAGGTGCATTTTTTTGTTTTTAATGTCAAATTGTTACGTTCCGTGTCCTTACCAAACACTAGCAGTATCCCACGCTTTTCTCCCGCGTTAGAAACTCTACAAACTTACAACTAACTCGACGTCCAACAATGCACGATTTAAATATGAAAAAATATATATTGTAGGTATTTAAACAAGTTTACCTGTATATAAATTTTCGTTCTTCATACACATGTAGCTTAGTATTTTATCAGACTTATTGATAATTTTGAAAGGCAGTTGGCGGACCATCGTGTTGTATGTTTCAAGGAACCTAACGACTTGTTTCTCGAGCTCTATGTTAACTGTGTATGTCGATCCAAATAATTTTATTCGGAAACGCTCGCCTGTAATAAATTAAATATTGCGAAATAAACATATAGGCATATAGGAATGCCTGATTCCAGAGCTAACCTGCTTTTATAATTAACCTACCAGTTTCTAGTACGACATATAGAAATCCTTCTGTTTCGCCTAGACGCATCGTTTTTAATCCAACCTTGATACTAGCATCTTCTTTGGGTGCTAAGTAGGCAGACTTTGGGCGTGCTGAAAACGGTCTGGAAAGCCACGAATTCAATTCGAAGTCAATTAACAGTATCTACAGTAGATAATAATATACTGTCTACATTTATTTCGTAGCAATGTATGAAACTATTGTCTAAAAATCTAAAATACTCTTAAACATAGTAACTAAAACTTACACTCTCGTATTTAATGTGAATCCAGCAGATAATACGCCTACGTTGTGAACTGATAAGAAGAAGTCGCTTTCCATTTTAAGCGGTGTCTTGGGAATTATTATTTCATCGGGAAAATCGAATAAAGGTCTCGGTCCCATACCTAAAATAGTTTATTTCTTTAGAATTCATATACAATAATAATAGTACTGCTACTTCGCGTGCAACTTATGTTTGATATGACTTTAAAATTCTATGGTTCTCTTTACTCGCTCTGTGATGATGCACCAACCAAAAATGTGTCGTAGCATCCAACGCAAATATGATCCACTCCAATCCCTGCCCCACTACTTGCCAAGAGTTACCCGTGAATTCTGACTGGTCTCTCTCAACGTCGTCCTTCCAGCGATACCTAGGACGTCCTATTGGTTGCCGACCATTCGATCTTCCCAAGTATGCTCTCTTCACTAACGGTATCAGTGAAAATCAGAAAATTGTAAATAAAATATTCGTAGGGAATAATCGTTATTTCCTCGAGTCGTTTAAAACCCCGTCTTTAGACATATTTTCGTCAATGCTCCTGCTACATCTGGCGGGAGTACAGCGTGTAGTTTTCAATCCAGGATATCACAGGCCTGCTCAGATCGTCTTAGTGGACCACGGCCTTTGAACCTAAACTTCACTATGCCTCTAAAAGAGCTTACCTATGAGAGGAAGGATGTACTCGTCTGAGTCCGTATAAAATATTGCTTTGTGCGTGTAATCCTCGTACTGAACTGGCATGAAGGTGACCGTGAAGGTCACTCCGATGCCGGGCGCCAGCCGGGACTGCATCCCGGTTTGCTTCACGGCAAAGTATGAAGACTCCTTGAACACCATATTGACGAATGTTGGCGCCTGGAATCGAATTTTTGACAAAAATGAAAAAATGACTTCTGTTCGTAAAATAATCTCGAGCTAATTAAATTATGGTTGTTACATTGCGCTGGCTAAAGCAGTGTAGTGGTTAAATTAGCTACAAACAAGAAAATAACCTATCCAGGTTTGTTATTTCAGACTAAATACTGCGCTGACTATCTTATTGACTTAGCCCAAATAATTAAATACAACAATTCCTTTCCATCATACATATGCTCCATGGGGATGACTGTGTCCAAACCTCTAGCAAAAGAGTTTTAAATTATTTTACATTTTAGTTAGTGAAATGAAGATTAGTGAAATGCTCATTTCTTATTGAATATTATCACTCACCTTGCTAATGTTTTTAACAACAAACTTTGTGACTATTCTCTCATTAGGTTTAAAGTTTTGGAAGACTAGAAGCTTGGGCGTTAACGACAGCACAACATTGCTGGCCATCTTGCCGCCGGTGGTTACTAGGTTGTCAATTTCTATGCTGTTCAAACTCTGCAGCCGCTCTTTAGTAGACATTTTCATTTCTTTAACATAATCTGATGGAATTATCTAGAAAAAGCCCGCACACAAAGTTTGGTTAAGTTATTACATTAATATGTATAATTTTATAGTAGAGAACGTACAAAGCTATTCTGCACTGTGTTAGGTTATTATTGGGCCCACAAGATAGCCCATAAGATGACTATAATCATTCCCTATATCCTAAAACCTTGGCACGAAAAATTGCTTATAAATAACATATGGATATGGAGAAAGTTCAAGATGTTTATAATACTTATATAACGTTCATAATTCAATTATGTTTAATTTCAATACGTGCGTGCATCATAACGTGTACAGTTTTGGAATAGGTAGGTACTTTTATAAACAAAATGACCTTTACAATACGCTGAATTAATCTATACCTACCTCATCAGATAATGCCTCAGGCATTATCTTTTTATTTGCCAGCAAATGATACAATTCTGCGGTAAAGTATCCATTATCTTTAAATTTTTGCAATATTTCCATATTGCAACAACGCTAACGCACTGACATAATAATGTCAATATATTTGTTTACAAGCTAACGGTTGCTATGTATTTTTAAATAATGTGAAATGTGTGAAATAGAACAAGCAAGTTAAATTCTCTTTGAGAATCTACATACAAACTCATTTATGCTGACGGATGAGAGCGCGAGAAATTTGCGATAATTTCAAGGCGATTGCTACTAAAGTGTATCAGAATTCAATAGTTATAATAAAATAATTGATATTCGCGAAGTGTTGAGCGCGGGCGCGAGGGCACGCACCGAGTGAGTGCGGAAATAGCGGAGCGTTGTAATTTTAGTGGAATCGGGGCAACGCGGCCGCGGACCGAAATAGAGGCGGCGGCTGCGCGTGCGTCTTCCCACTGTCAATTTCGTCCGGATAGGGCGGGCGATTAGCGGCGCCGGCGCTCCGATTGCGATCCTAGGGTCCCGCGAGTGCAGTGCAGTGGCCAGACCATACAGTGTATTACGGATTGCGTCATTATCAGTGCCCCCGAAACTATTGCATGGTGTGCACGGAGCACGGTGTGTTCGAATCATGTTCGCAACGGTCTAACTTCTAAAAGAACGGCAAGTTTCTGTGAGGCAAGTATTTTTTATCTGTAGTAATGTGTTGTGCATGCGTCTACATACCCACTATATACGTTTTGATATTTTAATACCCATTAGCTCATCATTCGCGAAATAGTTGCTGGCAGATTTAGTATTCTTCAAAGTCGCAATTATGATTTTAATTTAACGTAGATAAATGAGTCACTAGCAATTTATTCTAAAGGAGTTCAAGACTTTCTACGAAATGTAGAGTTCGTATATATACCTACCTACGTAAAGTTTCGATATTTTCGGATACAAGTAGTGGAAATAAATAGGTCGGCGCGTCGGCCGCTCCGGCAACGCCCGCCCTAGCCACTGTCCCGGTTACAGCTGCCGCTACTAAATTATTATAACGCACCTATACCTACATTCTACAATAATTACATTTAGGCATTGTCCACCTGTACTTACCTAATTTTAACAAATTTGTTGCATTGCCGATACCTACGCATCACGTAGGTATCAGTTTTATCACGGAAATATATCGGTACGATATTTTTGTTTGAAGTGAAAATTAAATGATGTTTTCTCTTAATTTTCTGTAAAATAGGCGAGTGCTTTTTATTGTTTATTTTCTTCTCCTACCCATAAAATATACATAACAATTTAAAAGAAAAGACAATATCTGCCTCGCCGGCTATTGAACTGCATACGTCAGCACTAGACCTTGCGCCACATGGCATCAAATAAAGCAACTAGATCACATAATTTAACACAAATTTTCTCAGTAAGCCTTATATTACTCAGTTAGACTATTATTTACTCTGAGCTAGCGGTAATCCCCCGCGTGCAGCTTTAAACTCTCTGAAACTTTATCCAGGACAGAAAGTATAGACACTTACCTTCCTTTTCGAAATCTGTTTATTTATTCTGGATACCTCCACACTTATATCTGAAGTTACGAACTTATTTCTTTATAACTATTTAGCGCCCTGGCTTTGTACGGGTTTTCTCGGAATTACTCTATTATAATATGTATATATTATACACATAAACCTTTCTCATTACTCACTCTGTCTATTAGTGAAAACCGCACGAAGATCCTTTCAGTTGTTTTTGAATTTATCGCGAACAGACAGGCAGACCGACAGACACGGCGTGGGACTTTGGATGGGGCTACCAATTTTTAACTGCTAAATATAAAAATGTATACATTTAAACGTATAAGTCGTCGTAACTATACATGTGTATAACTGACACTCTCTAATGAAAAACGAAAGTTCAGAATAAAACTTCGTAACCCCACTGTCGCAATGTTTCCACCACAATCTGCTGAAATCAGCCCCCACGGCCCTAGTTCTAGAAAATTCTTAATAGAACTGTGAAAAAAGTTAACTGATACCACGGTTCATAATCGTGGATAAAATAAGAATAACATGGTATTGCTTTAATAGATTGTAGCATTGTACCATACTTGTTCCTACGTCCCATACTCCTCACCAAATCCATTATTCAGTCAATTGTTTCTCCCTAAAACAATTGACATTAATATTCACACTACGTACTAATCTCTCTAGAAATGCCGACAGTTCACAACGGCAGTTACCGTCACTCTCAATGATACCAAATATGCAAAATACTCCTTTCTTTCTAAATCCTTTATAGCACATATCATTTACAATGCTGTTGAATGTAGTCCCTACATATTCAGCTCAGCTATGTAGTCAAGCAGTTGCACGACCTCATTCCGCCGGCCTCTTTCCGCCATCGGGAGACGCGATCCGGGCGAGCGCTTCATCCTTATGTTGTGGATCTTCCAGCTATCCGCACGAGCCGCTTTAGTTGAACCTTTATAATGTGTACGGCCAATGAACGGAGCGCGTTACCTGCGAGTGTGTTCCCTGATCATTATAATCTAAACGCCTTCAAGGCTAGAGTGAAGAGGCTGTTCCTAGACAGGCATGCTCTATCATAGGCCGCATCGTCACCTACCACCAGGTCAGGTGGCGATCAATTGCCTGGCTAGTTCCAGTATATAAAAAAATACATGTGGTCTAGCTCCACTCATGCTCGAAGATAGTCCGCCATATGTAGTAATATCAATGCAGATTTCTCCGACTTTTACTAGTTGGTTGGTTGTCTTGACATACTATTGTTTTACATAAGCCCGGTGGGTAAACCTTTTCTGTTAACCGACGACCTAACGCTTCCAACTTCAGCTCTACCTAGTAATTTAGTAACTTCGTCACTGCCTTCTCCCTAAACTAGTAATACACCGGGCGATATACTACGTACCCCACCATTCTTATCGACGATGCTAATTGCATGCTGTGCTTGAACCGACCTCTAAATGACTATCCTATCACTTATCATATTTACTCAGAAGTTTAGCATGTTTTTAGAGGTGCATGCTAACATGCACCTTACTTAAATCATTTACAATTGATGTTAAAGGCCAGTGATGCTAACATGTTTACTTGTGATATCACCTCTAACGGTTAGGTCCCTCCCTCCTCTTTAACCGTCCCTTTAGCATTGACCAGCTTCTTTCAACCTATGTCTTATTCTACAACCGGCGCCAGAATGAGAGTCAACCGGGTTCGGATACTCCTCTATCTGCGACCTTTGAGAATTATTAACTCGGTTACTTACTACTACTTACCTTACTTAATCTCCTTCCTTACTCGTAAATATGGAGGAAACCTTTATGTTAAGTCATATCTACATAGTTACTCATTGTGTGTATTATATATTTCATCAAACACTCATGTATTTGAATGTGTTGGGATTCAAAAAGGAACTTCATTCGTTTCCTACAAATGTGGATACCCGAGGCGTTGGGTTATTGAACCAGTTATTAAGCAAGTCTTGTTATTTTGATGTAGTTGAACTATGTAGGGCCATCGAGCGATCGTATTTTGGGTTAACGCTATGTATAATAATGTATTTTTTGGGGTTGACGTTTAGATATTATGTTATTCATCACCTTTAGATTAAGTTTCAAAGAATAAAGTTAAGTATATTTTCTTAATCTATTGACTCGACATCATATATAGGTACATATACGATGAATGCGTTACACTTCACCTTATAAATAATTGACAGAGTACATTTACCATAAGCCAACTATTAACTTTCCTACTAAAAACGCTAGTTTTTATATAAATCAGATATTTTGGAAATTCAGGTCAAAAAAAAAATTTAAACTTTGACGGCCATGAATGGCTTCATATGCGGTAGGGTTAGAAGAATAATAGACGATATTATTGATAAGACATTAAGCGGAGTTAAAAACTCGCTATAAACCCAGTTCATCCGACACCTTACTGATTGGTGTATTATTAACTAAAAATATATATGCTGGAAACAATTTGAATAAAACTGTCCTCCAACACAGATATGCTGAAAGCGCGCAACCGCGAGCAGCGCAGCGGACTGCCGCCGCACCTAGCAGGACGGCCTGCGCCCGCACAGCCCGCGACTCGGCCCGCGCAACCCCGCGCACCTTCGCTGGCCAAGCCCGAGCCCGATTATGAGGTCGTGGAGTTCCCCACGGAGCAGTATGTCAACGCGAAACTGCAACCACCACCGCCGCCGCCGCCGAGACCTCAGACAGGTAACGCTCTTCCGAAAGAATTGCATCGACTCTGGACAAGGAGGAAGGATATTTTTTACTAACAAATTCGAAAGCCGTGTTTAAAATAACGTGAATGTTTACGTGATTGATACGAGTGTCAACCTCCTATCTATTAACTTCAATTAAACCTTTGACAAGGACTTTGTCGCCCTGTTATTGTTATACCGGCTGTATAATGGGGAATTTTCTGAGGAACTTCATGTACTGGTGCCCACAGCACAAATCCGCCGCCGGGTACTCATCTTCACTACGTAGACCCTCTGTCGGTGTCTACCCGCCGGTAATTACACGCGGCGGGCAACGCATTGTATTAGTGTATTGTGGCATTGGTGGCGCCCGTGATGTTCATAGACTGCGGTGATATTACTGTGCAATGCTGTGGCCCGCGTGCGCGCTTGACTGTTTATCTGAGGTATAACAAAAAAATTTATAAATGAAATTGGGAATTCGTTTTCTATCGATTCGTTCGGCAGTGTATAGGTATTGGATGTACCTATACCTAAAGGATTTCGTATGGTGCGAGGCGGTCATTGCTTGTCAATAGTCAGTCGAACGTTTACGTTGTTGATCTATTTGCATCCAACCTGACCTATATACGGCGGGTTAACGACTCTCGATTATGAGCGCATCGACTCCATGTCATCGGTATTTGTGAAACGCCACATTTGCGGCAATTAATTAGTTTCGAACTAGGTAATGGATATTCTTTTGTTTTTTTTATATTCGGATAGACCTCAGGACAGACGATTGGGGTTAATTTGATCGTGGTAACTTGGTAACAAACACTACAGCTCGAAGGAAACGTTTGTTTCGAATATCCGATCTCTAAGAATCACTCATTTGTATTGCGTAATGAGGCCAACTCATGCTGCAATTTAGCACATTGCTTCTCCCATGCAACGAGTCCAGTGCGAATTTCCAGGGATGTAACATCTGCTCTCAAGAAAGTGATATCCCGCGAAAACATTTAGTTGGCCAATTCGTTGGCCAAGCATCGTGAACTCTTAACGATTTCACTGCGAAAAAGGTATCAGATCTCATGAAGAGCCAAGCTCCTAATTCTACAAAGCCCTCTACAGACGCGACGGTTGGGACTGATGTCGTTGGTTGGGCCAATATAGCGCATTAGTTGATCATTGTCTCTGATAGAGCGAAACAAAATGTAGGGTCTGTAGAGCTAGGAGCTTGGGTATTCATGAGATCTGATAACTTTTTCTCAGCGAAACCGTTAAGAGATTACGAGGCGTTGGTTGCCAATTTTACAAGAAATGTTTTTGGTGACATTTCATATCCTTTTGTAGTAAATATGGAAAGGATGGAAGGGTGTACTTGTTTCTAGCCGACATACTAAATTTCAGCTTCGGGAAGTGCCCTTTATGTTTAATTATATATAAAGACCTGAATCTTTTATGGGAATTGAAGATTGAAAGTTGTAGTTCCAATAATATAGAGATATGCGGTAAAACGTGAGTCAAATATTATAAGTAAAGTTTTCTATATATAAACCTACACAGCAGCGTGACAAATATTAGCAGTTGTTTAAATTATGTGTCACAATATGTATGTTTTGGATTTGAGCCATAATCGAGTTGCAGGCGAGTGTATATCGCAGTGTTAAAAATACGTATGACACTATTTTGATCCTATAAACGGATTTGCCCGAAAATAAATTAGCCATACCCTTAAGCAAAATGGTTTAGGTACTCTGCGTACTGTACTGGGCACAACACGGCGACACCATGTATTAGTATGATAACACTACCTACTCAACTCAACACCTATCCCACCTCTAGCCTACCCTACCCTACCCCTATCTTACCTGTACCCTAACCCTACTCTAACCGTACTCTACCTGTCCCTACCCCTACCAATCCTTTTTTATATATAAAACCTTGTCCAGATAGTTACAAAAATAACAAAAAATGTTAGTTAAATAGGTGCAGCCGCTCTGAAATTATGTTCGCAAACATACAATATTTTGATACCTTGGGTTACCTATACATTTTGTAAGGGATCTTTAATTTTTTTAACTTTGATAATACCTATAGCCATATTAGTCGCTGATAAGTGATATATGTATCTATAGGTGACATAATTTTTAAAATCGGTTATGGAGTTTTTAGTTTGTAACCAACAAGCAAATGTTTTCTCTTTACAATATTAGTATTGACACTCGACACTCGATTGATGCTGCCAGGGCACCCTGTAGAGTCATCATGCGGGCTGTGCGGCGGCGGCGGCGCCCGCGTGCGCTGCGCCGAGTGCGGCCGGCGCGCGCTCTGCGCCTCCTGCGACGACATGTACCACCGGCACCCGAAGAGGAGGAACCACCAGCGGCAAGTGAGTAACAAAACCAGGCCTATGCGCTTGGTCGCACTAATAAACAATCCGGTGTTTGGCGACACTCATCTACATTATTAAATTGCTAGTGGACCCGGCGCGACTCCGATCGCGTACACCTACTTTTCCCCTACTTACCCTTTTTTCTTGCTTATAAACCTTCCTCTTCGATCACTCTATCTATTGTTGAAAACCGCATTATAATCAGTTGCGTAGTTTTAAAGATCTAAGCTTACATAGATACATAGGGAACTAACTAACTGTAGGTGGCTAACTTTAAAATTTTTTGATCGGGACAGACGGCGGGAAGTGACTTTGTTTTATACTATGTATAGAAGTGCGACCCTATTATCATAAGTGTATAGTGCCGAAATGCAAGTGTTCAAATTATTGAGTTGAGTAGAGTTACAAATATTGTAATCATTATTTGAGCGCCCAACCCCGGCTTCCGCTTTCCTGCTCTTTCTCCTCCACTACGCCTGATTTTGGACATAGCCAAACCAGCTCAGGCAAATTTCTTCAGTCTTACCCGCGACGTCTTTTACGCCAAGGTATGCCACGGATGTGCTGGTTACGTACTCTGTCCAGTCGAGTAACGCTGCATTTCCACTGCGTCATTTTCATTTCGTTGGCGTGGAGTTCTCGGACTTAATTTGCTTCGTCTGCGCCGGCCAAGCCTTACAGCCATAGAGTATCATAGGCCTTGGGATTGTTATTTAGGCTTGCTTGTATATCCTTAATATGCTCTTGTACCTATGAAACCTAGATAGATGCTGACGGGACTTGTGATTAGAGTACATATTTCTGGACCATCTAGTCCCAAAGTGAGCAAAGCTTGTGTTTTCTAGCAAGATAACTGATTTTTAAAATACATATTTATTATACATATAACCAGAACCGCAAAAGAAATTTAAATTCAACATTTCAATATTTTCAATTTCTACCTGGCCGGGAGTCGAACCCGGGACATTTGCGTGGCAAACGCATGTTAACCAACTGAACCACTCAGGTCGTCAAAATAGTCTAACCTAATGTTTGTATGGGTTTGCTTTGCAGGCATTATCTCCACTGCAGCTGCGCGACGAGCGTCCGCCGCTGCCGCCCAAGGTCACGCCGCCCGTACCGCCGCCGCGACGACATAAGGTAGGTATTGCACTATGAGTCCATTCTTCATTTTTTTCATCAAAATATCCAACTTACCTATTTGCTTGTTTATTTGAGAGGGAGGCATACTAGCATGCAGGTTACCGATTGTTTTTACAATTTTAATAAAAACTAGCGTTTGCTACCTGTTCCGGCGGGAACCACATTCAATTTCAAAAATTATAACCTATGTGCTATTCTGAGCTATAACCTATATTGCTGCCGAATTTTATAAAAATCCGTTCAATAGTTTCTACGTGATGGAGTAACAAACTTTCAAAGACCCTCTCATCAATCCAAAGATTAAAAGAAAAATTACAAGAATACTTGGACCCCCTCTACTCAAGTACCCCTTCAAACAAGTATTACTATAATTATGTTTTTGTTTAACGTTAAAATAAATTCACGAAACAACAGCTTAGCGGCGACAGGGCGAGTGCGAGCCCGCGACCACAGCAAATGATGCTCGAACAGCGGCGCGGAACCGCACCTGGGCAACTACCGCCCCACCTCGCCCGCTTAGCGGCACCGCCCGCTGCCACCGCGCCCGTCGCCGCCGTGGCCCATGTCACCCACGCCGCCCACATCGCCCACGCCGGCCACGGCGTGCCTGTCGCGGCTCCAGTGCCACCCTACATGCACTCGCACACTCTGGGACATTTGACACCTGCGTGGGCGCCCCACCGCGGCTCCCTGACAGGGTTCAACGTGCAACCTCATATGATAAACGTAAGAGTCCATATCGTTCAAAATAAAATGTTATGTTGAAATTATATGTATTATGGAAGGGCTTCAGTATAAGTGTTGATGCACATTGAAGTGGTGCGCCGCGCGGCGCACTGCAAGATAGGGGCAAAACAAGCAATCCAAGCCCGAAACGTTAGCTCTAATGCATGAACCTTTTCTACATATTTTTAAATTTGCCCCCGTCGTGCAGCGTGCGGCGCGATGTCAGTAGACGTCAACATGAGGCGTCACATTTGACTATTTCTTTTTACCAACAGTTAGAATCTTGCCTTATTATGTGACATAGTTCACTCACATATATCTGTCTACTTTTTTAAGTACAGGTATGACGCATGTGAATGAAATAGAAAGTCGACCTGGTCAATGAAAGTTTGACCGCTGATGTCTAAGCCCCTCCCTTTTTATTCTATTCTGTAATACTATCGTATTCATTTCGTTTTCGTGGTCTTTTCGTCATACCGAATTATAAATAAGGCGTGTCAGGATCACTAATATCTAAAGAGAAATGCTAGTGCTCGTCGAGCTCTACATTTTGGATGACAGCTGTCAAACTTAATACTGTAATAACTCTGAAACCATTGGTCCTAGAACATTAGATCATAAGAGAAATGATAGTGCTCGTCAAGATCTACATTTCCGATTACAGCTGTCAAACTTAAAACTGTAATAACATTATTTCCTGAAGATAAATGATAGTGCTCGTCAAGATCTATATTTCGGATGACACTTGTCAAACTTAAAATGGCAATAACTCTAAAACTATTGGTCCTACAACAATAGTCCCTAGAGAAAAATGATAGTGCTTGTAGAGATCAACATTTTTTCAAAGAAATTCTTTGAATGACATACATTTATTCCGTCACGCCTTTCTTCCGTAGGAGTAGGCAGAGATCACATTGTTCCACTTGCTACGGTCCTGACAAATCTCTGTGGCTTCTTCATACATACATAGACTGTTAACTTCATTACCCTTCCTTGGCTCCCTAGTAGTCGGGTAAGGTGATCCAATTTCTTTACATATTTATGATGTTATACTTTTTAGTTAAAAAAAGTAACTTGTGCGTTTCATACATTTTTTTATCAAAAATCTAAGTGTCGCCCCTCCCTGCCGTTTCAGCGACCCACAGCAGCGGAACCCCCTTCTGGGGTCTCGCTATAATTTCTCCAGCGTATGCTCCGTAAGAAGTGACGCTGTGCGCACCCCGTCCCTACGGGGTGTCGCACCTGATGTAACCTGGAAAGCCTTCCCGGCTACAGGTGCTCCCAGGGGGTGTTTAGCACGTATGCGCCTAGGTCCCCATTTTTGGCGAGTCGTACATAACCAGTCTGGCCGGCCGGCTGGTACTCATGAGAGTTCACCTCCTCCCTCCCAACCGCTACATTTACTTTGCATTAGGCACACAAAAAATACTACGTGTCGGCCAGAACAAAATTATTAGTTTCCAATAGAGACCTCAGTTCTTAATATTATTTCCTATGACGTCAAATCTGCACGTCCGACAGTTCGATTGTAATAGGCTTTTAGAATAGCGATACTTAGAACCTACTGTACGCCCAGTGGTACATAGTGGTGGTGGTGGGCGTACAGGTTTGGCACCATAGTAAAAAATGATAGAAACTGCTGTAAGCTGTATCTGAAAATTGCATAATATTTTTCTGGTCGGCACTTTCAGAGTTTTAATCCAAAATGAATTATATCCTTTTCGTACGTTTCTCTTGGTTGCATTTTAGCGGCAGATTAAAAAAATCTCAAGTCTCTTTTTACGCCTGCGCGTGAACACACAGTCGAGAAGACATATGGTCAATAATTATGCGAGTTATTTAAAATAATGCGCGGAAAAGCGTCGAAAAAGCTCTCGTGCAAACGTTGCCTAACTTTAAATCTCTCGCAAATAACACCACCGTTTCTTTGGTTGTCACCGTGACGCGCTGCGCGGAGCGCAGCGCGAATGGACATCAGACCTAAGTTTTTGAAAAAGTGCTTCCCTTAAAACAAACTTGTAATTTACAATATTCATTTCACACAAATCATATTTCGTGGACGCAGGTGATCTCGTAAATATCAAGTTTCTTCCGGTGTACCTCAAGGTTCTCGTTTGGGCCTTATGCTTTTTTGTTTTTCGTAATGACATGGTCACAAAATAACTTAATGACTTCACAACTTGGTGGCTTCACGACAATGGTGGCCGGTCTGCCACGCAAGAGGTCCCGGGTTCGATTCCCGGCCAGGCAGGAATTGAAATGATGATTTTTAATTTCTGTTACGGGTCTGGGTGTTCTATATATAATAAGTATATGTTTAAAATTATTTAAGTAGTATATCAGTTCTCTAGCACCCATAGTAAAAGCTTTGCTTAGTTTGGGGCTAGATGGCTGTGTGAATTTGTTCACGAATATATTTATATTTTATTTTATGTGTTTATCTTAGATGCAGAGCCACGTGGAGCCCTGGGAGAGTCCGGAGAGCGTATCGCCAACGGGGCAGTGGGCGCGGCCGCTGCGGCGCGGTGCGTCCGTGCTGGAGCTGGGCGCGGCGGGCGCGGCGTGTGCCGGCTGCGCGCAGTGCGCGGGCCCCGCCGCCGCCTGGCGCTACGGCAGCTGCGCTAGCCTCGAGCGCGCCTGGCCCGCCTGGCCCGGCCCCGCGTGCTGCCCGCCTCCGCCGCACCAACTCCATCAGCCTCACCCGCACATGCATATCTCTCATACGCCACATGCTTATCGCAGAGGTAGGTGTCTGTAGTAAGACTAGAGCTCGTGAGAAGCAATTGTAAATTCTATTCAATAAATCTCGTTACTTCTAGCGGACAGCCGGGCAGTATCCCGGGCGGCGTCCCGCGCGGGCTCGCGCGCCGCTTCCCCGACGATGAGCGTGCGGTCGCGGGCCTCGCGCCGCACCCGCCACCGCACGCCGTCGCCGCCGCCGCTGCCCTCCAGCGATGCCGACTCGGAGAGCGAAAGCGACAGCGACCACGACCGACCGCCCCCCAAATTACCGGAGAGGCGGGAGGAAAAAACTAGATTGGAGCGACGGGACAGCACAGAAAGTAGGAGCAGAAGAAACGACGACAAAAGAGAAAATTTAAGAAAATACGAGAGAGATAGACAGGAGAAAATCGAGAGAGAGGATAGAGACCGACGGGAGAGTCTGAAGAATCGGGAGGAAAGGGAAAGACGGGAAGAACGGGAAAGGAGAGAACAGAGAATTCGGAAGGAAGAAATGGAAAGAAGGGAGGGGAGTGAGAGACGAGAGAGCAAAAGAGTTATAGAGGACGACCAGCAGCAAGAGCGAGACGAAGATCTCGCAAACGATGAAAGCGAGTCGTTGGGTCCTGCGCCGCCGCCGCCGAGCACTGAATGGCAATGCGAGCACTGTACTTTTGTCAATGAACCTGGTGTTCGGGTCTGCGTGGTCTGCTGCCGGACGCCCACCGCCCCGGCCGCCCCCGCCACCCCCGCCGCCCCCGCCGCCAGAGGCTCTCCCGCCGCGCCCGCCCGCGCCTCGCACACCGAGCCCACCGCGGCGTTCGAACAGCTTTCTCTCAACAACAGGACCTCGGCGTCACCGGCTCGAACGTACTACGTCGAAACTCCCGCTAAACAAAGTGAGTACTAAATATTTTGAGGCCTTATCGCCAAATGCGTTTCTTCCCGTGGTTATGTTATAGTCATCCGACTTTCTATTATTTAGAAAAGGTTTGATGCACTAAATAGTCTTGCCTACAAAGTAGACGAAAAGACAACGCAAACAAAACCTCAACCTATGTATAGTATAAGTATGTACAAAAATGCCCAGAGATGCGGAAATATTCATAAAACCTCATTTTTTCCTCAAGTGTTCCAAGCTTTTAACTATCTTTTTTTTATTACAATTTATTTATTCCCAAAAATAAAACATCACAATTTTTAATTTTACACATTGGTAAACCTCTTTGAGGTTTGTCTTAACGATAATTTCACACATACAATATTAATAAGTACATATGCTGTAATGAATTAGGTACCTATTGAAATAATATTCAATAGGTACCTACTTCATTACATAATTTCTACACACCTACATTATTCCATACACATATATTAAACTATGCTCAAAAACACGACTTGCCTTATCAATCACGTTACGTATACTGTAGATGTCGAGAAATGTACAAGAACACATAGAATTTGAATTTCAAAGAATACTACTGCACATTATTCATCTAAATACATAATCTTCTTAACCAACTAAGGCAAGTCAGTCTGGACAGATTACACAATATTACATTAACATAGGGAGTTTCCTATGCAATGCGCAATAAGTCAAGGCACCCAGTACTAAGTACCTTAACTTATTGCACATTATTTTAATTCGGAACAACATCGCACACCGTCTCTGGCCGATACCGACGTCCGCGCAGCGCGGAACCGGTTATTTACTCAAACCTTATACAGGGCGCTCTCATGCTACCTACATAAACTGTTTATCGACCTGAGTGGTTCAGTGGTCAACATGCCGGTCTGCCACGCAAGAGGTCCCGGGTTCGATTCCCGGCTGGGCAGAAATTGAAATGTTGAATTTTAATTTCTGTTACGGGTTTGGGTGTTCCCTGTATAATAAGTATGTATTATAAGTATGTATGTAGTACTATGTCCACAATTATTTATTTCTTGTACTCTTACAACTTTACTGTTTCGGAAAAACATTCAGGCAACTGAATGTATAACCATTATCCAATCAGGTCAGGTTCCCCTGGTAGCAGGGTTACGGAGGTCAGATGGCAGTCGCTCCACCTGATCTGCCAAATCCTAGATCATGGTCAAGGCGGAACGCGGGCCCTCGTGCGCGAGAGCGCAACCGGGACACGACAAGATGTCTTTTTACAACTTTACCGTTCCAAATTGTAAATACGTACAGCATCATTTAATTTTTTTTTATTTTAGATGGGGAGGAAACGAATTACCGCCCAGTGAAAGAACGTGCGTCAACAGCTTGTGGCCCTTCACCTCCACGCGAGGAATTGTTTCGTAAACCCACGAGTCGGCTCGTTACGCCGACTAGAGAGCCCGTGCGGACCCGACACGACATGGGCGTCGGGCCGTCACCGCCGAAGGAAATCAAACACTCCCAGACAGAATCGAATGCAGACGTTAGAGCTTCGCCCTATCGAGAGCCGAACCGGTCTTCTCCTCGCGCGACCATCACGAAGCACAGTGTGTCAATCGGCCCGTCGCCTCCTCGAGACAGTACGCTTCGTCCTACAATGTCAAATATTCCAAAAATGTCCGATGGTACTTCTCCGCCTCGCGAACGCATTCTTGAGAGTCGGTCGTCTTCGTCATCCGTACGAGCCAACGTGTCTAATACCGGTACGTCTCCACCGCCGCAAAATATATCAACACAGGTAAATTTGATTTCAATACCACTAACTGTTAAATATTAGTTACGCATGAATTAATCATATGCCAATTCATAAATAATGGTTTACAATAAGTACACACGACTGCAAAAAGAACATAATTCAATGTTTCCAGACTTACGAGGTTCCAAACTGGGAACGCGCTCCGTCAGCTTCGCGGTCGCGAGCGCGGCGCCGGTTCCGCGACGACGGCCGCCGCGAGCGCTCGCACAGCCGCCACTCGCTCTCCAGTGACACGCGTGTATGTCACATAATGATATACTTAAAAAAACGGACTAAAAGGGCACTCGCTTCAATTCGTTCAATGCAACATTTATATGTACAGAGCACCGGCGGCGGGCGATGGGAGTGGCGGTCGGGGCGCGAGAGCAGCCCGGGCGGCGAGTGGAGCGGCAGCGAGCGGCGGGGGCGGCCCCTGGCGCGCCGCGCCTCGCACCTCGACCTGCGCCGTGCGCGCCCCGCGCAGCCCCAGCCCGTGCTGCGCCGCTCCAGCTTCTACGGCTCAGAGGTCCCTGGCTCGCTCACTTCGCTCGCAGTCACTCCGCTCGATGCGAGTCGGCCAAGGAACGGACGCGCCGTAACCTCCCGGTCGATTTTGCAGGCGGTGTCTCCCGAGCCGCTGCCATCGAGCCGCACGCTGTCGCTGGAGGCGCTGGCGCTGGGCGCGCCGGGCCGGCGCGAGGCGGAGCGCGGGCTAGAGCTGGCGCGGCTGATGGTGGACGCGGAGCGGCTCGGGTTCAGCGCGGCCGAGGTGCACGCGGCGCTCGCGCAGAACCCGGCAGCGCCGCTGAGCTGGCTGCGCGAGCGCTGGCCCAGCCTTGTGGCGGGCGTGCGCGCGGCGGCGGCGCGGCTGGCACCCGGCGTGGCCGTGCCCGAGCTGGAGGCCCGCGCCGCGCTCGCGCGCCACCGCGGCGCCATGTGGCCCGCCGTCACCGACTGCGTGGACCGACACCGCCGCCAGGTGAGCGCGGGCCGGGCCGGGCCGGGGGCGAGGGCGCTGACACGGCCCTACTGACGACGCGGTGGTTGCAGGTGGAGGCGCCGGGAGCAGGCTCCGAGCGCGGCGTGCGCGGCCGCGTGTGGGGCTCCCCGGCCGGCGCCGACAACGACGCCGCGCCGCCCCGCCGTGAGCGCCGCGCGCGCGGTAATCCCGTCGGACCGACACACCCCTAGAATTAATCGACTGTACTCATCACCGCTCATCGTGTCATATCATAACCTTCCCATTTACATTTCAGCAGAAGATAGTTCAGATGAATTTGAGGCGCCGACCTCGAGCGCGTTTCGAGACGATGACTGGATGTACTTGCCACTAGACACCGACGATAAGAATCCTCCGTTTGAGGTCGGCCCGGGTCCGGATATATGGAACAACGATATTGCAACAGCAAATGTCAACAGAGAAGACATTGCTCAAAAACTAAAGACATTCCTAATACAAGCTGGAGTTCCATCGATCAACGAAGATCTGTTGTTAAAAGGTTTATTAGCAGATAGTAGTTTCTATAAAAATGATAATATTGAAACTTTAACCAGAGATAACGCTTTACAAGAAAAAGTACAACCCAATGATTTGGTTCAGACTGAAATGGATTTCATCAATGCTTACAATGCGCTGACTAGACTAAGTCCTTTGCCAAGTATTAGCAATCAACATAATACTACAAAAAAAGGTGCAATTAATAAAATACCTAAGCGGAATAAAAATACTGACAATAATGAAAATAAAGCAATTTCTACTCCTAAACTCGTCACTGATAATCAGTCCATAATCGAAAAAGAGTCTAATTTAGAGGTATCAGGAATAATACAACAAGATAGTGAATATGAAAACGAGTCAATAAATGAGAAGCAAATGGATTTTTCAACAAAGTCACAAAATACTAATAAAGAGACAGTAACTGATGCTAAAAACGTTACAGTAGTAAACAAAAATGAACCAGCCGCAAATACTACAGAAATTAGACATGTAACTAAAATTAAAAATGGTAGAACCAAAGAAGCACATTTAGCTCGGAATAGGGAGTATCCTAGTGATAGTAATAGTAAATCCAAAACAATTAATGCTTTGATCAATGAACAAGAAAAAGCAAATAACTTAAGTGAAATTGTTGATAACACACAAAGACTAATACAACAAATGAAAGAAGAAATTAATTCTGATATTAATTCCCTGGACGGCGGAATGTCCCAAAGTGAAGCTGACAACAGTTCTAATGACGATCTATCGACAGAACACGAATCGTCATACAGCGATTCCGAGAAAGAAACTGATAATTTAACCTCTGATGACAATGAAACTTCAAGCTCAAGTAGCAATGAAGAAGAAAACGCACGCTCAGTGAAAAGTGGAACAATTATAAATAGAACTAGTTCTGAAGACAATGATCAATTTGAAGAAGCTATGGATCATATAGAAGAAAAGAATGATAATTTCAAGCAAACAAACATGGAACTACTTGATTCTATAGCTCGAAGCTTGCAACAAGAGCAAACCATTGAAATAGAAATAAACCCTGTTAAAGAAACTACAGCTAGGCCAAAATTAGCTACAACAAAAATACAAGATTTGAATAACAACTTATATAACGTAGTAAATAGTTTTGAAGAAATATACGACGAAATGAATGAAAGGCCCATAAACCATACAGGCAATGAAAAAAGTACAATAGTAATAGAACAACAACAAAATAATGAAAATATTTTAAATATTGGTAATATTTCAGAAACAACCCAAGAATCTGTTGCTAAATATGAAATTTTGGATAAGCAAAATGTCCAAATTACAACATTACCTTTACCTTTTCTTGAGCCAATAAATTTGATTATTACAGAAAATCGACATACAATTTTGAATGCTACCATTCAAAATGAAGAGTATTTAGAAACATTTGAAAACATTGTTGCTGTTCAAGGTACTGAACGTTTAGAGAATGAAACTCAAGTTAGAGAAGATAATCATGTTGACCATATAATTACAAATCCTGTGACAACTTCTGACTTAATAATAGATAACGAAAATGATCATTCGAATAATAGTTTATTCACATCAGGTGAAATAGAATATATTGACGGTAGTGAAAATAATGACATACATTCCGAAAATCCAAGAAACAGCGTCTCTCCTATTGAAAATTTAATCCAACAGAGTGGCACTAATGAAAATGTTGAGCATGGTTTATTGTTTGATAATAAAAACCAAAATGAAATTACAGCTAGAATGAATAGCGTGTCACCAGAGAAATTAGTTTCAACTTCACCCAATGGAAATAACAAAGTAACTAACAAATCAAACATACCGAAGCTTATTAGAATAACTCCTAACAATAAACACAAGAATGATAAAAGTTCACCGAAAGTGATATCTTCTAAAGTGCCTGTTCGACGAGGTTCAGTGAAGCAATACCCTGCGCCCACTCCTCCGAAAATGCAGTTTGGAAATGTACAAAACGGACACGTGAAACAATTACAAACACGCTTATTTAATAACAAACTACCTAAAATCAATATGAATGCTCTGGTTAATACCAAACTTAAAAACGAGTCATCATCGCCAATTGATGTAAGACCATCCACATCATCGACTTTATCCAAGAAGAGGCCAGCTCCTCAACCACCGGCACAGACTCAAGAAGTAGCAAAAAAGTCTCCTGAAAAAACATTGGCGCCAACCAAAGAAAAAAATTATTTCCGCGAGACGTGTCGTACGGAAGATGAATGGACAGAGAGCGACAGTGACGACTCTCAGCCATACGTTGGTAAAAAACAGAGTGAAGATGAACCACAGAAACCACCTTCCCCACCGCCACCTATAACTTTACGACGAGTTTCAGGTCAACTTGTAGATTTGGCTAGGATAAGACTCTTGGAAGGTTCGCCTGAGGTAAGGTATTTATTACTTACTTACATAAATATATGATATAATTGACACAAAAAATAAAACAATCAATGACCTTTCTCCCTTTGCTTCAGAGACAAGCTCGTATGCTTCTCGCAGAAGGCGCGTTAGAGAACTGGGAACAGGCACAATTAGCTGTAGAGTTGGTTTCCCGTGGCACGGAGCCTCCAGCTGCGCTTTTAGCAGCTTTGGAATGCACAGACCTTAACTCTGCTTTGGCATATTTACATCAAGACTGTGAACTCTGCGCTGCGCCGTTTCCCGAACATGAGGTCAGTAAATTACCTACAAATTTTAAGATATACTAATGTAATTTCATCCATGTTTTCATTATTTTAAAATCGTAGTGTCGTTATTAAAAAGAAATTGCAACTTACAACTTCTGACAATAGGTAAAATATAGCCGTTGCGTCATTAATTCCTCCCGTGCTTTCTTCAAATACACATTCGGTGAGTGTTGAAATCAACTAGAAAAGGTAAGTTGGTCGATGTCGATAAGTGTGCCAATACCAGTGCGTCTCTTCTCGGCAGATGGTGTCGATGCTGCGCTGCACGCACCGCTGCTGCCGCGAGTGCGCGCGCCATTACTTCACCGTGCAAGTCACAGAGCGCAGTATCGTGGACTGCGTGTGTCCCTTCTGCAAAGAGCCGGAACTCGAGAACTTGAACGACGACGAGTGGCTCGAATACTTTGCGCACCTCGACATACTACTCAAGACTCTGATCGACACAGATGTCCACGAGTTGTTCCAAAGAAAGGTAACCGTTGAAACCAAGTACTTACACAAACTTTGATTGCTGGCAGGCTATGGCTGTGATGGGCATCAATAAAAGCTATGTCAAAAGTAGCAAAACCTTGTTAAACCTTACCAAACCCTATCTGGAGGTTATTATTGTCATTATTAAGTGACTTCTTCATGTTCCAGTTACGTGATCGAACACTAGCCCGGGACCCTAACTTCAGATGGTGTGTGGAATGCTCATCTGGGTTCTTCGTGCACCCTAAACAAAAGAAACTACGTTGCCCAGAATGTAGATCCGTGAGCTGTGCTAGTTGCAGGAAACCGGTTGGTACCTATTTGATATAAACGTATTTAGAGAGCTAAATAAAATTGACAATTAGTATGATGATAATAAGTAGTTAGAAGAGGTTTACTTCTGCCTAGTTCGTTAAGATAATTTGACGAGTTAGGAAAATATACCAGTTAGGAAGTGAATGAGTTGGGGCAGTGGGCCAAGTCGTTGTGATTGCATAATACAAAAAATATATTCGTTACTATTGCAGTGGGCGGCAGGCCATGAAGGTCTGACGTGCGAGAAGTACGCAGAGTGGCTGGAAGATAATGACCCAGAACGCTCGATATCAGCGGTGCAGCAGCATCTCAAGGAAAACGGCCTGGAGTGCCCTAGATGCCGGTTCAAATACTCATTGTCAAGGTATCGTAATCGTGCTATATCTTTTAGAAGTATAAGTCAACTCCACACTTGTACCTATTTGACGCCTGTGGTGCTGGGCAGGCGCGAAGGAGACCGCTCGTGGCTACTCTCTCCCGTACTTGTGCCCGTAAAAGAGCTATCAAGTTCATATTAAATTTAATTATTTACGAACAATGGATTGGATTTTGAACACCTCTGTCTAAAAAGTAAAGAGTCTTGGGAAATTAACAATTGGGAAACAAGTAAGCCAAACTAAACTGATTGAATAATGAAAACTTCCATCTGTTCCACAAGATAGTAGCTAAGATAGACGTGTTCATTATTTAAAAGTAGGTAGCATACGTATTGATTTCAATGACTCTTATAATCTCCCAAATCGCTTTACTCTTTAGACAGAATTCCTCATCGATTACGACGTTCACGAACTAGCCACTAGCTTACGACCTCGTACTTTTACCGACAGAGGTGGGTGCATGCACTTTACATGTACTCAATGCAAGTTCGAGTTCTGCTACGGGTGCGGCAAGCCGTTCATGATGGGTGCGCGCTGCGGACTGAACGAGTACTGCGCGCGGCTGGGGCTGCACGCGCATCATCCTAGGAACTGCCTCTTCTACCTACGCGACAAAGAGCCGCACGAATTGCAAACGCTGCTGCAGGTGGGTTTTATGATGGGTGATGTGCCGCGTCCACCATGACAGTTCTAGTTTGAAATAGCCATGACAGTTCTAGTTTGAAATAGTGACGTGTTTCTAACAAATCTCATCCACCTTATGGCACCGCGGTTGTACATATATAGATAACCCCACCTATCCGACAGTTTATTCTAGATATCCACGCTACGCCCCTAACACCATATATTTTTTAAAGCCACTTATATGGCAAACAAGCGTACGGTCTGTCTAATGGTTTGCAATTACCCTAGCATAGGGACGGTTGCAACTCCAGGGGAAGCGCTATGTACCTGCCTCGTCCAGATGAAACGTTTTCGCGGCGAGTTATTACTTGATTTTAATTGGCGCGTTGCGTGTGGACGTAGTGTCCATCCGTACCTCGCCAACGCGCGTATGAATCCAAGCGAAACAAATCGCGGCGAATTCGCCCCGTCTGGACAAGGTCTTACCGGATAATGCACCCGAGCATTATCATCTAATTTCCATTGCAAATCAACAGATGAACAACGTATCGTACGAGACGGAGCCCCCCGAGAGCTCCGGCGGGCGCTGCCCCGTGCAGCTGCAGCGCGAGACGCCGGCCGGGCTCGTGGACGCGGCGTGCGGTGGCGACGTGCCGCCCAACCACGCCGGCATGTGCCAGTAAGTCCTAGGGAAAAGTTGCAGCCAAGCAGTGGCATGATTTTATTTTATTTACTTAAGGAAAGCCAACAGCACTTGTTAGAATAAAAAATAATAATAATATTACATAATAATATTATTTACCATATGGACAATATGGACCCTGGCCCTGGGCGCAAAATTTATAGGAGGCGATCACGGTTACCAAGCCCTAAAGTCCTCTTGGATTTATATAGCCTGGGACGGGACTAAACCTAGAAATCAATGATTGAGTTTATTTTGTTTTAAAATATATAATCACTAACATTCGAAATTGAGCGCAGAACTTTCAGTGTGCTCTATGTAAGCTGCTTACCGCAAAACCGGCATTATAAACAATTTCAAGAAGGCCTCTTGTTTGTCTTGTTTTTAGCACTTAGGGTAAAAATACTACCCTAACTAATAATACTAATACAAATAACTAATACTATACTAAGCACTTAGGGTAATTTTTTGTATCCAAGCGTCTCTAACATAGCCTCCTTTGTAAGACGAATAAAGCTATGGTCTCTAACGTACCTACACTACACAGAAATTTTTAGCACTACAAACAAAATTGCTAGCACTTTAGTGCTAGCATACACGAGTGGAAATTGGAAGGATAAATTGCTTGGGTGATACCGTAATACAAGATTGGCTACATAATACGAGCACACGAACGACATCAACAACGGATGCAGTCGCCGTAGCCGAAACCGGCCAGGAAGATATCAGTATCAATACCGCATATTTCCATGCAAGTTATCGCCAGGAATATCTAAGTAGCTTATGTATCTATACTACCTATGTCCTGCTATACCTAGGTATTGTAAGAAGAAGCGTAATAAGAGCCAGGGCATTCACTGTTCTTTTTCAAAGTTAAATTATCCATGATTCCCTTGGATCTTACTGAGTAAGTACTTGGCATTTAGCCTTAACCGATTAAAAAACACGAGACAAGCCTCGCTCGGAGGCCCCCTCGCGTGCCGGAGCCTGCCGGGGCGTGCCGGGGCGGGCGGGGCGGTCGGCGGGCGGGGGCGCGGCGGGTGAGCGCGGCGTGTGGTTGCAGGAACCACTACCTGGAGTACCTGAGCCGGCTGGTGCGCGCGCGGCAGCTGGACCCGCTGCCGCTGCTGACGGTGGAGGACTTGGAGACGCTGGTGCGGCGCGCCGCGCTGCGCCCGCCGCCGCGCCCCTACGGCACGCTGGAGGGGCTCTTCAAGACGCGCCTGCTCGAGGTGTGTTGACCCCGCGGCTGTTGCAGGCCGCACTACGTGGAGTACCTGGCGGCGAAGGCGCGCGCGCTCGACCCCATCCCCATCATGGACGTGGCCGAGCTGGTGGCGGAGCTGCGCCGGCGCGCGCTGCCGCTGCCCGAGCGCGGGCCCTGGGACACTGACCCCGTATACGCCGGGATGTGCGCCGAGGTACACCCGATATGACATGTCGCCCCGACGGCGGAGGCCGCGCCATTGCGCGCCGAGACCTAACACACTGATTCGATCTTTTACTGTTCGTGGATAGAATAGATCTCGGGCTACAAACATTTCATATCTTGACTATTTTTAACCCCCGACGCAGAAAGAGGGGTATAATAAGTTTGATGTGTGTATGTGGGTATATGTGTTCTGTGGCATCGTTTCTCCCTAAACGGCTGCACCGATTTCGATGCGATTTCTTTCATTTGAAAGCCAGTTTACCGATTAAACTGGCTGGTTCTTAGATTTGTTTCATTAAAATCGATACAGCAGTCTAGGAAATATGTGATTATGTAGGTATCTAAACATTGGCGGGAGTATTTCAACATCAGTTGGTTAAATAATGTCTAAAGAAGGTGCTCTAACGCTACTTTAATACCAGAACTACGCCAGGAGGATATAACTAGTGGCGCAATAGCGTATTACACCACCCTAAATGTAGTCCTAACTCTTAATAAAAAATAAGGTAAATTTTTGTGTCACGCATTTTGGAAAGCGGAGCGAACCTTATTCTATAAAAGTAATTTATTAGCTTTGTTAATGTTTTATCAATTAGCCTCGTAGTGTTAACCGCACTACTTGTGAGTGGATATTCTTAGTCACCTGAGCAGTAATGTATAGAAGGATTAAAAGACAATATTACGTTGTTTATAATAATAATAAACATCTTTATTGAGCAAGTACTTCATTATACACAATTGTTCAAGCTGTAGGTAATACATTCCACGGGCATGTATTGGCATGGCATGGGCATGGGCATGGGCATTCTATGGGCAATACATTCCACTGAATGAGTTAGGGTCCTATATTAAGGGTGGTATAATCGATGCTATAGTGCTTGTTCCGAGGCACAATCACTGGTGCCCGCGCCAACCATCAGCATGTCTACGCAAACATCTATGGAAATTGTATCTTAGGTTGCCCGTACGTACACCCGACAATATTTGTGAAAAACGGCTATTATGATACCTACTGATTTAATGAAAATCTCTAAACCTGGAAGTCCTAAGGAAATTAATTTTGATGGGCAATTTACAAACAACAAGAATATTAAGAAATCTGACTTTCACCGTCCAACCCTTATAAAGGGTACAAGTTCAACTCAGTTGTGTGCGTGCGCTTGTAAATATACAGCTTTCATTTATGTGGCAGTGACGCGACCACTTGGCGTGCCAATGGCGTGGCGTCATTGTGACGTGTCTGGGTTACCCACACATAGGGCCGCGCGCACAACTGAGTTGAAATATCTTTACCAGGGTTTGGGTCTCGAGACATCTCGAGTCTCGAAGTCTCGCGCTCACATGAAAAGTCAATTTTACGATAGCGCCACAGATTATCCATACTAACGTAAATAGCGCACAAGATAGGTCTTGGGCGTCCCTATAATTGTTTTTGTTGAGAGTTGTTCTGTTGCGAAAAAAATACTATGGTATAGATAGTTCAACACAGTTGTGCGCGCGGCGCTATGTGTGCGTGCGCTTGTAAATATACAGCTTTCATTTATGTGGCAGTGACGCGACCACTTGGCGTGCCAATGGCGTGGCGTCATTGTGACGTGTCTGTATATGTACAAGGTTTACCCACACATAGGGCCGCGCGCACAACTGAGTTGAAATATCTGTAAAATACTGTTGAAAACAGAATGAACCCGCCACCTTGATAATTATAGGGGTTTGGCTGCTCGGATGATGATAAATTGATATAATTGACGGGTATGCGGGCAGCACAAATGCTGGTGACCTTGAAAACTTCAATCGAATTCGACAATTACTGCATCGGTCACGTGAAACCGTCGCGTGGATCCGGGTAGAACTCGGCGATCGAGCCACGGGCAATAAATGGACCGGCCGGTTGACATGAAACTCTTTGAATGTAGTCTCTGTCCATCTATTCATGACGAATCCCCAACCTGACCACTGAAACTACCTACTGCTTACGATTGCTTATTTACATTTTGTTACTATACGTGTATCTAATAGAAGGCTTCTACGTTCTAATTTAACTGCATTAAGTGGCTGCAAGCTGCAACACAGTGGCCGGCGCCATGCCGGCGACCATTGCCAGCCAGCCGTTGTTTCAGCCCCTCTATTGTTGTGGCAAAATGGGTCTTTTCAACTCTCTTAACATAAAGTTTGCCGTAAGTGACGAAGTGACAACATTGCAGCCACATATTGCATTAATTAATCTTCCATGGAGAATGGCATGAACCTACTCGCGGGCTTGATTGATTATTATGAATTTGTGCTTCAGGAGTTCGAAGTTTTATGCTAAGGGGTACGAGAGTTTTGAGTTTTTTCTCCATGAAAAGAAGCAGTACGCAGGATATTGGGAACCTTTGTATTTCTCATCATCGTCTTCTGATCGGAAATAATCCCAGAGCATATTTACAAAGAAATATTTCTTTTTGCAGATCGTGCGAGAAAAAATTCCTCTGGATTGAAAGTATAACAAAAAGTGTGAAAACGTCAGGATCTTGTCTTTACGATCGTAAAACATACTTACCTACTTAATATTATAATTAAGTTTATATGAATTATAATAACGAAAATGTAAGATTAAACACAGACATTCATTTATTATTTATTTTATTTGTGTCTTATATTTATTTATCCATCCTTTTACCACACACATAGCCCCAAAAGGGGTGTTCCAACGACTCAGTCTCGGCGGCATCGTAGTTCATATGCGGATGAAACGAGTTTATTTCGCTTTCGAGGTTCATCTTTTCGCGAAGTGTTCGTTCATGTGTTGTTTGCCTCGTTGTATGTAGTGTCGGTTGGAGTGCAAGCGTGCCTCGAGCGAGTCGGGCAGCGCTCGTGCGGCGGAGCTGGCGTTGGCGCGCGCGGCGGCGGGCGCGGCGTCCCTCGCGCGCTGCTCGGCCACGCGCCGCCCGCGCGCCGCCTCGCGCTCCGCCCCGGCGTCCACCATCGCCGCCAGCCGCGCCTCTCTCTCCGCACTACTTAAACCACTCCTCCCTTTATTCACATTCCCTCTAGACCTTTCCGGCGACACCCTAGCGCCCCTCTGAGATTTGTGCGCACCCATATCTTGATTGTTATACCTCCTTTCTCTATACGAGTTATCATCATCTCTCCTATGTACCTTCCTTTTCACTTCTGAGTCGTAATCCTCGGCAGATTTCCGCTTTCTTGAGTCATACTTATCACCTTTGTGTTTTTCATGTGTTGATATGTCTTTCCTCTCGTTCCTATCTGAATATTTTGACGAGTGAGCTTTTTTTCTACCATTGTCTGATTCTGTGCCTGAATCTGTACTATGTGGATTGCTTTTCTTTGAATTCTTGGATTTCTTACTAGAAATTTTATCATTCTTTGATGAATCCGAATCTGCATCTTTAGATTTTTTACTATCTTTAGATTTTTTACTATCTTTACCTTTCTTATCCTTTTTCTTCTTCTTGGATTTCTTCTTTTTCTTCTTCTTTTTACTTTGCTCGTCGTCCGAACTTGAGTCCGAATCTGAGTCGCCAGAAGCTAGTAAAGCAGCCAAGTCTATATTTTTGTCACCTCCCAATGCATTGAGTTTAGCAGCAAGTTCATTGTCTAAACTCTTATCTTTCTTATTCTTTTTGGATTTGCCATCTTTTTTAGAATGTTTCTCCTCCTAAAAATAATAATCATTAATTAATAAACCTACCAATGCCAAAAACAACCTTTACCAATAAAATTGTAATTTAATTGTAATTGGAAAAAATTTCAGATAATAATTCTTACTTGTTCTTTCTTCAACAATTCCGTAAGCCGACGTCGATGAAGAGGATTATTTAACAATGCCGCACGAGCAGCACGCTCACGTTCTTTGACCAATAGCAAGGGATCTTCACGAAGTTTACGTGCCATGTCAACCTGCGCATCTCCTCCCGCAGCCAGCATGCTAGACCCCACCACTCTTCGCGCCACGGCCGGGATGACATCATCTTGTTTCTCTGCCTCATCGTAATTTTTATCTATTGTTTTCCCAAGTAAATAATCTTCATCTTTTCCTTTTTTGTCAGGTTTCTGGAAAATTTAATATATTGTTTAATTATTTAAATAAATTAATGAATAATTACTTATAGTTTTTTATAATAATTATTGGCACCAAACCCTTAGGTTAATTAGGGGAATCCAAAGAAATCCAAATTAATATAATAAGTGAGAAAGGAATTCTGTCTGTTACATTACCATAAAATTTGGCAAACTAGGAGAAGACATGCTACATTTTAAAGTATGTCTTGTTAGCCAGATCTAGTGTGGAATTTTGGTCCCGTCCAGCAGAAAGCCCAAAACTTGCGTTACATGTAGCTTGTACATACATAATGAAATGTATAAGTAGAAACACATTGAGAAGTTATTGTGTACCCCTTTTGTATCCATCATCAGTTTTTTATTTTTTTAGGAAACTGTTACAGCTTCAATAAAAGTATGTTGAGGCATTTATTCTCCATTAAATTTTCTACAATATTGTCTTTGGAATTATGCCATTATGACTTATAGTTTACACTTGCGAGCAAGCAATCGATTCACCCCATATTTTCCATATATTCTCATACATTTCCTGTTACAAATCAATCTATAACTTCATACATACCTATTCGATTTTGATTAGGTTTTCGCTGTTCTGGTTTGCAGCTGGTATGAAAACTGCCTCGATAATTGTACCCCATTTTGAAAAAATATTGTCTGGTGTAAAGCGATTGTGTTGAAGAAAATAAATAAATACATTATCTTATTGACTACATCATTGTCTTATTGACTACCACACCGCAAATTTCTAATCAAAATCTTATAGGTTATGAAGTTATGGACTGACTTGTAATGTCAGAAATGTTTTAGTTTATATGAAAAAAAATCAGTGAATCTATTAGCTTGCTCGCGAAAGTATTAGTTTCTTGTAAGCAAAACAATATGACAATATGGGGATACTAAGGGTGGGGATGACAGGAGTTAACAGTGTTTACACTACTTTCCATAAAACAACAATGACTGTTTTACGAATATGGGATTTAGGGTCATACATTGGTGGGAGCGTTATATAAAGGTTTTGGGTTGACAAAATTCGTTAATTAGAGGTATTTACACTTTTATTGATAGTTGAAAATTCGTTATAAAGAGGTTGTTTGCAATAAATGTTCGCAATGTAAAGGTATTTTTTACATTGACTCTTATGGACAATTCAAGGAGATTACGAAGAATTTTTTAAATCAAGGAAGTCGTTATATTGAGGTACCTTATATTAAGGTTGCACTGTATTATCTCAAAACAAAAAGAAAACTAATTTTAAGCTGATGAAATCACATGCAAAATCTTGTCTGTCTAAAATATTTCTTGTAAAAATAAACATACATCATACATCCAATGGAGACGATCATCATTATTGGTAGCACCAACACTCCTCTTGGCAAGGTCATTGAGTTCGGATCTATCTCTTTCTTCAGCTCTTTCACGTTGCAGTTCTATTATACGCTTCTTTTCTTCCACTGCAGCTTGTTCTGCTTTCCAAACTCTCTCTTGATTCTTCATTGTATTTGGATGCCATGATTTTTTCGAATTCTAAAGTGTTGCAAAATAGACAATATTAGTAAGAATTATAATAACATGTTCACAACATCGCCAAGGCTGACTTCACACCACAAACACAGTTCTTGGGTTTCAAATTGTTATTTTATACATATAAATTTCTACTATATTATATTTTGTACGAGCAAGAAAGTGTTTTAAGTCTAAATTTTAATGTTTTATGGAATAAATGTTATCAAACAGACAATAAGTCATTAAAATGTTGTAATCTAAACACATGTTTCTAAGTCAACGTTTAGGAATTTCATGGTCAGGAACTATTTTATACATTGATATGTATAAGTTGCATCAATTGTATGTATGATGTTTGCATTGGCTGTGGACTTAGGGTGTTGTCGAAAACTCAGAGGGACTGCTAATGTGTTAAAAGAAACAAGATAATAAGCCGGGGGTTACTCACTAAGCCCGTAAATCGTAAAAAACTATGAATGTTAACGCTCAATTAAGATTCATAGTTAGGAATCACAGGCGTAGGCACCCGGGATCACTGTCTGATTTTGATAAGGAAGAAAACGTACCAGATCACCACCGCCCATAACTTTAATCCAAAAGTGTTACAATCTTCACTGAAAGTCAGCAAACGTGACCACCACAGTAAGTAGGTTACTAAAATAATGCACACACACTACCGCTGTAAGAAATTATGTACCTATTACAGCAAAACTTAACACAAATCACACACAAATGTTATTCGAAGCTTTGACACTATAATAACACCATGCGAGGGATTGAACAATGGATTGAAGGATTCGATTGACAAGTTCTGTCAAATATTTTTGACTTTGGTTGCGTCCACAGACATATAAAAATAAAAATAATAAACCAAAAATTCTCTATGGTTCCGTATGTCAAGCAACAAATTTAACGCTTCTCAAAAATTCACATAGATGGCGCGCTCGTACTACTGAAACCTTTGATTATCTACATATAGAAACAAAGCTTGATATTGTGTTCTGGCTAGGATTAAATGGATAAGCCAAGCGCGTATATCCGAAAGGGACAGACTCAAAGTACCAGTGTTTCACCCTCTATCAAAATTAAGCCCCAAAATGTTTGAAAAATAATAGGCTAGATATGAGACATTACATCTTGCGAATCAATTTACGATTTACGAAAAAATCAATGATAAAAGAAACTCTTTACTCCGTAAGGTCTTTGCAATTTAAATAGACTATCAAATTTTGTTCCATTTTCAGCCGCCCATCTTCGCTCATTCTATACTTCGGTTTTTAATTAAAACAAAGACATGAGTACAAAGTGTTTAATCACGTATGATGACAGTGTTCAAAATAGAGAACAAAGATATAATTCATTTTGGACCATAAACTCGAAAGTGTCGGCTAGAAAGAACTAATGTAATTCCTAACATTTAATACTATGTCGGTACGCGATATTCAGTCTCGACTAATTAGACTGTCTTACTCAATCGCGTAGTTTAAAGTATGTCGAAAAGGTGACACAGAGGACCGGCGGAAATGAATAGACCTCAGCCTATAACAACAATATATCATTTTCTACAACTATTACTATTTCGACAACTGGAATCGCTATGGGAAAAAGTTATGGTAAATTGAAATAAAAATCATTTTGCACTTGAAAATTCAGCCTACGTGACCAATAACATTGAGCGAGCATAACCTTTTTCCACAGTGATGCGAGAGTTGTCGCTATAGTAAAAGTTGTAAAAAATTTAGAACCCTTCCAAAGACATATCGCTCAACGTTATCTATCATTTACGCTTAATTTTCCAGTACAAAACGTTTTTTTTTTAATTTCACGACATGAACCAAAGGATCGCTCTTTGGCCCTATTGAAGCAAGAATAAAAAACACTTAAGAGCGTTTTTTTTAATTGATTATAACTTTTTTCCAAAGCAATTCGAGAGTTGTCGGCGTTGTCGCCATAGTTAAAGTTATAGAAAATTAAAAATCCTAACTAAAGACATATCGCTCACCGTTATCGGTTATCTAGGCTGAATTATCCAGTACAAAATGATGTTTATTTCAACTGACCATAACTTTTTTCCCACAGCGATTCGAGAGTTGTCGCCATGGTAAAAGCTGTAGAAAATTAAAAATTATTTCCAATGATATAATCATTGTCATACAGGCTGAGTTGTCTGGACCCCTTTGTCAATTAGAGAGATCAAAATTGTCGTTTGTAAAGCATAATAAAATTATGAAAGGCCCAGAATGCGCCGAGAATTTTGTATATTTTCTTATGATATATATATCTAATTATTCTCCCTCTGCGATCTAGTACGTAGAATCTGGCAGATTTTCATCTCGTATAGTAGATTGCGAAAATAAAATGTGGTCACACGTAAACATATAGGTAGGTACCCCGGTAGTGTTTGTGTAATGGTAGTTTAATGGCTAGGTACTAGGGTATACTTAGGTGATATAAATTAACCGTAAACGGGTTTTGAGTTGGGAACCGTGTGGCAGGACGATAGGTACCTAACTTCATACGGTTGTTGGCGGTGGCTTCGAAATCATGTACCGTGGTAGCGGTGAGCTGTAAAAGACGTTACTTACTGAACTTACAGTACCTAAGTACAGGAAAACATGAATAATAACGATCGCTTAAACTTCGTTGCGTAGGTTAGGCAGGAAAGAAAGTAGGCTCGGAAGGACGCTTCCAAATTACCTTGGAGGCGAGGTCGGTCGGGCGTCCACATCGGGCAAAGGGCCGGGTAGCGTGCTCTTCCCAAACTTAATCCTCCCTTCCGCCCCCCGGCACCCGAAATGAATACGTCGTGTGCGGCGCGTTGCCGTTTGACCGTACTCGCGCGTGTACCTACCTACAGAACAGCAATGTGCAGGTCATCGACTTCTTGTGGTGGTTACATTCTTTTCATTATAACGCATTTTATTGTTTTGTTGGGTTGGGACAAACTACAGTTCATAGATATGTATCTACATTACATACCTACTTACTTGCCTACCTACTGCCGTACGCACCGTGCACTGCACACCACACTGCACACCCTTAATAGATACCTTTATTAGGTAGGTACCTTTGATAGGTATGACTATGATATTTATTTTATTTATTTATTTTCCTTATTAAGGAAAACATACAGCTTTACATTCATAATATTACAAAGCTAGTACGTACACTTAAGCCAACTAAGTTTTCACTTAAATATATTACATTGTTTTACAATTTGGACCGGATAACAAAAAAAAACAATAATTGAAAAACATTAACTTAAAAAAGAGTTGAAACTAGAAAATAAATAAGATATGTACACTAGTTATCATGCTTTTTAACTGCAATCATGTAACTATTACAATTTCCATTAAATAAATCAAGTTTATTAAAATCACGTCAACTCTCAACAGTATAAATAAGAGCATATTCTTCAATAAAGGAAGTAAGTGCTATTTATTGCCTTCTTGTGATCTTGCCCTATTTCGCCAGCAGAAAGAAATCTACAAATCTTTGTAGCAGCATAGGTGAAAATATGTGCTTCAGGATCACATCGGAAGCGAAACTGCACCCAGCTGTAGCTGATTCCAGGATGATGCTGCATTTTAATACGCAGATCAATTTATCATATGATTCAGTTCTATGATTTTCAAACGATACGGCTACACCCATAATAAGTAGTTATGTATATTAACTCTTTATTGCAACAAAATACTAGATTACAAAAGTAAACACTTAAGCGTACTCTACATGTCCGCTGAAACTTTCGGCGGAACTTTTGCCGGGACTTTGGTCGACCCTCTACATTCTCGCCTATTAGGGATGTGGTGGGTGTCAAAACGCGTCGACATTATATTGATTCATTGGTGTAATATCGCTAATCAGTTGTAAACATTGTCACAGACGTGATGGCAGCTGCTCTACTGTAGTTACTTGATCTACTAATATCTTGCATTATGGTCAAGTGTACCCCGAACTTATTACGGGAAAAAGCGCTAGGAAAATAAATATAAAATCGATCGAATCGAGACGACAACAAACTATCTCTACTTAGTCTATGAAATAGGCGAGACATGCCAAACATGCACGGGACTACACGAATATAGGCGAATACTCCCTCTACATTCTCGTGTTCCCGCGGAACTGTCCACATGTGAAGTGCGCTTTACAAAGCAAAAAGGAGCTTATCCCACAATGGGATATATTTCAGCTAACCTTAACAAGCCGGAAGGAGTAGTTACCGAACTATACCGAAAAATAATTAGAGACCTAATTTAAATATATTAAGTAGACCAGTAAAACTAACATCAGCAATTAAGTACTTAAATATATAAATGTAATCTACCTATAAATCTGTCTATATAAGAAATAATTTTATAATTTTCTTTTTTGTAATTTTGTGTGCAATAAAGAGTATTTCTATCTATCTATCTATATACCTACAAATGTACATATACATATATACATTTATGAGGCTCTATCATCTAATTCTGGTGGAAATGCTTCTTCAGAAGTACCTGAAGGAACCAAGTGCGCGTGTATCTCTTCTGGTAGCGAATTCCACAGCTATGATGCATAAACTCTGAAAGATTTTCCATACCCAGTTGAATGATATGAGGTAAGTGGACGAGTTGAGAAAGTTAACTACATAGGAAAGTGGCTGAATTTTCATAATACTGGCTCTTGGCCATGTTTTATGAAAATTAAAAATCTTCAAAGACTTTGGGCATTTAGTACCGGAAAAATACCCAAGGCGAACAACAATAAAATTAGGTGAAATTGATAGCTACTTACTGACAAACTGCAATGGCGTAGGTCACATCTCCGTGACTAGCCGGAATATAGAAAAAAAATATAATATTTCAACCTATAGGAATATAGTAGGTTCAATAATAGGCTTTCTACTTTTTTGGGAAAAAATTGAAGAGACAGAACCATCTACCAGAAGGCAGTGGTAGAAGGCAGAAGGTAGAAGGCTTTGTTGTTGTTGTTGGCAATACAAGATATGGAGAACAAAATGACCTACTTACATAGACTTACTACTACCTATGTTATTCCGGTTAGCCATATAAATGTAACCTAAACCGTTGTAATCTAGATATACCATCCATTACCTATCCATTCAACATAATTTTTTTCCTTGTTCGTGAGTTTTGAAAAGATTTTCTATTTAACCATCTAAATATACAAATGGGTACGTGAACTTTCCAGTCAGCGCCCTCTAAACTTATAAAAGGGTCGATTGGGAAAAATCCCTGTCATCCCTCTCGAATGTACTAAAATTTTATAAAGTGTATTAAAATTACTTACCCCTTACTATTTATTGCTGTAATACAAAAGTATTGAATCGTCAACTTTAGCAGTATAAATACGTACCTATGTACAATTTTAGTAGCGCTGTAAATGCACATTTATTTTTAATTGCAAGCATATCAATAACTCGTTTTTGTTTTGAAGAGGTGAAGCTGCCAGATAGCAGTGCATGAGCATGGGGTTCACCTATTATATAACTGGGTCTAATAAATTAAGTGGAAACTAAAGTCATTCTGCAAGTATCGACTATCGAATAGTAGGGACAAAATCTCAGAATAATATTACTAACAACATATTTGCTTATTTTAATTCTAATTATACCTACCCTGGTTGTTGTTACCTACCTAGGTTTAACCATTAACTTACGTAGATACCTACTTGCGTAGGTAGTTATTGAATTATACACAGGCAGGAAGGCGCGGTAGGTGGAGGCGAGGGGGGGTGGACGATCTCGATCCGTCGCGAGCGGGTCAGGCGCGGTCGCGTTGAGGAAGGTTGAATCGGGCACACGCGCCGTGGCGCCTCAATACCACGGTTTCTTCTATCGTTCGGTGACCTGTGGCGCGTGTACGTTCTTCATTCCCCACTTCATGCCTCATGCTCTTCCGTCGCCTATTCCTTCCCTCCCTCATTGTGCATGTAATCGGCACCTACATATACATACGCAGACCTAGTACATTTTTATTTAGGTCTGTCTGCCGTTGCCCTTTATTACTCTTACTCTAAAATTGAAGCTTTCACTTTCAAGTTTCAGGCTATTTATAACGTTGCTCGTAATTTCAACAATGTTTAAAGTCTTTGTTTACATGCCATACCTACTTACTTATGTAATCAACGAATTTATACAATATACAAAGATGTACAAAGGTCGTCTTAAATGAATTTATTTATAGAATCTTCTACCATTTTTTAGTATTTGTAAACAATAGCTAGAAACTTTATTGGTACTTGCCTAAATTTGAGGTCCTATGATAGGACTCCCATCTAGTTTTAAAGTGGAATGTATTAAAAGTTTGGGTAACTTAACTACCTAAGTAGATACTTCGTGTGTTTAAAAATATAGGACTAGGTTTACCTATTTTCCTAAATCAGTATTTTAAAATGACCCGGTGTTTATTATTTAATATAAGACTTGGTAATGATTGTGAGACATCCAGTCCTCCACTGCTCCACGTCTATTAAAAATTCAAAAAGCGTACCTAATTTTTTATTTTCCTGCCTAAAAAGCTAAAAATTTAAATGTTACAGACATAAGATAAAGTACCTAAATAAGTATTATAAGGAGTTAGCCTGTTTAATATAATTATAGGCTAGGTAATGTATCGATAATTATGATGACACCTCCAGTCCTCCACTGCTCCACATCCGACATAAATCCAAAAATATTTTTTATCATCTATACTAATATTTTAAAAAGGAAAATTTTGTGAGTTCGTATGTTGGGGGCAATCTCCGAAACTAATTAACCGATTTTGATTTTTCTTTTACTAATATGAATGTACTTTTGATCCCATAATAATAATAGGGTCCTGCGGGATAGCTGAATGTTTACATATATCCAAACTGCAAGCGGGTGAAAATCACGAGATACTGCTAGTCCTGCATAAAAGCCAATTAAAAACTAATAAAACGTAATAAAACAAAATCCTTCGACTCGCAATACTTAACTTAAACTCTGTAATTGTCTAGATATGTACTTAGGTACCAAGTCAATATGACATAATGATGTCGTTACCTACATTATTTTGGCGTCCAATGTAAAGTTATGTTGCCCTAGACCAGACAGATAAATAGGAGTGAGTGAGACGCGCGGAGCGAGAGGAGGTGGGTCGAGGAACCACGCACGCGCTGTATCGCCCCGAGTTCACACGCGCGCCTCGAAACCGTGGTGGGCCTCCACGTGTAGGTTACTACCTCACCCCTCCCGACGCCGCACCGCGGCTCGCGATTGTGTTTTCCCCTCCGATAGCGTTGTAGCGTTGCTGGTTCAACCTTCAACGGCTACGCGATCGCAAATTGCTGCACTACACTGCCCTGCCTTATGTTTTATTAATAACTTTGCATTTCTAAATAGGTATGTAAAGAGCCTTAGTATGTAAGGTATGTTAAAGAAGTTACCTGATCCTCTCTATATTAAGAAATCACCCATGAAAATGTCTTTATTTAAGTATAAATACCTACCTGTCGTGGTTTCGTTTGACCCAGATTTCACAGGACACAAATCAGACTTTTTGTTATTAGGTTTGTATTTAGGTACCTATGTAATGTATCTACAATAAAGAACATGGTAAAATAATTTGGTTAAATTGGCATAACTAACTGCCGTAAACCGATGGATGGTAAGTACTAAAAAAATATTTTATTTATTAGGAAAGAATCCCACAAGTCTAATATTTTGTCAACTGTTAAATTGTTGTAAATAACAATACATTTTCAGAAAAGCTGTGTTTAGGATAAACGTATTCTAAGCTACGTAGAAATACATACATACAAACACAACATTACAGTATCTACTTGCGCATAAACACGAGTGAGCCGCGGGGGCTACGCGGGTAGCGGGCTGAAGACAGGGGGAGTGGCGGATCAAGTGAACGCTAGTCACAGCACGACGCGCGCGGCAGCCAACCAACACTCCAAACAAAATCCGCATTCGGCCACGGACAGCCGTTTGAGTGAACGTTTACTCGGAACCTATATCAGTGCCGCCGTGCACAACCTACACCAACATTAACAGTATTGAACCAGTTTACAACAAAAGATTTTATCAACTATGATAGGTAAGCAATTTTAGCATTTTGTTTTTAGTTAATATATCATTTAAATTTTTTTAATTTAATTTGAAATTATTTTAATGTAATTATTTGTACCCCAAGAATATTATTTAATTTATTGAGAAATGGTTAAAATTAAAATTATTATATGTAATAAAATATTACGGTTCTAAAGCAACTTACCATTTAAAAATTTCATTCTGTTATAGAAAAAAGTATTCTCAATTCTTGATGTAGATTTTATTTTGACATTTATTTTGAACTATTTTTGATAGTTACCTGGTAAAATAATCGGAAATTAATAAATAATTAAAACCTTACGCTAGCCTGCATTCTATTTGTTCGAACTTGAAGGGTAAAGGGGACGAGAAGTGCGACGGGTGGCGGGGTCGCCGGCCCATCCACGTGGAGGCGCGCACCTCGGTTTCTCGATTTGAAACCGTGGTGCGCCTCCACGTGTTGATAGAGGACATTCACTTCGGGCGTATTCCCTTCCCCCTTACCCCTCTCTTACCCTTATGTGGCCTTAGTAAGTGCATCCTGATATCGGAGCGCTGTTGCACGCTATAGTACCATACTCACACAACACACAGAGTGCTGTGAACGGTCGTTGCGCGTTTAGTTTAAAATATTATTGTTATGTACATATTGGTTTTTAAGTACTAATTTGTAAAACTGTCTGTCTACTTTTAAAGTACTATGTGAAAAATAAGTAATGCAATCGTTTTCTATTTCTGAAGTTAAATTATTCCAATCTGCAGGTGAAGAAGAACGTGTCCATCAGTGTGGAGAATGTGGCTTAACGCTTTCCACTCGCAGTGCATTAACTGCTCATGCACGCTCTCATCGTGTGGCCGCTGATGCACATCGCTGCGATGTCTGCCACAAAACTTTCGCCGTCCCGGCGCGCCTGGTGCGACATTATCGGACCCACACTGGTGAACGACCCTTCGAATGTGAATATTGTCACAAGATGTTCAGCGTCAAAGAGAATCTACAAGTACATCGACGAATTCACACAAAGGAGCGGCCCTATCGTTGCTCAGTTTGTCCTGCTGCGTTTGAACACTCGGGAAAACTCCATCGCCATGCTCGGATACATACTGGGGAGAGGCCACATGCCTGCCCACACTGTCACAAGACATTCATACAATCCGGGCAACTGGTTATCCACCTGCGGACTCATACAGGCGAGAAGCCGTACCGTTGCCCAGCACCAGGATGCGGTAAAGGATTTACTTGCTCCAAACAATTAAAAGTGCACTCCCGCACCCATACAGGCGAAAGGCCATACACATGTGATATTTGTCTACGCGATTTTGGCTACAACCATGTTTTAAAGCTGCATAGATTCCAACATTACGGAGAACGTTGTTACCGTTGCACTGTATGTGACGGGACATTCAATACAAAGAAACAAATGGAAGCTCACATTTACAAAGAACATGGTGCAGAGACCCCTCGTGTTACCGTAGCGGTTCCATCAACTGTGTGTGATATAGTGGAAGCGGCTCTACAACAGTTACCACCCACACCTCCAAGTTCGCCTCCGTCACCACAAAGTCCTATAACAAATAGTACTTCTGATATACCTATTCTTCGGCTACAAAAGCCGACACCTTTGCCACCTACAGAATCTTTGCACCATACCTTAGCACCAAATAGCTTACCTCCTCGAAAACGTAAATTCATAATTGAAAATGACTCCCCAGTGGTTCCTTCTGTTGTGCGCCACACTTCTGTTATACAATTTGCTCCCGCTGCTAATGATTCTCCATAATATTAATAATTTTGATTCTTATTGGATTTAGATTGTTATACATTCTTTAATGACTAACTTGTATTGATAGTTTAAGTAATATTCTCCTTACTGATTTTTAACTCGCTGTAGACAAATGAGATTTTGTAGAAAATGTAAAATTACAAATGACGTTAAATAAATGTTTAACCTTATTATTATGCTTCATTATGTGATGTCACCTAATGAATAGTGTTCAAAAATTAAAGAAGTAAGACTACCTATCTATTTTATTTGTAAAATAGCTACTGAGGTGTATTTCAAGCAAACAAGTATGTAGATTAAAGTAGAATTTTTAAAAGTGAAAAGTGAAAAGACTAATATTTTTAAGTACCTAATAGTTTTAATTTAAATTTATTGCATTTGTGCCGTGAGTAGCTTAGGATTTTTATATTTATCTATATTTAATGTCGTGTGTTTGTACTCATTACATTAGAAAATGAAATATACATGAATTTTATTTTATAACCCATAAGTAAAGGAGACAGGCAGGACGTAAATGGGTCATTGAGAGAGCCCTATGTCCGGACAGCAGAGGGATGAAGCAATGATGATCAAATTTGTATGCTACTTATATAGCTAATTTGAAACTCATGCCAGGACTTCAACTTCCTGTGTCACGAAATCAAGTTCAAGTTCTCCGAGTTCTTAATGAATTTAGTAAACAGTCTGGAATGCTAATAACAACATTTACTTACTCACAACTCCTCTCTAGCCGTCTTGTTAACAAGTTATGACGGTGAGGGATAACATCGTGATGAAACCTGCAAAATCAGGCAACTGAATTTGTAACCATGATCCAATCTGGTCAGGTTCTCCTGGTAGCAGGGTTACGGAGGTCAGGTGGTAGTCGCTCTACTGTAATTACCTGATCGCCAAATTCTGGATCATGGTCAAGGCGGACCCCGAGCCTTCGTTGTTGAAAGCACAACCGGGACATTAACGCTAAGATGATTATTTTTTATTAAACCTACAGATTTACAGATATAGCCAATAAACTGGAAGTTTTTAAAAATATGGATATCCAGGTTTTTTACTTTTTGTTATTGGGAGATTTTCAGACAGTTGACAAAAAAGATTTATTTAAATAATTAATAATATATAATTAATCATTATTATTTAATTGATATAGACGACTTTAATTAGGCCCGATTTCCAAAAATAACTCAAAGATGTCGTTGATAAAGGGCAACCGTTTTTATGCTCACTAGTGGGCGCCACTGTCGAGTAAGGTCGTGTCACTATCAAAATAACGCCGTCCTATTGGCTGAAATCCAACTGTCAGAGAACTTCGAGGCAAATTTGACAACGAACCTTAATTGGCAGTGGCACCATCTGGTAGAATTACGAACTCCTGTTATCCCACATTGATGAAAAAGCAGAAATATTATATTTTCTGTAAGTAAGTATTACTAGGGAAAAAGGTGTGACGTTTAATACCTTATTATAAAATTTGTTCACGAAATATCTTTCCTTCACTAAAACTCATAACAGGTCGGCATTTTTTAAACCTAGTTGTTTAAGTATATAAAAATTTCTAGACTTATTTATAACTATCCTACTTTTAATATCCATTGAAACAATAACTTTCTCTTGTGCTACAACGTGGGGATGGAGTCCATACATTTTTAGCCATTACTCTTTACACATTTAGAATCCTGTACATAGATACTTAGTTACCTACCTACATATAAGAAATGATACAAACAATACTTTTGAACGTTGCACGCTATTCTGCACAGACCAAGGAAATCACGGAAGAAAAAAATAGTTTTTCTATTCTACGAAGGAAATTGTTGTGAACTATCACCATAGGTAGGTATTTTCCGGAGAATACCACCTCATGTAAACTGACATTCAAACCAATTTACAGAAAGAAATCAAAATACGACTTAGGATCTTTGTCAAATTAAATCAATAATCACACTCTTCCACTCGCATGTTTTCAACAGTAGAACACGGACCTGAAAAAAATACGGACGGATACCGGATACCTACTCTCAAACTAAAGAGTCTAATACTTTACTTCAAATGACGTATAGAGAAAAAAAATTAAATACGAGGTAGTCTATTACCTCGACGCCACTACCTCGATGGTATCTACATTTCATCGTTACCTCGATGGTTTATTTCAGTGATGGGCTGTTACCTCGAAAAGTAAATTTTTTAAAGATATAATACCTTTATTATTTATTAAATGAACCATCGAGGTACTGAGTTACTGACCTTTCGAGGTAACAAACGGCCCATCGACGAAATGTACCATCGAGGTAGAGGCGTCGAGCGAGGTAATAATCGTCGAGATAACGTCATTCGAGGTAAATTCATAAATTATTAAACTCCTAACTACAATCATGCGGCGGCGGCGGATTGCTAGTGTATGAGTGTGTAGGTCATATACTACAAAATAAATTGACAAGAAATTGTCGTACCTTGCATGCCGTACCTTGGACTTTCTTTCACGTATACTAAGGTTGCGGAATGAGCTCCCGGAACTTGTCCTTGGAGAGTTTAAAATTATAATCTTTTGACTGTATATTGTTGGCTTTTGTTGTTCTTGTTCCTATGATAAACTTTCAGTGTGTCTGTCATCATTCATTAATTGCCTCAGAACAAATTTTTGACAGCATTAAATCGCCGGTTAATAATTGCTAAAGTGGCATCATGCATATCTAAATTTAAGCCCTAAAGCATTCTCCACATATTCGTCAATCCGCGGGATCACGAGAATGTAGACGGAGTATTCGCCTATATTCGTGAAGTCCCGGAACGGTACCGCCGATCTCCAATCGCATTACTCAGGAATGACGTCACAACATGCATTTTGGATAGTCCCTATCTATCCGTGAAAATGTACGATTTTGAAGGACCACAAAGTAGAGAAGAGAGATTGAATGGCAAATTTTAGCTCGCCCATATGAACCTATGCACCGATTTAAATAATAAAAATAATAAAAAAAAAAAACATCTTGACGTTAATGTCCCGGTTGTGCTCTCGAGAACGAGGGCTCGGGGTCCACTTTGACCATGATCCAGGATTTGGCAGGTCAGGTAATTACAGTGGAGCGACTGCCATCTGACCTCCATGACCCTGCTACCAGGGGAACCTGACCAGATTGGATCATGGTTACAAATCCAGTCGCCTCGATGTGCAGGTTTCATCACGATGTTTTCCCTTACCGTAAGAGCATCGGTTAGTTTCAACTAATGTACATAACTCAGAAAACAGTCATTGGTACATGGCCGGAGCGGGATTCGAACCCGGGACCTCTGGCTCACGAGTCAGATACTGTAACCGCTCGGCCACCGACGCTCTTAATAACAATAAGTAATAGTTAATAAAAAAAAATCAAAAATCAAGACGGCCAAGGACTACATACAATACAATACAATACAAAACTCTTTATTGCACACCAGAGGACACAAGTACAGATACAAAAAATATGCTAGGTAGTACAAAGGGCGATCTTATCACTAATGTGATCTCTTCCAGACAACCTTACTATGGAGAGAAGCACAAGATTATGACAGCAGACTGGTAGTACACACAAAAGCAACACTTATAACAACAACAACAACAACAACAAAAATACCCACACTTCTACAATAAAATACCCACAGATCCACAAAAATCAGAGAAAAACCCAGAACCACAGCACTCACAATTACCCCACTACAGACATTAAATAATGCTTCTTTACTTTATTTTTAAATGTGTGCAGTGATTCCGCACATCTAATGTCGCGGGGCAACGCGTTTCAGAGTCTAGCCGCCTGCACCGCAAACGGTTTATGGTAAAAGTCCGTTGTTAAGCGTACTCCACGTGTCCGCCGAAACTTTCGGTGAAACTTGTGCCGGAAATTTTGGTCGACCCTCTACATTCTCGCCTATTAGGGATGTGGTGGGTGTCAAGACGCGTCGACATGATATCGATTCATCGGTCTAATATCGCTAATCTGCTGTAAACAGGGTCACAGAGGTGATGGCAGCTGCTCTACTGTAATTACTTGATCTACTAATATCCTGGTTCATGGTCAAGTGTACCCCGAACCTGTTACGGGAAAAAGCGCTAGGAATATAAATATAAAATCGATTGAATCGAGACGACAACGAACTATATCTACTTAGTCTATGAAATAGGCGAGACATGCCAAACATGCACGGGACTACACGAATATAGACGAATACTCCCTCTACACTCTCGTATTCCCGCGGAACTGTCCACATGTGGAGTGCGCTTTATGCTTTGTCTAAAATAGGATGATAATTTTGACAACTCACTAATTGTTGGTCCTACCTATGACTAACCTATGAAGTTTGGTATTTCTTTTCGGTACCATGTACTACTTATAATGTCGTACTTCATGGACAGGTACCGCCCCTTTAGTGAAGTGCCACGAATAACGAATAACAAAAGACAATCGAAAATCGGTATTCAAATAAAATAATCGAACATTTAAAATGAACATTTAGGTAATTATGTTATTTTTTGTAAATATACTGTTATTCCTTGTTTGGATTTCACCCTAGGAAACCTTTCACACCAACGATTTCGACTTGCGCGTATTCTACGGAATAGGCTGACTGACCTAATAAAAATAAGCACGTGTCGAAATCGTCGATGTGAGAGGGTTTTTAATGTCGTATTAAAAAATAATGAATTCAAAAGAAAATAAATAGTTCATTTTGTATAACACGTACAGAATAATAAAAAAAAATCATCTTGTCGTTAATGTCCCGGTTGTGCTCTCGCGCATGAGGGCCCGGGGTCCGCCTAGACCATGATCCAGGATCCAGGCAGGTTAGGTAATTACAGTAGAGCGACTGCCATCTGACCTCCGTGACCCCGCAACCAGGGGAACCAGGCCAGATTGGATCATGGTTACACATCCAGTCGCCTGAATGTGCAGGTTTCATCACGATGTTTTCCCTCACCGTAAGAGCATCGGTTAGTATTCAACTAATATATATATATATATATAAGTCAGAAATAACACATACAGAATAACCAAGTAAAAATCGATTCCAAGTTCTATGAGATTTATAGTCGATAATCGAATAGATTCATTAACAATTTTACACTACCCCATCCCTACTGTGAACTGTCAAAATTATATATTTGACAAAGTATAACACCACCCGTTTAGCTGTGTGGTGTCCGGCAGAGTAGAATAGCACCAACCCCTTACAAACATGGATGTCGTACAAGGCGACTAATGTTTTCGAGGCAAAAGATCAAGAGTCTCCGTAGTCTGGAAAATGGGCAGCAGCATGTTCCATTGTTATATTTAAACACTGCGATCTCCAACCCGCCTGTCAAGCGTGAAGATTACGGCAATAACCTCCCCTTTCGTGGGAGAGGCCCTAAGTCCTGCAGTGGACTGTTACGGGCCGTGATGATGATAACACCACCCTAGCATAGCCTTCTTTATCTGGAAGGAGGCGTCCGAAATGGACAACACTGTACTTAATAAGAAATTATTGTCAGTGTCCTACAATAAACGATTTCTATTCTATTCTATTCTATGACCCTAGGCGATCTCCGATAGTACGCCGCCATCTTGATCAAATAGAATAGAATGTTGTCACAACATCCTTTCCAAATAGGTTCTACTTTACATTATTCTAGCATTTTATTCAATTTAAAAAATACGATATTTCAATGCGGAGCGGTTCGTTACTATTTTAATAAATAAATAGAATATTTTCAGAATCTTTTCGTAATTTGTTATTTTGAGTGTATCATAAGTATTCTGCAATGTTTTTATTTGTAAAACGAGATCAAATAAAAGAATCTGAAAATATTCTATGATAAAGTAGATACACTTTTCTAGCATTTTATTCAATTTAAAATTACCATGTTTCAAAATTAAAATATGAAACGGATCCATACTGTATACTCTCCAATGGCATTCATTTCGTTGATGCTGCTGATACAGAGATCGGCGGTACGAACTCTGTAATGTCATTCCGGAGGTTGGGATCAAAATGTCCGCGTTCAATTGGAGATAGGCGGTACCGCTGCTGGTATAGGAGCTCATGGTAAGCTCCCAGTTTTAGTTTTATTAATAAACCACCAAGTATCAACACTCACATAGCACAAGCTTTGCTTAGTTTGGGGCTAGATGGCGCTGTGTGAATTTGTCCACGAATATTTATTATTATTATTACTCTATTAGGCCTAGCACTCCACCTTAAGCAAAGCGAAGTACTAGGCCAAGTGCTACGCGGATTGCTTTGTAATGTAAGCACAACACGGACTAGAAATCAATAAGTCGTCGTACCGATAAATAAAATTGTTGGTCCTAAAAAAACAAAAAACTTATTTTGTCCTTGGTCTGAGATTTTGTCTATGGCATTATCATCAAATGTCGTGTTCAGTGCTGCCAGTTTTGCATTTTAGGGATAAATTCAGCATTTCTTAAAGTGAAACCTACAAAGTGCTTATAAATATGATGAAGACCACGCTAAGTCCGAATCACACATAAAAAAAAATAACAATCTCTGTATTGTAACTAATGCCAAGTTTTTTAATTGTCTTAGAACGTAATTCGTAAAAGTCAAAACATAACAAACAATTTTATTTCTGTAGGATTGTTTATTTTCATGATTTATGAACAATATTTTTAAAGAATGGGCAAAACAATTAAAAAGGAAGTGCGGGAGATAATTTTCAGAATGAATAATAATTTAGACAAACTAGTAGTATAAGTTCAAGCTAATAGTGACCAAATAACTGAATGTTTACAAGAAGGACTGGCAAAGACAGATTATCCCCAGATTATTGCCCTATCTACACTTTTTAATTTTTACTACTGTCAGTCAATACGGACTTATCGTGGTCCTGTTATGTTATCTACTTTGAAAATACCATAGCATGGAAGTAATGTGAGTTATGGCGATATTGCACGGTTCAACCAAAGTAATAAACTTTGTTGAAAGGCGCAAAAGTGAAAGATAATGCTGTTTACACGTACATTCAAAGTGAACTGTCTAAAGGGCCACACCCACTTACGCTGCACTGCGCGACGCGACGCGACGCTGCAGCTGCCTTCAGCAGCAGCCAAACTTTTGACTGCTCCCTGTCAAAGGTGATGTGTAGTGTAGTGCAGATTGAGTTTCTACATTACAAAAATATAATACAATGGGTAAAGTTTTCTATATTACTTTAGTACTGTAATGTGTTTTACATTTTAGCGGAAAGGGAATAGGTAACCGCTATTGTTGGCAAGCGAAAATGGTGAAGGTGGGAAAGGGTAATTACCCACCCCTGGTGTTGTGACCAGGGGACCAAGCGAACGACAGTTGATCATAGGAAGTGGTATTTATATCGCGATGGGAACACTTCTCTAGCGCAATGTCGGAACGGTCAGCGCCATCTATGTGCGATTGCTGGCCAACCTAGTGTGAGTATTGTTAAGTTTCCCGAGATTGGAGGGATACATGTCATTACAGTACTCCACCCGGAGACTGGAGGTCGATATTGAGTCGACAATGGTCGTGACCAGGAAGAATTCTTTCAACGCGGCCATTGAGTAATTCACGTTTATGTTTATATGAATCAAATCGGTTGCTTCATCCAAAATGAAAGGTAAAAGGGAACCGTGTAATATTAGTATAACAGTTTACCGAGGCAAAGTAGCGGTGCAGTTGCAGTTCACTGAAAAACACCTCATGGTACGATTTTAAACAATCCAGGGGTGTGGTATCACCGGTCTCCGAGTTAATGTCGCCATCTTGATCCAATATTATGGAATGACATCACAACATCATATAGAATATCTCTAACGTCATGGGAGTGAATTTTATGTTCCATTCTACCCTAGTAGTCACCAAAAAGCATGAATATTGTGTTACCTATATAAGTTGACCCGTTATAAAACATAGAAAATGTTCTGGAGAGTGACCGCCTTACTCAATTTTGAGCGAGTGCAGTTACAATTAATTTAGAGCAAGAATTTGCGGTTTGAGCGAGGAAGGTGGTGATACAACGTTTCAGGACGGTGAAGTTCATTTTATCAACCACCTAAAGTTTCATTCGTTCGGGTTTACAACCTTCATTTTGTGTATAGATAGCTATTTGATTATTGTCCCACCAACCTTAAGCCCAATTTATTTATTAGCGCATGTGGGTAAAAAAAAAATTTATGTAATACTGTAGGCAAACAGATAAGCGGATAGTACTCCGCCACCGTCTTGATCCAATTCTGTAGAATGTAGTCACAGAATCGGTACCGCCTAACTCAGTATCGGTCAGGTTAGGTTAGGTTAGATCCGTCCACATTTAGATTTTGGAACATCATACTTTTTAAATTGAATAAATGCAAAGTGGTCACCGCTGCCTATGCAACATTAAGGGCCGTGCCGTCGATACCCAATAGGACGTCGTCATCTTGATTTAATAGAGTAGAATAACGTCACAACATCCAATTCGAATAGGCTCTACTCCAATAGAGCCTACCCAGTAGAATGGACTGAAATGTACGATTTTGATTCTCACTTCATGGGAGTAGATGTCCTGTTCCAATAACATAATTTTCATGCTTTTTAGTTTTTATTTTATTTCGTTTTATAAATAAATTTAACGTTGCTGAATACTTTGGATGCACTCAAAATAACAAAAAAACGAAAATAATTTGACAATTTTCTATTTTATAGAACATTATTTATGTATTTTATTCAATTTAAAAAGTACGATATTTAAAAATCAAAATGCGAAACGGATCGTTACTATACGGAAGAATGGCATTCATGTCGTTAATGAGAGACTTTCCGAGAACCGATTAAAAAGATAAAGTTTCTAAGCATTGCAATAAATGTCATTGATTAGACACGATTCTCGAAAATTAGACCGTTAGAGGAATAAAATTCCCAGAAAAGGTATTGAAAACTAAGTATCTTTTCACGAAACACCTTTTCGAGTAACTACAGTTACCAAATTAAATACTTGAGAATCCTGTCTAAGCAGCGCTATCTTGTGAGGCACGGCCGAACTACATTTTTTACTTTTTAAAGTAGCTGTCTGAAAATTCCCCATTCTTACAGAAACTGTGTTAGGCGGTACCGATTCTGTGACGTCTTTCTACAGTATTGGATTAAGATGGCGGCGTTCAATTGGAGTTAGACGGTACGAACATAGAGAAAATAATTTTTTACGCTAAGACGATCGACTAGATATTCAACATGTTGAATTAAAGTAGCCGTCAATGTGCCTCCTCACCGACCTATATTTGTCAAATCAACACAAGTTAAATCAACAAATCGAATGTGAAATTGTATAGTGGATAGAGGTCAACCTCGACTTTAAAAGATTTATTTTGAAATTGCATCGTGTGTTGCCTGTGTCGCTAGATATCTTTCTACGTATAGGGGTACCACGACTTCAGGTTACTTTGACAGATTGCGGAAAAATGAGCATACTTAATTTATTTTACTGGCAATATTAAACTATACAGGGTGTTACGTAATACATGTATAAAGCCGAAAGGGTGTTAAAGCATAGCTTGCAAAGAGTACACTGGCGACTTCATATTATCCAGACATTGAATTTTAATTTTAATTAAAAAATCTTTGTTTTTAAAGAAAAATAACCATATCGACTACGTTGAAGAGCAGCTCTATTTCAAGTTGATGTTTAATAACCTCGTGCGACCCCTAAGAAAATAGAGCAACCTTCTTAAGCCTACTACCAGGAGCCTAATGCTACGTACACACGCACCGGTTTCGGTCAACGATTGTCTGTTAGCGCGTGCCGGCCGGCGATCCGCAGCGCAGCGTGGCGGTAACATCAAACGGATAGAAGCAATCGACCAAACGCAGTTTGGGCGGACACCGAAGGCCAACGAACAAACGTGCGAATACGAGTTCGAATCGGTCAAAAATCTTGCAAAGCTACTTGCTTGACCACGAAATGCAAGTATTGGACCTTAGAAGTCCAAAGAACGTGCTGTAGCCAACGGTGAATTCACCCGACAGCACTTCGTTGGCGTACGTTGAGTGTGTACGCACCATAAGGAGGAGTTTAATAACCTCATGCCATCCATATCAAAACAAACGAACTTCCTACATCTTACTACCAGGCGTCGAACTAAATGTTACCTACTTATCTACATGAATAATGCGCTTATTACACCTGACTAAATTCAGTCGACTAAATTCAAAAGCAAAAGGCGTGAGAGTAAATCGAGGTGGAATGTTTTGCTCATAGAATAAGGTTCATTTTTGTATCACTCATATTACGCGTCGCTCTGTATTTCAAAAGGCGTGATACTAAAATGGGCCTTATTCTATGAGCAATACATTTTACTTTGATATGCTCTCACGCTTTTTGCTTCTGAATTAAGACGACTGAATTTAGCCAAATGTAATTGACAAAATTGCTCTACACAGATAGGTAAGTACTAGGTCCCTACTAACACGGGTCCCTCATCTAAGTACCTACGTAGCGTGGGGAACCACTTATGAGTCGAGTCTAGTTTTGGTGAAACACATTATAGACAGGTTCCACTAAATACCTACATGTTTTTATGAAAAGGTAAAAATACCTATTTCCTGTCGGAAAAGAACCGACGGCGGCGGTTGCACTTCTAACGTTTAGGTGGTAGGTAGCGTCTCCTAGTCTAGCTAGAACCTAGACCTTTAAAGCATGTCGGTACGTACCTTTTTAAAGTTATTTTATTAAAACAAACAGCGTCAGGTGCCAGCGCGGTTAAACCATACTTTCTTGCTTTCTTGTGGCTCGGTATGACTGATAGGTATTAACTATCAAGTAAGCTTGTACTCGTATCGTAGCGTAGGTAGGTAGGTACACTCCATACACACAGATACACAACACTACGCAGGCTCTGGTTGCTTTGCAATACGTAAGTAGGTAGGTAGCATGGTGTTTGGCCTACTGCTAATTTGCACTCATGCATAGAATAATGATTATCACAATACTTAAACTGTTGAACGCTGAACACAGGCAAGACTACGTTAATGCTGGTACCTGAAGCAATAAATCATTCATTCATTCATATCGTTAACACTCTTATCACAGTTATCTTCACAGTAGGCACTTAGGTATCCTACACATACAACGCAACAAGTAATCACTTCGATCACGCGAAAAGCTAAAAACCAAATGAACGAACACGACACGAAAGTAGGTAAATTTCGTCAATGGAAGCCGCGCCGTAGGTCAAAGGCACCGCCACAGGCCGGCTCGCCTCGGCCCGTGGCGGCGCGGCGTTTGTCGGCGCGACGGCGGCGGCGCACAAAAGGATTCCTATTTAGGGATCCGTGTTTTAGGAGTCTTACTTGTTTCGCCTTTTATGTTCTCCTGGTAGATGCACCGTAATGTTGATTTTATTTATTTGATAAAATGAGGCTCAAGCGAATCCAACAGTTGGATAATAATAATACTTATGATGACGCTGATAGATTACATTTGCTTACCACTATTTTATCGGGTAATTTGGTACAATGACAGTAACCTAGACAGTAATTTCTAAAATTGTGTTTGTGTCCGTGCTCCACCTAGGTAACCTAAGTTCTCCAACTGGGTGAAGCATGGGATATTTACAGGTATAGCTCCATCAACTAAGAATCATTTAGTTAATTTTAGTTGATTAGAAATGTTCGTGAAATCTTACGCATTTTAGTCATCACTAATAGCCGATAACAATCTACTGAGAGTTTGAGCCACATCAGTAGAGGGATCTGTCTAAAGCACCACTACCTACAGTCTTTGGTTTATTTATGTTACATTCATTACGGCCGGCGGCGCTAGGGTATTTTATTTATTTTAATTGATACTAAAATATGTGTGTGTAGGTATCGAAAAATCTCATGGCAGATAGGTACGATTACCTAAGCGACACTGAAACATTACTGATAGACATAACATGAGAAAGCAAACTCGTAAAGACAAAGATGTTACATTAATTAGAGTATGCTACATTAATATGCTACAGTAATTTGGATTAGTCTACTTTGCTAATAGTTAGGTGGTGGTGCACTTTCGATAAAACTATGAATGAACCTTTTGAATTAAAATCATAATTGATTACAATATTTTTTTGTACAGAACCCTCGAACCAAAAAATACAACACCTATATCCTATCTGTAATTGGTGAATTTGTAGTCTTCGGTTGATTGACCTGATTATGAACTTGAGTAACCTATTACAACTGATTTCTAGAGATGCGGTCTTTCGTTGTCAAAATGTCATTATCGACATTGAAAAAGAAAATGTTCGATAGTCATTTTCTCGCTAACTATTCCACGCAAAAAAAAAATAATTGTACCTATCGTTTTAATACGTTTAGCACTCCATCCCGTTCACGGCTTTATACATATATTATGAAACAGCCTGTACAGAGGAAATATAACTATACGCTATTGAGTAGTCCTTAATAACTAACCTTAATAAGCTACCTTCGTTATTGTACACCATTTAAAATTAGTTGGTTCATACTGCCAAAGTTTGGTGACAATGACTACAACGCCAAACGTTGACATTTTTGACAAGAATCATTATTCCATGAAGGAGAGCGCTAGGTCTTTTTCGGTAACGTCATTATTCTAATTTCACAATCGGGACATGTTAGTTTCTTTTTCCGTCACGTTCCTTCTTATCCATGTCCCATTGTTGGCGACATTCGAATTCTGTCACAGAATACTACATTCTTCCGGTGTTGCTACATAAATCGCAGAACTACACCATTGACAGGTCACCTCTGTCTCCGCTCAAGCTTTAGAGTTGGCGAATTTTATTTTTTGTGTTGACAGTACTGGTAATGTTGTTTTGTTGGTTTCGTTGATTGTTGGTACATGGTTGCCACAATACCACCATTTTGTTTGTTTATGGATTTCAACCGGTCTCTGTCTGTGCCCGCCAACTGACGCCGCTCGAAAAAAGCCGGCAAGATAATATAATTAAATCTAATAAAATTGTCACAATCATTCAGTAAAAATGGTACGTAATCACCCTTCATGAAGCTAGCGTAAAACATTAATACTACCGTATTATGATGTATGTAGTACTAACAAATTTTGTGATTGTTTCAGACTATCGGAAAGAATAATAAAATGCAGCTGTGTATAAACTTTCGTGTGAGAGTTATACTTCAGGACTCTCGAACATTTATTGGAACGTTCAAAGCCTTTGACAAACATATGAATTTGATCCTTGGGGATTGCGAAGAATTCAGAAAAATCAAGTCCAAAAACAGCAAATCAGCTGACAGAGAGGAGAAAAGAACTCTAGGATTTGTGTTATTGCGTGGAGAAAATATAGTATCCTTGACCATTGAAGGACCTCCACCACCTGAAGAAGGTTTGCCCCGTGTTCCATTACCGGGAGCAATGGGTGGCCCAGGAGGTGGCAGAGCTGCCGGTCGCGGTGCTGGGCCTGGAGGGGCGCCGCCAGGCTTGCAAGGCCCTGCTAGAGGTGTGGGTGGTCCATCACAGCAGCATATGGCTCCAGGCTCTCGAGGACAACTATCTGCTCCTCCACAAATGCGTGGTGGTCATATGATGGGTGGGCCTCCACCTGGGATGATGGGCGCTCCTCCTGGACTTGGTCGAGGTGGTCCTGGGCGTGGACCACCAATGCGTCGTTATTAGGGTTAAACTTTATATATTTTCTCTAATACTATTAATGTAAGTTTTGAATAATACTTGGTCCGTAATAAATATAATTACTGATTTCTTTACATAATGATGGCATTCATTTTTTTTCATAAGTGACTCAATTGAAAAATAGATTTATTCATTTTATTATGTCTGATTAAAGTATAGTATTTGGTTCATTTATTTTATAACTGCGCCACACTAATGCCATCATATTGTGCTTTAAGTTTAAATTAGCCAATAAATATAGCAAAATACTGTTGTAGTCATATTCTGAAGTTTCGTAATACAGAGGGATTTGTATTGGATAAACTTGTTTTTGTGAAATGACTAGTTTTAAAAAGTATATTAATTTCACTTGTGATGTGTGTCTATCATAGAATAATTATAATACCTACTTTTTAAGTCTACAAACCCTTTCATGATTTAATCACAGTATTGGCGCCTAGCATTCCAAGACACTGTTTATTTTTGTAATATGTACTACAATACTAACCAAATATATTAGTGTTTTCGAAAACCAAAAATAAGTGCATTAGGAAGTGCTGCTAAAAGAATTGTGGAAACCAATTAGGATACAAATTAAAATTAAAATATTTAACTTTACAAATGATTTTTTATATTACTATTTTATAATAAAGTGCCAAAAGTTCCAAGCTCACTTTCCTGTGTGTGCTCAGATGTGTATGTGACACTATGACACTGTACGTGTTGCGTGGTCTATGATGCCGGGCCTGGGCAAAGCAACAAGCACAATGGCATGTGCACTTTCCATAGTGTCACGATAGCAAAACTATCCATCCCTTTTAAAGTTTTGTATGAGGATTCAAAATGGTCGCGAAAAGCTATAAATTAAGCTTCTAGCAGTTAGTGCATTTTATAAACAGTTTTACTAGCAGGAAGTATACATACATTCATAAGGTTGACATTCTTGTTTTACTGTGCAAATAATAAGAGTAGTTAGTAAATTTACTGCTTTTATGCTAAGCACCTTCACAAATCACCAATATTTCTATTAATATTAGTGGTAGCCATACATACCGGTGTTATAATGTGTTTTTATACTGAAGGGCGTATTATGGAATTGATGTATGTATGAAAACAGAATTTAACTGACAGAGGAATCATCGCACATCCAAAACTGCTGGGTCTAGAATACTCTAGAAGTTTGAAACTTTGTATGAAAGTTTATTTTCGGAACGATTTATGTAACTCATAGGTAGATAAGTAAGTAATAGAAAATGCATATTCCAAATCTTTGTGATTGAATAGTGAAACCTTTTCTGTGTAATTTTTAAAACTACCTCCTTTTTATTTTCCAGCAGGAGCTGCTATCATATGATCACTTTAAGATGGCTCTGCTTGTTTAGCTCCCTCTAGTATATAAAAAATAATTTTAGCTTAGTCAATACTGCTTTAAGTTTAATAACCCATTCAAACTTCCATACCCTAATTTTACTCGCTAGGGAATGAAATTCCTAGAACATTGAATCACACTTTTTATTATTTTTGTTTACATTACAAATAAAAAAAAACACGCAAGTGCTACGTACAGTCAGGTGTAGAGAGCTAACCCTCTACCATACATTTAGTGTATGCTAGGGGGGTTCATTCACTCTGCAGCTGACCGTGTATAGTTCCGTAGTTGCCCGTCATAACATGCGTGCAAATGAGGGCTTTCCAATACTATAAACGTATTACAAAGTTACGAATGTAGCTATACATACAAATTGATTTTTTATGAAATATTTACCAATACAACTACGACTATAACTCGTTAACTTGAAGAGTGCACTAGGCTGTATTAATTTTTCGTTTAACTTAATTATATATACTACTAGCTGTGCCCTCGACTTCGTTCGCGTGGTCTACGGGATTTTTGGTATGTCTAATATTAAGCAACACTGTAGTTATACATAACTACGCTATAAAAAAAACCTTCGGTCGTAGTCGGGTTACAAAAACAGATTGTTTAGACTAAAAGTTCCAGTTTAGATTGAGTTTTCGTCTTACTACTCGCGCATCCCTACCCGCATTATTGTATGTATGAATGCAAACTCTTTATTGCGTATAACTACATAAAGAACAATAACAAAAGAAAATAAATGTACATTGCAAAGGCGGGCTTATACCAAAATGGGATTTCTTCCAGCTAACCTTACCTTGGATAGTCCGAAATGAGCTATTTAACGAGCATTCTTCATTCCTGTCCCGTTTTCGACTAAGTTTAGAATAGAAGGAATAAGACTTTCATTTAGCAATATCCGACTTTTTTGGAGTGGTTTGACTTTGACCATAGGTCTATCCATTTTAAGCCCATACAATAAAGTGCATATGCCAGGAGGAGCGTCGGTGGCTGAGTGGTTAAGGTATCCGACTCGTAAGCGAGAGGTACCGGGTTCGAATCCCACTGCGGCCATGTACCAATGAGTCTTGAGTTATGTACGTACATTAGTTGGTAACCGATGTTCTAACGGTGAGGGAAACTTGATGAAACCTTCCTACACATCCAGTCCAAAAAAATCGCGGGCAATACGTCCTAGGATTTAAACTTGCAGAAGATGCATGAAAAATCCCATTGATTCAAGCTTTATTTGATTTTTAATAAACATGTGCTTCATTAAAATAATACCTATAGTTAAAAGTTACATTGAGTTTTTGTTTAAAATTAATGTTCGGATTGATTCAGTTTATTTTCCTTGTATAATGGTGTGTATGGCGACAGAATGTGTAACCATGATCCATTCTGATCAGGTTCCCCTTGTAGCAGGGTCACGGAGGTTGCTCCACTGTAATTATCTGATCTGCCCAAACCTGAATCATGCTCAAGGCGGACCTCGGGCTCTCGTGCGCAAGAGCACAACTAGGGCATAAACGTAAAGTTGATTAGGTTTTTAATAGTAAAGTGCATTTGCCAGCTTAAGATGAGCCGTACGTTTAAAGGTTCCTGTACATTCCGGGTTTCAAGTTATTTGGACATCATAAAATATTCCAACTATTCCAGAAGGCAGTCTTTTAGGTATCGGCGTAGCCGGGTTAAGGAGCATAGGCGCTGATGAGGTGATGATGGCCACTCACAGATAGATAGATATATAAATTATTTATTGCTCACACAAGAAACATTACATTGAAAAGTTGTGCCCTCTACACAATCGTGTGTGCCTGTACTCGCCAATCATGGGCTATTGTGAAGAGCGTGTTGAGCGGGATCACGGCGCGTGTTCTAATTCATTGCGAGTTTTAGTACGTGGCGCGCACGCGACGGATGTCTGAAAGGCCAACAATGGATTATAATGCGCGGTCCACGCGTCGCCGTGCTTCACGCCTGACGTAGCGGACGCCCAGTGAGCAATCGAGCTGAAGAGTGGCATCCACACGACACAATCTGATTGTCCAATCACATTTTTAATGAAATAACCCATCTCCACGGAGTGTCCGTCCTTGGTGGGTCCACACGAGACGATTTGATTACCAATCTAGTCAGATTGTACGTCATCATCATCATCACAGCCCGTAACAGACCACTGCAGGACTTAAGGCCTTTCCCATTGCCATAATCTCCATGCTTGGCAGGCGGGTTGGAGATCGCAATGTTGTACATATATGACAATGGAAACCGCTGCTGCCCATTTCCAATCCTTACTCCAGGAGACTAGATCTTTTGCCTCGAAAACATTAGTCGCTTTGTACGACACCTACGAGTGTAAGGGGCTGGTGCTATTCTACTCTGCCGGACACCACTCGGCCAGATTGTACGTAAATTGTCTAATCAGATTGCCGATTGAATTGTCCGTCCTTGGTGCGTTCACACGAGACAATTTGTGTGGTGTGGATGCCCTATAATACGAAATCAGAGCTGTATTACATGCATGTCTACAATAAAGGCATGTGAATACATGGTGATGGTACAGGTGCCTCGTCAGGCGGCACCGCATCCGCTTCCCTTAGGTTGCTGGTCTCCCTGGACGACGGTGGCTGCTTTTTTAATAAACGACCCCCGCGAGAGGCATTATATATAGGTTGTTAAAAGAAACACCAGTTTGATACAATGGTCTAATTTGTCTACAAACAATAATTAATGTGAATCTTAAAAATATAAAATCTAGAAATCCACTCGTGAAGACAAATTATGCTTAAATTAAATAATTCAGTGGCAATATCCACAAGACGGGTGACATCGCTTGCCGTCCACTCCGCAGCGGCAGCCGCCACTGGTGTCGCCGCGGCCGCCGGGGCCCCACCGCCTGCCTCGTGTTACCCAGCATATCTCCGTCTTGCATGCCGAACATTTCACCCAATCGCAACCCCACTTTTTAGTAATAATAGCCTTGCATTCTGGACATTCCAATGCTTCTCCCTTAGCTATCAAACTATCTAGCAAAGCTCTGGTGCCTCCATCAGTTTCGGTTATATCAAGGCTTGTAGCAATGGCTTCTTGTCGAGCACGATGTACATCGCAGGTCTCGCCTTCATGGATTGCCTAAACAAGAAATTGTTTAAAATTATTCATAGGGACATATTCTACGGTCTTCTTTTTCTAACCGTCAATAAATCAAGCCGTGTACAGTGCCACAAACTTATCTAACTCGGTGGTCTGTACTGGAACTAACTGTCGAGATTTTGAAATATCATTTTGTTGGCGCCGCCGTCACCGGGTCAGGTAAGTCTAGTAATGTAGTAAGCGGCACAGTAGAATTAAATATAGCACCAATTGGGGGGTGTCGTGTAAAAAGCGACTAATACCATAGATAAACCAAAAAAAATTGTAGAAGCATTTTCCGTTGAGTGTTTCAACACTGCGATCTTCAACCCGCCTGCCAAGCGTGGAGATGATGGCAATGCCCAACATTAATATGAAGGAGGCTCAAGTCTAGCAAGAGCTGTTGATGTAACGTGAATAAATAAATCCGGAAGAATCCAACATGAGCCTCCAAGGCTTGTCATCGAACTGCGGCCCGCGACAAAGCGTCCGGATTTTAAGAGTTAAAATTGGAAAAATTTCAAGCTCGCTGTACTCGCTCAGTTTTAAAATATTCACTTACACCGCCATGTATTAAAAAATGAAAATTGATTAGTGGTGTCAACTAAACAAGCCTAAAATGTACATTGTCCTATGTTGAGCTTGACCAGAAAAGCGTGACGACCATTGCTCCAAGGTCTCCTCGTTCAGCAAACAGGCAAAGATCGCATGTCGATATATAGCGTAGAAAACGCTGCAGAACTTCTGGGGCCCGACCGATACAAATCACCAATAATTACATTTTAATTTTTCCATTTGTTTCCATCAATGGAATTTTTGCCATACGTAAATAAATGGAAAATTGGTTTGAGACAGACGGTATATTGGTGTTTCAAAAAATTCAATGCACGAGCGCCTTCCGATAATCGGATCAGACGTTTTAGGTACCCTTTTTCTTATATAAGTAGGTACTATTTATAACTATCCTATGTCTTTGTAGTCTATCACTGTCGCCGACGTTGGCAGCGTCCATATATTACGGCAACTGCTTATCATCACACGAACTGGTTAAAATTAAATAAGTTTAGCACCTCTGACCTTACTTATATGTACCTTTTACCCCAAATTTCGTATTTTTTATTGTGATCCTAAATAGGACCTAATTTTTACTTAGGTATGGTTTCATTGTGATTAAATCGAAAATTTCTATAAAAATTTCTAGAAATACATCTATAAACATGCGTTTTTATTTTAAAAAAATCGAGTTGTTCCTCTTACCCCAATTCTCGGGAAAGAGAAACATTTAGAAGACTTGGCTTTGTTGTCAAATTATGCCGATATTACAGGAAGAATCCATTTGTGTTAAAAAAATAGTTTGTTTATTTCTATTGCGAAGCTTTGATCCTATTGTTATCAAAGTAAATATATATTTTTGGTAGCTGGAGCTCAAAATGTTTAAAAACCAGTAAACTATGTCCCTCTTACCCCACCTGACCTTACGTCAATATATTTTTTAAAACAAAATATTTAATGTGTGTTACTTACCTGACATAGCACACAGTTGATATGTTTACAAACAGGACACGGGAATCTCCGAACACCGGGGTCGCATAGGGCCCAGCCGGTGCAATCACGAGTGCGACAGTGAAACGCGTTGCGGGTGCCGCTTTCTGCCGCAGCTAACCCTCGCGCCAGCCATTTGTTATAGTCGTCTTGACTTACGAGAGCCCGAATTTCACGTTCTTGCAGCACTCCAGAACAACCAATAGCTGGACAGGTGATAGCTGTCTCTTCGCAAAATTTGACGAGGTCAGAGAGACAGCTTCTGCAGAATGTGTGCACGCATTCGCGCAATACAACGCCGTTAGCAACAGCGCATTCCTCCATACAAACTCCACATTCAAATGGTTCGCCGTTTGAAACAAGAGCTTGCTGCTCTAACTGTACCAACTCATTATAAACACTTGTATCGTCGACTTTATTATTTATCTTAGTTATAGTTTTAGCAATGTTGGTATCGTTTTTAGGCTGTGAAGTAGTATTAGGTTTAGTTTCTGTAAACAAAATGTTTTACACTGTAATTAACTGAGCTATTTAGACATCAAAGCATGAGCTGGAGAAGTTTAAAAATGAGAAAGTAAATGTTAACAAGCCCTATTGAATTATCGTATTTAAATGCGAAAGTGTGCCCATTGAAACCGTTAAGCTGGTTTCAATGGGAATCATCATCATCATCATCATCACAGCCCGTAACAGTCCACTGCAGGACTTAGGGCCTCTCCCACGAAAGGGGAGGTTATTGCCGTAATCTCCACGCTTGGCAGGCGGGTTGGAGATTGCAGTGTTTAAATATAATAATGGAAAATGCTGCTGCCCATTTTCCAGACTACGGAGACTCTTGATCTTTTGCCTCGAAAACATTAGTCGCCTTGTACGACACCCATGAATGTAAGGGGTTGGTGGTATTCTACTCTGCCCGACACCACACGGCGTAATGGGAATGCGACCCGATTTTGTTAAAATTTGATAGAGATAACTTTGGACAGGACAAAAACTAGTGTATGATAATTGACAAGTTTGTCTTTAAGTCTGGGTAGCTTTGTTATTGTCGTTTTGATAATTCACGCACCTTCTACTAAGCACAAATAAAATGGTGCTTTAAGGTCGTTCCCTGCCAATAAAGTTATTGGTATATTGTCATCATTGCATAGAGTGCGGCCAATTATCCACCTTTGCAACCGCGCTCCCACGCCGAGTAGCTTTTCTGATTGTTGGCGCAAATCTCTGATCACTGCATTTTTAGCTACTAGCATACGAACGGGCCCCCGTGTCGCTTCTCTATCTTCGATCCATACGTCTATCCTGGAAATGAGAGTTTTAAATGTTATAAGGAAACGTTAATTAATTTCTTGTCAATGTCGTTCAAGTAGGTACGTAAAAAAACGGATGTTGTTACATGTTTCTAAAACTCTAAATATATTTCTCTTAACATTTGCATAACTGATTGGTGTATTAGAAATAACTGTTACTTACGACTGTAAGTTGTTGCCATTCGTTATTTTTGTAGAAGCGCTTGGAGAAGACTCAGCGGATCCGGAGTCCATTTTCTTAACTCTATCAATTTTATCAGTTTCAGTTACTTTATTGTTAGTTATTGATTCAGCTTTTACCTTCAAATACTGGACTTTATTAGATTGATTTTCTAATTTAGTATATTCAGGTTTATCTTTTGAACTTCCAGGTTTACCACCAGTAACAAGGCTGTTACCGTTGTTTTTCGGTTTATTAGCATTTGGGTCAATAACGGTATTAGCTTTATGCCTTGATGTTTCTCCAGCGATCTGTGACGAAAATGATAACACAGAGCAAGATAGACGTAGTTGAGCAAGTTTCGCAGCTGCGTCTGCTGCAGCCCGTTCTTCACCTTTTGCTATTGACTGCTCAAGCTGGTTTATTAACTCTCTTCGCCTAGAATGTTGCATAGCAGAGAATCCAGATATATTCAATTTTGGCTTCTCGTCTGGTTTGCTTGATGAAACTACTGCATTCAGTTTTGGAGACTTTAAATTGCATTGAATATTTACAGATTCGGATAATGGTTTCGCAGTGCGTATATTCAAAGGATTTTCTTCATTTATAAGGTTTTCCACACAGTTATTTGTCGTTTTTTTAGTTACATTATCTTTTGGCGTTACATTCACTTTATGGTTCTTTTCAGTTAATTTAGCAATATTATTTTGACTATTTATATTAAGATTTTCACATGGAGTTTGTGTTGTTCGGCAGATATTATCGGATTCCTTTTTATTATTTTTCGGTTCATAGACAGGGTTTAAAAGTGAAGATATTCTAAGGGGTTTATTTAATATGTCATTCTCTCTATTAGACTTCGATGGTACTTCAGCTATCTTCTTTGTGCTAGTTCCTTCTACGGATTGGATTCTTTGTGTGTTTTTAGGCATGTTTTGTGTTTCAGGGGCTACCATTACTATTGGTTGGGTTATAACAACCCTTTCAGTTGCCTTAATTGCAGTTTCATTTATAGTTAGTTGTTTATTAGACGTTATTGCAGGTTTACAGTTAATTTGTTTCGATACCGTTGGCTGTACTAATGGTGTTTGTCGATCACTCTGAACTTTTGTTCCTATTTTTAAAGTAGGAGTTTCTGCTACTGACACTTTAGCTTTGTCCACCGCTGATGTGGCTTTACTATTGTTGATATTGGCTGTCTTTTTTGGCAGAGAGTGTTTCATTTCTTTTAACATTTCTTTGAGCTTTTGTTTTTCAACATATTCGCATTCTGGACTCGGTCTCGAATTCGAGAAACTCGCGGTAGGCGTTGTCGCAGCACTTGTGCTCGGATTTGGTAAAACATAATTAGATTTATTGTGATCATTAATACAAAACAAACAAGTTATCACATTGGAGTTGTATTTCTTCAGACATTTCGTGCAAAACCACGAGTCCCCGGTCATCGTAGTATTTCTATCTGTTTGAGTATTGGTTTGTTCACGAGATCTTAATTTGTATGATTCTATTATTTCGGCAGCTTGTTTATCTAATTCACTAATATTAGGCAGTATTTTCGTCGGAGCGGGTTCGATGGCAGAATTTCTCTTTTTATTTTCAAATATCTGCTTCAGGAAGCTCTTCTCTCTCCGAGGTTTCGCCATATTCGAGTCGTCGTTCTTTTTGCTATATTTTTCGGGCTTACATTCTGATGATGTTTCGATACTGGAGAGCGGGCGTCTGCTGGGATTCGATTGCGGGTTCATCGGCGAAGGAAAAGCAGCGGAGCGGAGAGGAGCCGCCGCCGCGGGCGGGGGCTGGGGCGCCGGGCGTTTCCGGGCGTGTCTCGCGGGCAGCGTGGCGGGCGGCGGCGGGGCGCGCCGCTTGCCGGGCACGTGCGCCGCGCGCCGCACGCCCTCGCTGGCCGCGCGCCGCGAGCGCTCCGCCGCGTCCTCGCGCCACGGGAAGGGGAGCCCGCGCGCGTCGGGGAGCGGCAGAGTAGTGTCGCCGCGGGGGAGCCCGTACTTGCGGTGGAGAGTGAGGTCGCGGTCGCGGTGGCGGCGCAGGCTGCGCTCGCGCAGGCGCCGGCGGTAGGTGTCGCCGGCCGGGGACGGCGGGGACTGCGGGGTGGCGGCGGGTGCAGCCTCCCCGGGCGGCAGGAACGCGAAGCTGGCGGCGGAGCGGTCGGAGCCCGCGCTGGAGACGCTGTCGCTGGAGGAGTGGTCGGGCCGCCGCAGCCAGGCCGCCAGCGCCCACAGCCGCCCGCCCGCGCTGCAAGCCGACAGCGGCCGCGCGCGACCCGACCAACCCGCCGACTCTATATTCATTACATCTGAAACGTTACACAGACACGTAAATTACTTATTTTATGATCAAATTCATAAATAATATTTTATTTTAGAAAATGTTATTTTTTTAACCACTTTAAGATCACTTTGTTATGCACAGAGATTACAGAAACCATTAGAAAGTTAACAAGACGGTCAAATAGGTACTTACGCGCGAACGGCGGGAATGATCGAGCACTCTGCTATATTCTTATACCAATTCTAGGCCATAATCCATAAAACTGGAGCATCAATATACCTACGCATCGATCTATACCTACTCTACGTGCGTATATGTCGATATTACTCACTACACTATGTAAAGTATATACCTACTATACCTAGGTATTAAAAATAGGTTCAGTATACCACGTTACCACGACACTGTAAGGTCACTAAACTATTTTAATTACGTAATGTTGTGTCGTTAGAACTTGTAGCACAACACTAGGTTCGAATATTGTTGTGAATGTGAGGAATATGAACAACCGCGCGCGCGCGAGATCCAAGAACAAAGCGCGGCCGTGGCGCGCGCGCCGCCGCCCGCTATATTTAGCCCAACTTCGCGACTCGCTTTTGCTATTTTCATTTCATTCTTGCGCTCACTTTAAATTGGCTTCCTGCCGGTTTTACGCTACCTACTTTACTTCTAATAAAGAGATTATGGTTTAACTACGGTGTAACTTGGCTGTCTCCCGCTGAGCCTATTTGCAGGGGTTCAAATACTTAATATTGTACCATGTACCTTCACTATGGGTGATTAAATAATCTACATTGTTCTCAACAATACATGCTAATTGATTTGGTAACGAAATTATGTAGATAACAGGTACATTAAGTACACTTTATTCAATCTTGTTTTAAATCACATGTGTTTTTAGATCAACACTTGATCGGTTTACATTACACCTTGAGTAGGTATCTACTTAATTATATACAAAATAAACAATGAAATACTTCAACATAATATTATATATTTTTAATTAATAACATTAAATATATAGCGAAATATGTACCAGGAATAGCAGGAAGGCAGACCCTGGGCCCTCGCGTGCTGCGCGGGGGCGCAACCGGGACATGACGCCAGGATGATGATGATGATGATATAGCGAAATATTTACATTAAAAGATATATATCGCTTAACTACATAATTATTGTAGGTATAATGAATTACATTATCGCGTTACTTTACTGGTCGTTTTTAGTAATGCATTGGCGGCTAGCTAATGTTAAGGTTTCTATTCACAAAGTATTTTAGTATGATTTCGGTGGAGCCTGGATGCTAGAGCCTGTAGGATTGACGGCATGTGACTCTTTTGACCACAGGAAAATATGGGGACCCTATAGCAGAGTAGGAAATATCTAATTTCACTTGTGTGAAATCGATATTTGACGTGACGTGACGAGCAGCAACAAAACTGTCATAATTATGTCTTTTATTACATTAATCAACTCATTGTTCTCCTAAAAAGGCATTTACAAAGTGCGAAACCATCTACTATAAAACAAATAAACATCACTCAAAGATCTGCCGCCAAAAAGGGCTTCACATCGAAAAAGTGTCTGGTGGACTACATATACTTGAGAGTGCTATTCGATCCACTGATGGAGCCTGTTGGTAGTGGATACGTAGTCTTGTATGTACACAACTCTAGCCAGGAGCCAAGGAATCTTCTGAACACGATCTGCTAGTACTGCGCTAGTTGGTGAGTTCGCGTTTGGGTGTCTTCTGCACGGCGGAGTGTCGCTCGGTGGTGGAGTGGGCGACCAGCAGCGCGGCCGCCACGCGCGCCGACAGCTCCACTTGAGCCAGCTCGTGCGCCCACTGCACGCGGCCCCAGCGCGCCGCCTGACAAGGGATTCTATGATTATCATCACAGCTCAAAACAGTCCACTGCAGGACTAAGGGCCTCTCCCACGAAACAGGAGGTTATTGCCATAATCTCCACGCTCGGCAGGCGGGTTGGAGAGCGCAGTGTTGTAAATATAACAATGGAAAACGCTGCTGCCCATTTTCCAGCCTACGGGGACTAGGAACATTAGTCTTGTACGACACCCACGAGTGTAAGGGGTTGGTGCTATTCTACCCTGCCGGAGACCACACGGCCAGGGACACAAAGGACACTAACGTAACTACAACTCGGCAAGCGTATAGAATGCCCTCCGGCCAGATGAGTGGCAATTTGCGAAAGGCTGCAGGTGGATACTGGATACGGCAAGCCGAGGATTGGCTCTCATTGGGGGAGGTTTATGTCCAGCAGTGGACTAGTATGAGCTGATGAGGGCGATGAATGAGCTCTGACTTCCTCTGGGGTATAGCTACATAGAGTTCTTAAAGAACGAGGTGAAAAGGTTTACGCGGGTTACAAACCTAGAGTTACAAACGTCCGTAGGCTACGGTAACTGTTCGTTAACCATCAGGCGGTCTAACGATTGTTCGATACCCTAAGAGAAGTGAAACAACTGTGTCAAGACATGAAACATGTTGACTACGTCCACAGCTGTTCACACGTCTGATGTTCCTGCATTTTTGGTACACCCAATTAAATCTACAATTGGGGCCGCGCCGCTATCGACTGCAGTTGCTGCTGGTCACTAAAAAACTAGTGGTTTCAAAATCTGAGATTTTTTTTCTTAGTCTAATAGTCTAGCTAGTGCTAGTTATTATTACCAAAGACATGTTTTCATCGAAAAAGGTTTAATACTACTCAAGGTTGGTAGGAGCGGTATGGGTGGCTGTTACTCCTCTAACTCTACTAACTTCTTACCTGGAACTCCTCTTCTAGCCGCGCGAGTGTGACTGCTTCGCCGGGGTCCACGCGTCGCTCTAGGCAAGCCAGCATAAGCACCGGCGATTTTAACGCTTCCGCACCAAAACAGATGGCTAGAATATGATATTTAATTTATTATCTTTTAGGAGTCAATATCGCTTCGCTAACGGTAAACCAAACAACCAGTTTAAACAGTCTCGGAAGCAGATTGGCACCTCACAGGCAGGTTCTACAGCGGCAACCACAGAGAGAACCTGAGTTTGGAATACATACTTGGAACCACACTCTGCCAGTACCGTGTTGAAACCACAGTGCTACTATGATGTATTTACATTCGTTGAACACTAAAAATTTTTCTTACGGTGAGGAAAAATTTTGTGAGAAAACCTGAACATTCAGGAGACCAAATGCTAACAGGGTAACTGAAGTCAAATATGGCAGGCTCTCTACTGTAATTACCTGATCTGTCATATCCTGGATTATGGTCAAGCCCTCAACACAACAGGGATATTAACACCATGATGATTCTTTTAAATTATTGCTGATCTAGACCCTGACCTTCTGATCACACCATTTTAGTTACTTACCATTGAGTGCAGCAAAATCATATGAGAGTAAGTGTCGAGCAAGTGCAGCTCTAGTTTCAGGTGTAACTGGTGGTGGCTCTAGACATTCCGATACTTCTTGGGTAACATTAAACCGTTCCTGGAACCATTGAAGAATAGGACTCCACTTGTTTTCCTGGTCTTTCCTCAATTCCTCCACTTCCTTTAAAATACAATTTTACTTGTTGACACAGATTGCTCATAGGAATACTGTTTGTACTCTTTATATTGACATGAACTTACATCAGAATGGAAGAGCAATGTATCTGTTAAATAGTAATCTAGCAGGTAGCTTACTATATCCTGAGAGGTCAATTTTCCTGGATTGTCCAAAGCAGTATTACACAGGGCTGTCTGAAAGTTATTAACAAGAGAAGATTTGATCAGTTTTTGAAACAGAATTATTTTAGGTGGTAGTAATTTAAAATATCTATTGAGTCCACTGTTCACAAAAATATGTAATAATTTTTTTACCAAATGCATGGTCGGCTGAACAATAGTTTCAACTTGTGCATCCCACTCTGCAGCAACAGCACGTGCCAATGGCTCACTTTGTACAGTTAATGTCTTTCCATTTGGAGTCTTTAACCGGCGATGGTCTAGAGTGACTTCCCATTTCTTTTCATTTTGCACTATACCCGTGTTGCGATAAAATCTTTTACGGGTGGCTAAAACATTGGAAGAATATTACATAAACTCTTTCAGGTTAGGTGGTTTGATTTATAAACCATCTACAAAAACGGTAATATAAAATTATTTTGTATGTTTGACTAAATGTTACTTTCATCACATCATTTTAGTACCAAGTGTCGCCATATAACGACCACAGGGTGAGTGTAACTATATCAAATGACTGGTCCAGTACACATTATTATGTGTTGATTATAAAAATACATCTTACAGTGAGAGAAAACATCTTGATGAAACTTGCAAATTCAGGCAACTGAATTTGTAACCATGGTTCAAACTGGTCTGGTTCCCCTAGTAGTAAGGTCACGGAGGTCAGATGGTAGTCGCTCCACTGTAATTACCTGATCACCGAAATCCTAGATCATGGTCGTGCTCTAGGGCACAACCTGGACATTAATGCCAAGATTTTTTTTTTTTTTTTCTCTTTTCTTTCATCTATCTGCCATCAGCCATTAGCTATAATCAGATTATATGCATGTTATTGACTTTGGGGGATGTACATCCACTGACATATCATCCCATATGATTGCCTTATATTGAGGTCAGTCTGGGTCTTTTGAGACGATTTATGTCCTCAGTGTTGTTTCTCAAGTTATTTGCTAGTTTATTGACATGTGTTTCCAGTCAATTCTTTTATGAATTATTATTTCTTGCTTGATTGTAGGCATTTCCAGATATTCGTGCACTTCACTTGTTTTGATAAACCAAGGGGACTTAGTAATAATTCCATAGCACCAAATTGGTTTTATGATTAATTTATAAATAAGTTGTTTATTTTCTAGGGAAAAATTTGATTTCCTGCCAATCAACAACTTTGATTCCATGAACTTCCTGTTGGCCTGATCTGTTTTTTATTTTATGTGATGTCGCCACGTGAGTCTCCTATCTAGGTGCATTCCCAAGTACTTTATTGTATCTGTATGTGGTAAAGTGGTCTCATTCAGATGTACAGGTGGGCAATTACCCCTACGCAAAGCAAAGGTTATATGATTGGATTTTGTCTCTCTAACTCGTATCCTTCATTTCTTCGACCAGGCATTGATTTTGTTTAGATGGGCTTAAAGCATTTGGGAAGCCATAGTTGGATCATCGCTGTAACACCATCAATTTAATGCTAAGATGATTATTTTTTACACTCATATCATTGTCGTCTTAGAAATCTCGATATTAGACTTGGCTTCTAGGGGAGCACCCATAAACTTGGGCGATATGACAAAGTTCTTTATAGTGGTAAACTTGCAAATTTTCTAAATTAATTTGGGGCATTTTAATCGCCACGAAGGAGTCACAGGCCATAGCTTGAGAACCCCTCGACTGTACAGTATAGCAGTATAGATCTAGTAGATATACGGGAACAATATACACACTATTAGGTGTATATTGTTCCCCTATATCATAATTTAATAGTTTGCAAATGCAATGTAGGACTTACCATAACTTCGCAGCTTAATACAGTCACAGGCAAGACCCATAAATTTAGGTGAATTATTTAAAAGTTTGTTATAAATGCTTATCATTTTAGCAAACTTACAGCAGTAGTCGAATCTCTTTAAAATATTTTTTTGTACACAAGTCGAACAACTAACAATCTTCTTTTAATGAAATTACTGCAATGTGCCAAAAATATGGTGATAAAAATCAAATTATGAAAGCGAGACCTTCCTATGTAGTTATTACGTTTTTTTCCATAGAAGAAACCAATTAAGTGTGAATTAATAGTGAATATAACCTACAAAAAGCCCGACGAAAGTCACATCATAAACAAATCAAATTCGTTTCGATTGACATTGACAAGTCAGTGTTAGGATAAGGCAAGTTTAGATGATACAGCCAAACTGATTCCCATTTATATTTTATTTCTTTTTTGGTAGCACTAAAGTGGCTTTGGAATCATTTTATTCCCTGGCAACATATATCTATTGTTTGCGATCGAAGAGGAAGCTCTTCTCTTTCATATTTTTTTTATAAAAAAGTCGTATAAGATTCGTGCAAATTCTAGCTGGAATAGCTTTGTAAACAACGCATTTTTCTAAAGTGTTGACTAATAAGATTTGTGACGATGTCTGCTATGGATTTTGATATCTAACAATAGTGCAAAACTAACGGTAGTGTTTGTGGGACAAAGTGAAGTGACGCGCTCTCCTTGTGAAACGCCGTAACAATCTAAAAATAATCCTACGTAACTGCAACAGCAGTTTGAATAATAAAACTTATCTTGGTTTTTGTGATGTTCCCGCATTACATCAGCGCGGAAGAACAGAAGACGAACTTAATTCCGAGTGTGAAACTTATACACTCGAAGAGAAAAGGAATATTCATACACCCCTCTGCTATGTACAGAAGTAGTGCACTTTGTTGCACAAATACAACAATAAGAAGAAGTTTGTTTCGATAAATATTGATATTTCCTACTAGAAATATGAAACTCTTAGAGAGTGGACGTTTGGAGGCTCTTAGTCGCGCGCTCTCGATTCTGAATGGCGACAGCGCCGTTCAGGGTCGAGTGGAAAGCTATAGCTGTAAAATGGCGGGCACTGAGAAGGCTTTCTATAAACGTTTCACAGCAGATGGAGAGACTACTCATAACCTGCAGGCTTTATCGCCACCAGAAGGTGTCTCATATAGGTTGGTGGCAATTGCCATTTCCTTTTTATTCTTATCATGATGAACTATCTATCTATCAAATTTAGATCCCTATATAATAGGCTAATGTCAAAATAAATAGGTCCAAAATGCACAAATCACAGAATTCACAAAAACAATACAAATGTTTTGTTAACAAGCAATAAAACACAACATAAATAAATCAATTAATGCAATAAATGGTTTAATAAATAAAATCTAACTGGTGAAAATAGCCTAATGTACCTATTTAGTTTCCATATTATTTACAATAATAAAAGACTTGGTATTAAACTAATTATTTAGTTAACAAATAGCTCTTGAGTTCCTATGCTACTTAATTTCTAGTTTAATTACTTAGTTTCATATATTTTTATAGCCGCAGCTTATCAGGAGATGAAGATGGAGTGTTGTGTGATACAATATCACGTAAAACATTATTTTACCTTATTGCTACACTGAATGCTGCCTTTCCAGACTATGATTTTTCAATGACAAAGGTATTCTAATAATAATGTAATATACATAATATAGAATACTATCACTGGCTGACAATAATAATAACGATTATCATAAATTTTGAAATTGATAATAATTTATTATATTATTATGCATTACATATATTATTTTTTTATTTCAGAGCAGTGAGTTCAGTGCAGAACCATCTGTAAGTTGGGTACAGGGTGCTGTGGATGGATCACTGTCAACTGTAGGTGGTTCTCGGTGGAGACAATTACGACCTGCTCTCTGGTCTGCTGTAGATGAAGAGGTGTCACTATCTGAATGCCGTATCTACAGCTATAACCCAGATCTGGCCAGTGATCCTTTTGGAGAGCCAGGATGCTTGTGGGCATTTAATTACTTTTTCTATAATAAGAAGCTGAAAAGGATTGTCTTTTTCACATGCAGAGCTATCAGGTTTGTTATTTTTGTGTGTGGTAGGTACCTGGACCAACCCGGTCCAGGATGAGTAAATTAATTCCATTGGCGGGGCGAGGAGGCGTGAGAATTGAAAGTATTTAAAATATATATTTCCTATGTGAAAATGTGCGATGAGAGTGTTAACATTTTTCATTACAAATCGGCGCCTCGCGCCTCCTCTCTCCACTGGTGTAAAAAGCAGCTTATGTACAAAAGTGGTTAAGCAACCAGATTGTTCAGAATGATATGACCAGATTTTAACTTTAAGAGAAAATTCAACTTTTCTAATTGTTCTAAACCATGTTATTTGGGTATGAAACTATTAAAAAAATAAAAATTTGGTTAGGAATGTAACTTATGTTGGCAAAATTGCACAAAACTGTAAGCAAATAATGTTGTAGGTCAGCTTTAAACTAGATTGGTCAACTTTTTATACATTGAGAAGCAATGAATCATTCATAGAACTACTAGAACCGGGAACAATAATTTTATTATTGTCGACGATCTGGCGCTGGCTTTGGCTCGAGTTAGCATAAAGACTCTGCCACATCGTCCGAGATGTCAATCCTGGCTTCTGCCAGGGTCTGCTTTCTGCCAGGGTCTGCTTTCCCACTTTTTCTTCTTCACTTTGCACGATTTTCGGCATCCTCGCGTCGTAAGCCGTTGGCTCTCGCATCCGACTCCATCGCATCTCCCGCGGTACCATGTCTCTCACGCCAAGGCTGCCACGGATGTATTTGGCACTCGATGAATTTGCGTAACGCCACACATCCACCGCAGCATTTTTATTTCGTTAGCGTGGAGTTCGTGGACGTGCTTCTTCGCTGGCCAGGGGTAGTGCGATGTCAATAGTAATAAAACATTAATAAGCATGATTATTTACAATATCATGATAATGATATTTATAAATATACTACGGCGCTGGCTCTGCGACCCTAATTGGATCATGGCCTCCGACACCAGAGATCGCTACCTTCCTTTCCTGCGCCATCTGCCAATGGAGGATGCACAGTGCGTGAAATCTGGTATATTTATAAATATACCTTATTAACCTTGAAAAATTCTGTCAAACAAAATAAAGAAGATACACTACTTTACTGTTTTCTATGGGCGACAATTACCGCTTACCAACATAACGTGGGCTGTCTACTCGTTTGTCACTGCATAACATAAAAATAAAATAGATAATACTTAAAAACTACAGTACTAAAAATAAAAGTGAACTATGTATCAATCATAACGTATTCATTTCAACAATTTTTCGTTAGATAGCGATAACTTACCATATCGTTGAAGTGATCATGCCAGTTTACGTTGCGTCAACAAAGTCCTCGTTATCAAACGAAAACAACAAAAAATTTCCGGCTGTCATAAATAGAGATAATCACTTCATATTGTTAAACCCGAGTCTGCACAAATTGTCATTGTAATTGTATCTTAGCAAACTCGCGGAAAACACTACGCGCTCATTATTAACCCCCCACGAAAAAAAAAGGATTGTTATTAGTTTGACTTGTATCTGTGTCTGTCTGCGGCATCGTAGCTCCCGAACGAATGGACCGATTTGAATGTGGTTTTCTTTGTTTGAAAACCAGTTTGATCGAAATGGTTCTTAGCTAATTTGTTTAATTAAAATCGGTTTAGTAGTTTATAAAATATTTGGTCACGCTTATCCGACTTTTTATGTCGGATACGTTTTCTGTGATGAAGTTTTTAAGTTCTAATTCTTATTGCAATTATAGTTCTGTATTGTAAGTAGATTGTGTAGCAATTTGTTGCGAAATTATAAAATTATAATGATTTTGAATTGTTTTCAGCCCAGTGTGTGCAGTGGCAGTGGACTCTGGTGTTGATTTTGCTATGGATGAAGACGAAGAATACGATTAAAGATATAATTGATCTCAGACAAGGTTTATGCCTCCTTTAAATTCAACATTCTTATATTGCACGCTCTTGATATTCTTTACGGAATTAAACCGTTAACTCATTCAGTCATACCTTAATGAATTGAGTGTTGGAGAAATATTGTACCAAACATCTTTACATCATGAATTTTTAATTTTAGTCATGAACTTTATTATATTAACTTTAATTAAAATAGGGTAAAAATTAAGGGTTAAGTAGAGTAGACTATTCATAATTGATTAACATTCGTATGTAGCGATTTAAATCTATCCCGCATTGGCGGTGAGGTGTGTGCTACGGTGTTCATATTACAATTAACACTCGTTTATTAGAATTGACGTCCTTGCGTGTTTTAATAAGATTTATGCAAATCAGCACGATACAGTTGACATATTTCATCAATTCTTTTCATTTAATATTTGTTAGTAAGTAATTTTTATGGGATATGAAACGTAGATAAGAGAGCTGATTAACACATAATATTATTTTTACAAAGGTTTCTTGGCTTAAAGCTAAATTTCGCTTTACTTTTTATCTACTTTAACTAATTGCATTATTTAATGAAGTTATGGAAGTTTATTTACTCGCCCAAGGATGTACCGACAGATAGATAACTTTTTCTTTCTAAAAAGAGTTTCACCACAATTCATTTTTACTTAAGCCTAAGCTTAGCTAGCATGAAGGGATGCTGTCTTGCTGGAGTTCAGGCACAAAGCTTCTATCATTTTCACTGTAACTTCCTAAAGACCTATCATGCTAGACTCTATAGTAAATGCGAGAATAAGTGGTAATCCTCATCCCTGTTAGTTTGCAGTGCCCTAGTATATGTACTAGGGCACGGCAAATCTGAATAGTGGCGTGGGAACGAAGGCCTAAATATTCTGCGCAAGCTGAATTTGAGAAAGACCAGATCGAGAGAGATAGTGAGTAAGGGAAAGGTAGCCCTTAACTCTTTTTTATAAATAGATATTACTATATGTTTTCCCCTTAGTTCTAAACAAAGTAAAATATATGCACTGTATTCTCCCCTTTACTTACGTGGTATGCATAGAGATACTAAGTTTAATAACTAATATGTGTTTGTTGTAGATTATAAATGATGCTATGTCCGATATTGTGACCGAATATCGGACGATTTGAGTATAATGTCCCATTTCACTATCGTCCTCCAAGTTTTAAGGGGCTCCTCACACTTAGTGACAGATTTTTAATGAAAATAAGAGTCTTTAGGAGCTTAGCTTCCCCTAAAATTTAGGGGGTGTTGGTCAAATCGGGCATTAGTGTTTGATATTCGCATATTGTAGTGGCGACTTGACTACAGTTCTATTGTTAGGACTGTTGTTACACTGTTTAGTGTGCAGACGATCATTTGTGAATCATATGTGAAATAAAACCAACACTTATACGAGTATGTTTACATTGCACTTCCACTAATGGAACAATTGAACTACGAGGCGTTCGCTATCGGACTCCTGTCGTGATACCTACTATTGCAACTTAGCTACGGTTATTAATTCGAGGCAATCATTTGAATGTTCGAAATTTTAGTTTCTTGTAATTTCACAACTTTAACACATTTTTAATTCAAAAATCCTCCGTTGCCGTTGCAAATGCCGTTGTGAACAAAGAATTGCTTAATTTTAAGCGCTAATAATAGATATAAATAAACTGATATTTTATCTACGTTTAGGCTATTTCTAAATTCCGCCTACATAATGGTTAAGGCGTCTCACCTTGGTTTTTGTTAGTTGGTTCACAATAGTTATTAATAAATATTTTTTGTCTTTACGTAAATTATATATTATTTCCTTTAGATAGAGCAACCTTATTGATTCTTAATTGACCTACCCATATAAAATTCAGAATGCGAGCATCGGTGGCCGAGTGGTTAAGTTATCCAACTCGTAAGCTAGAGATACCGGATTCGCATTCCACATCGAAAAGATCGTGATGAAACCTTTGTTGATGAAATTCAGGCGATTGAAGCCTGAAGAGCAGGTAGCAGGGTCACGGAGGTTAGATGGCAGTCCCTGCACTGTAAATACCTGATCTACCTAATCCTGGATCATAGTCAAGGCGAACCCTGGGCCCTCGTGCACGGGAGCACAACCGGGACATTAACGCCAAGATGATGTTAATATATGCTTAGAGCAATTACCAAAGAGTGTAGGTAGAGCGTCAGTGGCCGATGGTTAGTGTATCTGACTCGTAAGCGAGAGGTACCGGGTTCGAATAACGCTGCGGCCATGTACCAATGACTCTTTTCTAAGTTATGTACATTGTTTGAATGCTAACCGATGGTGTTACGGTGAGGAAAACATCGTGATGAAACCTGCACATTACTGAATGTAACTATGATTTATCTGATCAAGTTCCCCTAGTAGCAGGGTCATGGAGGTCAGATGGCAGTCGTTCAACTGTAATTACCTGATCCGCCAATTCCTGGATCATGGTCAAGGCGGACCCCGGGCTCTCGCGTGCGAGAGCACAACCGAGACATTAACGCCAAGATGATTATTGTTTTTTATTCTTTATAGGTAAAAAACTTTAGTAACCTCTTGCGTGTGTAAGTGAAGTGTCATTCCATATAAGTATTCCAAAATTCGAAATTAAATTTGGATCTATACGAACACGAACACTCACATACGCAAAAGGAACTTTACTTAAGTTTTTTACTTATATTTACATGGTACAACCAAAGAACTTGGAACATAATACATATTATGGTCCAAGATCTTTGAGTACCTACCTAAAATATTTTGACAACAGACCTTACGCCTCGGGAGCGCCATCTGAAATCGCGCAATTTCGAGCTTGCTGCTGTCGCCGATTTATAAAATCACGCTCGGAAGATTTTAACAAGCAGGATCTCAATAGAAAATAAGTTCCACTGTCACACCAGCCGCTGGTGCCGCATACAAAGGTAGATAATACAGTGTATCTTTTGATGAACACACGAATGTAATCGGAGACAAAGGACGACCGAAAGAAAGTTATCGTCAGAATAGTGGGTCATCATCATCATCTTGGCGTTAATATCCCGGTTGTGCTCGCGCGTACGAGGGCCCGGGGTCCGCCTTGGCCATGATCCAGGATTTGGCAGGACAGGTAACTACAGTGGAGCGACAGACATCTGACATCTCCATGACCCCGCTACCAGGGGAACCTGACCAAATTAGATCATGATTAGGTACACATTAAGTCGCCTGAATGTGCAGGTTTCATCACGATGTTTTCTCTCACCGTAAGCCAGGTCACTAATCGAATGTGTCCAAGAAATTGCATAATACTTACACTTACGTAATATTTAGAGTGACCGTTTATTCTGATGTCAGTCAGAGTCAATCTCGGTCTCTGTCAGCCGAAGACGGCATCATCACGTCGCAAGCAGTTGGCTCCCGCATCAGAATCGAGACTGCCAGCCCAGGATGTAGGTACTCATTACGCACTCGGTCAAGTCACATGACGCCACACATCCACAGCAGCATTTTTATTTCGCTGGCGCTGGATTACGGTCTCTAATCGGGAAGGGATTAGTATGGCTTTGACAACGGCTCCGGCCCCAGTTGTGATCAAAATGTTCGTCACATGTAAACGGTGGAATATCGTATCATCAGTGTGCACTTATATTGTCAAGTCTTCAGTCCTCTGTTGGTCACATGCCTCAAACGAGCGACGATTTGTCCTCTGGTGGAAAGCATCCTACACTGCGCTTGCACATTTTCGGTTACCACATAAGAAACTCGTTTAGGTATTCTAGCTCGGTTGTCGGTTCGTCTTCGGATATCGCCAGCCTACTGTACTGCCACTTCGATAAACCAAAGTTACAGAAGTATGTAAAACACATCGCAAGAGAAACGATATCATAGCTAGTCAAGGAGTCTGCAGTCCAACGATGCCTCAAGAGAACGCGACGGTGCATGCAATGCATATCCACGCATCAACGACGCATTGCAAACCACGATGCAAAAGTCACTGGTTGATGATAAAATAAAAGAACGACAAAAATAAAAGAATAATATCTTCTGAAAATATAATGAATCATAAAAACAATATTTTATCAATCTATACAACAGAGAAAAAGTGATATATTTAAAAAAATAAATCTAGATAACCAAAATGATTTTTAACTATGTACAAGTTTCGGGCATACTATATACATGTCCTACAACAACTCAGACTCTGAGAGATAACTTATTTCACCAAACACAATTATACAATACACTCAATCAATCTGCAGCTTAGCATTTATGTAATACATAATATATTCATTGTTGCCTTATTATTAAACACACGCACCTAGTTTTGACCAAGTTTAATATATGGTAATATAACATAGTGTTATAGGTCGTAAAAAGAAAGTGACAAAAAATATAATAAAAAATATACAATGTATTTGTTACAAAAGACCCACATTTTGTTTTATTACTTAAACAATAAATTCGACATTAGTGTCAAATCGCCTAGCAGCTGCATGACGCTGGTTCATGGTGTATGTATAGTCTACGTCATGAACCGTATACAACCAAATGTTTCTGATTGTTCTTATCATGGTATAATAATGGATCTTGGTTCTTATAGGTAATTTTATTACAAATCATGTCATGTAAATCATGAAGTCCAAATCCAAAGTCCAAGCATTATAATAGTATACTCCGCGCCTTTTAGCATCACTTAACCCGGCTGGACCCCCTCGCCTCCCTTTCTAAATTGCTTATACGACTCTGGTGGGGCAGCCCAGGTTCAGATTCTTGATTCACAATAGGTCTCAAGTATTAAACAAAAAAAAACAACACATCACAGTCAAGCCGGCCGCATACATTTGTTTTCCAAAGACTAATCAAAAGCCTGCGTGAAAAATATCGCGGATTCTGATTGGTCGAATTTAAAACTCATATTCGGAAACCTAATACGGAAAACAAATGTATGCGGCGGGCCCACCGGCGCACACATTCTAAAGAAAACGAAACTCTAAATCTTAAGACGAAACTTGCTGAAAAGATCGAGTTCGTAATTTTAAAATACAAAGTGTACCAAAGTACAGTCAGCTGCAGACTTATCCCCCCCAGAAAACATTAATGGGATGGAGGGAGGTTCTCGACTATCCTAGGATAGACCGTGTGTGCGAATCGAATTTGTGGCGTCAATGTACGCTTTTGCCACAAAACGCACATACAATAAAGTACCTATTTAGCTGAATACCAATGTAAATCAGGAATTCTATTACATACACCTACTACATTATAAATATTCCGATCAACGGGGTTATACCTCGTTCGCAACGAGTTTACAAATCCGTGGCGTCGGTCGCATCGCGTATTTTGTAAAGCTTCACAGGACTTCACAACACTGTCGGTGAACCCAAATTCGGCAGTGAATAATTTATGTAGAGAGCCCTTAACAACACTATGCATTGTTCAAGACACTAATCATAAATATAGTCTACGGGGCCTGACTTCAGTGTCCCTCAAACCTCAAGTAACTTTAAATCAAAACTATCTTCCGATAACCTATATTAGATTAACTAATATCTATAGGTTTGTAATTACCTGACCTGCCAAATCCTGGATCATGGTAAAGGCGGACCCCGGGCCCTCGTTCTCGAGAGCACAACCGGGACATTAACGCCAAGATTGATGATATAGGTTTGTATTATGTATGTATGACGAGCATAATAATACTTATCAATTATTATGCGACAATGAAACACGCAAAATGGTAATATTTACACACGCAACAACTCGGTAAACAACGAGCGTCTCCGTCGCACAACGTTTCGAGTCGAGTCTGCCCGAAGAACATCGGACGAGTCCGAAACGGGCCGGAAATCCGGTTCAACCGCACCCCATTGGTCGTCTGGTCGTCTGGTCGTGTTCACTCGGTAGCCACGTGACACTGCACTAGTGTTGGAGGATTGGGTGTCCATTGGGGAGGGCTGGGCGTCGTCAGCGTTTGTCGGTGTGCGGCGCGGGGCTGGCTGCGGGCGCGAGGGGGGCGTGGGGCGCGAGGGGGGTGGTGGGCGCGGGGGTGACGGGCGTGGTCGGGATGGCGGGGGCGTCGTCGGGTCCCTGGGCGGCGGGCGGGGGGCTCCGCAGCTTGGCGCGCGGCCGCCACGCGTCCAGCAACGCTTCCACTCGCTCCTCGGTGGGCCCCCAGCGCGCGTACCCCGCCGCGTTCTGCAGCCACACCACCACGGTGCCGCCGCCCCAGCGGAAGTACACCTCGCTTCTGGGAGAAGGGCATATATGTAGCTTACACGTTCGTTCGATGCACGGGTGGAGTGTGGATCGATATTAATAAAAATTTATAATTGTTTTTTCCTTTTTGTTATATTGTATACAATTAAAAGTTAAATAAATAAAGAATAAACCCGGATGTTACGAGGAGCAGGCGACAAAAGGATCTACGTTTCTGGAAAAAGAACGTACGTGACTCTGCGATCTGTCTATTTGAAAAGATATGGCTGACCCATTTGCCATACGTGCCGATTATAGAAAATTCTCAACCTCTTTTTTTTCACACGATTCGTTATTCAAGTATGAATGCTCTGTACTAAGTCAATGAAATAAAATACTACGCCTGTGTAGTCATCAGGAAATATATCAACCCAGATACTGATGATGATACTCGTCATAAAATTTTATAGTCAATGTGAAATTTTTTTTTATATAAGATAGTTTATTGTTATGTGTACAATCTGAAACTTCTTTTACATGCTAAGCTCTTCCAAGAAATCAACCCCAAATATGGTTAAAACAAAATGACTTACTTTTGAATGACATGTTGAAATCCATGACGATATTCGTGTTCAAATGCTGGAATAACAACCTGGAATATAAATTAGGTATAATAAGAACTACAGAACAATATTACGAAGCGTCCACGTCTGTTACAGATTAGGTTGGTTTGGATGAATGCACAAGTTAAAACTACTGCTTGCAGCTTTCAGTCGACGTGATCCTGTGGGAACCACTTTATATAACGAGACCAATTAAAGCCTATATGCTATTCTGGCACACATATTTCATAGGCTACTTCAATTCATCATCAGAAGTCATTGAGTTTTAACTCGAAAGAGTTAACGAACATAAGAAATTATATTTTTTGCAATGAGGCAAACGAGCAAGCCAATTTCTGATGGGAAGTGATCACGCTCATGGACATCCGCTACACCCGGAGAGGAGGGTCGTGCCATATAATGGACCATAAACTAAGTAGAGGAACTCTCCGATAATATTTTTTATCTACACTCATAGCGTAATGTTCCAATTACAAATTCGAAAACAGTTGTTTAAGGATACACTTTTTTCACGCCAGTCCATAAAATTTTAAAAAATTACTTTCCGATACAGCATTTCCCATACTATTTTCATTACAGCTGTATCGTAAAACAACTTTTTAATCATTACACAACACTTTTCTTTTTTAAATTTTTGTCGTTTTTTAAGTTTTTGGGTACGTAATTTTAACATGAACATATGAGTGTAGATAAAGTAGTGTATGCAACTGCATATAATTAGGTATTAAAACACTCGTGTCAAACTATTATCATACTCATGTTTTAATACCTCCTTTTATAAGACAGTTGCAAAAACTACTATTTTATGTCAGGCAGACCGTAAGCTTGTTTGCTACCTCAGTGGTATAAAAAATACGGTAGGCTAATCGGCAAGTGGGCCACCTGATGGTGCGATCACCGCTGCCTATAGACAACAGCAACACCAGACACATATACTATACTATACTATACTCGGAGATGAAATTCAAGATCAAATGTTAACAAATCACTGTGAAAATAAACACAACGAAATGATCGATTCTTAAAAATCATTGAAAAATTGATAAAAATTGTCACCACTAATTATCGGTGAATCGTCACTTACCTACAGGTGAGATGGCGGTCTTGTCTAATATATAAAAAAAACCATCAACAATTAAATAAAATCTTAAGAATATTAAAAAAACACTATTTCAAATAATCCACCCCTTGCACCTAATTTTTTATAGGGCCAATTCGTTTACACGATCGATCTCGAATTTCACCTAACTCATCTACCCCCACCCTCACCTGTTTCCGCTTAAAGTGGCTGGCCTGCAGCTTGTGCAGCGCGTGTGTCTGCCGGTCGGGCCACTCGGGCAGCACCACCACGAAGCTGAGCGGCTCGGCCGACTCCTGCAGCAGCCGCTCCATGTGCCGCAGCGCCGCCTCCAGCAGCTCCTCGCAGTACGGCGGGTGCGCCACCAGCGAGCCCGACACGGGCCGGAGCTCCAGGAACGGACTGGGGACGGATATATACAGATCTAGCGAAAACTTGTTAATGGCTCATGAATATCCTTAATTTATCATGTTTTTTATTGTTTATAATTGTATATCATATGTTTATAATTGCAGTAAGATTTATGAAAAAAAAAAATCTAATCGAAATTTCTTTCATCGTTACACGAATCATCGAATTTGAAAGAAAGTGACGAAACATATTTGTGCTAAATAGGTTTAATAAACGTCAAATTACTTTTATGAAAGCAGCCGCCTCGACATTTGGGTCGTGATTTGCGTTACTCGAGTGCGCACGACTCGTTTCGCCGGTGCATATAAAATTTTCGCTACGCGAGTGCGCGCAGACTCGTTTGGCCGGTTCATACAAATAACGAACGGCTACGGCCCGAGCACTCGCGTCGTGTCATCGCGGACTCAGCTGGCCGGCTGCACGTACACGCGTATGATATATATCGGCGGCCATACAGCTGTGCGCACGACTCATCTGGCGGTGTTTGTTGGCACCGCGCTTGACTCTTTCAATATTTGGGTTAGCAGCAAAAGTGTTAACCTCTTTTTGTACTTACCCTCGAGACCCGAAGTAGGAGTCCGTATCCGCGAAAGCCGAGCAGTACTGTCTGAAGTAGCAGTCTAGCGGACTCGCGAAGCACTCGAACGTTACTCCGAAGCAGCGATGGAGGCACTCGAGTACAGGCACAGGCAACGCCATCTGTGCGAAATGCGCCTCGCCGCCCGCGCCAACCCAGGCCGCGTACCGTCGCAACAGACACCAAACGCGGGAAAGGAACTGCTCAAACTTCTTGTCGTCGAAACAGCTGTACCGGTACAGGCACTCCTGCAAGAATTAATGTTGGAGGTTTATCATTATTGCTCAGAGTTTATCTACATAGGTGTGACGCTTAAGTCAGGTTGGGTGTAATATGACGTCTACTCTACTGAGTCTGTGCTCTGTGTATGACGTATAAGTCAGCTGCAAAGTGAACGGATCCCTAGCAGTGTAAGCTGTAGGGGCCCATTAACTTGACTGTACCAACACAAGGCGCGGCCCGTCTGAAGACAGCTAAGAGTTAAGCAAAATAGATTTGAAAAATTATGAAAAGTATAAGAAAGTGATTTTGTCAAAATATTTTTGCAATAAAGTTAATAAGTCAGTCAGGGGCTCAGGACAAGTGCGTCTACGGGGCAAGTGTGACAAGCATTAATATTTCTTTAACTAATAAAGTATTTGAAAAACGCGCCATGGGTTTCGTCAAGACACATCAAATTTTAGATGTCACCACTGGGCGGTGTAGGATCTGAGAAATCATTTTATTTTACTTGTCGATTTCTCGAGGAATGCCAGTCAGTACTTGCTGAGAAAGTTGGTCATAATTTAAGAAAAACAATGGATATCAAGTGATTTAACATAACTATTAACTATATTATAAATGTGTATGCTTCATTAAAAAGTTAAATAACCGAATATGCGCATTGCGCGCCTAGAATATATCTCGACGAAATAATTACCAGCTTCTGTAGATAGGGCGCATTGAGCATCTGCGTCTCTGCGAGGTACCGCAGCAGCACCTGGTCTCTGTCGAGGAAGTGGTCGACGGGCGGCGCGCGCGGCGCCGGCACCGCGAACTGTACCGGGTAGCACCACACCTTGCGGAGCGCCGCCTGCTGCAGTGGCGCTGACAGCTCCTGCCCAAGACAACCATACTGACTTTCTTTTTTTGTTACACGGTACGCGAAATAGACAAGCGGGTCACCTGGTGGAAAGTAGTCACTTATATCACTAATGCGTTGCCAACCTCCATAACATGTTGCTCTGGCAGCAAAAAGGCAAAGACCCCTCCACTGTAAAAGTCACGGTTCCCCAAATCCCCATGCTACCAGCAGGAATACTATTTAAATTAGTATTGTTTGGCTGGGGTGCTATTTACCGGCTGTCAAAATAATGCCGTGTCATTGGCTAGAATGGATCCGTCAACTTACGACTGTTTTGTCGTTCCAATGGCACGGCAGTATTATGCCAGCAGACACGCAGCAGTCTCAGTGGCGCCATCTGATGGATTAGTCTTATCCAAAAACCTTAATTAGAATTTTGGTGTTCGCGATTCCATAGTACACCACAAGGCACTACTGATACGTTCTGCTGTCAAAATAAAGCCATTTCATTGGCCAGAACGGATCCATAATTTAACAGCTTCTGTCATATATTTTGACAATGGACTTTGAACTCAACACCATCTGGTTACAGGAAGACTGTCCACAAACAGGGTTTCTGTTGTAATTTTACACTACACTTACTAGAATAAAGTTAATACTGAAACCTTTCTCTCTAATAGTGGAGAGTGGAAAGTGTGTATATAAATGAAGAATATGTACATGACTGCATATGTAGCGTACCTGAATTCCATTTTCTTTTAAAAGTGCACTATGCTTCTCTCTAATTTTACGAGCATACTCTGCAGACAAATGGTAAATTTTGAGACATATCCCTTCCACAGATGCTTTGACTGTCTCTGCCAGATGTGGTTGGCACTGTCTCTGTAAATAAATTTTAAATCGTAAGTTATATCTTTTAATAAATAAAAATATTTTCCAAAAAATTAATAAAAAAAGTGTATAAATAAATGACCTGTTTCACCACCTACTGTTAAGTTTCCAATATCTTATTTGACAGATATTTGCAATGCTGTCTCCCTCTTGTTAGTACAAAACGAAAGATTCAGCATCACACATATCTGTCAAATAAGAAATCTATAACTTATCAGTAGGTGGTGAAATATGCCCTTAATAAGTACATTAATATACTTACTGTTAGATGTTGAGTGGTTACGGTAACATACTCGTAAGCTACAGGTACCAGGTTTGAACCCCACTGTGGCTATGTACCCATGACACTTTTCTGGGTTATGTACATTAGTTGAATACTAACTGATGCTGTTACGGTGAGGGACAACATCATCGTGAAACCTGCACATTCAGATGACAATGTGTAACCGTGATCAAATCTGGTCAGGTTCCCTTGGTACCAGGGTCCCGGAGGTCAGGTGGCAGTTGCTCCACTGTAATTACCTGATTTACCAAATCTTGGATCATGATGCAGGGGGACCACAGGCCCTAGCAAGCGAGAGCATAACCAGGACATTAACGCCAAGATGATTATTTTCCTCTATATATTATTATACTTACTCTTAGGTGTGCAAGCCGATCCTGAAAGTCATCATATGTTGCTCCTACAGTTCGTCTTAACCATTGGAATGTATCTTCAGCGTTCCATTTCACTACTTTACGGCTTTCTGGTGAAGCATTTCTTGACTCTATCATTTTTTTAGCAGCTTCAGCATAACGTGATAGTTGTTTTCTAGCATCTCCAGTAAACTTGGGATGAGTTAATTTAATAGGAATATCATTCATAATTTCCTCGTACATTGATCTAGATATTTCTGGGAAACAATGACTAGGTAATAATGGGTCCGAACCTCCTTGATCATTGACTTTTCTTTCCATCAGCCACCTGTTGAATGAATCTTTAGGAGCATCTATGCCCTCTCTTGTGTGACATAACTCTTGATAACACTGTCTCAATTTATTAGCCAAAATAAATCTAAAACCTTCAATTTCGGGATGTGGATGAGGACATATTGTCGGTGGTCTCTCATAAATAACAACGTTTGTGGGAACTTCAATATCCCAGGGGCCTGCTAAAATAAACTTTTTAGGTGGGGGCCCATTATCTTCCGACGGACCACGTTTACTCGCTCCAGGAGTCGTATTTCCTGCTGTGGGTGGTCCGGCATGGCATATCCCTAATGGGTCCGTTATTGGATCAAAATCTCTTTTGACTGCAGGTAGCTCCCACATAGATTCACCTGACAACTTATTCCAAAAATACGGCCGGTTTTCTCTCTTAGACCAGTATTTTCGCCATCCCTGCTGCAGCAAGTCAGGGTGCAGGTCTGCGGCGAGGTGCGGCGCGAGTGGCGCAGGAGCCCCGGGCGTCTGCGGAGTCTCACCACTACCGCCTGGGGATGACTGGATTTCCGGGGAGGAGTCACTGTGGCTCATTCCAGCCTCCCATGTAGAAGTCCCAGGAACCACTTTATCACGAACGTCATTCATGTTGGCAATTGGTTATCAGACAAAAATCTACTTATTGCATGAAAAACCTATGTGAAATGAAGGAATTCCAAGACTCTCTAGACTTGCATATTTACCAATAAGATTCCTGCTTCACAATATTCATGGCTTGGAATAACATAATATTAGCGCCAAGAAGCATTTATAGAAAATGACATTATGTCAAAGAAACACATGTTATTTCATCAAGTAAGTAATTCTAAAATATCATAGATTAAACAGTTAACCAGTGAAACAATATAATTATTACGAAAACACCGTGTCGTACAATTTACAAAATATCTTGATGCAGCTCACAAACTATGAACTATAAAACAGACGACCGACTTCATAGAAAATTATGTGCACAGTAGCTAAGCACGCACGGAGCACGCACACACGTGCGTTTGAGTGCACACACACAGTGCGTGTTGTTAAGGGATGCATCTGTCTCTTTCTAAAGAAAGAGAAAGAGACAGATCTCGAATTCGGCGGGAAGTGAAGAGTTTTCTGCAAGTAGGTTTTATTGAGCTTAGATACCAAGGAGTTTCGGTTTTCAAGGAGACTGGTTTCCGATTCTCTAGTTTTTCCTAACCAAATACTGTTTAAAAATTCAAATGAAACAAGCAATATTTATTTCTAGAAATAATTTTATTAAAGAAATCCTACAAAATCAGATCAGTAATGTTCTTAAAAATGCTGGGGTCCGAAGTGGCGGTCCATAGTCTATGCCTACCCCACCTGTGGGACACAGGCGTGAGCTTTATGTATGTATGTAATCCTACAAAATTACAAATACAGCGGATTAAACAATTGAGAACATGAAGTCGTTTTAGCACGATACATTTAGTAGGTGGGTATGGTATGGGTATGATATGGTAAGTGTCGATCACACGCGCTGGCGCATTTATAGATACGTAACTAGCTTTGAGACGCATTTTAGTTTTAGAACTTTGTGACAGAAATACAAAACCCAGCTTGCAACGGAATTCTGTCAAGCGGTCTTAATATCAACGTGCCATTATACATGATAAAATAAAAACTTATATCTGGTTATCTTATAGTTATTGTCTACGACAGCACTTTTGAGTTTTTGGCCCGCGTAGATTCGACTTAATAGCTCTATCTCCTGAGTGATTTAGGAGTTAGCGGAAATACATACAGATAGACAGACAGACGCGGAAAGCGATTTTAATTTATATTATCTATGGATTATTACATTATTATTGTCAGTCTAAATGTATTTCCGGTAAATTACGCAACGGATTTTGATGTAGTTTTCACCATCAGTTAGATCACTTCTTAACGATTATTTATACCTGTGTATAAAATACATGTTTAATATAGTAAAGAAAAGTCGAGAAAACCTGTGCGTAGCTAGTAAATATTATAAATATCGTTGTCCTTAGTATTAGTGCCAATTAATACTCTTTGCTTTACTATTCGTCGGCACTCACCCTTCTGGCGATTAACTTTATAATAATACTTTAAACAATAACAGTCTTAGCATTTCTACTTGTTCTATAACTAATCTTAATATTGTTGAATAATAAACAATCATATTGTACGGTGAACGTATGTTACAATACGTTTCTTGTAATATTGGCCATTATACATATAAAATAATTCATTGGTTGTAAATTATACAATTGATAAACAATTTAAAATAGTCAAAAGTGTCAAGACTAATTACAATAGTTTGATTTATTTTAACAATATTTAGCCAGTGCTTGTATTTTAATAGTGTTAGTAAACTATAAATAATTGAATCTAGGTACAACATTTAAAACGAAAACGAACACAAATTGTAAATCAAGCAATGGGAGAATTGTCTTAGTGTCTAGTATTGGTGGGACAGGTGAATAGCTATTATAGCTTTATCTAATTTGCAGTCGTCAGCAGTTGTAGAATTCCACCAGCGATGCTTCCGCAAATCTCACCTCTCGGGCGTCACCATAGTCGACTTTCACTGTTAACATAAGACATGTATTAGAATCGTCCCACAAAAACCCAGCATACACAGCAAAACAATTCTCTAAATCTGACCTTTTTTACTGTAACCCGAAATATAAATCTGTTTCATACATTTATTAGTAGATGCCAAGTTGATGATATAATGAGAAAAGGCAAAGAGTTATTCATTCATTGAAGAGAGAGCCTACGTTCGAAGGCGGGACACATTATGGGCTGATAAATAATGACGATGATGATCCCCATTTTATTTTGAAATATTCAAATAATGCTAATGTAATAGGCAGTAACTAGGCGTCTGATTTAAACCCACTAATCATAACGACCAAACACTAAATTGTTGAGTTATCGCTGCAGGGTGTTGACACATGATTTTTTGCAATACGGAAATGTCGACACACCGTTTTCGATAATCGTTATAACGAAAATCGAACCACCACTTTCACACTCAAATATGTAGGGAAACCATTCGAGGGCACCCTTCTAAAGCATTAATAAACAGAAGGCAGAGCATACTCACATGCTGCGATTGTTGCTCCTCATCGTCTTCCTCTTCCGTGAAGGCCGGCAGGAGCTCCTCGGGCCATGGCACTGCGCAGCGCGTGTCTCCATGACATCTGTTTGCGTTCAAGTGATATTAGTCGTTGAGGACATAGATATGGAAATTGAAGCAATTATTCATTTCATCGTGTGAAACCTCTGGTGTCGCAGTTTCGTGCTGCCCAAAAGGCCTCCGGTGTGGCTTATCTCGACTGCTAGCAATCGATAGCAATCGGGAACGACGGTAACACCACCTAACAACGTCATAAATATCATCAGCGGTACTATCTTAGTACAAGGAATAACTTCACAAGTTAGGGATATGAAATAAATAAACGCGGACCGCGCGAAGTTGCGGGCAGAAGCTAGTTGAATAATGAACTATATCTTACTTCATCATCACAGCCCGTAACAGTCCACTGCAGGACTTATGGCCTCTCCCACGAAAGGGGAGGTTATTGCCATAATCTCCACGCTTGGCAGGCGGGTTGGAGATCGCAGTGTTTAAATATAATAATGTAAAACGCTGCTGCCCATTTTCCAGACTACGGAGACTCTTGATCTTTTGCCTCGAAAACACTAGTCGCCTTGTACGACACCCATGAATGTAGGGGTTGGTGCTATTCTACTCTGCCGGACACCACACGGCAAACGTCTAAAAACCGAAAACCACTAACTTATCCGTAATACTCTCATCGAGATCCACGTCCGGCGACAGCATCCTGCGGCGTTCGCGCGCGCTGAGGTACGCCGCCGCGTCGGTGGCCAGCGCTGGCGCACCATGTACGCCACCACGGGGGCTAGGGATACGGCTTCCGTGTGGAACGCTGAGGGGAAGGGGGTAAATTAATAAGTAAATGTGTTTGGACAAATCCATGCAGCGCCATATGGCCCCAAAGTAAGTAAAGGGTTAGTAGACAGACCCCCACAGGCGGGTATGTATGTTATAAATAAATATGCTTGGACAAAATCACAGCGTCATCTAGCCGCAAAGTAAGCATAGCTTGTGTTATGGACGTTAGATATTGAATCAAATGAATATTCTAATAATCATTATAATTTAGACGCCTTCTAGGCTAGAGTGAATAGGCTGTTCCTAGCCAGAAATGCTCCATCATCTGCCGCATCGTGTGACCACCAGATGAGATGGCTTGATATCTTACCTGCGTGAATATTATTCCTGTGTGCAATTTCCAATTTCCTTCCTTATGCTACAAGGGGTCCGTAGTATGTGCTCGCCGATCGATCGTGCTACCATGCTGCGATGTAGCCAACTGAAAGCCACATCCATAATGAAACCTTCAAAGACCTATTCAATTCATCAATTATAAAAAATAAATGAAACATCCTTACATCACGCGTCACACAGGAGGACTGGAGTTAGTCTTGTAGCGGTCTTCTCATTTAAATTATTTATGTCTGAAAGAAAAAAAAATTAGTTAGTAAATATTAACAGCGAGATGATCCATTTACAAGACAAATGAAATAAACACCAAATGACGAAACAATCCATATCATTATTTTCGTCCATTTGAAGAAAAAACCACATGCAAACTAGAATGAAACTTATAATTTTAAGTAGTAGGTTAGGTACATAAGTACCTATTCAAATTAAATAAACAACTACATCCAAACATGAATCCCTTGTTAAATTTTCAGCATCTCATCTATTTTTTATTGTATTAATTAATATGGATTGATTCATACATTAACTAGGTAGTATAAAGCACCAAAAGTACATTATCACACAATAACTAGGTTGGTATATCAACCTAGTTATTATGGGTTAACTTTAAATAAATAAAAATGGGCTAAATAATGTAAATAAGTAGAAAATCTTATGCACACTATTTATACCAAATAGAATAATCTTATAGTTAAGAAAGCAATTTAACAATGAAGCAAGCATGCATGCCTTGTATGGAAAATTTGATAAGTACTTGTTCTAAACTTAAAAATATGTACTAATACTGACTGCAATTGTATTTCTGCGTAATCGACACCTATAACTATGACCTTTGGATACTTTATTCTTAATCAAATCTTCCATTTCAGCTGACTTAGGTCTCGAATCGACGTTGTGGATACGTCTATTAAAATTAATACACCATTGTCTGACTTGCATTCGAATCACATATAGCCAAAATGCTGTAATAAAATCTTGTTTGTGCTGAAGGCACGTAAACCACGAGATCTCAATATTACTTTCCAGAGCCTTGATGAGGTCTGGATAAATGTAAACACTACAAATACCCGGCACAGTTTTGTCAATTATATAAATAGAATGCCAAACCAGTGAACAGAGTTCCTTCGAGGGATAATGTAAGTTTTGCTTGCCAGAATTATATTCGCGTCTTTCAATTAAAGCATGGAAAGATTGTACATCTGCAGACAATAGTGCATTATTACAATTAGTACAATCACCACACAACAATTTAGGTAGCAAGCAACGACAGATTGCCCCAGCGATGTATGATACTGCTTGAGTCTGCATAACATTTTCACATGGAATGGAACTTTCAATCAAAGTTGCATTCTCTGTAATAATCTCAGAATTAAGTATATGACTGGAAGTTGTCATCTTTTTGGCTACTAACTTAGACAAAGTGCCTAACATTTTATCATCATCACTGGCGCAATTTGTGTATAACGATTTACCCGTTGAAATGTTATTGATTAATAACGTTTTATAGGCAGACACAAAGTGGCAACAATTGGGATTCGTATTGGCGCCACCTTGCGCTCTAATTTGCCCAAAAAAGTTTTCCAACGGGTCTTGATTTAGACGCCTCAGGCTTAAAAACTTAATCCCTTCAATTTTCCTTAAATCAGTCCAAAGATGTTTTACTGTCTTAATGACATTAATAAAATTTCTAAGGCAAAGGGGATTACTTTCTCGTGCATCTGGGGCGTCAAATTTCATTGAACTCAATTTTTTTAGAGCCTCATTCCAAAAATCTAAATGACCAGAATTGACACTCAGAGCTTGTTTTAACTTGCCACTTGTATGACCGAATCCATTCAAGGAATCAAATAAATCATTGACAAATAATAGAAGTTCAGCTGTAAAAAAACCATTTTCAATGTATGTAGTATTAGAAAAACCAAACCCATGCTCTTGATGAATCAAGAGCATATACTTCATGTAGAGGTCTAGCGATGTAGACACCTGCCTACAAGCATAAAATCACACACATGCATTAATAAAAATCATATTTAACTGCAACACCACATTCCCATAAAGCAGAGCATCCCATATAAGCCTACCATATGAAATCCGTCTCCATATGTGGAGCAGAAATCCATATGACATGGTTACTTACCTACTAAACACCTGTGCTGCAAGCTTCACCTGTAAATGTAAAAGATATAAACATGAATATTCCATTTGATCATTTATTTTTATTTTACTTAATTTGTTTAATCACAAGTTACAAAACTGCAGTAGTAAATATTATATCCTTTATCACATTAACACAGTAAAACTAGATACTAGACTAAGGCATAGAATAAGTGGTGGCTAAAATTTGAAGACTATATTATATAATTTACTAGTGACCTGCCCCGGCTTCACACGCGTGTTCTCGGGATTTCTTTATTATAATAATTAAAAACCTTCCATTTTTCTTTCCTTCTATAAATGATAGTGAACACCGCATCAAAATCATTTCTATGGCTATACCACCAGTATAAAATGAGTAAAAACAATTAGGTTAGTACATAAAAACATAATGCATAATAGTAAACAATGTAAATACCTTCATCTTGTCGTATGACTTTGGGTCGAGATGCTTGTCAGTGAGACGGATGGTGCGGGCTTTGCCACCACAACCATCCGCCTTATACAGTGTCTTTAGAAAAGACCACTGTGCGCGCTTTCCATTAAGGAGCACATCTTTTTTCTGAAAATTATTTCGGAAACACTTTAATAAATGGGGCACATCATATATATGGTATATGTTATAGTTGTCTACAACATATTGCAGAATATTGGCATCATTACTATTGTTGTTACGCAATAGTTCAGCTCTAGTATCTGATATCAATGAGTTTATTGCCGCAACATTGGCAGATCCCTGGTCACTAATTGTGGCTCTAATTGAAAATCCACTATTTAAAGTACTTGAGATAATTTCTTTAAGGATATTCTTTAAATTACAGGTTTTCACACCATCTTTAACAAAATAAAAAGCTATTGGTATTTTCCAATTACTAAAGAGGCCACGTAACATGAAAACTAAAGCTTTGTCAGCAACATTTGAAGAACGTTTGCCGGACCCAAGATCCTCAAAGCCTTCTATTACTCCGGTTTGAAAATTAAAAGATAAATTTTTACTAATGGCCATTTCATCAAACAACAAAACACACTGTTTGTCTGACTCAGATTTATTAGGTGAAATGTCTGCCAAATGCTGGAAAATAAAATCATTGATACCAGGTCTAAGTGGGATATTTGACAAGAGTGTATTGATAGTAGATTTGCTTGGAAGTGATAAAAAGTTACGCATGAACCTATAACATTTAGGACTTAATTTAAACAAAGAAAGAGCAAAAATTTTCTCAGCATCAGTATATCTACGTCCCTTAGGTGTGACACCAGTCAGGCGTAATTGGGAATCTACCAGCAATTTTCCCAAATGGTTTAAGCTACTGTATTTGGAAAGAAGACGCTTGGTCTTGGGGCAATGCAAATTACTTTTCTGCTTCAGTCGCAAAAATTTTGACTGTAAAGCACGTAATTTGTTTTTTAGAATATTGTTGCTCCTACGTAATTTTTGTTTCCTTGGAGAGTTGTCACATGGTAACAAGCGCACTCTAGGAACAATATCACGTTTGTTTCTGATCTCACGTCTGCTCCTACAAACAGGAGTAGTACACTCAGACAGAGGTATGGAGCTAACAATGGAAGGCCGCTCATGTTGGTCAGAGCTCAATACATCTGTCGATGTAGAAGGCCGTGGTGAACAGTAAACTGACTGTTCTCTCGAACTGGCTCCTACATAAAGAGATGTAGGTGTCGAGGAGTGGTCAGCTGAATGTTCATCAGAGCTGAATACACCAGTAGATGTAGAAGGCCTTGGTGAACAGTAGGCTGACTGTTCTCTCAAACAGGCTTCCACATCAAAAGATGTGGAAGGTGTTGAGAGGTGGTCAGCAGAATGCTCATCAATGGGGGCAAGTTGGGTTGTAGGAGAGCTTATCACATCAACATATGGATGTGACTCTTGGGGCAGTGCTTGTGCAGTAAGGTTGAGAGCACAATTGGATTTGAAAAAATCTACAACCTTACACTCCAATTTACCGTTAGAATTAAACGGGGTTAATTCTAGACAAAGCTTCTTGGAACTTGAAGGTTGAAAATAACGCAAATCCAAACAACTAGGTAAATTTACCGTGGGATATGTGTTGTGCTTAAGCACCGAACGTCCCTGCGCATTTATAAAAATATCGTCAGGAGTGAAATGGCGAACACAAATACGTAAATTATCATACTGGCTACGATGATAGTCTAGCAAGAATGGACAATGGTTTATCCATACTTGAAAACGAGAACTATTTGTGTACGGGATTGCAAACAATCTAGAATTAGATTGTCGGCTTCGGCAACCGGGAACTGCACAACTTCTACCCATAGTTGTTAAACGGAAAAAATATTGGATAAAATCAAAGGGAAATACTAGCAAAATCAAAATACATACAGTATTACAGTAGGGCCGTAAATACACTAATACGCACGAACACAAAACACAGAATTAAAACGCTAAACGCCCTGCAAATTTATCACTTCACACACAAACCTAATTTCACTAAACTCTTCAATAACTATTAGAAATATAAAATTGAAAATGCTTAGGAAAGAAAACAACGTCGGTCGCGTCACAGCGGCAGACAAAGTACACAAATTGGTTTGAACTAGTTTATAGTTGTTGGAATAATAACCGTCGATTTGCAAAGTTTGTTTTTCACAAGCAACTACTACAGTTGATTCTTATCCTTACGTAATAAAGTCGCAAGTTCGCATATAGTCTGTTATGCATATGCACGGGATGGAGGGAAAGGGACAAAATTCTTTTAATATGAGTAAGTGGAGATGGATACATCCCAGAGGTAACATTATTATTATTATTACTAGACATATTTAGGTATTGCCAGTTGGACCGCCCTGATGCAGCTCTCCCAAGCACCGCCATCACAGAATGACCACAGACTACGAAGAAATCCTATAGATGAAGACGACAGACAGCTACCACAGACATTGAAGACGTAAACTTCCCACACACGATAAGATAAGTTAACACGTTGACGAACATTAACACTTACAGGCGTCGGTGCTGTTAAAGTTATATGCCAGAACGCCTGTCGACGTAACGTTTTAATCACAGACATAACAGACTAAACACAAATCACAAATATTCCCTGTTCGCTCGCTCTACAATAATTATGAATCTTGCTATCCCGTTTTTTCATCCCTTGGAATAAGTTCACGGAAAATGACGTGCGCAATGTTTTGAACATTCGACATATTGCTCGAGGGCCTATCGACCTGACGTTTTTTTTGAAACATCGGTGTAAATTTTATAATTTCCTAATAAAATTTAAATTAAACCATTTAAAAGATTGTAATTTTGTGTGTAATTTAGTGCACATTTATGTGAAAGCGCAAAGTATGGAAATACACCTAGATTATCCTTTCACCGGTAAGTAAACATTCGTGGTCAAGGCGATCCCAAATAAATTTTAGAAATTGTGACAAAAATATGCATCGAAATAGTGTGAATTTGCATTAATTGAAATGCTTTACCTTAAAACAACATGCCATTAGAGATAGATTTAAAATTATTGGCAAATTAAGCAATATTTCGGTGTCCAAATAGGTACGAAAATATTTTGATGCTAACAGGGTCGGACTTAGTATTTATTGTATAGTATTTTATTACTCAAATCTTGTGAATAGCGGTTCACAATTTTATATGTATCAGGGTTCCATACCAAAAATGTACCTAGATGACATTTTAAATGTTCAGACATTATATGAAACAACGGATTAATCGCGTATTTACGTTTATTTACATAAATATTTGTTTTTCTAGGTTTCCTAAAGACCAGACATGGTTATGTCTGGGTTGCAAATTGGAAGTGCTGCGTTGTAAACATTTTGAAGAACAAGATAATAATTAGATGCAAGTCCCTTCTGTCCTGCTGCACCAGCATCATATGAATTTTTACTGAAAATAAAGAATATGCTGCTTGTTTAATATATTATTGTATCTATCCTTTTCATTATTATTATTTTTTTCATGACTATGTCCTCTAGAGGGCATCATATTAAATTTGTGAAGTCACATAGGCCAACCTGTGAACAATGAAGACGCTTTTAACTATAAGTAAGTAGGTAGGTACCTACTTAGTTTAGAAGTTATGAGGCAACAAATAAACATTAATACCGGTCAAAATCATAACCCTCCTTTTTGCTAAAGCAAGCACTGCCGATTCACGGTATGTAGGATCGAGAGATCGAAAAGACGGTGGTAGGTATCAGGGCATGGCTTTGATTCACTAGACACCTTACCTTTTATTATAATGTCAATATTAAAATATATAAGGACAAGCTTAAAAAAATTGCATAGTCATCTGGAGCGAACAACAAGTCAGATTTGTTTGTGTTCGTTACGAGTAGAAAGTCGTAGCAAAATATAACTCATGATGGGCTGCCTTGTTCCGTCCCTGCATTTGCATTAGTGTGTGTGTTATAGAGATGTGTGACATTTTGTCTCATATTTAAACTCTAAATGTACTCTCTGCTTCTGTATAGAAAACTTTTTTCTCTATGGTTTTAATTTACATATAATCGGACGATGGACGTCGCCCGACCAATAGCACGACCGTTGCCAATTAGGACAGCGCCTTACGCACTAAAATTTTTCATACTAATGCATGGAAAATCATTTTATAGTGCCATCACCGCAGAAGTAAATTTGATTTTCTTAGGTCTTTCATAGGCCCTCAGCGTAAATGCATGTGTCGCTACCTCGGCGTCGTAACCTCGGTCTCGTTGACGTTCCGGTAACGGGCGGTGGACAAACGGCCTTACTGTCAACGTGTAACGTTCAAAAATATATCTACACAAACTATTACATACACATATGTGATGTTTGGCTTCCCACTTTTCCACTACGTGTTTTTTCATACATTAGTCAATGTACTTACTATATACAATGACATATTTTTGAAAATGCATTTACAACACTACGCCTTTAGGCAATAATGAAATTTATGGTAGTGTATCATAAGCAAAAACCATTCAGACAGGATTGTCCATCAACGTGTTAAAGTTCCGAGCTCAACTTTTCAGTCTCGTCTCTCGAGTGGGCGTTCCGTGCCGAGCAAATTGTAAACTACCCGCTTTGGGTGAACTGTTGTTCTTCCTATTCACATAGCCAACAGCAGCAATGTAATTACACAGTTTACACAATTATAATTACGAATTCAATGTCACTATTTTACCCAATAGGGATAGGGACCAATCACAGCAAGGCAAATCCTGAGAGAGCTGCGTGCAGCGACGTTCAATTCGAGTTAGGCGGTGGTGGGGCTATACTTTGTCAAATATAGGATGATAAATTTGACAGTTCACAGTAGGTCGTAGTCGATTATCGATTATCATTCTCATATAAGCTGAAATCGATGGTTGCATGGTTATGCTGTATGTATTATACAAAATAAACTATTTTTTTTTTCATTTGAATTTATAATTTATTAATACTACATTAAAAACCCTTACACAACGATTTCGACACGTGAGTATTTTTATTCGGTCAGTCTGTCTATTCCGTAGAATACGCGCGAGTCGAAATCGTTGTTGTTAAAGGTCTCTCAGGGCGAAACACAAACAATAAATTAGAATTTAGTCGCAAAATATGATATAATTACCTAAATGTTAATTTTGAATAGTCGATTATTTTATTTGAAAACCGATTTTCGGTGTACTGTTGTTATTCGTTATTTGTAGCACTTCACTAAAGGGGCGGTACCTGTCCATGAAGTACGACATTATCCGTATATTGTGTTTGTTTTTACTTGGCATAAGTAGTAAACAAACATCACTTGATCACAAATCACGACATTCCGAAAGAATCACAAAATTTAAGCCATCACAATTAGGTGTAGACATTCGTTTATATACAAGCGCATTATTTTCCATCAAAAACTGCAAACATTAACCTCATAAATAACATATTTTAGCAAACATATAAAATTATTTACCGGCTGTCAAAATAATGCCGTGTCATTGGCTAGAATGGATCCGTCAACTTACGACTGTTTTGTCGTTTCAATGGCACGGCAGTATTATGCCAGCAAACACGCAGCAGTCTCAGTGGCGCCATCTGGTGGATTGGTCTTATCCAAAAACCTTCATTAGAATTTCGGTGTTCGCGATTCCACAGTACACCACGAGGCACTACTGATACGCTCTGCTGTCAAAATAAAGTCATTTCATTGGCCAGAACGGATCCATAATTTTACAGCTTCTGTCTTCTATTTTGACACTGGACTTTGAACTCAGTACACCATCTGGTTACAGGAAGACTGTCCACAAACAGCGTTTCTGTTGTGAGTTTACACTACACTTACTAGAATAAAGTTAGTACTGAAACCTTCCTCTCTAATAGTGGAGAGTGGAAAGTGTGTATGTAAATTATGAATATGTATCATGAATATTACAATTAGGTGTAGACATTAGAAAAACTGCAAAAATGAACCTCATAAATAACATATTTTAGCAAACATAAAATCTCACAAAATTCCCGGTTTATTGAAACAAAATGTCGGTTCGTCATTTCATTGTAGGGATGAGGTGAAGTGAATGAATGATTCGCGCAAAGGTTCAGATTTTTGGTTTTATTAAAAATAATACTCTTTACGTAAATTAATAATTATTTTTCAAACTGTATCGGTTATTATTTATGTATACGTTAATTTTTGGTGTCTAAACGTTAATCTAATCGTGATGGGATCCAGACGTTTCGTTCATTTCATTCATTCGCTTAATGAATTTACACATTCACACAATGGTTCCCAACCCTTTGAAATGTCAAACTTTATCGAAACGCCATACGTCGCCGTACGCCAGACGTAAACAAACTACATAAGTAGTAGTAGTAGATTTTTATAATTGGCATAAGCTAAGTTCAAAAATCGTACCTATAGTACATTTTACCGGAAAAAACACGATACTTCATAGGCGTGCGCCAAAATCCAAGAATTTGTGAGTTGTAAAAATTATCACCTATATTCATAGAGAAAAAATTTTCTATACAGAAGCAGAGAGTACATTTAGAGTTTTAATACGAGACAAAATTTCACACATCTCTATAACACACACACTAATGCAAATGCAGGGACGGAACAAGGCAGCCCATCATGAGTTATATTTTGCTACGACTTTCTACTTGTAACGAACACAAACAAATCTGACTTGTTGTTCGCTCGAGATGACTATGCAATTTTTTTGTCCTTATATATTTTAATACTGACATTATAATAAAAGGTAAGGTGTCTAGTGAATCAAAGCCATGCCCTGATACCTACCACCGTCTTTTCGATCTCTCGATCCTACATACCGTGAATCGGCAGAGCTTGCTTTAGCAAAAAGGAGGGTGATTTGAATGATTTTGACCGGTATTAATGTTTATTTGTTGCCTCATAACTTCTAAACTAAGTAGGTACCTTCCTACTTACTTATAGTTAAAAGCGTCTTCATTGTTCACAGGTTGGCCTATGTGACTTCACAAATTTAATATGATGCCCTCTAGAGGACATAGTCATGAAAAAAATAATAATAATGAAAAGGATAGATACATTAATATATTAAACAAGCAACATATTCTTTATTTTCAGTAAAAAATCATATTATGCTGGTGCAGCAGGACAGAAGGGGCTTGCATCTAGTTATTATCTTGTTCTTCAAAATGTTTACAACGCAGCACTTCCAATTTGCAACCCAGACATAACCATGTCTGGTCTTTAGGAAACCTAGAAAAACAAATATTTATGTAAATAAACGTAAATAAGCGATTAATCCGTTGTTTCATATAATGTCTGAACATTTAAAATGTCATCTAGGTACATTTTTGGTATGGAACCCTGATACATATAAAGTTGTGGACCGCTATTCACAAGATTTGAGTAATAAAATACTATACAATAAATACTAAGTCCGACCCTGTTAGCATCAAAATATTTTCGTACCAGATACGTAGGCTACAGCCGGAGGGTTGAAAAAAAACCAAAATGATTTAACTAAATATAATTAATTAAAATAAAAATTACAATAAAACTTAGTAGAAACTAGTTCGAAGTGTGAATCTAGAATGACTTAAAATTACGTGAAATCGTGGTCGGTGACGATGCGGCGTCAGCAGCACGTGGCCGTCCACGGGTCGGGCAAACTGCATCGCTTGTAATTCCCGTCGGTGAGGTGAGTGCTGCGTCATGGTATAGGTGTATGTAATTCCTCCACCCGAAGATCAGCAACTATTTTAGGATGTTAAGAGAAAATGTTGCTGGAATGTTCCCCGGTTGATCTTCCTTCTTGTCATTAACATGGTAGATTGGTTCATGCGGTGTAATAGGGTCAGGAACTGTAGATTTATTGAGGTTTCTCCTTTGATAGTGGCGTAGAGTGAAGAGCGATATAATTGCAGTTGCGATCAGCACCATGATGTAGAGTGGGATGGTGGTGTGATACACGATGTCTTGAGCTGGATGTTCAAGTTGAATGGGAGCTTCTATCATCAGCTTGTCTTGAATATCATGTAGTCCTCTTAGGTCGATGGAGTTGAGGCTAACATGCGTTAATGCTGTATCTTGATCTTCAGCCGGGTATGGGATTTTCATCAAGGTGAAAGGGTGCCCTTGTAGTTTGTCATTTTCATTAATGATGGTGAACTCAGGCGTGCGTAGATAACAGTTTACAGGAATTTTACCTATTTATTAAAATATTGCTCAATTTGCCAATAATTTTAAATCTATCTCTAATGGCATGTTGTTTTAAGGTAAAGCATTTCAATTAATGCAAATTCACACTATTTCGATGCATATTTTTGTCACAATTTCTAAAATTTATTTCGGATCGCCTCGACCACGAATGTTTACTTACCGGTGAAAGGATAATCCAGGTGTATTTCCATACTTTGCGCTTTCACATAAATGTGCACTAAATTACACACAAAATTACAATCTTTTAAATGGTTTAATTTAAATTTTATTAGGAAATTACAAAATTTACACCGATGTTTCAAAAAAAACGTCAGGTCGATAGGCCCTCGAGCAATATGTCGAACGTTCAAAACATTGCGCGCGTCATTTTCCGTGAACTTATTCCAATGGATGAAAAAACGCGATAGCAAGATTCATAATCATTGTAGAGCGAGCGAACAGGGAATATTTGTGATTTGTGTTTAGTCTGTGCCTATATTAGACAAAGCATAGTGAACGGATCAAAACGGCGTGTCTGGGGCGGGCTATACCGCTGACAGCGACCGATCCGTTTGGACTAGGCTTTATTTATTTGACATTTATCAATCAAAATGTTTCTGGTTCTGTTGACTTTTGTATGAATAATGAATATTAATGTTCAAATTCAAAATAATATCAAAACTTGTTATTTTGAAATAATTGTATAATAATGGAGATCCTAAAAATACCGCAACTACCAACAACTTTTTCATACGAAGAATTGTGCACAGAAACAGTCGATTATCAAAATGTTAATTACGACGAATTTTTTAATCGCTTTATGTACAAAAATGTACCTTGCATATTGAAAAACGTATCATTAACGTGGAAGTGTACGAAAGATTGGATTATAGACGATATGATAAACATAAATTACATTATTGATAAATTTGGCGAACTAGAGGCCCCTGTAGCGGACTGTAATAATGTTACTTACAACTCGCACAATAAAGCCAAAATGAAAGTAGTAGACTATATGAACTATTTTTCCATAAAAGAGAAAAACCAATTACTGTACCTAAAAGATTGGCATTTAAAGCAATTGGCTCCAAATGAAAGTTTTTATGATATTCCAATGATTTTTGCCTCAGACTGGCTAAACGAGTATGCAGTAGATCACAATGAAGATGATTTTATGTTTGTTTATATAGGACCTACAGAGACATGGTAAGTTTCATTATTGCAATAGATGGATATCCAATTGTCACTCTTGCATTCAGTAGATAATCAGCCAAATAATCCAGCTTGTGGCAGTGATCCACCACAGATTTCTGGTGAGTTACACACTAGTCCACTTAGGGTAGTTACTCAAAATTTTTAGATAAATATAAATATGTTTAGCAAGATTGATTAGATACAGTAAGAATGATGTGCATTTATATTTTATTGTTTCAGGACCCCATTACATGTAGACGTATATAATTCTTACAGCTGGTCAGTTAACATAATAGGTAGAAAAAAATGGGTATTATTTCCACCAGGTGAAGAAAATAAATTAAAAGACCAATATGGTAACCTACCATTACTTTTTGAGCCAGAAAAGTTTGAGAATGTTAAATATATTGAACTCATCCAAGAGAAAGGTGAAGGTATATTTGTTCCTTCTGGGTGGCACCACCAAGTTATTAATCTATTGGACACTATTTCCATAAATCATAATTGGGTCAATGGATGCAATATAAAACATGTTTGGCAAGCAATAAATAACAATTTAAACGCAGTGGAACATGAAATCTCAGATTTGAAAAATGACCCAGAATATTCCTCACAATGTCAAGTAATACTGAAGTCACTTTTTGGAATGAACCATTTGGAATTTGTAAATTTTCTTGAATACTTTGCTAAAAAACGATTACATCAATTAGATAGTCTAAATCCTATAAGTTTTGGAGGTTTCATTTTAGGAAAAAATAACATTTTATTTGATTTAAAAAATATATTGCATATAATGCATTTGATTTGTAACCATCCCCTTATTATAGGCAATAACTCACTAATAAACAAAAATAACCTTATGAATACCATAAACCATATTTCAAATATGTTAGATAAACACGATGTAAACTATAACTTTGACATGTTGATAGCATAAACATGACCTTTCTTAATATATTGATTAATTTCAATGTCGCTGTAACCTAATTCTTTCATTATCTGGATAGTGTGTTGCCCAGGCTTCGCTTCTGGTTGTTTACCAACTGACACACCAGGTGTACAAGAGAGTCTTGGAGATGGGTTTGGAATAAGCATATTATCACTATTTCTGTAAAACGTATTTCTTGTTTTGTGATACATGTGTTTATCTACAGTATCCACATTTAAAACAGGTGTGACACAAGCATCTAAATTATCAAAAACAATACACCATTCTTCTTGTGTTTTTGTTATGAAAACCTCTTGAAATTTTTTTTTACATAGTTCTGCATCACTTGTTTGCCCATAGTCATGTTCAGAAAGTTGTAGTCCTTTTAAGAAATTTGCATAAAATTGAGGCTCTAATGCCCCTACAGCCATATACTTTCCATCTTTTGTTTTGTAAGTCATATAGAATGGGCAGCCGCCATCCAAAACATTTGTTCCTGGTTCTCCTAACCAAATTGGCAACATTTGTGATTTGAATATCCACGAACCCAAATAAGCAGAAGCCTCTGACATACTACAGTCTATGATCTGACCTTTTCCTGTAACTGATCTCTGAAATAGTGCAAGAAGAATTCCTGTAAAGCATGTCAAACTTCCACCTGCAAAGTCTGCAATCAAATTAAGTGGAGGCACAGGTGGCTCTTTATTCTTACTAAGCATAGAAAGTAAACCTGACATAGCAATATAATTAATATCATGTCCTGCTTTTTCTTTATAAGATCCGGTTTGACCGTATCCAGTAATTCTTGCATAAATTAAGCGAGAGTTTTCTTCTAGAAGTTGTTGAGGTGCTAATCCAAATTTTTCTAGAACTCCAGGTCTGTATGTATCCAATAAAACATCAGATGTAGCACACATTTTCTTCAATATTTTTATTCCTTCCTTGGTTTTAAGATTTAATGATATCATTTTCTTTCCATTAGAATAAATATAAAAAGGATCTGGGTCTATCTGTAACAATAAAATAAAAATAGGTAATTTTCAGGCTCCCAATGTAATAATTCAAGTTTATATTTTGTGTGGCTAAATATTAGGTCTTTACCTATGAAATTGCCGTTCTGCAATACTGGCCATTTCAAATCAAAATATTTTTTGTTTGGCTAAGAATTCTAATTTCAAATTAATTTTATTTTAAAAACATGGAATTCTTTTTCCAAAAGTAGTCATTTGTTTATTGATTAGTGTAACATTTTCATCGCATTTAAATCTTTTTCGTCATCATGGATACATTAAAAATTCGAGTAATTATGGAATATGAGTACCGTCGTGGCAGCAACGCGGCACAAGCGGCACGCAACATCAACGACGTTTAAGGAGCTAACACTACAAACCAACGCACCACCTGTCATTGGTTTGCTCGCTTCCGTTTTGGAAATTTCGACGTGAAAAATGAACCTCGCGGTCGTCCGAAGACTTTGGTCGACAATGACGAATTAAAGGCGATTGTAGAAGCTGATGATACACAATCTACGGCTGAATTAGCAGCAGCTTTCGACGTTAGCGTCAAAACAATATTGGTCCATTTGCGTCAAATTGGCAAGGTAAAAAAGCTTGACAAATGGGTGCCTCACGAACTCAATGAGCGCCAGCGCGAAGTACGCGTTGAGACGTGCCTTGCACTGCTCAACAGACACACAAATGAAGGAATTTTGAATCGCATTGTTACCTGCGATGAAAAATGGATTCTGTTTGATAACCGCATGCGCTCAGCAAGTTGGTTGGATCCTGGTTCAGCACCTCAACAATGCCCTAAACGAAAACTTACCCCTTTGGTCTAGCGCCGGTGTGATTCATCACAGCTTCTTACCCAACGGGGTAAGCATTACTGCAGATGTGTTCTGTGAAGAACTGAACACAATGATGCAGAAGCTGGCACATCTCCAACCAGCATTAGTCAATCGCTCGTCTCCGCTGCTCCTGCACGACAACGCGCGACCTCATACTGCACAGCAGACGGTCTCCAAGTTGCAAGAACTGGGGTTGGAAGATCTCCGTCATCCGCCCTACTCACCAGACCTTGCGCCTACAGACTACTACCTTTTCCAGAATTTGGATAACTTCTTGGCGGGAAAAAAATTCAATACCCGAGAGGCAGTACAAAATGCCTTTGAAGAATTTGTTGTCTCCCGTCCAGCTGATTTCTTTAAGAGGGGCATCAATAAACTGCCACTGCGTTGGCAAAGATGCATTGACTGCATGGGTGATTACTTCGATTAATACAAATACAAAATACATGAAAAAAATTCGTTTAAATTTTTTCATAAAACGGCAATTTCATAGGTAAACACCTAGTATTTTTCAGTGTTTTTGGAATTATCACTACCTACTTTAAAACAAAGTCCCACGCCAAGTCAGTCTGTCTGTTCTCGATAAACTCAAAAACTACTGAGTAGTTTTTATGCCGTTTTCACCAATAGACAGCAACTCATGAGGAAGGTTTAGGTGTATAATTTGTTAAACCTACCCATGACATAGACCAATATTATCCACTCCCTTGCAAAGCTGGGATGGGTTGCTAGTTGCCAATGAAACAAAGTTATGAAATGGGTATTTAGCTCTTATATATAAATTAACTCACTTTTTGTACTACAGTTACAGCAGCTCCAAAATCAGCCAGCATTGTGCCACAAAGAGGGCCTGGAGCTAATCCTAACATTTCTATTACTTTGATTCCTTTCAATGCCATTTTGTAATTGAATAAACAATGTTTATAGTAGCCAACCAATTATTTATAAGTATTCCTAACTTTTCTCTTTTATAAACGAGTGATTTTAGTAAGGGACAAAGTGCAACTCTGTACAACCAACCCAGTAAACAAAACGAATTGTATGAAGCTAGGTATACAGTTTAAATCAGAGACTATAGGTAGGTTCATAAAGTCAACTAAGTTATTGATAGTTAATTAAAGTATTACTATTAGACAATACTTTTTTAATAATAATTCTTAGCTTTTAATATTCTAATTCACTTATAAACTCCACCACACCAGCTAACACAACACCCGCCAAAGAAAGACAAACATGAATTTACATGAAACAAGTAAACAACTGAAGTTTGAACGTTCCGTTCTACAGATCAACGTCCAATACCCAAGGAGCCCTGCAGCGGTACCGCCTATCTCCAATTGAACGTCGCCATTTTAATCTCACCCTGTGGAATGACGTCACAGAATTCGTACACCGTATTGGTCAGAATAAACGAATTGAATGCCATTGGAGAGTAAAGCTTGACCGCGACAGAGGTGACCTGCAGCGGTGCCGCCTATCTCCCATTGAACGCCGCCATTATGATCCTACCAACATTTTTTTAAAGACAGACCACGATTAGGCCGAATCGCTTATAAAAAATATCTCTGTATGACAACTTATGCCAAGTTTTTTAAATTTCATAGAACGTCATTCATAAAAATCATAAAAAACAATTTGATTTTTGTAGGATTGTTTATTTTCGTGAGTTATGTAACATATTATTAAACAATTAAAAAGGAAGTGCGGGAGATAATTTTCAGCATGATTAATAATTTAGACAAACTAAAGTATAAGTTCAAGCTAATATAATAGGACCACGCTAAGTCCGAATCGACTGATGGCAATAATTTAGGGATGATCTATCCTTGTCAGTCCTTCTTGTAAACATTCAGATATTTGGCTTGAACTTGTACTTTTAGTTTGACTAAATTGTTAATCATGCTGAAAATTAACACTATCACTTCCTTATTAATTGTTTTGCATATTATTTAATAATATTTTTCATAACTCACGAAAATAAACAATTCTACAGAAATCATATTGTTTGTTATGACTTTTATGAATGAGTTCTATTACTATAAAAAACTTGTCATAAGTAGGCCAAACACCATACTACCTACCTACTTACGTATTGCATAGAAACCAGAGCCTACGTAGTGTTGTGTATCTGTGTGTATGGAGTGTACCTACCTACCTAAGCTACGATACAAGTGCAAGCTTACCTAATAGTTAATACCTATCAGTCATCATCCGAGCCACAAAAAAGCAAGAAAGTATGGTTTAACCGCGCTGGCACCTGATGCTGTTTATTTTCATAAAATAATTTTAAAAGGGTACGTACCTACATGCTTTAAAGGTCTAGGTTCCAGCTAGACTAGGAGACGCTACCTACCACCTAAACGTTAGAAGCGCAACCGTCTCCGTCGGTTCATTTCCGACGGGAAATAGGTAGAAAAGACAGTTCTTTTATCTTCTCATAAAAACATGTAGGTATTTAATGGAACCTGTCTGTAATGTGTTTCACCAAAACAAGACTCGACTCATAAGTGGTTCCCTACGCTACGTAGATACTTAGATGAGGGACCTGTGTCAGTAGGGACCTTGTACTTACCTATCTGTGTAGAGCCATTTTGTCAATTGAATGAAAGCCGTTTCAGTTTAGTAGATATCTACTTAAGTAGGTAGGTAGCTGACTATGTTCATTTTTATTTTGTTAAAGTACCTAGGTAGGTAGTATCTGCGGCAGCCCATATCGCGGCTCCGGCTGTCTCCCAGACTGATTAACATTTTGTTTTGTTTTTTATTTATTTAGGTTTCTACCTACCTAACCTACATATATACTATTTTTAAGCCTTTAGTTAATAACTAAGTATTATGAATTTAATTCTTATTTTACCTTTGTTGTGCTGGGGTGGTTTGCCCTGTTAGGTACCTAGTAGAAATCATCTCGGTGTTAATGACCTGATTTGGCTCTCGCGCACGAGGGCCTGGGGTCCGCCTTGACCATGATCCAGTATTTCGCATTTCAGGTACTTACAGTAGAGCGACTGTCATCTGACAGTCCTGAGTTCTGCCTGACTCTGCTACCAGAGAAATTTGATTACCTGACCAGATTGGATCATGGTTAGACATTCAGTCGCCTAAATGTGCAGGTTTCATCACAATGTTTTCCGTCACCGTAAAAGCATCGGTTAGTATTTAACTAATATAAGTACATAAGTCAGAAAAGAGTCACTGGTACATGGCGGCAGCGGGATTCGAACCCGGTACCTCTCGCGTACGAGTCGGATACCGTGACCTTAGGCCACCGACGCTCCGACACTATTTAAGCATACCTACCTATTGAAAACAATTTGTGTAAGTAAGTTCCTAGTTAATTTGGTAGAGCTTATTCATGTAGATAAGTAGGTAACATTTAGTTCGACGCCTGGTAGTAAGATGTAGAAGGTTCGTTTGTTTTGATAGGTATGGATGGCAAGAGGTTATTAAACTCCTCCTTATGGTGCGTACACACTCGACGTACGCCAACGAAGTGCTGTCGGTCGAATTCGCCGTTGGCTATAGCACGTTCTTTGGACTTCTAAGGTCCAATACTTGCATTTCGTTGTCAAGCAAGTAGCTTTGCAAGCTTTGGGAGTTTTGACCGATTCGGGCTCGTATTCGCACGTTTGTTCGTTGGCCTTAAGTATCCGCCCAAACTGCGTTTGGTCGATTGCTTCTATCCGTTATTACCGCCACACTGCGCTGCGGTTCGCCGGCCGGTACACGCTAACTGACAATCGTTGGCCGAAACCGGTGCGTGTGTACGTAGCATTATGCTCCTGGTAGTAGGCTTAAGGAGGTTGCTCTATTTTCATAGAGGTAGCACAAGGTCATTAAACTGCTCCTTGTAGGAGCATCAACTTGAAATAGAGCTGCGCTTAAAGCTTAAGTTATTTTTCTTTAAAAACGAAGATTCCCATATTCTTTCATCCTAACATACTAATATTATATGGATGGATAGATGTACTTACTCCGTCACGCAACTAATCAATAATTTTGATAACATTACTTATTTATCACTTATTATTATTGATAAAATACATTAAGCTTATAATATACCCAAAATAGCACGTAGCAGGGATAACATTTGGGGGATAATGATAATGAAACCATGGACGGTACGATAAACATCAAAGCAATATTAGGTTTCCAAGAATAAAGATACCTACCGACATTATTGGTGACATAATAAAATATCAATTTTTTTTAATCATTTATTCATCATCGTCATCCCGAAAACTGCCAGGGTCAGCTTAGTTATATAAAAAAAAACATTCTTCTCCACTTCGCCCGGTCTATCCTATCCTCGCGTCGAAAACCAATAGCTTTCGCATCCGATTTAGCAATGGCATCCATGGGTTCTTGAGCCACCCACGGGGTCTCCTTCCTGATACCGGCAGGTTCAGGCACCTCTTCTCCACGTATCCCCGGGGTTAATGCAACACGTGACCATATTTTTAGCTGTAACATGCTATAACTTTTGTTAGTAGAAGTCTTGTTAGTTGACCTAAATCAATAAACACCAGTGCATGCCAGCCCCCTCGACCTTAAGCGTACTTCGGACCGTACCGTACGAAACTTTCGGCGAAACTTTTGCCTTTGGTCGACCCTCTACATTCTCGCCTATTAGGGGTGTGGTGGTGTCCAAACGCGTCGACATTATATCCATTTTATCGGTGTAATATCGCTAATCTGCTTTAAACAAGGTCACAGAGGTGATGGCAGCTGCTCTACTGTAATTACTTGATCAACTAATATCTTTGATCATGGTCAAGTGTACCCCGAACCTGTTACGGGCACAAGCGCTAGGAATATAAATATAAAATCAATCGAATCGAGACGACAACGAACTATCTCTACTTAGTCTATGAAATAGGAGAGACATGCCAAACATACACGTGACTAAACGAATATAGGCGAATACTCCCTCTACATTCTCGCATTCCCGCGGAACTGTCTACAAGTGGAGTGCGCTTTATTCGCGGTATCCCTTACGATGATAATATAATTACTGGTTGAAATTGTATAGGTACATCAGTGTTATAGACTTTGGGGGTACCAGCCATCGAGCACATGACATTCGAAATGAACCCTTCCTTTTCTGGTTATCGACAATAATATTAAAATTACATTGAACCGATCGATATCGGTACCCTTTTTACTCTTTGCATCCCTATAAACTTATTTTGACGCTTTCGTAGTGACATTGTCACAATAGTTATTCCATCCCTTTCTTATTTAAACCGACTAATTTTAGAAGGTATACAATGACGAAGACAACGGTGAAGGCTTTTGGCTATTTAATAATGTCGAGGTACATTTTCCTTTTTTTTTTGTCTATTATTGCCAGTAAAATAACTTTGGTATTTTTCATTTTTCCGCAACCTGTCAAAGTAACCTGTCCCTGATCCACAGACATAACAGACTAAACACAAATCACAAATATTCCCTGTTCGCTCGCTCTACAATGATTATGAATCTTGCTATCCCGTTTTGTCATCCATTGGAATAAGTTCACGGAAAATGACGCGCGCAATGTTTTGAACGTTCGACATATTGCTCGAGGGCCTAACGACCTGACGTTTCTTTTGAAACATCGGTGTAAATTATATAATTTCCTAATAAAATTTAAATCAAACCATTTAAAAGACGGTGTAATTTAGTGCACATTTATGATAAAGCGTAAAGTATGGAAATACAAATGGATTATCTTTTCATCGGTAAGTAATTTCATTCGTGGTCGCGGCGATCGGGAATCAATTTTAGAAATTGTTATAAAAATAAGCATCGTAATAGTGTGAAATTGCAATAATTGAAATACTTTACCTTAAAAGAATATGCCATTAAAGATAGATTTAAAATTATTGCCAAATTGAGCAATATTTCGGTGTCTAAATAGGTATGAAAATATTTTGATGCTAACAGGGTCGGACTAAGTATTTATTGTATAGAATTTTAATACTCAAATCTTGTAAATAGCGGTCCACCATTTTATATGTATTTATTTATTCGTATGGCAAAATACAATATACGAGAAACACATTCAACTACAAATTTAAATCAAGCGAAGTCAGCCATTTAATTGCCATATGTATTAGGGTTTCATACACAAAATATGCCTAAATGACATTTTAAATGTTCAGACATTTTATGAAACAACGGATTAATCGCGTATTTACGTTTATTTACATTTATTTGTTTTTCTAGGTTTCCTAAAGACCAGACATGGTGATGTCTGGGTTGCAAATTGGAAGTGCTGCATTGTAAACATTTTGAAGAACAAGATAATAATTAGATGCAAGTCCCTTCTGTCCTGGTGCACCATCATTATATGAATTTTTACTGAAAATAAAGAATATGCTGCCTGTTTAATATATTAATGTAGATATCCTTTTCATTATTATTCTTTTTTTCATGACTATGTCCTCTAGAGGACAATTTATTGTGAAGTCACATAGGCCTACATGTGTACTGATTGTGTGATTGTACTCTCTGCTTCTGTATATAAAATTTTTTCTCTATGTCCTGGTCCCCCTATAGGATCAAAATGGCGACGCTCAATTGGAGATAGGCGGTACCACCGCAGTGCTGCGTTGCAGTGCGCCAATTGCCATAGTATTTCTATACTCTTTGATTTTTACACATAGGCGATTGTGACATTTCTCTCGTGTTTCTCTACTCTATGTTTCTCTCCTAGTGGTTTGTTGTGCCTTTGTGGTTTTTTATTCTTAATCCCAGTTTTGGCGAGGCTTTTGGATAATGAATTTCTATTGAATTAATTCAGTTTATTTGTTCTGTGAAAACTTACACTAAAATAATACTCAAACGCTCTCTGAAGTGTACGTCGATTCCTCAACAAAACTACAGTCCCATACAGGAATCATGTCTGTTGCTTTCGCTCCTCGCGGGACTCGTCCGCCCCCGAGCCCGGCACAAATCCAAAAAATGTTGGATGAGAATGCTCACCTTATACAGACCATACAAGAATATCAAGCTAAGGGTCAACTTATGGAATGTCATCAGTTTCAGCAAGTGTTACACAGAAATTTAGTATACCTTGCGTCCATTGCAGACGCCAATCAAAATATACAGGCAATACTACCGGTAAGCATATAATTTACATAGCATTTTTGTATTAATTATTTAGCGTGTTGTAAACCTAAATGGCTTATTATTGGGCTGCTTTGCAGTCACAATTACACTTAATTTAATGATTGGAACAAGAAATTCCTGTGTCATCCAATTCAAAATAATGTTAGGTATGTAGATAAATATGAAAGTACCTTTCTCCATTTGTCTGTAAAGTTTTCCTGTCTACACCGTTGAACAGGTTTGAATAAAACTATGCAAGATGATAGGTATATAGCAACCTGAGGAAATAGAATAGTAAATCTGTCAGGGACCTGGGAAATGTAGGACCAATGAAACAGTCCAGAGCTAACTCTGGTACTTTGTCTGTTCCAATATAGTCCCAATAGCAGTGTCTTTCACATGTGAAACACTCCATCCAAATGTGAAACAATAAAGTAGCTTTAGTGGGCTCAAACACACAAGAAATACTCTACACTCTGTATTGTATGTTTCCTAGATGTTTTATAGTTCATCCATACTTTGTTTTAGGATGGCTCTGACTGGCTTGTTATTTTTGTATACATACCTACTCTGTTTAGGTATGCATTTTTGGCATATTAGGCCGAGTGTGGGCACTGAATCATCTGAAACTGGGTCATGTGAAAATCTGACCTTCAACTTGTTCCTATGACTTGTCCTTGTGTCCATTCAATACTTTACCCCATTCTTGTGAAAATTCCCATATTAAAGTGGGTACTCACTATGTATACAATAATAGATTAATTTTCAATATTAGTTCAGTATGTAGATTAGGAGTTGATCAGTATTTTATTTATGATTCTTGCAACAATGAATTTCTCTCAAACTTAGTACTTCTGCTGTCAAATGGCACCCACAAATTTTTATGACTTTCTTGCCAGACTAGAATCCATTCTATTCTCTGGATACATTTACTAAAAGCCAGTTGCACAAAAGAACACTAAAACATATCAGCCACTTGAAAAAGCTGAATCAAAGATTACCTATACGTTTGTTCCCGTTGTCCCCGTATGCCGTATCCCCGCACGGGGATAGTGGGACGGGATTAAATTTCTTTCCCGTTGTCCCCGTAACTTAGATTCGGCTAACGGGGACAACGGGAAGTGAACGCGGCGGCGAGTCGTTGTCCCTTTAAATCTGCGGTACTATTACTTTTTAACTTTTATTTAGTTTAGAGTGGGGAATAAAGAAAAAGGAAAATGAAACAAATGTATTTTTTTTGTATGTGAATTCTTATTTAAGGTAAGGAAGTCAAATAATTATACACAAATAACGATTTAAACATAATTGATAGTATAAATCAACAAAAATATTACAATAATTACGTATAAAAAATATCACAATCATTTGCTTCAAAAATCAACACGGTAAATAGCTACATACCTACTACAAAAAATATCACAATCATTAGCCTAAAAAAATCAACATGGTATATACCTATAATTACGTATAAAAAATATCACAATCAATTGCTTCAAAAATCAACACGGTAAATAGCTACATACCCACTACAAAAAATATCACAATCATTAGCCTAAAAAAATCAACATGGTATATACCCACTACAAAAAATATCACAATAATTAGCCTAAAAAATCAACATGGTATATACCTACTACAAAAAATATCACAATCATTTACTTATGTAGGTATTAATATAAATAATCAACAATGCGGTAAATAGCAACTACGAAATCTTTTAAAGATAGAAAATTATTAGCGCATTTTTTCAAGAAAATGTCCAACAGTAATTTCGCCGTTAATAAGTTTCATTTGCCACTCCATAATGAAGTTGTCGATCTCAATCGAATTTTGGGCACGGTGTTTTGGTGCTTGGTCAGCTTTAATACTGAATAAGTTGGCATTTCGATGTAAAACTGTAAGGAGTTTCAATATGGTGGGATTTTTTCTGCCTACTGCGCTATTTAATTTAGAGTGCCAACCTTCTGCAAAGTTGTTTGTTCGGTGCCGTCTGCCAAAACTGCACCATACTTTAATAAAGTTCGGGCGAAGCCATTGTGACAGCATGCACTTCCTAAATTGAGCACTTTTACTGTCATCAGGACTTTGATCGGCAATATATAACCACCCTTCAATTATTTTGTTCTCGGGCAGTAACGGAAGCACTGCACTAAGTGCGACTTGATAGCGCAAGATCTTAAATTTTGTAAGGCCTAGATCACGTCCTTTCCTCCATACAGCTTTATTAAAATGGTAATAACAACTATGGATATGTACGTCTGGGAAAACTTCCATCATTGCAGACATAGTGGCTTCTTCAAAATCGCAAGTGAAAGACGATGGATTCCAATCGGGAAATTGAGACTTAATTAAACTGAAAAGAATTTCATATGTCTCTTTTTTTCTGTCGGTCATTAAAGCATACACTAAGGGAGTTAGTGCAGTGCTGTCATTATTGCTTCCTAAATCAGCATGGATTGTAAAAAGCTGGTTAAATAGATTTGGACAACTTTTGAAAGTTCCATCACCAAAATAATCTTTAAGAACAATCATTTTCTTTCTTGCTTCTTCGGAACAAAATACGATGATTCGTCTATTACCCTCACAATAGTCCGCCAGCAAAAAATTTTCAAATTTTGGAGGCACTTTAACATTTTTCACATCATCAAAAACTGTCTTGTCAGCACCAAAACCTGAATTTCTGTGACGATACAAAGAAATTTTCTTATTTTCAAATGTAGGAATCGAAATTACCTTATCTAGTCCTAAGTCTTTGATTTCAGATATTGTTGCACTGAAAGCTGTCGGTATGGCAGGAACATCGGCTGTAACGATTTTTTTCTTGCAGTCTTCCATATAACAATCAAGCAGGTTTTTATTAAAATCTGGAGTGCAAAAATGGGAAGTGTCCCTTAAAATCTTGCTGTCCTAAAATAAAAAAAATATGAATTTAGCCATATGAATATTAGGAAACAATAAAGAAATTGTTCAGGTAATTTGTAAATTGCAACCTAGAAGTATGCGCACTAACTAAAAGTTAAATCAATAGGTATTCTGATTTACTTTTTGGAATTACTTACTTGGATCTTTATTGTACCAGGACACTTAGTTTTCTTTCGCAAGTGACATTCCCACACTGCTGCTCCACTTTTACATGTAGACTTTTTGGTAAATTGATGTCCAGCATGTAGAAGTATTGTGCCTCCCTTTCTGTGTATATACTTCAATTCACTACTTCCTCCCGAAGGACCTGGCTGAGACTTTTCTGCCATTGTTAACTAATGGAAACAAGAAACATGTTGTTACTAGATTTTTGTGGAAGTACCTACCTACTAAATTACTATTTTGCATCCTGACCATCATTCTATAAATACTTACTGTAAATAAGTACTTACTAAAAAAAATAATGTTTAGTTAGGTACATATTTAAAAATATCTACTTACATGAGTTTCTTTTTACACTTTCTCTAACATCACCATTTACCACCAAACACTCAACTGCAATAACTAAGTTGATCCTTTTGTTGAATTCTGGAGGGGGATTTTTCATAAGCCAATGAGAGCTTTGCAAAAACAATGTTATCTGCGCTTTTGTTCCGGCCGCAGCTGCATGCGTCGGCGCATCCTTTTCAAGGTCGGTCCATTTATTATAGTTGCTAAAAAACTTAACTCCCAATGTACGAAACATTTAAAATAATAGGCATATAAATTAAATTAGGTTATGATTGTGTACTTACCTATTTTATAAGAATGAAATTTACAGTATTAACATTCACAAAATAATTCACTATTTCGATCATATTCATTAAGTATATAAAAAAAACTCGACTAAGAACGAGAAAACTTATTCTAATTTCTTTTTTAAGAGCTACCGGGTGCTAATTTCACAATATTCCATACTTATACTTTTAGTTGGGGTAAATGATGCAGACTCATTGCATACACACTACCTATCTATTGATTAAAAAGAGAAAACGGGGATAGTAACAATTTAACTTATTAATTATTCATTTTCCTTTTTCTTTATTCCCCACTCTAAACTAAATAAAAGTTAAAAAGTAATAGGACCGCAGATTTAAAGGGACAACGACTCGCCGCCGCGTTCACTTCCCGTTGTCCCCGTTAGCCGAATCTAAGTTACGGGGACAACGGGAAAGAAATTTAATCCCGTCCCACTATCCCCGTGCGGGGATACGGCATACGGGGACAACGGGAACAAACGTTTTTATTATATTAACGGGGACAGAGTACGGGGACAACGGGAAGTTTTTTTAAATATTTAATTAAAGTACCACTGTCCCCGTTGAACGGGGACACGCATACGGGGACAACGGGAATACAGGTACCTATAATATGTATGGAAATCATACCACCTTAAGTAGATGTAGGTACAGGATGTTCTATTTACATCTGTATGGTATAATTTAGCTATTTATTTAAGTAGTTTTGTTAAGTACCCTTCAATTTTGAAATGATGACCATCAAGTTTCAAGAAATGAGACAAATGCTAGTTTAGAACTCTTGATAATCTGGCTATCTACTTTACAGCCTCCTCATCAATTGGCTGCTGGAAATGTTCCACCAGGGCCACTTAATCCACCATCAAGTGGTTCCGAGGGTCCTGGACCAACACAACAACAATATCGCCCTCCAGCAGGTGTCTCGAACACCCCTACTAGACCCACACAGTCTTATGGCCAAAGACCATATCCACAAAACCAGTATCAAGGACAATACCAGGGCGCACCAAGTGTATACCCACCACAAGCGGGTTATGGACCTCCAAGTCAAGGATATGGGCCTCCAAATCCTCCACAACCACAGGGCTATCCTCCTAGTTCTTCGTATGGCCCACCAATCACTACAACACCTAGCAATTATCCACCTTCTACACATCCAGGATCAGGTTATCCTCCATCCTCAGCTCAGCAGCAATATGCTCCACCTCCTGGCAGTCCTGTGGCTGCAGGATCTCCTTATCCAATTAGAGGGGCTGCTCAGCCAGGTTATACTGGAAATGCCGCTTATCCTCCTCCTCCTCAACCTGGAGCAAATTATCCAAATGTAGGTGTAAGCACATACAATTCCACTACATCGCAGCCCCAACCTTATCAATCTCAACCCTTTCCCAACACTACACCAACTTCAGGTTATAGTTCCACTTCTACATCACAGCCCAATCGATCTCCTCAACCTCCACCAAGTGGTTATTCAGCTCAAAACCCACCCAACTCTGGTTATGGTTCACCATCTGCACAATCTCCAACTTACAATTCCAGTGCACATGGGAATACTGGTCCTCCACCAGCTACAGCAGCATCCGGACCCCCAGCACCTCCAGGCCCTCCAGGCCCAAGTCAGCAATATCCACCTGGACAGCAATCACCATATCCGCCTGCCCCACAACCACCTTATTCTAACCCATCATCACAGCCTGGCAGTCCAGCCCCAACAGTATCAACAGCTCCACCACCTCAAACATCATATCCTCAAAATCCTCAAAGCTACCCTCCTGGTGGTGGTGCGTATCCGCCACATGCTTACCAACAAGGCTATCCACCGGCACAGTACCCACCATCTCCCTATCCATATGCTCGTCCACCTGCTCCTGGAGCACCTCCAGGTGCTCCTCAACCGTATCCTGGTTATGGCTTCCAGCCACCAGCACAACAGTGAAAAATTGACGTAAATTCATAATGATATTATTGGGTTCTACCTACATAATTACTTGGATCTTGGAGCTCCCGATTTATTTAAAATAATTATCCAAAAATCTCAGAGGCCGGTTTTTTTTTTACAATGATATCTTTTAATGCTAGATCCAGATATTTCTTAATCTAGATATAATCTTAAGTGAAGTTTTATTTATAGCACCTGTGGTAAGTCAGCGGTACGGGCGGAGGTGAAATATTATTCGTACGCTCCTATGACGTCACAGAAATTTGCGCACTAAAGCGCATCAAATAACACGAAATTGAAAGAAACTTTTTCGATTGCCATTTGAGTTTTACTCTTTGGTTTTTTTATCGCAAGTGTACATTTGCTCTGATACACCTGGGTAATGAGATGTATGTAGAGCAGTGTCCTGCGGCTGACTGATCGTGAATTATGTCACGCAGTGGATTACAGTGGACTGCTAGCTGATATACAAAACCCTCAATCGCTTTTGTGTAGAGTCGGTATTTATTTTTAAACGGTTTGACGTATGGAGCCTTGGTAAGGGGCGCTACTCGGGACAATATTACACATTACGACGGACGCGTAATGTAAAACTTATTACATCCTTGGTCAACATTAGAAAACAAACAACACATTGCAAACATTTCGGTTGTAATATGACCTCTATTAAACAATATGGTTTGCACTCTTAAATCATAATAACTTGTAGAAACATAAGTTGCCAGAGCATTTTCTTCTTTCCTTACAGATTCATTTTTTTTAATGAAAATGTGTGGTTGTATGTACTTAATGTCTTATATGTGAGCCTTTGTTAAGTACACTTAACGGTTTCGCTGCATTGGATATTCATTTCTGTGCATAGGTACAGAATGAATAAAGATTGTGTATGTGTCGCAGCCGGATTGTTAAATTAGCCGTTTAGTTACACTAGCTACAAACAACAAACAGCTAGATCGGTAATCTATTATTTAATTAACGGAGCTCTATATAAAAGTAATGTCTAACGACAATGCTTCGAGTTTGCGGAGCTAATGCCCGATTGCATAAAGCTTAGGCGACTGCTAAGTTGGTGCCTTAAGATATTCCTAAGCATTTAACAGTCACAAAATCGGTGTCACAAAGATAAGAGCGACATAGTGAGTTTAGTTTTTTCTTATGGTGTGTGTTGGTTCAATGCTTTTCTTGTTAGGAACATTTCAATTCGACTTAGGCGTCGCCTAAAGTTTAGTGCAATAGGGCAATCCATGCATTGTCACAACACTATACTAACTAAAGCGACTTCAAACGATAATAAAAGTTTACATTAGGTTTTAAGTTTGTTATGTTAGGTCAGCGTCACGAAAATGCATAAAGGTGCTCCGTAAACTTGGAGCAATGTCGTTCGTTAGACTTTACTGTTAATGATTTTGGATAACAAGTTAGCCGTTTCACCGGCTGAATTTAACCAGCCGGCGGTGACATGTGTATGATATTATGTGCTCTAGATGGTCATTATAATGAGCATAAGAAGTGTTTATAAAGTTTGGAAAGTATGAGAAGATTAGGAAATATACAATTTGTACATTTTATAATTAACTAAATTACAACAACATATTAATTGTTGATTTGGTTAACATCTACATTGAATGTAGGTACTAGTAGGTACGTATTTTAATTATGAAGTTGCGAATTTCTATAGCTAGGTATATTAGAAATGTGTATATTTATTTAGGTATTTTAGTTTAATTAGAAGCTAGATAATTAGAATATATAAATAATTATATATAATTAATTGAAATAAAATACCATTGGATTTTTTTAAATTGTGTTGTAAAATGTAATTTAAGTAATTATTTATAAGTGGCTAAGATGACGAAGGGGTAAGGCGTGACTGTAACAAAGTATGTTTCTTTGTTTTAGTTATAAGTTTTAAGCTTTACAGAAATAAAAATTTAATAAGTTCTTATAATGTTTTATTAAATTAAGTATATTATTCTATGTATAATATATTTACAGTATACACTATGTCTCTTCATATGTTATTGTGGACTCATCAAATGGATGTATAGATTCGTCGTAATACTCTAGGGGTAGGTTATTACTGGGGGGATGAGTCGGGAAAGGTGGTGGCGTCTGTAACTTCTTCAGTGGAAGCACAGTGTCAAATACATAACACATTGCTCCAGTCTCTCCAGGAATTCCCACACCCAACATCCACATAACATTATGTTTTGTGTTAATTCGAAGAACTTTTACACCACGCAGAATTCTCCAACTGTAAACAATTATTATTATTACTTTATAAAAAAAAATTTCGAAGTATACAGGCTACTTTTTAATTTCAGTTCATTTCTGACCATTATGGTTTATGGAGGTGTGTGGTGCCGCCACCTCAAAGAATACCACCACATCTCTTCCCGTGGGTGTCGTAAGAGGCGACCAAGGGACAAACCCGAAAGATGGGCAGCACCATCTTTCTGACAAGCACACACAGGCCACGGCCCCCAGTACCCGGCGGCCCCGCTATTCCGGACCATGGTAGTGGTCACGGTAACGGCGGGGCAGGGGGTGCAAAGAATCACCGGACGCGATCAGGCTACCACAAAGCACGACCACTGGCCCTGGCAACATACAATGTCCAGACACTGCGGACCGACGAAAAGCTCGTGGAGCTGGAGGAAGTGGTAAGCAGATTACATTGGGACATTATAGGGATATCTGAAGTCCGAAGAAAGGGGGAGGACTCGATTACTCTGAAGTCCGGAAATCTGCTCTACTTCCGGGAGGGCGACCAACTGTCCCTAGGTGGTGTCGGGTTTCTCGTCCACAAATCCCTTGTGAACAACATCGTCAAGATCGAGAGTGTGTCGTCTAGGGTTGCGTACCTTATACTCCGAATTACCAAGCGGTATTCGTTGAAGGTCATACAGGTCTACGCACCGACTTCGACTCACTCCGACGATGAAGTGGAGGCTATGTATGAGGATATAACTACAGCCATACATACCTCCAAGACACATTACACCGTTGTCATGGGGGATTTTAACGCGAAACTGGGCAAACGAAGCGGAAACAAGTTGAGAGTGGGGCAATTTGGAGTTGGAAGTCGGAACGCCCGTGACCAGATGCTGGCCGGCTTTCTGGAGAAAGAGGGACTCTTAATGATGAACTCATTTTTCAGGAAGCCGGATCATTGCAGATGGACGTGCGTTAGTCCCGATGGTGTCACAAAAAATGAGATCGACTTCATCCTATCTACGAAACGGCATGTATTCAATGATGTTTCGGTGATCAATAGCGTAAAAATTGGCAGTGATCACCGCTTGGTAAGAGGCACATTGAATATTAATCCACAGCTGGAAAGATCGAGATTGATGAGGTCCACGCTCTGGCCTGTACCCATCCAAATCCAAACCCCCAAGAGCTTACAAAATCGCAGGTTCGTGGAAACTGTCTATACGGTTGGGTCAAAGTTTTTCAAAGCCTGCCGTACAAAAAGAACAAGCAAAATCTCTGACAATACCCTCAAACTCATGGAAGAAAGACGCGCAATGACTCTGCAATCCCCTGATGATGTCTCTCAATTTAGGCGACTTAATCGACAGATCTCCAAGTCTCTGACTCGCGATATACGCCGATTCAATACTATCAACATTGAGGCGGCGATCGAGCGGAATAAAGGCTCTAAAGTCTTTGCGAGAGATCTGTCGATTGGACAGAACCAGTTGACAAGACTGAAAACGGATGACGGCAGAGTTGTTTCGACCAAGTCCGAGGTTTTGAGGGAAGTCGAGAGGTTCTATGGACAGTTATACACGACAACACGGGCACCTGTTACCAGTATGGCAAAAGACCCCAGAGCCAAGTTGACCCGACACTACACCGAAGATATCCCGGACATCAGCCTGTACGAGATTAGTATGGCTCTCAAACAGCTCAAGAACAACAAGGCGCCGGGTGATGATGGAATTACGGCTGAGCTTCTGAAAGCTGGTGGCAAACCTGTGCTTAAGACCCTTCAGAAGCTGTTCAATTCCGTCATCCTCGAGGGAAAAACGCCGGAAACATGGCACAGAAGTATAGTGATATTGTTCTTCAAGAAAGGTGATAAGGCTCTCTTGAAGAACTTCAGACCAATATCGCTGCTGACCCATGTGTATAAGCTGTTTTCGACAGTCATTACGAATCGTCTCGCACACAGGTTTGATGACTTCCAGCCTCCCGAACAAGCCGGATTCCGAAAAGGTTTTAGTACCATAGACCATATACATACGCTGCGGCAGGTTATACAGAAGACCGAAGAGTATAACCGGCCATTATGCTTGGCGTTTGTGGACTATGAGAGCCTTCGATTCGATCGAAACTTGGGCGGTGCTCCAGTCTCTACAGCGGTGCCAAATTGACTATCGATGTGCCTGGGTGTCATAGTCATAACTGAGTAACTCTTTGTGTATCTGCTATATATTCTGGTTAAACAGCTAGTTTAAAGGCTGTTTATTAGGTTGACCACTTTCCATCAGGTGACATGATTCCTTGTTTGTCTACCATATAATACCAAAAAAAGTAAAAACAAACCTATTTCCCATGTGACCAGGCATTTTTGTACCAGGCCAGACCCGAGCTTTCTCACCACCTCCTCCAATATTTCCTGGTCTCCTGTGTGTTTTAGTAACACCATGTGAAGCTGGCATGCCCTTAAATCCCCATCGTTTCATCACTCCTTGGAATCCTCTGTCTATCCTATATGTAAAGAAGAGAGAGATTATTTATATTGCCTGAAAAATTGTCTACATGACTTATTATTAATATAGGGTTATACTAACGTTTTAGCTCTCACATCCACTACATCGCCAACTCTGAAATGTGTGGCAAATAATGGAGTGCCTGTGGGCATCACTGCATTTGGTGTAATCATAAAACGACAAAGTGTTTTCTTTGGTAGCATTCCCACACTATTAAATAAGCCACAATATTCTTTGGTAACTGTAGTTGGATCCACAGTTTCTGATCCTACTAAAAGGCAACCTAATCTTCGTTTCTCACGCCAATTTGGTTTGCTAGTTATCATTGGACGAAATTCCTCTGGTGGAATATATTTTATGACATGATTGTCCACCACCTGTCAAAAATAATTTATAGATCAATCCTAATATTTTATAAGATGTAATCCAAATTATAAATATTTTACCCCATCACATAGTAAAACATGCATATGTATACTTTAAACTACCTAAATTTTTTATACAAATCCCTAAGTAAATGTATTTTACCTACCGCTACAGCAGTCTGTTTTCCTTAGTTGGGAATTTAAAAAAAATTATGAATCAAAAGTTGTACAGAATTTTATGCAGATTACTTTAGCATAAGAATATTTTTATAGAATAGTTGATTTAGAGTTATTTATGAAAAGCTATAAAAGGGACTCTTACCTCCCCACCAGTTAAATTCACCCCCCTCCAAAATTACAAATACACCTTTATCTACAACTATGCTACAAATTCGCTTTTACATGTGTTATTTGTACTATTTTCTTTGTAAGGGCTATTTACCTGTAATAAAGTAGTCTGTACTTTTTTACCATCTTTAGTCCATAGAGGATAGTTGCCAATTTTACGTGCTATGACTCCAGCTCTTCTAGTATTAAGATCCCATTTAGCAGTATCAAGAGCTTCAGTGTTAGCTAAAGGAGATTCTAGACTTGCTTGAGCCTGAAATCTATCTTGCATGACCTCTTCAATAAATTGCCTATTTTCTTGCGTTAACATGTCCTCGCTCATCTGTAAAATATGATTTCGATTGTTGATAAATCTTTGAATAATTTATTACAAAATGTTATCTAAAATAAAACTTACCACTCTTTCTTTGGGACTATACCAATGGGGAGGCCGATATCTGGGTGTTTCATAATATCCGCTGGATCTTTTTATCACATTATTAACTCTGAAAACCAAGTAGTGTGTAAGTTTTTCAGTAGATAATACAAAATCAAATATAACATTTAAATTTCCTAACCTCAATTTAGATAGTGCACCACATAGTAATTTGATATTGAATGTGGCCATTGTCAAGGCCTACAAGACACAATTGACTACTATTATATTAAAATTATTTAGCAAATGCAACCAATAATTGATGAAGAAATAAATAAACAATCCCTCTTCATTCCTTGCTTTCTAAAACCACAAACTCTAAACAAAACAACAAACCTAGAAAGAAAGACCAACCAAATGCAACAAACCATATGTCAGCAACTGTCATTTCAATCAGGAAGACTAGAAATAAGAGGACATGGCTGTATAAACTGTATTCCTTTTGCCTACGCTTACCTCCTTGGTTGGCCTAAAATAGAATGGAATAAAAGAAACAAAAACAATAGCAAGAAACATACGAAAACACTCGTCCGTCCCTCACAAATTCAAAAATTACTTTGCAATATGCGGAAAAGTATTTTCTTTTTTGCTTTTTTCTACATTATTCCTACAATAAATTGTCAAGATGAAGTTAAATTATTTGGACCTGGATTACAACCTCGAAATATTGTAATGCCAGCGAGGTATTTCTTCGTTAATTTTACATCCGTCGATGAAAAGTCGTAAGTATTTTATTTTCTTATTAGGGAGCTTACAGAATGTATCACCAATAATATGAAACAGGTACTATTCTTGTAATTCTCTACCTATATCTGTTTCGGGACTAGGCATTCCTTTGTTTTAGTTAAATTAAATGTCTGCTTAACGTTGACTGCTGGCTGGACGAAGTCTCTTATTTATATAAGTTCGCCCTTATTCACTTACACTTTGGTGTAGTAAATTGTAGTCGTGTACTTGATAGCCGGTAGCCTAACTCGGTGCGTGGGGCAATGCAGCATTACGCAAGCTTTTACACGCGCCGACCGGTAACCTACCTACCTACTACTAACCTATTCGCCTCCGTGGGTTAAACTTGAACCTTCGTGAGCGTTTATTCCCGTTCGTACCCACTGGGTACAACTGGGAATTTTATTCCCCATACGTACGGGTCCCGCTCCGCTTCCTGTCGGTAATGTCTCAGGACAGTGCCCCTCCTCCACTACCTCTTCCTTCCCCTCCATTTGTCTTTTTGCTGCCAGAGCGACGTGTAACAGAGGTAGGCTACGCATAGACGATACCTCTGGTATTGTTAATGTGACCCCCAGCGGCGACCACTTTTAATCAGGTGGACCGCTTGCCTGTTAAAATTTAGGGTGCAACTAAACAAGATTAAGTGAGCTCGAACCAATGGCACAAGAACTTTTTTCGTCATTGAACGACACACACGCGCGGATCGAATTGAGTGGCAAAAGTTTGTTTGTCGTGCAACATAAGTCCTTCCGCCCGCCGCGACTAAATGCCGATAAATGCAAAAACTACCGAAAGCATTTCGAAATTCTTTCAATAAAAGGAAATTAGAACCTACGCTACGTCTCGGTGACGTAACAGAATCCCGCGGTATAGCAGAATGTTAGTAGTAGTTTCCGTCCGATTAAACACGGGTAAAAAGTGCAAACATTACCCTCCTTTGCGTCGCACAGTCGGGTAAAAAACCGCGAGGGCCGCTTAATTTGTACCTATATGAAATTTTGTGAGAGAGATCGTTTTTCAGATCGATGTACCTACCTATGAATGAATGTTTGTTACTCTCACGAAAAACTACTGAGCGGCTTTTCATTCATTTTGATGGGTTGTATTTCAATGTGAAGGCCCCAAGTCAAACAATCCGTAAAGAACAAGTAAAGAGCTTCAACAAAAAACCAACCCTATGTCAAATCTTAAAATTTAATCGAACATGATGCTACCCATTCATCAGGACCTCGACAACTTGAAAGTCTCCCCGCTGTTATCTCGTAAACCTCCGGCCTTAAGATTCCATAGTGCAGCACCTGAGGACCTCTCTGACGCTTGGACCGCCGAGTTTGGGTCGTCGTCAAAGCCCGAATATCCGCGGCTTGGGCCAAATGGCGAGAGGTGACAGGTGTGGTTTGTGACCCTAAAATGCCGATAAAGCTGAAGGGACAGGCCTATAAGACCATCATTAGACCTGTTCTCCTATACGGCAGCGAGACTTGACCCCTACTAGAGCGACACAAGCAGGAGCTGCGCGTCACGGAAATGAAGGTGCTGCGGTGGATGTGCGGAGTTTCACGGAAATATCGCGTTCAAAATGCCCATATTCAAAGTAGCCTTGGCGTCCGTGACATCGCAGATAAGCTGCAAGAGTGCCGCCTTCGATGGTATGGCCACGTCTTTCGCAGACCGGCAAACTACGTGGGGAAGATATGTCGCCATGCCACCCCCGCCAGGCACGGGAAGGAGAGGTCGGCCCAAGAAGCGATGGCTTGACGTCGTCAAAAGTGATATGCGTGCCAACAAGCTCACCACCAAGGATTCCGAAAACCGAGCGTAGTGGGCCAGGAAGCAACCGGGATATAGCGCCAAGATGATGATGATAAATCTTTTAAATATATATTAATCAATCGTGGTCCGTTAGTCTCGCTAAAACTCGAAAACGGCTGGACTGATTTGAATAATTGTTTTTTTGTTCTGTTAGATAATACTGGGGTGGTTTAAACGCAAAGAAAAAAAGGTTAGGGGCAAAGTAAGTGTAGGGTAGGATGTGGTAGGGGTAGGGCAGAGAAGGGGTAGGACAGATACCAAGCGAGTGAAGTCGCGCCGGGCCAACTAGTAAATAAATAAAATCAATGTAATTCCCAGGCGAACACGGCAGAATCGCAAAAATTAAGTACGTCGGATGTGCGGATGACGTCGCAGGCAAGTTAGTTTAATCCCATAAACTGATGTTTTGTAAATATTTTGCAGGTACAATAGTAATTTGGGAAATGACTTAGTTATAGAAATAAATGGAATATCGGAGAAACATCGCCCATGTCGTGTGTGGGTCAACAAACTAGACAGAAAAGATGGGTCATTTATTGTACGATACAAAATATATGAAACATGTTATCACTTAAATATTCATGTGTTTTATAAGAAGAAACATGTGTCTGGTTCACCTCTACAATTTCATGGTAATACATTTACAATTTATTATTTCTAATAAAAAAGTCAAAAATTACTGAACGGATTTAAGGTTTTATGTAAATCGGTATATATTATAATAGAGGGACCCTGAGAAAAGCCGTGCGAAGCCGCCCCGGGTCGCTAGTTATCTATAATATCTACATTAATCAATAACTTCATTGGGAGAACAGAATTCAAATTTTTATGTTGTGTAGTGTGATTCCCAATTGATAAGATAGATTTCGTTTGTAATATCATATTAATAATTAAGGTGAATATATCTAAGTATCCGATTCAAGGACAGCATCAAACGTGATAATAATATGGTCTCATTTGACATCGATTGGAATATCCGGGAGAGCCTGGCTGTCAACCGCCCTGTTTGGCGGAAGACTATCACTGACGGTGTGACCATACACGACAATAACTGGTTTAAAGATCTAGCCGACAGACGCGCGAAACGGCACAATTGCGCTAACAATTCCTTACCATCCAGGGCGAATTCTTATGTCTGCTCACTGTGTAATTGAGTCTGTCTTTCCCGTGTTGGACTCTACAGTCATCAGATAAAGTGCCATACACAAACCCCTAACGAAGACGGTGTTTAAATCATCTATAATAGATGTTTAAGGCCAATGATGATCTAAGTATTAAATCTATTAAAAATATTTAGTGCAGTGTCGTCATAACATAATTAAATAATAATTATGAATATACCTATTCTAATTCACGTGTGTAGTGTATGTATTTAACGAAAGTTAGCATTCTAATATTGGTTCCTAATCATTTTCAGGGCCTGTACAACCAGATCAATGTAACTGCCCTCGGAGAAATTATCACAAGTGGTTACAAGATTATGGATGTCCAGCTTCTTATAAACAAATTGAAGATAATCTCAAACTTTATCAGAAACTGGATATGAGACAGCAAGTACAAAGAGTAATCAAACGATTTCACAGTCCAGAAAGCACAAGTTTTTGTCATTATGTGGTAAAAGATAATAATGTTTACAGAGACTGTTATGGTAAACATGTTGGTTTCAACATGTTTGCTGATAACATTTTGCTGTTTTTGAGTAGACAAGCCATGTTACCTGATATGGAACTTATCATCAATTTGGGTGACTGGCCTTTAGTACATAAAGGTACTGAACCTTTGCCTATTTTTTCTTGGTGTGGTAGTGTTGATACTCTTGATATAGTCATGCCTACATATGACATTACAGAATCTACATTAGAAAACATGGGAAGGTGAGGATTCTCAAAAATTCCATCCATAGCTATTATGGATTCGGCTTGATTCAAAATAACCCATAATATGGCTTGCCCAAATACACCGAAATGCATAACGCTTTGTGTATGGCGTTGCATTTTGCCTTGCCATTATAAAACTGGAGTTTTCATTTTTGAAAATTATTCCTCCTTCACAGCGACGATAGAATAGTTTATCCTAAATCACAACCAGTTGCCAATAAGAAAGATTAATTATTGCAACGCCAATTGACTAACACTAGTATACTAGTACAAGTTCACAGGAAAACTTTTTATAATTTTCTTTACCTATAAAACTTCAGTTTAGGTATGTAATAAATCTTGTTCCGATTCAGAAACACCACCTTCAAAACACCGTTCGTCCCATTTCGAAAAAAAGGAGTTTTAATCTTAATTTTTTTATTATCAAAATCTGCATCTGACCTCAACTCACCTGATGGAAAGCGACGATGAGGTCGAAGATGTAGCATCTAATAAACAAGGCGATGCGCAACGCCATACAACGCCATAACGCCTTGAAATCCCATTACAATAATCTTTACATTATATTAAATTACCTATAGAATATGACGACTAACTTCATAATATGTATAAGTTTAACAATATATCCGAATACAGTAACTAACTTCATAATAATTGTAATTCGTATAGTACACGATGGTGGTGGTAGCATTAACACAAAAGATGGTGTTCGGAATAACACATGTAGTAGACAAAACAATGGGGCCTATAATGACGCTTTTTAATTTCCATATTTATTATTGTATCAATAAGGACGAATTCTGTTACTTCTATCGATCCTACAACAGGTTTCTCTTTCAGAGTGAGCCTGGATGCATTGTCGGTGCAAGGCAGCATTGACCGGCCGTGGTCCGAGCGCGAGCCGCGCGCGTTCTGGCGCGGCCGCGACTCCCGCGCAGAGCGACTCGCGTTGATCGACATCGCGCGCGACAATCCGGACTTGATCAACGCCTCGCTGACCAACTTTTTCTTTTTCCGCGACAAAGAGGCGGAGTATGGTCCGAAACAACCACACATCTCGTTCTTCAAGTTTTTCGATGTAAGTTTGTCACTAGGTTTTTAGCAATAGCAATAAGTAGCATTAGGCGCTTTCCTAATTGTACAATGGACGTCGCCCGACTAATAGGAGACCTCAAAACCGCCCGTCGCACGAACATTAATTATGACAGCGTCTAAGTCCTTCCTTCTATCACTGTACACTTCGAAATTTCACAACATCACAAATCTATGTACCAGTTACCCATACAATAATATGCTTCACTTTTTGGGAATTTCAGTACAAATATCAAATAAATATAGACGGAACTGTGGCAGCATACAGATTGCCATATTTGCTGGCTGGTGGTGGCATGGTGCTGAAGCAAGACTCGCCATACTTCGAGCATTTCTACAGTCAGTTACTGCCCTGGGAGCACTACGTTCCAGTGGCCCGAGACTTATCGGATTTGAAAGATCGGATACTTTGGGCGCGCGAAAACGAAGATAAAGCAAAAAGAATAGCTCAGAATGCTAAAGAGTTTGCTAACAAAAACTTGTTACCACAGGATATAATTTGTTATCATGCAGTATTGTTTCAGGTTTGTAACAACCATTTCTTTATCATATTTTATTTAAAGACTTCAAGAGTTTGATCAGGATTCGAAGAAACGTAAACTTAAGAATTTGTAAATAGTTGCATAAAAAGATGAAATAATCCGTAACCTAACGTATGATTGGGATTTGAGAGTTGTGTGCAATCCCTTTCGGAAAAATATTGCTATATTTATAATGTTATACCGCCGTTTACAAATTTCACAGGAGTGGAGTAAAAGAATTACTAATAAAGTTGAAGTACCCAAGGATATGACTCATGTGCCTCAGCCGTCCTTTGCCTGTGATTGCAATGATGAAGTTCAGAAAGCGCACGAAGAGTTGTGATACATTTTATAAGACTGACACGAAAGAAGACCAAAAGCGAAAAGTGATTAATGCCACAGAGTATCTATACTAATTAATGTCAAGCATTTTGAGAGGCATTTATATCCAAAAGCTGCCATAGCTGTAGTGTGATCTAACATTCCAAAGTAGAATCTCAAATGATTTGTACAGTAGATAGTAAGTAGCTTGTTATTACTAGTTGTACTAACAATGAAATACGTAATAAAACAAATGTTAATTATATTTTATAATGTATTTTTTTCATATCTAAACAAAATATACATTATTACTTAAATATATTTTAAATCATCTAGCAACATTAATAATACCTCTCTATACATATTATTCTAATAATGTATAAATAAAATGCTATGTTAAATGATAAGTGTACAAAGTATATACTGTATGGTGTAAAAAATCACTGACTGATCTGATTTTAAAAGGTTTAAGACAATGGTGTACAAATATGACTCAACAGACCGTAGGTACTTTTTCTGATTAACAAGTTCAAAAATTCGATTAGTGGGGCTATTTGGAAATAATGATTATAGCTATTTGGGAAGAGCTAGAAATTGGTCCTCACACGCAATGGGCATTTGGCCTATTGGTCTTATCGACATAGACCGCACCTATCCCAAATTCGTCGTTTACGCTGGTTGTTCATTTGTCCAGATATAAAGTAAAGGGTAAAGGTTAATATCCCAATGAAGAGTATAGACATATCGTATCTGTAGCCTGATTTCCACGGTGCGTGATTCTGCGGATTTTATCACGCACAGCGGACGACCACGGACGGCCACCGTGGAATGCCGGCTTACGGCTGCTCGCAAGGCAATAATATTGACAAACACAATAACATTAATTAATATTGTATTACAATACTTAACTAACCTTTGCGGGTATTGCCGTTAATAAACAATAACAATAGAGTTATGCGCTCATTCAGTCGACTAAATTCAGAAGCAAAAAGCTTGAGAGCATTTCAAAGTGGAATGTATTGCTTATACATTAAGGACTATTTTTGTATTACGGCTTTTGAAAAGCGGAGCGACTGGTAACAAAATATAAGTGATACAAAAATGGACCTTATTCTGCGAGCAATACATTCCACTTTGATTTGCTCGCACGCATCTTGCTTTTAAATTTAGTAACTGAATTTAGTCAAGTGTAATAAGCGCATTAGGACTATAAGCAATTTTATTATTGTCAATATTATTGACGTATATGCGAGTAGGCAGTAAAAACCGTTTCAATATTTACCTCCTATGAAAAGGCGCTTTCTCAAGTCTAACTATAGCCTCGTTTTCTCTAACTATATATTTGCAATTCTACGAGATTTGAAAGATGAAATGGGAAATATCCAAATAGCCCCACTCGGTCTCATACTTCGTGATATCATCACCCACCTCCATTGTCCCACCGCTCCGTCATACGGACCTCATCAGATCCAATCAGCTGTTCAGCGCGCTTACTTGCCAATGGCTTGTGACGACGTGAGTCTACCGGTACATAGCGACATCGGGGCTGCGGTAGAAGCACATATAGGCGTCTGCGAGGAGTCGGCGGGCGTGCACGTTGCGAGCCCCGCCCCCACCGGCCCCGCCCCCGCCTGGCCCGAAGGCGGCCGCACGTGCGCCCTGCTCGCTGAGCCACGTGGGCACCTCGGGCACGCTGACTATCTCGGGGATGTTGTAGCCGTTGCGTTCGCCTGGAACGGTTATATGATGATATTATAAGTCAGATTAAAAAATCCTGCTCGCGCCCCTAGAAAGTCTTTATTTCCTTCTCTCAATACTAATATGAAAGAGATAGCAGGATCTATGTCGCGCCTTTTCTCGGCAGTCGCTCTCGCACTCACAATATCTGTCTCGGACATTTTTACATTCTTAGATACATACCTCATACAAACTTCAGAGGGCTTAGTGCGAGTTTCGTTTCGATTTTACTTTACTATCGCGTTTGCGTTTACGTGAAAATTAGTATGAAAAAATGTAAAGCGCCGTCTAGTGGTACGTAAAAAAAGTTTTTATTCTTTATACTAATTTTCACGTAACCGTAAACGCGATAGTAAAGTAAAATCGAAGCGAAACTCACACCTCAGATCATCATTGATGTAGACAAAAAGTCAAGGGTTTCCTAATTACAAAAATAATGAAATAGTGTTACTGAGGCGCAGTCTACTGTCGAAATACTGCCGTGCTATTGGACAGACAACAGCTGTAAGTTAACAGCAGAACTAAACCTATCGACCAACACGTCAGCACAACCACACAACGCCCGCCCACCTTTCCTATCGGCCATGGAGTCGAAGAAGCACCATGGCGCGTCGTGTCCCGCGCCCGCCTTCACGAACGCCACGTAGTGGCTGGTCTCGATGCAGAGCACCGCGAACAGTTCCATGTACACCCGTGGAACCGGACACGATGACAAGATGCTGGCTAATTCCTCGCTCACGGCCAGAGGGGTCACCTGCAAGGGTGATACGTGACGTTTTAGTGCGAGAAATTAGCAAAGAGGGATTTAGCGACTTCAAAATCCGATGGCGCTGTTAAGAACTTAACGAACCTTGTTATCAAAATACTACCGTTCTATTGGACAGAAACAGCTGGTGTAAAAGGATGAATCCATTCTAGACAATGCCAGAGCTTTATTTTGATAGCATACCTTATGTCTCAGTATCTGGTGGATTTTGGAATCGCGAAAACCGTCACTGTGAGCTTATTTGTGATTTCCAGCCAGCACTTTAAACCGCCCTTGCGGGTCTAGCAAAGACGCAAGTCGCTCCACTGCGCTGACGATCAGAACCCGTCGGCTTAGAAGCGTTCACAATACTGCGCCGAGCATCTACGAGCGCTCGCCGAACGTAGCCGACGGGTTCCGATTGTCATTCACAGAGGTGTCGCTACGGAGTGATTTATTTATTTTATTTTTATTTATCATTTATTTCAAGCATCTAAGGCCCATATTTATAAATACACACATAAATTATTATATATTATAAACTAAAAACTTAATATCTACATTTCAGTTCGTTTCTACTTCTTTCAAAGTCATTTCGCCATTTTGGATTTTCATCTTGGCAAGACCTGCTGTGCTGCTAGTGATCGCACGGTCCTTACCCCCACCCCCGCTAGGTACCTTGTGCGTGGGCCGTGTCTGGTGCGCGCGCTCGTTGCAGGCGTGGCAGAGCGCGCCGGCCTCCAGCGCGCCGCACTCCCACCCCCGCTAGGTACCTTGTGCGTGGGCCGTGTCTGGTGCGCGCGCTCGTTGCAGGCGTGGCAGAGCGCGCCGGCCTCCAGCGCGCCGCACTCCCACCCCCGCTAGGTACCTTGTGCGTGGGCCGTGTCTGGTGCGCGCGCTCGTTGCAGGCGTGGCAGAGCGCGCCGGCCTCCAGCGCGCCGCACTCCCACCCCCGCTAGGTACCTTGTGCGTGGGCCGTGTCTGGTGCGCGCGCTCGTTGCAGGCGTGGCAGAGCGCGCCGGCCTCCAGCGCGCCGCACTCCCACCCCCGCTAGGTACCTTGTGCGTGGGCCGTGTCTGGTGCGCGCGCTCGTTGCAGGCGTGGCAGAGCGCGCCGGCCTCCAGCGCGCCGCACTCCCACCCCCGCTAGGTACCTTGTGCGTGGGCCGTGTCTGGTGCGCGCGCTCGTTGCAGGCGTGGCAGAGCGCGCCGGCCTCCAGCGCGCCGCACTCCCACCCCCGCTAGGTACCTTGTGCGTGGGCCGTGTCTGGTGCGCGCGCTCGTTGCAGGCGTGGCAGAGCGCGCCGGCCTCCAGCGCGCCGCACTCCCACCCCCGCTAGGTACCTTGTGCGTGGGCCGTGTCTGGTGCGCGCGCTCGTTGCAGGCGTGGCAGAGCGCGCCGGCCTCCAGCGCGCCGCCGGCCGCCGCGCACGCGCCGCACTCCCACCGCGCCAGCGCGCCGCACACCGTGCATTGCCGCGGCACTGGGGAACAACGACAATGTTTGTTTCAAACTAAACTCGCGTTCTTTATACATACATATTATTATATTAGGCGGGAAAACAAATCGAATAGGTACGTCGCGTGTAAGTCGCGTCTTATATAATAATATGAGGAACCGTAGCTTTGGCTGTGAAGGGCATTTGCCTTTTTGCTGCCAGAGCAACGTGTTATAGAAATGGGTAATTTTAAATATTTGTAATTTTAAATTGTACATAACATTTTCGTAGGTGAGGACCCAGTTTATGAAAAACAGATACAATGTGTACATACAAACGTAGCCTACACAGGTCTACCATCAGTGAAAAACATTACTTACATCCTTCAATGAGATCAGTCACATCCAGAAGAGGTGAAGGCAAAACTCTTTGGTACAACTTGTATTGCTTGCCGAACCGGGGCATTTGAATGATGAACGCCGACGGGACCTAAAACAAACACGAATTAAACAAATCGACATATCGCTCATTTGGAGGAACAAAGACAAAACTGCATCTTTGCGATTTTACAGGAGAAGCAATCAAAGTTTTAGATGTAAGTGTAAGTTAAGGAAAAATCCAAATATTTGTTGAAAGTACTTTTCCTTAACTTACACTTACATCTAAAACTTTGATTGCTTCTCCTGTAAAATCGCTAAACATGCAGTTTTGTCTTTGTTTCTCCAAATGAGCGATTTATCGACAATGCAATTATTAAGGTTAGCTACCCATGATCACACCAGTATGATACTCGTACTTAAGGGCAAATTTTAAGGTGTGGCAACTTGATGGCATAACTAGTAACCAATTAATTAATCAGATATTGCTAGATCTACGATATTGAGCATTGCAAATGTCCAAGACTGCGGTGACTGCTTACCATCAGGCAGGCCGTAAGCTTGTTTGCCCACTTAATGGTATAAAAAAATGGTGTAAAAACACATACACATTGACATTGGGTACTGAGGACATTCTTTCATCTAGAAAGACGTTTAAGTAGATCATTTGCGAAGTGGACCATTTGTGAAGTGGACCATTTGCGAAGTGGACCATTTGTGAAGTGGACCAATTGTGAACCACCTACAAGTTATTTGAGGGGAACTTTTGCTTAAACTTTTGGAAAAGTTGAATACCTTTGTGCTGCCAGAGCAACGTGGGCGATACCCCTTGTGTTGCTAATATCTATAGGCCGCGGTGGCCATTTTCTGTCAGGTTGTATGCTTGCCTGTATGTATGAACGAATTAAAAAAGCAATAAAAAATCTTACCTCACTAAGCTTGACTCCCGACTGGGCGAACGACTGCTCAAGCAGTTGTTGCACGGTGGGAAGCGTAATTGAATCGTCCTTTTCCACGAATAACTGATAGCAGAAGGACTCCTGTCCGGAGGACAGTTTCAAGAACGGCTCGGCGCGAAGCAACTGCGCCACCAGGCCGTTTAGAAACTCTTCGGGATCCTGCAAAAATATGTAGTATCAGTGTATTTAGTGATAGATGAGGGAGTAAGTTGTATGTGTTTGTGTAATGTGCGGGACATTTTTTAATCTAATATTTTGCATTTGTATTCAAAGTGTAAACGAAGAATTTGTGGTGCTCTGGCGCCGTTAGCTTGATATCTTTTAAACATGCCGTTATCGTGTGTTTAACCAATTAGCAAGATTAGCTGTAATAAAGAATAGCAGTAGCGGCAATCGAAATGATAAATTATGAAATTTATTTGAGAACCTAGTAGCAAGACATGTCTACCGGTACACCCGAGGTAGTACAAAGTCTGACACCGCATCCGATTCCTTTAGGTTAGGCCTAGTCCCGGAAGGTTAAAATCAGCTGAGACAACGAGACAATCTACCTCGCCGGCATTACAGCCGGCAGTCGGTACCTTCTCCTCGGTGGTGAGTCCGGGCACGGTGGAGAGCCGCTCGAGCAGCGTGCGCAGGCGCATGACGCGGTCGGCGCGCACGTAGCCGCGGCGCCGCAGCGGGTTCACCACCTGCTCGCGCAGCACGCGCTGCACCGTCGCGTAGTGCGGCGAATCCTATAGACAGTATCATGTTATATGTATCATTTTATTTTATTTTATTTTATTTACTTAAGAAAAACCAACAGCAATGATTACAATATAAAATAACACTGGCAGCACAGAGCCAATTACAGGTTTCCACCAATAGACATTGTATAAACTAATACATACTTAACTAAAAGTTAAGCATACCGAACAGTCTATAAGACTACAATTTCAAACTTTTACTAAAATACACCTACAATACCCGAAAGTAATGCAACAATAGTTAATAAATAATATGATTTAAGAAAATGCTACAACGTGTCGAAGTAATACTTGAGTATGCGGTTTCTCGCTGACTCACAACTTGTGTTAAATAAATCAAGGTCAATTCTCCTAGATAAAACATTAAAATTATTAGTTGCTCGCAATAGGAAGGTGTTCTTTCTGTAGTTGGTAGTTATCCTATATATGGCACACGGGACAACATTGGATGGTAGTTGGATGAAGCGATCGCGCACACATGCGCCGCGGCGACATCGAACAGGCCAGAATAATTATCATTTTCATCACGGCCCATGACAGTCCACTGCAGGACTTAGGGCCTCTCCTATGACAGAGAAGATTATTGCCATAATCTCCACGCTTGGCACGGTCGGAGATCGCAGTGTTGTAAATATAGGAATGGAAAACTATGCTGCCCATTTTCCAGCCTATGGAGACTCCAGAACTTTCGCCTGGAAAACATTAATCGCCTTGTACGATATCCACGACTGTAAGGGGTTGGTGCTATTCTACTCTGCCGGACACCACACGACAACAAAAAATCATTATAAACATATCAAATTGTTCTGAGTGTGGTAGCTGATCCTATTTCATTACTTAAAACTACCTACTCACCTCAGGCTCCGGCGGGCGATACAGTAGCGCGTCGAACACGCTGGTGAAGGTGAACATAGCGAATAGTGTCGCGTCCAAGTAGCACGAGTTGTGGTGTCCCTGGATGCCGCGGTTCTTGCCCACCAGCTCGCCGAGCCCGCTCAGCGGGGGCACCACGCCCGGCACCACCGGGCAGTCCGGCTGGGGGCGTGACGTTGCGGATTAGTTATTTTAACTTAACGTATATGATGATTATGACGAAATAGTTCCGATCAAGTACGTAACACTCGTGGCAGATTTGACGTGAGGGATATCGCAGATAAGATCAAGGAGGCTCCTATACGCTGGTTTGGTCACGTATTGCGTAAGCGTAAGGATACGTGGGAAATAGGTGCCTGAATCTGCCGGTATCAGGAAAGAGGCCCCGTGGGCGACCCAAGAAGCGATGGATGGCCAATGACCTATGACGCGAGGATGCCGAAGATTGGGCGAAGTTGAGAAGAATGAGTTGGTAAGCGGACCCTGGCAGAGGCCGGGATAAGCGCTAGGACGATGATGATGATAATAGTTCCGATGGGAACCTGGAACAAGCACAAGGATGTTCAAGGTGGAACGAAATGGAGGAAAATGAGGGAAGCGAACTCTGGCCAAAGTCCGAATAAAATGACTATGCATAATAAGAAGCAAAGAGGGAACCAACTTGTGACGAAAAAATATGCCCAATTCGACGACCGGCATACGACATATATATTCCCGTTGTCTCTCTTGCCATATCTATCACACTTGTGGTAAGTTGCGACGAGTGTGAAAGAGAAACCTAGACTTGGGGGACAACGTGAATGACCTATAAAAAAAGAACAAGTCTTCATCGTCATAATATCAGCCGAAAGACGCCCACTGCTGGGCATAGGCCTCCCCAGAGATCTCCACAAAGGCCGGTCCTGTGCCTTCCGCATCCAACTGGTACCTGCGATCTTTACCAGGTCGTCCCCGGCCTATCGCCTTACTTGGTCCGAATGGTCCGTATCGTGCAAGTCGGCGCGGTCCGGCGGCGGCGTGTCGCGGAACCTGGCGTCGCGGCGGCACAGCGGCAGCGGCACGAACAGCGCGCGCCCCGCCGCGCACTGGAACAGCCGCGAGCCGTTGCGCACGCCGTCGCCCAGCCCGCACACGCTCTGCTCTAGTTCCACGCCGGCGGTGGCCGTGTCTAACGCGGGACAATTAACATAAATACATATGCTTGGACAATTCACACAGCGCCATCTAGCCCCAAAGTAAGCAAAGCTTGTGTTAGAGGAGCTAGATAACTACTATAAACTACTTATATACTTTTAAATACATACTTATTATACCTACATATAACATCCAGACACTTTCTGCTCGTCCGGGAATCGAACCCGAGACTTCTGCGTGGCAACTGCAATTGCAGAGGCAAAGGCAACCGAACCACATCAGTCAGTGTCTCGTGGCAGTCGCTCCACTGATCTGCCAATTCCTGCATTATCATAGCGGCCCCCGAGCCTTCGTACGCGAGAGCACTACCGGGACATTAACGTCAAGGAAATTATTATAGCGTCTCGTATATTAGAGCATAGCTAGCGCAAGTCTATGATTCTACTGATGATGAAACAGATAGCAGGATCTATGTCGCGGCTTTTCTCGCTGGTCGCTCTCGCTCACACTTATGCTCGCAGTGGTAAGTGTGAACCCTGGACGGCACGATAAAGAAACTCATGTCGTGTCTCGAAAAGCCGCGCACACGGAAAAGAGGAACTGCTCGAAGACACATATCACCATCATATTAAAGCTCGTAGCAGTCCACTACTAGACTCAAGCCTCATCCAAATAAATGGAGATCAAAGTGTTGAAAATAGTCAACAGAAACACTATTGCCGTTTTTCTATTGAAGAACTTCAAAATATATAGAAGAACTTGAGCTCGACGTTCGTTATCGCTGTGACTTCGGGGTTAACGCCACGGCGTAAACTCGTGTCTCCATGTGTCACTGTTTAGATTAGATTCTGGGTATACAAGGCTCTACCTTATTCCGCAATCGTAAGATTCGGCCCGAGTTTATCATGGAGGGGGTGAAAGGATTGTAATATATGGTAAGGGTGGTCTTGCTTGTGATACGGTAACTGCATGCTATCAGGTAGGGCGTTATTTGCCACCTTAGTGGTACACAAAATGGTATCCATTTCTGAGTCGTTATTTATGTACCTTAACGCTAAAGATCCAGTTCCAGGCTAAACAAATCAGTTCAGTGGTGGAAAAAATATGCCATTAGTAAAGTAACGCATAGCAGTAGATATCTACTCACAACATATCAGTCAGTCACCAAATGCAATGGTTCGAATAATTTATTCATTGCTACTAAAAATATTTGTCTTAAGATAACAGTTAGACCAGTACCTATACATTAGGTACCGTACAGACCAAATACATTAGTAAAATAAATATTACCATCTATGATACCGATCCACCGCACGACGCCGTAGTAATGTTGATCAACATCCGTGGCGACCTCGACTAGGGAGCCCACGCCAATGTCCTCCTGCAAATGTTCTGGCGACGATTGCGACTTCTGGGACGGCGCGGCCGTCCGGGGAGACCCCAGCACCGGAGAGTCATACAACTCTTCCGGGTTATCGCTGCACACATCTAGGGCAACCAATATGTAAAGTTCTTAATTAATCACTTTAATGTGGATGTAGATAACAAAATTTGAATCTCAATACTAGTCTTACAGTCTGTATATTCGAGTACACATAGTGGTAGCTCATCGCGACACACTTCTCGTAAATAACAAGCCATATTTTGTGGCACAGTGCAGCGTGTTGGGCGGCCGGCCGCGAACGCTCGCCGCGCCGTACTTTAGACTAAAATTAGCAACTAGGAAAGTTAAATTTGGACAGTCAGTCTATGAAAGCGCGCCGACGACGCCGCAGCTGTGGTGTATTCAAAACAATAGTGCCGTATAATTTTATCATCAAATAAAATGCCCAAATTAGTAGTAGAAATTCACTGGTGAACTTGGATAAGAAAATAACATAAAATGGTAATGTATTACTAACTTCAAAATGCCTAAAATTTAACAATACTCAGCACAGCATGGCTGGCTATAATATTACTTGACTCTCTTGACATTGGCTAATACAATGTTGATAATGATAATGATAGAGATTTTTTTTTAATTTCTAAATAACACTTGTTTGCTTTTTTATGAAAATTAGTTGTATAAATGTTATGATGAATATATGATTCATTAATATTTTTGTTCTTTATATGTAGCAATCATATAAATACATCCTAATTGTATTGAAATTTTCTGATCTGCCAAATCCTGGATCATTGTCAAGGACACCAGGCACAACCAGGACATTATTGTTTCATTAATAAATACTAATATTTACAAACCTATTAATATGCCTGTTTCAACTTTCTTGGGTTCATGCACCATTTTGTTTTTCTTTTGTGAATCTTCTGAAGTAGGTGATGTATTTGGTGCTGATGTGTTTGGTTTATTCCTTCTTCTCTCTGGAGCTAAATGAGCTATTAGGTTGACAGACTTGACTCGTTCGTTTACAGATGATCGCTGCATAGTGCATCTGCCACTAGGCATTGACCCATACTCAGGGCGTTCCAGCTCCCTCGGGGCTGGTGGCCAGCTACCACCAATAAGATTAAACAAGTCTATCTAAAACAAAACAAATATTTATTTACAATTACAATGTAAACAATTATCAAACTCTGGAAGTCAAAGGTTGTTGCACACAATACACAATCAATAAAATGTAAATTGAATATTTATATTAATATCATGATTTGATTATTGATTATATTGTTGTCTATTATATTGTCCTATTGCATGGAGACATAGATTTTTTTTGCCATAGCTTTGCGTCCGAGTGAGCTATGATCAATGCCCTTCTATTTTTTGCACATTTACATATTAACATTCACCCATATTTCCTACAATTCTTGCACTATGTTCTATGTACAAAATTGTAGTACTGTAGGTTATTTCTTGCTGGAGTCTAGTCAAGAGTAAGTCATGCCTGTAGTTACTCTGTCTATTGGATCCTTGAAATGGGAACACAACAATCCAACTAGGGCCCACAGAAAACCAGCGCTGTGAAACTCCTCGCGGTTAACAACATAAGCTGAGTGGGTTCCTTAAGCACTGGCCATGCGATATTGACAGTGCCATGGGAATCAGTGTAGGTGTGCGTTTACTTATGTAGGTGTTCATTTCATTAGGTACTGCAGATGCTGTATGTACGACAATACTTAAGACAATACTTTTTCTTATTTTTTTGTATAATTTTTAACTTTGGTTGTTTGTGTGGTGTTGTGGTGTCTTGATGCAATAAATGTTCTTATTCTTATTTAAAAACCATCAATATGTCCATCTTTGTTAATATTTTTGATATACCCACAATTAAACTTAGTATCAGAAAGTTATTCATGGATAGTGTGGCAAAAAAGAAATCAGCTTATGAAAAGTATTAGTACCCAAATGATATCACAACTATGTATTAGTTGGACAATTATTATTATAATATTATAAGTACCAAGTGAGAAAAATAAAGTAAGTAGGTTATAAGTTAAATTTCCATAAATCAAGTATTAATTAATAATAATAGTTTTTCCCTTATAGGATGCCATTCGGCAGTCCCTAAGATAAATAATTTTCCTGCAGGTGTTATTAAATAAATAGCATGCATTAAGTTTATACCATAAGTAATCTGTAATGTGCAATGGGTGTTAGTACATTTAAACTAAATAATTTTCAACATGAAAACCTGTGTTTCTCTGGTGCCATCTCTAGTATCATTCTCGTCGCGATTTTCTTTGCTCATTATTCTTGATTAATTAAAATTTAAAATGTTACTTATACATAACCATTTTGATTTCTACAGTTCGATGAATTCTTTAGATAAAATTTTATCAACAAGAACGCACAATATTAATATTGAAGTTGTCTTTACCTGCACGAATAGGAATTTAATAAATAATTAACACACACACACACATAACACATTTTATGTGTTTTCTTTTTTGCAACGATAATCAAAATATTCAAAATCCTAACACCACTATTTTCCTCGAATTTCCCCAAAAATATTTGTTGCCAATGAAATTCAATGAATCAACAAAAGTGACAGAGCGAGAGAAGTACTCAGATTATTCGAAGTACATACCTATTAACTCCATAACCTGTCAACAATTAATGTTCAAATAATAGAGAAAAAAATTTATATACAGAAGGTTCAAATAAAGTACATTATAGGTCCATAGTGACTGGCGATAATCATAAAGGTATAACTAAATATGGAGAGCACACTTAAAACTCCTTTGTTTTTGTAATGTACTATGCAGGCATTTGACCGCCATCTCATCTGACGGGTAGCAACGTTGGGGCCGTAGTTGAAGCAAGCGGTATGCTGCAATCCTCTCTAGAAACAGCCTATTCACTCTGGCGAAGGAGTCCTGCAGCGGTACCGCCAAACTCCGAAAGCATGCCGCCATTTTGTTTGATACCATCCTCTGGAATGACGTCACAGAGTTCGTACCGCCGATCTCAGTATCGCTCAAAATGAACGAAATGAATATGAAGTTGGGAGCATAGTAACTATATATAGTTCATAGTTTGTGATAGTAACGATCCGGTTCGCCCTTTAATTTTCTCGCGAGACTCGCAGACACTGCTCGAACGAAGTCGGGCCAGGCCCACTATTTGCTTATAAAACTGAAACAAAATTGTTTTGTTTATGCGGATTGACGAGTACCTACCATTTGTCTGTGCGATCAGTGGTTAGTACACAACATACAACAGAAATGTTATAAATTTTGAGCTTGCATCGCTCGCTTATTCATTACCTTCAGTTTTGTCATACTATTCACCATATTTTAAAACCTAAGATTCCGTGATCGCTAGGCTCGCTCAAATATTCATTTTAACAATCACCCCAGCTTTTAAGAACCATAATATTAAAAATTTCGTGCGCGCTCCGATTGCTCATTCAATAATTGAAATTTATTTTATTGTCTTTTATTACGATCAGCATCACACATCATCACAGCACCTAAGCCAAAATGTCTAAAATTTCGAGCTCGCTCCACTCGCCCATTAATTTAATGCTCATCCCAGCTTTTAAGACCCAAAATATCAAAAATCATCACACATTCGTTGTTCTCCCCCAGGTTTTAAAACCTTAAATTTCCGAGCTCGCTCTGCTTGCTCATTCATTTATTGTTCACCCTACAAAAAAATGCAAATTTTTTTTTACTCAGGGCTGTCGCTCATCGAGTAGAGAATACACTGGCCATGACTGTAAATTGTATTTAATGACATTGGCATTTTTCATTCGAGTAAATGTTTTATCTTTGTGGATTGTCTTACTGGCATACCTCTAACTAGGTTTGGTATGGGTAACGGGTAGAAACTGAGGGCGCCACTATCATAATGCAAACTTGTCAACGTTCACGTATAACTTGGCAACACTTGGTATAACTTGGCCATATTTTGCGAAGAAATATTTTACTTCCATTTTATTTAATTTCTACTATTTTTGTAGCATTGTATATAGCCTGGCGTCGACAACAGCAGAAACGAGTCGAATCGAAACAAATCGAGTCGAGTGGGATTTATTCTTTGTGCGTTAATCTCAGACGAATCGAATCGAATTGTTCATTCATCGCAACTCTTGCTTAAAAGTAGGTCGTTTCGCGTGATAGACAGCTCGAATGAAGAAACGTGTACAGTGGCAGTAAACCTTTCAGTTTAGGGATTGCTTACTTGTACGTCTTAAGCGCACTCCACACGTAGACAGTTCCGCGAGATCACGAGAATGTAGAGGGAGTATTTGCCTATATTCGTGTAGTCCCGTGCATGTTTGACATGTCTCGTCTATTTTATAGATTAAGTAGTGATAGTTTGTTGTCGTCTCGATTCGATCGATTTTATATTTATGTTCCTGGCGCTTTTTCCCGTAACAGGTTCGGGGTACACTTGACCATGATCCAGGATATAAGTAGATCAAGTAATTACAGTAGAGCAGCTGCCATCACCTCTGTGACCCTGTTTACAGCAGATTAGCGATATTACACCGATGATTCGATATAATGTCGACGCGTTTTGACACCCACCACATCCCTAATAGGCGAGAATGTAGAGGGTCGACCAAGTCCCGGCAAAAGTTTAGCCCAAAGTTTCGGCGGACATGTGGAGTACGCTTTATACAAAACTAATGACCTTGACTTGACAGTTGGATGACCTTCGAAATCACAGACCAACTAAATACCTGTGACCAAATCAGTTATATAGAACATACTTCACTTGATACTCACCACGTTATAAAACTTTTAAGAGATTTGACCTTTTCTCACTTATTTTATTTTGTAGAAGTTATTTGTAATTAATTAAGCCTTAGTGATTGTTTTATGTTGCTTTAACTACCACCATTAACAAGTTTCAAGAAAGCATAAATATACTATGAGCGAATTTTATTCAAACGAAACTGGATGCTTGTTTTGAGCCTGGTAAGGTAGGTAGGTAATGAATTCCTTCTATTGTAGTGCTAGTAAATAACTACTTTACTTGATAATTTGGAAGTTGTTTCATACTTAAATTTATCCTTCGTAATCCTGATTTATTTTGTAAAATTCACACGTGTTTAAGGTCACATCTCAAGAGTTATCTACCTACTTTCTGGATAATAATAAGAACTCTAAAGTATTCACCTGAAACTACAATACTCCTTTGCCTACACCGCTACAATAACTGTTATAGCCAAAAAATACCTACCCTGTAACTAAAATTCTATTGTCAAACAATTTTATTTACAGGCAGTCCCAGACAATATGATCCGGCAAGGTAGCCTAGATGACATAAGCGCTCAACAGTTTCTGAAGATCTCCAACTATGAAGATACAGTTCGGCAGTTAGACATTTACTATGCTATTGGTATGCCAATTTTTATAATTAAAAATAAACACAACTCCATTTATTTAACTACGTATCCATGCTACTAAAATGTTTTCCACCCTTGGGTGGCTCTGATGCCCAATTTACACGTATTAAGTTGTCAAGTTGTTACTAAATATTAGGCTACTTAATGCATGTAAACAAGTTGGTTCAAATGATTAAGTTGTAACTAAGAGCCACTTAATTTTAAGTTAAAATTAAGTGAGTAATTGTTTTCATGAATTCATGGCTAAGTAGTAAGTAGCCAGTGCTTTACCTCGTACTAAACACTAAGTCACAAACCACTAGAGAACTTAAACCTCTGTTTACACATGTCAAATTGTAAGTACAGTACTTGACCACACTCAGCAGGGGGAATATGCCGTGTAGGCAGTGTGGTTGCTTGCACAAATAGACTAGATTCTGTTTACTAAATCACTTGTCCATTTAATGGGAATCTTACTACTTATCACTTGTTTGACTGTTTACACATGGAGTTTAAGTTGGCTGTGGACTAAATTTTAACAAAAAGACTTTTCAACTTCAATTATCAGGCATCAATGAGTTGTTTTGACAACTGCTTGCCTACTTAATAATAATAACAATAATATCTTGAACCATGCAAACAGCCCTTGATGTATGCATAACCATAAAAATATAGTAATAGACTTGTCACATTTTAATGGCTTATATTAAAGGCAAAATGTGGATATATTCTGTATATTTCTGACCACCCTGTTTATGGATGCATGATGAAAATATATCACACCATAAAATGTTTCCAGACCTCAACTTTATCTTAATAATTTTTTATTTTTGCAGTTAAAAGGCAATTGCTTAGGTTCCAGAGTCCAATTACAGGATTATTCCCTGTGCTATCATCAGACCTTCACATTGGTAGTGTAAGAGACAGTATATATTGTGCTGCTGCAGTATGGGGATTGTACCAAGCTTACAGGTAATTAAAATAATCAAATTGTAGATATGAATTTGTTACAGTATGTAAAAAAAATTTTACATAATTGACCATGATCTAGGATTTGGCAGATCAGCTAATTACAGACCTTGCTGCTATATGACCTCAGTGACCCTTTTACAGACACCTGACCAGATTGCATCATTTCATGCAGGTTTCTTTCACAATATGAGTGTCTCGCTTGCAAGTCGCATACCTTTACCATTAGGCTACCGACGCTCTCATATCTCATATCTCGTCATTGAAACATATGTATGATGTTTCAGACGTATCGACGACGACCGTGGTAAATCCTATGAATTGGGACAGAGTACTGTGAAATGTATGAGAGGCATTCTTGAATGTTGGGTAAAGCAGGCTTCCAGAGTGGAAGCTTTCAAAACTCGTCAAAGCACAGTTCATGCGTTGCATGTCAAGTTTCACCTGACCACAGGGGAACCAGTGCTAACAGATGATCAGTACCACCACCTTCAAATAGATGTAGTGTCACTATATCTGTTGTTCCTTGTGCAAATGATTACTTCTGGATTGCAAATAATTTACACACAGGTATGTATGGCAAGTACAAACTCTACAAATGATTATCAAATGATCATTTTGAATCTATTGCGTGTTTATAGTTTTCCTTATCATCCAATGTATTTGCACAAAATGAAAAAGTTACTAATAGATTACAAATAAATTGATCCATATATTATTGTTGGCATATCTTTTAAACTATAGGACTACAACACTCTTGGACATAGAAAGAACATGCTATTGTATAATAAATTATCTTAATGTTTTTAATTTCAAAACTCACTTAAAAGTCATTTGTATTTTTACCCTGGCTTAGAAAAGTACACACGCATAGGTCAGAGGTAATTAAAACGATTCTTATTCTTGAATGCTATAATAGGCATTATGGTGATAAGCCTTTTAATTTAACTGAATATACAAACAAATATATAGGTACTTATGGATGTAACACGTTTCATAGATCTTTCTAACCTTTTTGTTTTACTTTTGTTATTAGGACGAAGTTGCGTTCATTCAGAACTTAGTATATTACGTGGAGAGAGCTTACAGAACACCAGATTATGGCATGTGGGAAAGAGGATCTAAGTACAACGACGGAAAGCCGGAAATACATGCTTCTTCTATCGGTATGTCATCAGTAAAACAATTTTTTAAATCTTTTTATTCCATATTAGAAATATGAAGCATATGCTAACGTGATCTTGATAATTACACAGGTATGGCAAAGTCAGCTCTCGAGGCTATTAATGGGTGTAATTTGTTTGGAGACAAGGGAGCCTCATGGAGTGTTGTATATGTTGACATTGATGCTCATAACCGAAATAGAAGCATTTTTGAAACAATGTTACCTAGAGAATCCAGCTCAAAGGTAAGCAATAAGTTACCTAAACCATGGGAGAATGCATTTTCTATGGATTAAAAACTAAATGAAATAATTGTTTTCAAAATATTAAGGCTTTTTTATTTTCGTAGGGCGTCGACGCAGCGCTTTTACCTACGATATCGTTCCCAGCATTCGCAACTCACGAAGAACATTTAGTGCAATTAACAAAGTCTAATATCCTGCGAAGATTACAAGGAAGATACGGCTTTAAAAGATTCAGTAGAGATGGTTACAAATGTGTCCTTGAAGACCCAAACAGGAGATATTACAATGAGGGGGAGCTCAAAGAATTTGACGGCGTTGAATCTGAATGGCCGTTGTTCTATGTGATGATGATAATTGATGGCGTTTTCCGCACACTCCCTGATCAAGTGGAAGAGTACCAAAGGCTATTAAAAGCTAGGATATACATGGATGAATTTGGAGGTACCTACTTACATGTAATTTATTTAGTTTTTTTGTGTTTGTTTGCAGTAGCAGACAAACATCCAAGCGGGCCACGATGGAAAGTGGTCACCGCCGCCTATGGTCATCAGCAGCACCAGGGGAGTTACCAATGCGTTGCTGGTCTCTGAAGAGATCTCTAATGTACCTCGTGAACGATTCTATGACATAGTCCAAATGAAACACTGGCTGGGAGGTCATTCCACAACCGAATCGTACGAGCGAGAAACGTTCTTTCGAACCTTCGCGTGGAGACCAACAGAGGGTCTACGTAGTGGGGATGAGTACCCAGCCCACGGCAGTTATAGTAATTTCAGGCACTTCATTGTCTTAAATTTGACTTAATATTTTTTCAGATCCAGTTATACCATGGTATTACTATATTCCCCGCGATGGCATAGAAAATGAGCGCAGTGAGCCATATTCTGTGCGCCGTGTTCCTGCAAGTAAGTAAATCTGATATTCTATGAATAAAGTGCTCAATGTCGTTTCGCTAACTACTTAATGGCAATTAATTCAATGTTGTTTGCCCAATAAAAAAAAATTTTAAACTTTTTTATGTAAGTACAAAAATATAGTGCCTATAAGTATCTACCTGTACATACTTGTGTCATGGCAGTCATAATATTTTTGAAGAAGTGGCAGGCAGAGTATCAAATAAAGCGATAGGAACTCATTAAAACTATCTACTGTGTTGTCAAACATGAAATATAATTACAGGCGATCCCGGAGATAGCGATAATACAGGTAAAGTGTGGTTATGGATGAAGCTGAATAGTTTTTTTTTGTTTTCAGTGTGATAACCCCAGCACTAAAAAGCTTCCGCCCTGACAACTTTTCTAATTTCTTTCACTTTTATCGGCTTGAGTGTGGATTTGACTAATGTAGTGCTTCTGCCTTGATTTCCGCAAATAACCAATGCAGTTTGAAATATTCGCAAGCCCAGCCTGTAGTTAGTACATAGCTATACATTTATAGTGCCTCATAAAATCACCTTCCAATCTGACCACTTCAGCATACCTTACCAACCCTATTGGAGGGATAATTATAATGAACAATTAGTACATACATGCTGTTAGAATTATTCCCTCATATCAATTAAAACATGAACCATATAATAATAATAAAATGGTTGTCTATTTGAATCCTACATTCAAGTTCAGTATTTTTATTGCCCTGTGATGGATGCCACAAGCCTTAGCGTCTAAGCACACGTAAAGGATCGGAAAGGAAACGTCATCGCCTCGGTTGTTTTTTGGCAAAGCGATGCCGTTGCGAAGTAGACTATTGGGTGTTGTTGTAAAGAAATTCCCTGGGAACTTCGTACAAAGAATGCTGCTGGTCTAGCCAAGCCAACTCCACTGTCACTGGCGATCGGAACCCGTCGGCCGCGCTCGTAGATCGGCACAGTACTGCGCACGCTACGAAGCCAGCCGAACTTAGCCGATGGATTCCGATCGAGTTGCTACTAAGTAATTTGCATCTTGACTATATCCGCTTGAATCAATTTCCGACCCACTTAGTGTGTTTTAACGCTAAGTCTTCGGCAGTTTTCGCCATAATGTAGTGTAGATTAGAATTATGTTCGAATATGTGAATCTAGTCTCCTTCATCTTCTTCCTCCGAGCGGTTATCCCGGCTTCTGTTAAGATTCCTCGATCTACTTCCCCCACTTAGCCCGATCTTGGGCATCCTTGCGTCCCAAGCTATTGGATTTCACGACTCAGCGTGCTATATTATTGAAACTAGTAGATATGTCAAGTAATATAGGTACCTACCTAGTCTAGCTTCAGCATAGAGAGCACGTTACGCTTAACAATTAAATCTTATATACTAAATAATATGCTCTATATATTTTAGACACCGGAGGTTTGTTTTTGTGGGCCCAGTCTCTGTTTGTCCTGGCACAATTATTGACTGGTGGGTTGCTGCACATGAATGAGCTGGATCCAATCAGGAGATACCTGCCGTCTTACAACCGCCCTCGGCGCGCCGGAAGATACTCCGCATTTCAGGTACAGTACTGCAATATTTGTAGTGATAAGTAGTAGTATATTATTATGACGATATCCGTCTTAGGTACAACAAAGGTGACAGATATTGGTCTAAGAACTGAAGTGGCAATGTGTGGGTACTTAGCTCGAAGGACCAATGGTCAGTAGACGTAAAGAAGACGGGTTATACTGTGCATTCGATCCGTGATCACCACTCAGCCCCTCCCGAGATGGACAAACATGGAAAGGTTCGTTCCGATGCGATTAGAAATGCGCTCTAGACTCGAGTCGATTGACATGGTGCGTACGTTAATCGCGTACGCATTCAATCAAAATGTAGAATCATAGCCTCCGTCAGATAAAGGAGGCCATGGTAGAATGCGTCAACGTTGCACTGAAATTGTCATTGATAAGCAATGGTTGACCAATATACGCGCTGCGGTGCGATTCTTTAAGAAACATCCTTGATCGCAACAATGAATGAAATTTAGGATGTTCTGTCGCGTGATAACAATGTTTTAGAAGAAAATTAAATGTAAACTGTTAAAATACTTGCAAATCACTGAAAGTCAATTGGTTCAAAAATATTCATGTTATTAAAAATGCATCCACAAGTTTTTCTTATTTCAACTTGCACTTGATCGTCCATATTAAAATTGTACTTGTAACCTACCCAAAGAGTTTTATATACCTACTAAAGTCTTACCTACCTATTTATTTGGCAATTCTGAATTCAAAATTATTCTGATTTCATTCCATGCGTCACAGGCAAAACCAGCGTTTGTAAGTATTGGGCTTTTGGGACAAAATAAAAATTAAGCATGGTGCAAAATTATGTAATGCTGCTGATAAAATTAATTCCTTTGAATTAATTTGCATGGTATCCTCCTTTCTGTGCATAAAGCTTGAGTATTTAAGTAACAAGACGTGTTGGTTGTTACTTCTCATATATATGTATATACGAGCATTTATTGTGCAAACGCATTTTAGTGCAATAAGCATTTTGATGAGTACCTACGTTCAAACAAACCGAGAAATCTTTGCTGACGGGCGTCACAACGGGCGGAATATTTAACAAATGCTCGCAAAGTGCACATTCGCCGATGAGGACAAACCTTAATTGTTTTCCTAAATTAGAGTGAGGCTTTTCTACTTACATGAAAGTTAACTTCGACACTTACGTAACGGCGCGGCGGCGTTTACGCACTGACATGTATTCGGTTTGAATTCTGTTCGTATTCGATACGTGAAAAACGTCCTAGCGTTTACGCGCTTATCCGTATTCAAGATTTAGGCCCCCTTGAAGTAAGTAGTAACACATACATCTTCGTTCTATGTGTTTTCATTTTATGTTTCGTTTTCCGACCTTCGTTCCCGTCCTCCGTCTTCGTCTTCATGCTGCCGCGTGCAATCAGCTATCAATGTACACCTTGCGTATGTACCTACAATTTGTATAATACTTTCGACTCGGTTTTGATCCGTAAAAACGGCTCGAAGTGAGAATTATCGATCACGAACCCAATATGAACCGCATAATTAATAAGTACACAAACGTTGATAATATTACTAGAACTGCTAAACCGGAGCAAACGGATACGATTTGAATGTGAGTGCGCAAACGCCCCAAGACTACGTTTAAATACTCTTCTGTGTTACGTTTTAATATTTGTTTTATTTAGGTATTCTAACTGTTTTAATATCATTGAATTGAAGATAGGGGATTATAAAATAATTGAACTTTTTTATCGATTAATCGATTAGGAAACAGAAAGATTGCAATTTCAATGGTTAGAGAAAACATATATTTATAAACAAACAAGTAATCCTATTGGCGCTAACGGCGCCTCTACTGATCAGAGCAGAGACTGCAATTGTGCTTACATAGGCATAACAATCCGCTTCTAATCGGAAATTGTGTGATCTGTGCTCTGTAAACATACTATGTACCTATATATGCACATGTAACGCACGATGAGCACGACAGGGCCTGAGCACGAACCGTGTATGCATGCATTACCGAGGGAGAGAAACAAAGGGAACTTTTTACATGGCGTTTTAGCTTTTTCATGTAGCGAGTCTTACAATCCGAATTATTATTAACGAAAAAATTGTGGCAAATAACAATTATGCGATGAATATGCGATAACATTCCTTACGGCTCTCTTTCTCGGCAATGTGGTATAAGTCTTGGGTGGCTTTCCGCTGAATCGGAGCCAGGTCCAAGGTTGAAAATATCAAATAATATTTTTTACTATATCGGCAATTCAGAATTCGGCGGTACAGAATACTAAACTACATATGACTACATGGATCGTAAAGAGCGTGAGGTTACCAGTGTCTTGCTATAAGTGCATCAGCGTCTATATCCACAATAACGGCATTTTGATATAGTTTTCCTCGTACGAGTACACCACGTTCACTAAGATCCATGTCATGATGTCAAACTATGGATGCCGCGGGCAGCGAGAAATTCATATTAGCGCCTGACACCTCTCTGTCGCACGTCATACAAGCAACTAGAACCATTTTCAACCTAGCTCCGCTTCAGGGGAAAGCCTCCACAACATCACATCATTTACAATGTTGTATTCGAACAGGGCATAGCGACTGACTTGGTGGTCCAAGTGGTGCTGATCGCAGAATCCATGCGTCTGCAGGCCATGATGGGCACCTACGGGATCCAGACACAGACCCCGCACGAAGTAGAGCCAGTTCAGGTTAGTGTATGGTTATTCTTTTTCATACTACTAAGGTGGCGAACAACATTGACCGCTCGGATGATGACTAAGGTAGCGCACAAGCGTACGGCCTGCATACCTATATTCGTTTCGTGGATATTCGAATTATTTAGTCCCAACAACTATCACATGAAGGTTTAGGCAGAAACCATCACAAGCTCTCATTAATTACACTTTTTAATTGTGGTCGCTCGCTGCGTTATGAATAATAATTCATAATCCAGGGCAACTAATTACATAATAGGGTAAATTCAGATCAGGCGGGTAAATGCTGGCGCATGTGCGAGCATGTTCTTGGCCGCCATTCTAGGCCGATACTCGAACAGTCTCGCACATGCCTTCTTATGCCTGTCTCTCCTATCTCTAGCAATTTATAACAAGTGTGAAAGAGATAAGTAGCCACTGCACGCGCTCGTTGTGATCGAACGCTCGAGCGGTCGCGCGTGTCATCGAACATGATTTAGGATCAGATTTTATTGTCGCATACATGTCGCACTTAAATCGTGCTGGAGGATTTTCCGCCTGTTTTGAATTAATCTTATAATAAATAATAATTATATGACAGTTTTATGGTATTGTACTGATTTCAGGTGTGCAGCTCTACACAATTAGTGCACGTGTACCGGGAGTTGGGAGTGTGCAAGAAGTTGAAGCTCACAGGACGGCCCATAAGGCCAGTGGGGTCGCTTGGTACTAGCAAGGTAATTTTATTAGGAGCACATAAAGACTCCTACCTATATTTTAAACGAGACTTCTAAACAAGCAATGGTTTTACTGCAATATGTGGCTGCAATATTGTCATTTCGTCAATCACAGCCAACTTCATGCCGAGTAGAAAAATATACTACGGCACAACAATGAAAAACGGCTGGCAATTGCTGGCCACTATGTTGCAGCCACATTATCATCGTCGTCATCTTAGTGCTTATCCCGGTCTCTACAAGGGTCCGCTTTCATACTCATTCTTTTCCACTTCGCCCGGTCTTCGACATCCTCGAGTCGTAGGCCGTTGGCTCGCATCCGACTTAGGAATGTCAATCCATCGTTTCTTGGATAGCCGACGAGGCCTCTTTCCTCACACTGGCAGATTCAGGCAGCTGATCCCACGTAGCCCTGAGGCTTACACAACACGTGACCAAACCAGCGCAAACGAGCTTCCTCGATCTAATCTGCGATATCCCTCACGCCAACGATATGTTGCAGCCACATATTGCAGTAAAAATTATGCCTGTTTAGAAGCCCCTTATCTGATTTGTAGGCAGTTATGCAAAGAGGTTTCACACCACGTTTTCAATGTAAATGTTTTTGTTTGTTACAGATTTATAGAGTATGCGGCATGACAGTGCTGTGTTACCCCCTGATATTTGAAGTGTCGGAGTTCTACCTGTATAGGGACATGGCACTGCTCATTGACGATATAAAGACTGAGCTCCAATTTGTGGGAAAGTGAGTTATAAATAAAATAATTTAACACAATCAAATTTACAATAATTATTGCAATACCAAAATGTAATTAGAGAAAACTTATAGGCCCTAGTATTGCTTTCCACCTTGTGGTCTGTGCCTCTCGCATCCACCGGCTCACCTCAAACTTTGCCAGGTCACCCATCCATTTTGTGGGGAGCCATCCTACGCTTCCATTCGGTCGCCATTCGAAAACCTTTCCGCCCCATCTCCGTTCCGATAAATGACTTACTTACTATGTTGACGCAACGACCCAAAATGAGTCTTGGCCTCTGACACTAAGATATTCCATTCCACTCTGTCCTGTGCCACCTACTGCCAACAGTCAGCACGGAGCTCCAACTGGTCTCATTTCACTTCGTCACTCCAGCGATACCTGGGACGATAAATTATCTTGATAATTATCCAGCGCAACCCTGATATTTTATCTAATATGCTTTCATGTTCACAGGTACTGGCGGCTGTCCGGACGGCCGACAGTGTGCTTGCTTGTACGCGAAGAGCACATGCGCGACCCGCACTTCAAGCAGATGCTGGATTTATTCGCGATGCTAAAGAAGGGCCACTGCGACGGCGTCAAGGTGCGCCTTGGCCGTTTGCAGAACCTCATCTCGAGCTCGTGCATGGGTGAGTTCATTAAGATAAAAGGTTTTTTTTTATAATAGAGGAATGCAAACTTGCAACTAACCTGATGGAAAACGATCATCGTTGCTCATAAACACTCGCAATCCGTCACGAATGAGTTGGCGGCCTTTGAGGGAGGTTCAGGATTAGGCTAGTACATTTATTGAAATTAGGGGACAAGTCTACATATCGTTGACCCTTTCTGGCCCTGTTTAGACCGAAAACAGCTATCGCGCAGCTGTAGCATTTATGTTACAGCTTCGCGATAACATTGATGTGTTTTCTTTAAAAAACAAAGTACTCGGACGCAATCGGAGCAAACAAGCGTACGGTCCGTAACTGTAGCCTATGAACGTTTGCAATACGAGCCCGAGTGGTTTTTAACTTTTTCACACTCTCCTTGAAGAACTCAATATTGTACTCATTTTTGAAAATCTCAGATTGACCATTCATTCAATTTTCTATGCTCATTTTAACTTAGCTTGTGTTCCTGCCTATAAGCAGCAGTGACCACTTTCCATCACTGGTGGGCTCACTTACCTATTTGTCTACCGTATATCACCACCCCTTATTATGATCTTACAACCCGCTCCACCCCCCAGAGCACCTGGACTTCATGAGCCAAGGGGAGTTCCCGTCGGAGATGTTCACTCAGTTCCGCCAACTGGAACACGAGTACATCGGCTACCAGTCGCTGACGGACGTCCCCCGCACGCTGACCTACCGCGAGGAGCAACTGAACTACGACGCGTACAAGCAGCGGTCCACGCCTGACGTGGTCGCCGCGCTTAGGGGCAGCGACAACATTTACGCGCAGTGCCAGCTGTGGGGCATACTGATGGAGAGGGAGGGGCCTATGTATGAGGTGAGGAGATGTTTTGTGATGGGTTGAACTGGTAATAGATGTTTCGTTTTGGGTGGTGGCGACGAACCGTCAGTTGCAGATGATACTAATCCTTACGATGTTTAAAATAAAGTCGCTTGTAGATAATTCGGATGCGCGGCCGAGCCGACCTTCCCCGTACGTAAGGGCGACTTTTATTTTATACTTTATAATTTTACTTAGATTAGTATAAACTCCAACTGACGACTGGTCGGCTCCAGCCAAGAAGGAACGTCTGTTACTCGTCTTATTGTCCTTACGTAAAGAGTAATCTAATATATGAATGTGGAAGAGACTAAGCGTCTGCTAGTAGATTGGCTCATAGAGGTCTTTCAGTCTTACGAATATTTGCCTGACGTGTTTAATAGGTGTTATGGCACTTCAGGCACAGCACAAGCCTGAAGCCTGAAGGCGCTATACCACTGCACAGATGTTCTGCACCGGCGACTCCGACGACTCTTTCTTGAAGAACACCATGTTGTACTCTACATGGAGCTCATTCCACAACCTTAGTGACTAGCTAAAGTAACTAGCCACACCACAGCAAAGTAACGAAAAAATTTAATTCAATCCTTCTAATTAATCTCTTTTGCTGTGATATCTTATCCCATACAGTAACGTGTTTTGAGGTTAAAATAAACAAAAATCGTGTTAAAAGGAAAGCGTTTTGACACCAAACGGCCACGGCAGAGCCTTTCTATTACATATTCAAAAGATTTAGCCACCACCGACGCTCACACAACACAAAAGTAATAGTGGTAACAGTGTAAAATATGGATGATAAGAAAAAATATGTATAGGTGAACGGCACCTCCGCGCTGGAGTCTCTGAAGACGCTGTACCACTCTGCGGGCGTGCTGCGGCACTGGCGCGCCGTGCGCTACTGCTCCTCGCTGCTCAACCACACCGTCGACTCTATCAGCCCCTTCATCACCACCGTGCTGGTCAACGGGAAACAGGTGAGACGACACCCACCTTTTTATGCTAGTCAGTGACAAACGAGCATACAGTCCACCAGATGGTAAGTGGTAACTGTCGCCTATGACATCTACAATTCATACATTTAGGTAGCAGATAAAAATGCAGAACCGCAGGTGCGTGCGACTGTGAGGACTAAGGTGAAATTCCTCATGCCTGTAATTTGGCTGGCTACTTTATCCTTCAAACCTATCTTCACTTTAAATTGCAGAAAAGAACGCCCCTCACTTCAGTACATTTTTTTTAAAGGAGAGCTTTTCAAAGTCGACAAATTTTGAAAATTTTAAATTCGTAGTTTAACAAATAGTCTTAATTCTAGAAAACTTGGGGCAATTGTGTCATTATTTTTGACTATGGTTCTAGAAATGTTATTTAGGGTTACGGTTCCAAAGTTTAAATGAACAAAAATAATAAAAATTAACCACAATAACCGAAAAATTGTTACAGTTTGACAAAATTTCTAGGTTTTTCTTAAATGCCCATAACTTTCAAACTGCATGGGATAGATGTTTTTTATGATTTTTCTCATGATGGTTACAATCAATCCTGTCACCCCGTTTCGGCTTGACGTTGAGTTTTGGGACACCCTGTATAGTACACCATTTAAATTTGGGTAGATATGACATGAGTACTGAAATTTTAAAATGAAACGGCGATTCGATCATCGATAAGTGAACAAGAAATCAAAAATTTATGGACGCCGAATAATTTCTTTATGTAACAAAACGGTCGTAACGTACCGGAAGACGCAGCGTGAGTAGACCTCCCACAATGTAGGACTGACGATATGGTAAAGATCCCAGGTACCAACTGGATGCAGAAGGCACAAGACCGGTATTTGTGGATATCTCTGCGGGAGGCCTATGCCCAGCAGTGGGCGGGCGTGTTTCGTCTGATATAATGATGTAACGAAATGTGCCTAAAGTGTCAGGCGAACTTAAATTATTCGCATATCTCCTACGTTGAACAGTTGTGGTAACAAGGCGGGTTTTTCAGTTGACAGTGGGCGTGATAGGGCAAAAGGAGACCGTGTTCGACAAGCCGATGACGCCGGGCGAGATCCAGTCCGTGATGTACTCCACCATACAGCCCTATGACATCATTGGAGCTGTGCTGCAGCAGGTTAGTTATATAATAAATTATTGGGATTCTATTTTTTTCATAGTTTTGTTTATACATTTAACAGGTGGATGGAAGGTAAAGCCGCGATGGCAATACTTGCCTGCGACTTCAGCTTTTTTATATCGATAATTATCCCGCAATTTTATCTGTAACTTATTCGTCTTTATTATTTACAAAATTCCTGTAATAAGGCCTGACATATCTGTCAGCACGGTATCACATTTTTATCGCTCGATCACTAGAAAGAGCGTGGACGAGAAAGATAACGTGAGCGGCAGAACACAAGGTATAAATGCGATTCCGTACTGACAGGTATGGATCTACCCTCACAATGCATTTATCTATCTACCCTCTTTCAGGAGATAGTACTATACTGCGGCCGGTTAATCGGCACCAATCCGGACATGTTCCGGGGCATCCTCAAGATCCGGGTGGGCTGGGTGCTGCAGGCGATCCGGATATATCTTCAACTGTTCCCGGAGGAGAAACGCGAGGACGCAACGCTCGAGAGCCTCTCGCCGTACAAGCTGAGGACCCTGCTGATTAGGGTGCTCACTGTATCTGATTGGGCCGATGAGAAAGGGTAAGCTTGCCTTTTGTACTATCTGTTTACAATCGGAAGAAATAATACACCTGGCTCCATAAGTAATTCGGCGGTGTTGTGTAAGCATTTTGGACTAATCGCGAATGAGGGTTTTTGCAATTCCATAATACAATAGATGGCGTCACTGTGACGTGAGGTCTGATGTCAAAATATAGCCCTGTCATTGGCTGGAATGTATTCGCAATTTTATGGCAGTTCATTCTGTCCAATAGCACGGCAGTATGTTGACAACAGGCCTTACTTCTGAACAGCGCCTCTGGTGTATTTTGAAATCGCGAAAACGCACTTTGGACCAAACATGCCTAAAGGAACTGTTTTTCCCTTAAATTTGTGTTCTACAAATAATTTGTAGGTAGAACAGTTTCCTATAAACTAGTTTATAAAAGTTCAGGAATCAATTTTAGCCGCAGTTTTGTTTCTTTTTAATAATAAAGGAATGTTTCCTTTGAGTAAAAGGTGGCGTTAAAAATTTCCACCCTATATATGACACTGCCAGATTACATATGACGGCAGGTGGCAAAACGTTAATAACTCCCGACTGTATTTCTTATCTATTTTGATTCTTTCATGTGAGTAAAAAATTATTGGCGTTCCTTGGGAGCAATACAAGCAATATCCGATTTCAAGTTTGGCATTGTTTGTTACAGATTAACACAATTGCAAAGGAGGCAACTAGAAGGATGCCTGTGCAGAGTTCCCAAACATTTCTACCTTCAAGTGTGGGACATCCTTTTGCGTACTCCTCAGGGCATCATTGTCCATGTAAGTTTAATCTTTCACTATCAGCGAATTGTATCTGCGAAATTAAATTATAATCCAGCGGAGAAACAATGTCAAAGCGGAACAAAATACTAATATTATAATTCACGGTATTTCGTTATCGCGATAAACATAGGCGATTCATTTAATCCCAACGCGCGAAACTAACAGGCGGCACTTATTTTTTTGGTACGACTTCTAGCTTTACAAGTTAGGTCTTGTAAACCTAGAAGAGCTATGTAAACACAGTGTTAAGAGCGAATAACAAACCCAAAGTCCCATATATGCGGACGACACGCAGCTATATATCTCCTTCGAACCTGGAGAAACGCGTGTTGCTAAAGAAAAACAGTCCGAAGACTTGACAAGGCTGGGCATTTGGTCCGAAAGAAACACTCTTGTACTGAATCCAAATAAGACCAAGTACATGATTCTTGGATCTGACCGTCAGATTGGGGCAATCTCGCGCACTATGCCCGCTTTGACACTGCTTGGCGCACAAGTGGAGCGAGTGACTGAAGCGCGTAACCTAGGAGTCTTGATGGATTCAAATCTCGATTTTGAAAAGCATATTGTAAATATGGTGCAAAAATGTTTTTATAAAGTTAAGATATTGTACCAGATACGAGACTTTCTATCAGAGGATCTACGTATTAAATTATGTGATTCGTTAATATTATCAGTCCTGGGTTATGCTGACGTCGTGTATGGTCCTAGACTGTTGGCTCGATCCGCGCGGTTGCACAGGCGTTCTGAACCCGCAGCGGGTTCAGAACGCCTGTGCACGTTTCTGCTTTAGGGTTCCCCCTCGAGCACACGTTACACCTTATCTTAATAACGCGAAAATTTTGAAAATGTCTTTGCGCCAAGAATTCCATCTGGCTTCTTTATTGTATGGGTTGGTAAACACTGGTGTTCCTGAGTATCTGTATGGCAAATTAAACTGGCGAAGCGGAGACGGCTCGCGAAATGCCCGCAGAGTTAGTCATCCTCTCAGGATACCTGCTCACAGGACGGCTGCTTTTCGTGGCAGTTTTAGATATGCAGCCACTAAATGTTGAAACAACCTGCCGCCTCCCATTAAAGAATCAAAAACAATTACATATTTTAAGTTTAACTTGAAGCATTACCTTTTCGAACATCAAAAATCACTCCCTTTAGGCTGCAGAGTTGTTCCAACATACCTAAATTAAATAAAGCAAGGTGAACAAGTAAATAATAACTGTATACCCTATCACCCATCAGGAACGTTAGTGTAAATTAATTTATAATAGTAACAAGCATTTACGTATGGACTAGTTACAGAGTTATAATTTATAGCATTGTTCATAAATTATTTGTATTTATGGCAAATGTATGGCACTTCGTACTCGTTCAACCATTTGGCGAGTGACGCACGCACTATAGGGCTCGGCTGAAAATCAGCGCTGTAGTTTTTCTATCTACAGCATATGCTGAGCTGAGTTCTAATTTGGCATGACACTACAAATTCACCATAAATTTTAATTGAATGTACCCTAGTCTTAACATGTTATACCTATCATTGTTGATATTATTACAACTTGTCATATATATTTGTAGTTATTGCCAAATAAAAGCTATGTCTATGTCTATGTCTAAAGCTATAATTGCAATAGCTTCCATTTCATTAGCACAATTGTAATTTTAAATCTTTATCGGGCGGCGTGAAGTATGATTTATGATCTGCAGCGAGTATAAACATGTTTGCGATAAAGTGCAACAATCAAACTTGTCGGTTACGGCCAAACAATCAAATTACTGGATCACAGTGACCATGTACGAGTATGTCTGCTCGTATACAGTAGTGTTATGGCGACGGGCTTTCATAAAAGTGAATCTCTTAGCTCGTCACAGTAGTGCTAACACACAGCAGGGCGTGGAGCCTGAGATTTCCTTTTCAGACGTCTGAGATTTCTCAATCGCTGAATGTTAATTTGAAACTAATTTCATTAGTCTAGACGAGGGGTGCGATTCTCTAAGAAACTTCCTTTACTGCAACGATGAAATGCAAGATGTGCTGTCGGATTATAATAATATTTTAATATAAATTCTTAACGGGAATCAGTAGCGCTTTTGTACTAGGTTCTTCCTGAGCAGTCCCCAGTAGCCCAGTGTGGCCCAGACAGTAGCCCCAGTGTTCAAGATTTCTGGGACCACTGTTATACATAATCATCAGCCTTCATCCACGTCCACTAGACAAATAGGCGGGATAACGAGTTAGAAATCTTTACATGCCACCGTGTACCGTGGCTACCATGCCACCGTGCGCCGTGACTATCATGCCACCGAGTGCCATTCATGCTACCGTGTGCCGTACCTACACCTGACCTCTCTCACCCCAACAGGGCCACGAGATCCCAGCCCAACCGACCCTCGTGAACATGTCACGGTCCGAGCTGTCGTTCGCGCTGGTAGTGGAGGGCGCCCTCGCCCGCGCCAACTCGCCAGCGCGAAGGCAGCTGTGTGTGGAGCTGGTGTGCGTGGCGGCGGCCATCTTGCGCCGGAACCCCGAACTTACGCTGCGGCAAGCGCTAAATCTGGACACGCTGCTAGATGACGCGCATCTCACGTATGCTAAGGTAAGTGACACAGTTGGTAATGGGACTAGTGGGGGACGAGGTTCCGTGTGCAGTTCTGCGTGGATATCGCAACGGGTCTATCGCAGATGCAAATCGGTCCGTAGGTCTCAGGTAACTACGTTCCGGTACGAACCGTTAGTTGCAGTAGAGTCGCTACCGAGCGATTTGCATCTTGGTAATGCAGGACGAGGTTGGAGGCTCGGCAGCAGTTCTGCGTCGAACTGGTATGCGTGATATCGCCCAACAGCTGGAGGATGCGTGTCTGACATATGCTAAGATTAGGGGCAGGTAACAGATTGGTAGCTAGCTAGCTAGGCGAGCTAAATAAATTTAGAAAAGCCGGATACAGGCAACTCAACAGTTGTTCACAACTGCCTGCCTAATATACAATAATAATTTTGATTTCTATGGTGGCGGTAAACCAAGATCATCATCATCATCCTGGCGTGAAATCCTGTTTGTACTGTTAGCGTGATCTCACTCCACATCAGATAGGTGAGTTGCAGCAGCCAAGAGAATATCCCGGCTAATGAGAGTATCTCGGTCTCCCAGGACAGCGGCACAGCCGGCCCGGAGCCTCTAAACGGCGCCCCGACGTCCCTGAGCGTGGGCTACCTGGCGCGCGCCGTCGTCAACAGCGTGCTGCAGGCCGCCGCCGCGCCGGACCTCACGCCCGCTGCGCACGACAACTGCCTCGTCACGTGATCGCATCGGAGATCACACCAGCGGCGATGGCACCGGCCGACTTCTTCATTCATCGCGATTGTGGGGGAGCGCCGCCGCCGCAATGGACCTTGAGCCCGCTGCGCATGACAACTGCCTGGTGACGTGAACGCGGAGACCACCAGCGGCGACGGCACCGGCCGACTCCTTCACTACTTGTGATTGTGGAGGAGCGCCGCCGCCGCACCGGAGCTTGCGGCCGCCGCGCATGACAACTGCCTGGGCTTGTGAACGCAAACCGCACCAGCGGCTACGGCACCGGGCAACTTCTTCACTGATTGCTGTTATGGCGGAGCACCGCCGCCGCGCATTACAACTGGCTGGTCACATGAACGCGGAGACCACCGGCGGCGACGGCACCGGGCAACTTCTTCGCTGATTGTAACTGTGGAGGAGCGCCGCCGCCGCAACGGAGCGCGCTCGCTGCGCAAGACAACTCGCTGGTCACGTGATCGCTTCGGAGGGCATACCGCCGGCGACGGCACCAGCAAACTTCTTCACTAACTTCTTCTAAGTACTTTACACCTAGACACAATTCCGATTTTTATGAAATTTTGGGTGTTTGTTCGGGAATAGTGTGGGATTGTAATTCAAGTTTTAGACCTCGATGAGCCTGTGCTACCTTGAGGGGGGCCAAAAAACCTCGAAATTTTTGAACTTTTTCCAGTTTTTTGCTTATAACTCCAAAACGGCGGCCCTTACACTAAGGTAAACTTCATAAAATTCTCTACAACTTTAACTTCACTCACTTTCTCAAATTCCCAACCGTTTACGAAACGGTTGTAATGGTAGGTAAAATATCCTTTTCTTGGGAAATTGAAAAAATATACATGTATGTTTAAGTGATATATGTACAAATTACCAATTTTGTTTATTCCCCCTTACTTGTGCTGTAAGACCATCTTGAAATTATATGTCATGGATAGGTACCCTATACGTTTTGATAAAGTTACTGTAAGTTGTACATACATCACATAAAAATTTAGGTATATTTTTTTATACAATTTCCTAAGAAAGGATATTTTGCCAAAAAACTAGAAAAAGTTCAAAAATTTCGAGGTTTCGGCCCCCTCAAGGTAGCACAGGCTCCTTGAGGTCGAAAACTTAAACTACAAACCCATACTACTCCCAAACTTCCCAAAATCGGAATTATGTCCAGGTAAAGCCCCTAATTTTTTCCTGATGACTGGGTTAAGTAGCGAATTCACTTGCGATCAAGATATAAAGGGGCTCTATGCGACGACGCGTTGTTAGAACCTCTAGGTAGCCTTGTTTATTCGACTTACATTAGCAAGCCGGCTACGTCGCGACAATGTTAAAGAAATTTGCCGGCAAGTGTACTGGCAGCCATGTTATTCTTGATTCGGGGGCGGCCCGCATCGACAGCGCCGCCATCAGCATCGTTGGCGATGCAACTTTAGAATGAAAATGTAGCTAATCTCAATTTAACGATTATAGTTAAATATAATAGGTAATACCGATATAATTATTTTAACGCAGATCGTCGAATTTGCCTCCTCGACGCTTTGGCACAACACTAACCTAAACGAATTGAAACTTCCATATCAAACGGCTTACGACATATATAAATTAAAATAAATGGGTAAATCGAGATCTACACTGTTGGAACAACATATTTTTATGGCTTTGCGAAGTGTTAATAAGTTAGTATAATCAGTTTCTAAAATATATGATTTTTAATATACACTTTGAAAATTTGTCATAAAAATTTGTTGCTGCATGACCTAGAATCCAAGAGTTTTTGAAACAAGAATGATAAAAATACAAGGATTATGACAGATCTCAAAATACAACATGATTGCCGTTGTTTGCAGTCAGTCAATTTTCAAAAAGGTCCACTCAAGGTATGCCTACTGCTCCTATCTCACCCACGACGCGTAATTCCTATCAGTATCACGAGGCTATTTTAGTAGAATGCATGTATAATTGTATAGAATAGACCCTGCCCCATGTTATTGTTAATTAAATAAAATGAAAAGACACTAAATATTATGATATTTTTTCCGAATTATGTACAATATTATTTTTATAAATGTATATGTTTATCCTCTTTAGGTAGCTTAGCCAATGTAGTAAATATATTCTGTGATGGAACTGAAATATTAAGAATTTTTGTGCCATATTAAATGATGATTGGTATATGTTAAAATCGTGGGTAGTGTTTTATTTAGTTGTAAGCATAAATTTATTTTAGACAAATAAAAACTTTTTGAAAATAAGTTGTGTTTGAATAACAGCAGGAATGTTTACATATTAAAATTTATTTTATACAAAAACAATCACAATATTCACCTAGGTAATGAAAGTCTTTACTTGACAATCAAACTGGTCTTCCATACTTAAGATTTGTTCACTCATTATTACACTGCACTCAATTCACTACTTATTTAAATAATATTGGCATTATTTGCTACTATAGTCCATTGTATACTTTATTATTTGGTGTTTGTTTAAGTAGCTGGCGTAATGCTGTAACAGAATATATGTTTTAATGAGTAACCAAATAGAATTAGAACAACACAAATCAAAAGAGTAGTAACTAACCTTCTTTTTCTTCATCTGTGAAGTCCTGCTTGGGGAAATCGATGTCGAAAGTGATATAAAGGTTGCCATGCAGGTTGTTATTCTCGAAGTTGGGCATGCCCTCGCCCTTCTTGCGCACACGCGCGCCGTGCCATGTGACTTTGTCTCGCGAAACTGATACCTTATGCCCATCCAGGTGGGTAAGCTCTAAAGTGAAACCTGTGAGGGCATCCTGCAATGAAGAATACTTATGAACTGTAGCTCGTTATCTTTATCATAGTTAAACATTGTATTTGTTCCATGAAAAGCTCTAACCAACTATCTACCTTTAATAGAATAGGTACTTATTGTTATTTATAAATTTTAATGTTAAGGTAAAATTAGTTTTAGAAATATTTCCCAATTAGCTATGTGGTGTCCGGCAGAGTAGTACCAACCCCTGTGTCGTACAAGGAGACTTATGTCTTCGAGGCAAACAACCTAGTCTCCGTAGACTGGAACATGGGAAACAGCTTTTTCGATTCGACTTTTTTCGATCGAGAGATTATGGCAAAAACCTCCCCTCTCGTGGGAGAGGCCCTAACACCGGCAGTGGGCTGTTGATGTGATGATGATGAGGTACTTTTTTATTTTTTGCGGTTAACTCTGTTTATGGCAAATTTATTTGCTACTAACAATAACCCAAGCAAGGTAATCACATAAAGCCATAAATGTTGTTAAATGGAAATGATTGCCAGTCTAGAGATTAAATTGGTCAAGTCACAGATAAGGTCTTATCGGTAACACCTTGTTACTTTTGAATATTTTATGATTGAAAAAGAACCACATAGATTGGTGCTTGAGTAACCAAAAATATGTAATGGTTAGTTTATTTTTTGCATGTTTTTTTTAAAGTGGATCCAGCATGACTTTGTTTGTGTTCAGCTACTTTAACCCTACCTACCCTTTCTTTTCTTGCTTATAATATAAACCTTCCTCTCTCTTTTGTTGAAGAATCACTCTCTTTTGTTGAAGACCTCATTAAAATATGTTGCATAGTTTAAATAATCTAAGTGTACATCAATACATAGGAACAGATGGCAGGAAGTGACTTTGTTTTATACTATGTATAGATACACCACTAGCAGCTTGAATCTGATTTGTGCATATCACTGATTAACCTGTATGTTGCACAACATTGTTGTGAATTTCAATTAACTATTAAGTACCCAGTCTTTTATAAATGTATCTGTATAGTAAATGTTACATCTAAGTCTGATTGTATTAGTAGATGGAGTCTTTTACAAAAATACCTTTTATAATTATGTTTTGAGGAGAATAATACCATACCTGTAATGATATTGTAATGTTGGTGTAGAGATCATCGCCTTTGCGAGTAAACTGAGAATGTTTCTCTGTTGTGAAAACCAAAACTAAGTCTCCTGGCTCTCCGTCCATATGAGGCTCTCCTTCGCCACGTAAATGTGACTTATGACCATCTGGAGCACCCACTTCCACCTGTTTACCAAATAATAAATTGTCATTTAATTAATATATCTACATATATACACTTACGCCCGTATCCAATAGGTAGGTATCCATAATCCCATAGGTGGACTACTGACAATCGAGTACCACAAGCTACAATCCTGACACATCTCACATATCTAAATGTATGTTTATTTGTATTTATTTCAGTTGTTTATGGAAATCAATATGAAAACATAAACCTTTGAGGGTGATTGTTAAGCAGGCGATACACGTATGAACTTAAAGTACGCGGTTATTAAGTTCGCGAACTTAGTCGGCTTGCGTAGCGAAAGTAGTTGAAAATCAGTCATTTAATCAGGCAACAGAAAACCGTTTAGTCAATAAAACTTAAACTAATTACACTTAAACACCAATACTGCACATCACTTCTTCTCTAACTGAGTGGTATCAAACGAACAAATTACCAAAAAACATTGTGACAGCCGTGTCAGTGAATGCCTTCAAGAACAGACTGGAAGAGTGGTTGAAGTCGAACAAACTGTCTCTACTTGTTTTAAATGACTTTTAACACTGTGTGATATAGACACATCAGCAATAATGCTGCTCGTCTATAACCTAAATAAATAATTTTATGCACAAAATACAACTGCACAAGATAAATTATGGCATCGCCGGCAATCTTACTTGGCGGTTTTAAAGTACATGTACATAGGCTGACAACCGACCGAGCAAGGTCGCCAAGCCACAAGTTCATGTACTTACTCGCACATCTATCAGCCACTTTACAAGTCAACTGGAGCTACGAGTTTACTGAAGTAGCTACTAATAGTGACCATTACAAAAATTTTAATTATCTGAGTAATGGCTAAATTTTATATTAACAACTTAAACAAACACCTGCCTCTGCAATTACCCCATACTGAGTGTATTACTGTACTATATTTAGCATTTGTAAAGCTTTTTAAAATTAACAATTTCCCTAGATCATACCAACCTCAATTTCAAGGAGCCTCTCTTCATTGACAAGTTTAACATTAGGACACTCATCACACACAGTCTGTTGCATCATTTGGAAGCGTCCAGGACCTAGATTTCTGGTAACCATTTCTTGCCTGCAATTGCATTTTCTAGTTCCCGAAGCTGGCTTAATAACAGGTTTGTTTCTAGTTATCTGTGAAATATATAATTTATCAATTCTTTTAAATGAATAGGTAGTCTATATTTATAGAATACAATGAAGTGGTTAAAGTATTACCTCAATAAAGTTGCCATTATAGAGCTCTTCTAGAGATACCGTCAAGTCCATAACGATATCCGACCCTCGGGGCGTTTCGTGCTGCTGTGGCTCACCTCCAAAGTGGAAACCAAAGTCGCCGAAGAAGCTTGCAAAGGGGTCGTTGTTGTTCATCATACCGTCTTTCTTCAAGCAGTCCTCGCCGCATCGGTCGTAGAGTTCACGCTTTTCAGGATCTGACAGCGCTTCGTATGCTGCTCCCAGGTCTTGGAACTTTTGCGAGGCGTTTGCATCATCTTTATTTTTGTCCGGATGTAATGCCTTCGCTAACTTTCTGTAAGCTTTCTTGATTTCATTTGTATTTGCTGAACGGGAAACGCCGAGTATTTCATAAAAGTCACGACCTGCTAGTACTAAAACCAGGACTGACGCAAAATAAATTAGAAACAAACACACCGAATTATTTAACATTATGTTACTTTTACGCCTAGAAACTAATTAATTTTTATTCAATAGAACATAATTCCTCCGTATCAAATAGGCTGGCTCCAACATTTCATTTTCATTTGACGTTTGACAGCGGGCGTGTGTAGTGAAAAGTTGTAGACAATTCGTCCAGTTGTAATTGGTCAGAATTTGTAGTCAAATCAAAAAGTCACTTGTAGATCACGGTGATTCGATTAACATATAACTTTATTATAAAGATATAGAGTTGAAATTTAATAGACAAATTCAAACAAAATTATCACCAATCGAGAGAAGCCTCGTAACAGACGGATGTTGCCACATATAAGAAACTCGTTCTATTCTACGCAAAAAGTTTGTATAGATATTCCAATTTACGCATTATGAACACATTTGAAAAATTGAAAAGTCATACTTTTTGTTGTCGTTGTTTAAATTTGACAGAAGAACGCAGAGATAGATTGAGTGAGGTTAGAAGAACTCCGATTCCGATTTTGTGTTGTCATCCTGTGTACTAAAAGTTTAGTTCGATTAATTTGTGAATTTACAGTGAACAATAAATAATGGCATCAATTCTAGCACCAGAAATACCTGCTCCAGGGTTTTCTTTCGACAATTGTCAGCGGCAAGTACCTAGTGATCTAAAGCCATTCATTTTACTTGGCATTTTAGTCAACTCTACATATTTGTATTCTTTATTTTACAGTAATGCATTCTTGGAACAGAAAGGTTTTCCTGCTCCTAAAGCTACGAAGACTGGTACAACAATTGTTGGTATAATTTACGCTGATGGTGTTATTCTGGGCGCAGATACTCGCGCTACTGAAAACACTTTAGTGTCGGACAAAAACTGTCAGAAAATTCATTATCTGGCGGGAAACATGTACTGTTGCGGAGCTGGTACAGCCGCAGATACTGAAATGACAACGCAGACAGTGTCCTCTCAGCTGGAACTGCAACGTTTGCACACTGGACGTACTGTGCCTGTGGAGACAGCTGCCACTCTGTTGAAACGCATGTTATTCCGCTATCAGGGTTATGTTAGTGCAGCCTTGGTTTTGGGAGGTGTAGATCGTACAGGGCCTCATGTCTACTGTATTTACCCTCATGGATCTGTTGACAAACTGCCTTATGCTACTATGGGTAAATTTTTTGTCTACTAATTAGAATAAATTAATTCTTATTTGTCACCCAAAATAAAACTTCTAAACTCATTTATAATTTGTATTCAGGTTCTGGATCATTAGCCGCTATGGCTGTATTTGAAGCTGGCTGGAAACCAAACATGTCTGAAGAAGAGGGCAAGAAACTTGTTCGTGATGCTATTGCTGCTGGTATTTTCAATGATCTCGGTTCTGGATCCAATGTGGACCTTTGTGTAATTCGTAGCTCTGGTCCTGCACAATATCTAAGAACCTATGAGGAAGCTAATGTCAAGGTATATATGAGAATAGTTTTTAACTTTAACCCTTCTAAATCTGCAGTTATGGTTAGCTGGGCTTTTTTTTTCTTCGATTTCTAATCAAGACCCAGTATCTATGTATAGGGTATTACAATCATAGAGTAAAATATTTCAAGAGGAGCAAGAGAAGGACTTACTGATAATATTGATGTAAAAAAAATGTCTTTTACTATTATTCTAAGACTACATACAATTAGATCTTTTAAGCTTTAGGCAGTTGTTTTTGCAAGTCATTAATCCTAGATATTTTACAGGTGTTCACTACGTGCCCCCCTTGTTTGCCTATCTCAGTATAATTTTATGCTAATTTTTATTTTCATTAATTTCTTTTAGGGTAAAAAACAAGGGTCTTACAAGTACCCCATCGGCACAACAGCAGTGTTGAAGCAGCGTGTCATTCCCTTGAATGTGGAGTCTGTCTCTGTTCATCCAGTACCACGTGCACAGCCCATGGATGTGGAATCTACTTCACATTAATGCCTAAATCTATTTTGTATGTAATTAAACATTTATCAATATATTGACTCTTTATTAATTGAAAATACCATAAAACATCCTAGTTGTAGCTACCCATGTGTCCAGTGAAAATTGATTGATTGATTAATTAAAAATATTGCTTACTCTTCAGTATAACACTTATAATTTCTAATAAACAAAACACAGTATTTATTACAAAAATATGTATTTAATACTTTTTAGACAATACTTTTAAATATAGATTGGAAATATTCCATTAAATTAAACAAGCTTAAGTACTAGATGAGACTCAGTAATAAACAAATATTAAAATAATTGTGATTTGTGAGTATTATAACATTTTATAAAATAAAAAGCTTTGTAAAGTGAAAATGGCAGCTAAAGCAATATTACAAAAACTCTCCCTTTTTATGCAATATAAAATCCCACGTATCCTTCCATCTGAGACTCATAAGGTCAGATTCAGTCAAATCAGTGTTCCCATAGTTAAGAACACTGAATTTCTTAAAAGTAATAATTACATAAGACAACCATACAACAATACTGATTATAAATAAGTTTGTGAGGGGGCGTAATCTCTCGCGCAACTGCAGTATATGATAAATGTGATCAATGACGTAGGCCAAGAGTAATATTTTGAAAATGTAGGCTGGGAGGTAGTGGTGAAGAAAGAGTGTCCGATCGACGAAAAAATAAGGAAGGTAATGGATCCAATAGCCAAAGAAGAGGACGTTGCCGCCATCATAGAACTTTTGTGAGGCGCGTGGTGGTAAGTCGTTGCAGGCTCGCCGCCGCCGCAATGCGTAGAACACCAGGAAGGCACCGTACAGCAGCACCGACATCGTGCCCGCGTACCAAGTCACAATATTACCAATTAGATGAATTTGAGCCTGTAAGTGAAACAGTAGTTTTTTTACATCACATTTTACACAATAATAGAGAGGAGCTTCCAATATTCCCGTTCATCTAAATAGGCAGTATTCACAAGTACCTATGTAAATTGTAGTAGATTGTGCGTATACCGAACGGGTACCCAAAAAAAAAATTAATCACAACCATTATCAGTGCTTATTATTTATAGAGGGTGATCATTATCCTAAAACCATGATCCGATCTCTTCAGGTTCCCCTGGTAGAAGGGTCATGGAGGTCAGATGGCAGTCGCTCCACTGTAATTACCTGACCTGCCAAATCCTGGACCATGGCGAAGGCGGACCCCGGGCCTTCGTGCGCGAGAGCACAACCGGGACAATAACGCCAAGATTATTATTATTTTTTATTAATTATTATCCTAAAAATTTTTGTCAATGAATTCTTATAGCTACTAAGAACTAAGATTTAAAGTAGCACATGTCTCACTACATATTATAAAACAAAGTCGCGTCTGTTCGCGATAAACTCAAAAACTCCTGAACGGATTTTCATGCGGTTTCCACCAATAAACGAGTGATTCATGCGAAAGGTTTATAGTGTAGGATAACACGCGAACGACATCGGGGCGGGCCAGCTAGTTATTTAAATATTAGAAAATAAAGAAGTATTCAATACACAAACTCACATTTGAATTGGGTGAGAGCCAATAGGCTATGGATCGCACAAGCAGCGGCCATTCCGAAGGCTCACTCGCGAACATATGGCCTTGCGGCGCGTCGGGTGCGTGCGCAATCATCTTGTACTGCAATTCGGCAAATTTCTCCCAGAAGGAGAGCTGCGTCACCGCAGTCGGGATCATCTCGGCGGATACAAGCTCGCGCTCCCTTTCACGACGGTCTTCAGCTGTGAGACAAAATACGTTTTATGTAATGACATTTCTATCTGTCTTAGCACGGCGGAAGACGCGCACTGCTAGATACACTGCGCATTAAAAGATAGATCTTGTGCTATTTGTTTAGTATCGTACTGTTCACGGATGCATAATAATTGTAGATGCTTTGGGCGAATATTGACGACCAGAATATTGTCACAGTACGATTCTATAGTAAGAAAATAGTGACGTGTGTCGCCTCTTAATTAGGTATGATATGAGCCGACTGCTTATGAGGTGAGGATGCCGAAGACTGGGCGAAGTGAATATAGGAAGAAGCCGGGATAAGCGCTAGCGCAACATGATGATGATGATAATATGAGTCGTAAAAACGTATAGAAAGGTACAGTAAAAAGTAAAGATACCTTTTGTATAACGATGTTCCTCGACGTTCCATATCGTGTCCTGATGCGTAACCACTTTATCGGCAACCACCTCGTGCTGATGAAAGCCCCAGGAAGGCAGCTGCCGACCGCTGAACCGCAGCGCGGAGCCCGAGTCCACGTGGATGAGCCGCACCAGGGATCTAATGCTGTCCCATGTCGCATCGTCACTATCCCGATTAACGATCTCCACTCTCCACAGATTTTGAGCTGACATGGACACGTTGTAGTCAATGTAGCACGAGACTTCCTGAAAATAGTTTACATTATTATATTTTGTTGACTCAGGAGTATAATTAACCCCTGTGTCTCGCATTTGTCGACAATGGGACGGCCTTCGACTCCGTTGAAACCTAGTATGTCCTGGAGTCCTTGCAGCGATGCCAAGTTGACTGGCGATACATAACATGGTCAGGTTAGGTTAGCTAACTACCATAATAATACTGCGTCGATGACTATTCAAGTGATACAGGGGATGTTCATGTCATATTCCCGAAATTATTCTTGGCAGCATTGTAGGATATCTCGACTGGAAAGGACTGGATGTGTATGCCACACATAAATGTCGAACATATTTCACCCTTCTCATATGCCGGCGACAACCTCCAAGAAAAGCTGCTGGACAGTACTAATGCTGCTTCTAGGTGGGTTGGGCTCAGGATCAACTTGGACAAGACAAAGTTTTTGTCTGGAGTTTTTGCCTTAAAAACGAATTAGTTGATTTGGGAATAGATATCCAAGAAATTAAAAACAAAAAATACAAAAATATTATTTTTTCTGTTACATTACACTCCCAATAGGTATTGACATAGAAAATAAAAGAACAATAGAACTAGGTCAAAGTAACAAGGTCACCTTTTACGTGCTTCTCGTGAAATAATTGAATGGTGCTCTAGACGTTACCATTGGTCAATAATTATTAGCCAACGAATATGTTTGTTACCGTCAAGAGCCGCCAGAAACTATAAAATAAACTATAAAAATAAAAAAGTCTTAATAAAATCTAGCACAACATCACGGCAGACTACGAGACGATTACTGAGAAAACCGGACACGTCCTCCGCCAAAGAAATTGGGCCGAGTTCTCTTCCCTTCGTGGTAAATGAGGAATGGCCAGACGTGGGTGGTTGACCGATCATATCAATCGCAGAACGAGTTCTATGTAGATGAGGATCGGGGTAGGTGTCGGGGAAAATAACCGAACTTTCGCCATGAGATACAGTAACAATATGCGCGACAGGAGACGAACCTATAAACTACTCGTATGTATTAGACTAGTTTTGTATTAGTGTCACTTTACTCCTTCGAATTAGAAAGTCTTTTTTAAAATGTACTAGGCTGCGGTACGTTTTGGCGATAATAGCGATACTAAAATATCTCGATACCGATATGATCCCGACCCGGTTCCGCGGTAGGACGACCACTCTTGTGGCATTCCTGCTGTATACCCTGTCTGTAAGGTCGGGCCGTACTTGCGATTAAGGCGAACTACCGCGTTGACGTATCCTGAAAGACTGTGCCTGTGCACTGGAGCAGAGAGGAGCAAAGCGGAGCGGAGCCGTGCCAAATCAAACCAATCACTGCAGCGAGGCGGAGATTTTATGCAATTCCATTGGTACAGTAATATTGGCACAACTCCGCTCCGCTCCTCTCAGCTCCAGTAAACAGGCAGCCTAACCCCCCCCCCTAGATCCATAACTGCGACTGCGACGAGAGGGTCGCAGTGACGTCGAGCACGCGGCTGATCACCAGCCGCTCCGTGCAGCAGCTCATCCCCTCCCCTGTATCCTGTAACCCTCCCACCCAGCATCCTATACCCTCCCCTGTCAGACCCCTCCGTACCTGCGACTGCGGCGAGACGGGCGCGGCGACGTCGTGCGCGTTAAGCGCGCCGCTCGTGATCCCGTGCAGCAGCCACATCCCCTCCCCTATATCCTGTAACCCTCCCCTCCACCACCCCCCTCACTGTCAGACCACTCCGTACCTGCGACTGCGGCGAGACGGGCGCGGCGACGTCGTGCGCGTTAAGCGCGCCGCTCGTGATCCCGTGCAGCAGCCACATCCCCTCCCCTATATCCTGTAACCCTCCCCTCCACCACCCCCCTCACTGCCAGACCACTCCGTACCTGCGACTGCGGCGAGACGGGCGCGGCGACGTCGTGTGAGTTAAGCGCGCGGCTCGTGATCCCGTGCAGGAGCTGCACTACGTCCCCGTGCCGCACGGCGTCCGGCGGCCGCGACACCGCCAACGACGGCTGGTCCGGACGCTTCACTATCCACCAGTTGTTCACGTCCTGTGGTAGGGTAAGTGAGTAGTTAGCGATGTTGCTCTAATTGTTTCATTGACATTGTCATACAAGTGAATTTCATCTGATCCAAACACACAAGTTAAATCAATAGATTTTACAAGAGCCGATTAAAACAAAAAAATAATTCAAATAATTGTAAGAGATGGCGTTGATTAGACACGACTCTCAAAAATAAATCAAAACGAAACCGTTAGATGTATAAAAATGTAGACATTTCGCGCTTTCTTCTCTGAAAAGGTACTAAAACTAAGTACCTTTCCCCAAACACGTTTCCGAGTAGCATCGATTACCAAATTCAATACTTGAGAATACTGTTAAAGCAGCGCCATCTAGTGAGGCACGCCCAACTACACATTTTAATTTTTAAAGTAACTGTCTGAAAAATCCCCCATTATCAAAGTCGTTCCACCCACCTTGAAACTGTAGCAGGTGACCTGCTGCTGGTGCGAAGAGCCGCGGCCGTCCGTATACCGCACCGGGTACACGTGCGCGTGCGAGTGCAGCCAGCACGTGCGCCCGTGCGCGTGTCTGCCGGTTGGAGGTGTTTTCTTAGTTATCAATGCAAAAGGGTACTACTATCTAAGCTTGTAGTAACTACTCATGTCAATAATAATAAAAAAATTGCTTTTTAATGGACGAGAGTACAAATAGTAACCCACTCATTATATAATCCTAATGTCTACACGAGCCGTCAAAAGAACGGATGACAGATCTCGGACGCCGGACGTCGCGTGGACGAACGTTCATATAAATATGTAGACCGCTTCATCGGTCCGGTTTTTCACGGATGACGGATCCGATGAGACGGACGCCGCGGACAAACGGCCTAATGGTCAAATACAAGTATAATTTATTCAAATCAGGTTTTACAGCAAAATACATATGAACGTAAAAATTGTTATGCGCGCTCAAAACATCACGCATTTTATTCAAAGCGTAAATACATAATACTGAAGCACCTTTTCCCGTGCAGTTATAAACTCGCGACAAATGCCCATCATGTGAACTTAGCTGTAGGCCCAGCCAAAGGTCAGCCTGGATTCTGAGACGATACACTTTCTCAGAACTATTACTTCTCAAAGGTAGCGATTTCACCTGTCTATTGTTGTCAGCAGAAACTTAAATAAAAAAGTTAAAAAAATATTGGAAACTTAATCAATAGGTACCTGAGAGTTATTTGCGAACCGTGCGCCACATGTAGTGGCTGCCCTCGCGTTATACTTGCGAGGCCGCCTTGCAGCGATGCTTGGAAAGCACTTGTCATGACACTGTCGTGTGGGCCAGCTTTAGGCAGCAAAGCTAAGTGTGCATAGAATACACCAACATAGATCGAAAATGGTATCACTGTCAGAATTAGAATCCTCCAAAGACTGGCCAAAACAATGTGTATTACAGAGTTTGAGCTGCCAATGTATTGCCACATCTGTCTTCCAACAAGGTATAAAGCTAAATAGTATGTGTATATTCCAGAATATTTAACACTGAAATGGAAATAAATAATCTTATAAAAATTGGCACAATCACATTATTGTACATTAATACAATTAAATAGGTATGTAATGTTATACTTACCAGACACAACAACCAATAGATAAAGCAGCCAATGAAAGCCAGATCACAGCAGAAAAATCTGTTTTTCTTGTACTTTTTATAGTAAACCATATTCCAACTAAACTGAAAAGTATTTGAATGCTTTCCAATAACATAAACCTTGATTGTGCTAGGAAGCAATTTTCTGAAAGTAGTACAATGTTCTGTTAAAAATAATAAATAGCATATTTACATAGGAAATCTGCAAAAGTACTACCAATAATAATAGTTTGCAAGTAAACAATACATACCAAACAAGACTAACAAAGCTGCCAGTATAGCTGTCCAACGGTAAGCTGATATTTCTAACATGAGTTGGTAAGTAGCTGAAACCATGAGGCTTCCTGCCACTGCCGGTACTAGTCGCAATGCTCTTATAGGTACATTATCAGTATATGGAGTCCCAATTTTATCAAAAGTGAAATTGCCATCGTAGCCTGCAGCCTGTCCAGCTAAATATAATAATTGTTTTCCAAGGGGTGGATGCGCATCAAAGAAAAATACACCTTTTGTATAAAGTGACACATATCTTCCATAATGTAGCTCGTCAAATCTGTAAATACAAAACAGTAATCTATATAGTTCTGTGCTTACATTGAATAATAACAAGTATAGTATAAACGAGTCTTACACTATGTGATTTGGTTCTTGTAAGTTATAAAGCCTAGTAGAAAGTGATAAAACTAGAAGCCCGAAGCAAACCAAATCAATTTTCAAATGTAAAAATAATCCTGGAAACGTTTCTTCTGTGTCGGACAATGTACTTGAATCATTATTTGGTATCTTGTCTTCATTTTCTACAACACTATCTCCCTGGAAGGAATAAAATAAATTCAATACAAATATTGCGCGAAATCACTCAGCATGAGTGTACTATACTTACAAAAATATCTTTTCTTTTTTTTATTCAACAAAATTATAATACAACGTAGCTAGCTTACCATTTGTCCTTTGGTAGTGGATTTTTCTAAACATTCTTCTTCAGAAAGTTCGCTGACCTCGTTAACTTTTTTCTTATTTCTATGATTTGATACCGTTTCGGTGTTTTGCATTTTGGCTAAATATTTTTTCATGATAATAATACATTAGTCATAAGTTATTTTGGCTCCTTTCATTCAAAAACATTTGAAAAACATTAATATTAACATTTTTAACGAAAGTCGGAACAAACAAACAAAGTTTTGCAACGTTGAAGGCTTTTTATTTTTTAATTTTTTAATGGCACTGGAGCCTAGTCACCCGTATCAATCCCGGATTTGATACGAAATGATCACAGACATACCAGACTAAACACAAATCACAAATATTCCCTGTTCGCTCGCTCTACAATGATTATGAATCTTGCTATCCCGTTTATTCATCCCTTGGAATAAGTTCACGGAAAATGACGTGCGCAATGTTTTGAACGTTCGACATATTGCTCGAGGGCCTATCGACCTGACGTTTTTTTTGAAACATCGGTGTAAATTTTATAATTTCCTAATAAAATTTAAATTAAACCATTTAAAAGATTGTAATTTGGTGTGTAATTTTGTGCACATTTATGTGAAAGTGCAAAGTATGGAAATACACCTGGATTATCCTTTCACCGGTAAGTAAACATTCGTGGTCGAGGCGATCCGAAATAAATTATAGAAATTGTGACAAAAATATGCATCGAAATAGTGTGAATTTGCATTAATTGAAATGCTTTACCTTAAAACAACATGCCATTAGAGATAGATTTAAAATTATTGGCAAATTGAGCAATATTTCGGTGTCTAAATAGGTACGAAAATATTTTGATGCTAACAGGGTCGGACTTAGTATTTATTGTATAGTATTTTATTACTCAAATCTTGTGAATAGCGGTCCACAACTTTATATGTATCAGGGTTCCATACCAAAAATGTACCTAGATGACATTTTAAATGTTCAGACATTATATGAAACAACGGATTAATCGCGTATTTACGTTTATTTACATAAATATTTGTTTTTCTAGGTTTCCTAAAGACCAGACATGGTTATGTCTGGGTTGCAAATTGGAAGTGCTGCGTTGTAAACATTTTGAAGAACAAGATAATAATTAGATGCAAGTCCCTTCTGTCCTGCTGCACCAGCATAATATGAATTTTTACTGAAAATAAAGAATATGCTGCTTGTTTAATATATTAATGTATCTATCCTTTTCATTATTATTATTTTTTTCATGACTATGTCCTCTAGAGGGCATCATATTAAATTTGTGAAGTCACATAGGCCAACCTGTGAACAATGAAGACGCTTTTAACTATAAGTAAGTAGGTAGGTACCTACTTAGTTTAGAAGTTATGAGGCAACAAATAAACATTAATACCGGTCAAAATCATAACGCTCCTTTTTGCTAAAGCAAGCACTGCCGATTCACGGTATGTAGGATCGAGAGATCGAAAAGACGGTGGTAGGTATCAGGGCATGGCTTTGATTCACTAGACACCTTCCTTTTATTATAATGTCAATATTAAAATATATAAGGACAAGCTTAAAAATATTGCATAGTCATCTGGAGCGAACAACAAGTCAGATTTGTTTGTGTTCGTTACGAGTAGAAAGTCGTAGCAAAAAATAACTCATGTGATGAGTTATATTTTGCTGCAGATGGGCTGCCTTGTTCCGTCCCTGCATTTGCATTAGGGTGTGTGTTATAGAGATGTGTGACATTTTGTCTCATATTTAAACCCAAAATGTACTCACTGCTTCTGTATAGAAAATTTTTTCTCTATGGAAATGATACGAGCGAGTTGAACTCATAGAAGAAAAATTTCGCTACTCTCAATGATGTTTAGGTTGATGTTGATGATCAAAGCTGGCGATAGAATTATGAATACCGAAAATTCAATCAATAATGGACGAAGTACGATTGAAGATGAAAAAGTCATCCTCGACTTATTTAATGTGAAATTGCATCGTGTGTAGATGATTTAAATAATGCTCTTGTCGCATGTCCATGGCAATTTGTATTGTTCTGTGGTCCATGGGTATGAAAAAAAAAGATGTCAAAAGTGGTCAAAACTCAAAATTTGCCGCTCGGTCGAGTTGTTTTACTTTGTTATTTCGAAAGTAATACACAGCTTACTTGCAAATTAGATTGGTTAAGACATAGGTATTTGGAAATGGATAAAAGTATCGCAAAATCATCGAATTCTAAATCCGTCACTTGTCCTATATGTAACCGCGAGTTCGGAGAGGAAGTGGTAGAGGATCATGTAAACAAATGTTTATTTCTTAATGCTCCTCAACAGAGTACAGCAAAAAGGACAGCGCCAAATATTTTTAATTCCCCTCAAGAAAAGCGTATTAAATCTAATGACAGCAAACATAGTAAGGTTAGATGCCGTAACACAAACACTACTATTTTACTATTAATGCCAGTTAATGATGGAGTTATGTGCGTTCTTTTAGGACTTACAAAGATCTTCAAAATTTGCTGAAACTAATATGAAAAATAGTAATGCACCAGATACAATCTCGAAGCCCCTGGCTGAAGAAATGAGGCCATTGAGTCTTAACGATCTTGTGGGACAGAATCAGGCTTTCGGAAAAGGGTCAATGTTGCGGTCTATGTTAGAGCAACATAAAATTCCAAACATGATATTGTGGGGTCCTCCAGGCTGTGGCAAGGTAATCAAGTTGTTTGAGAACAAATATTTTATTTTCTCTACTGTAGTTGTAGATGGCATAAAGTCAGTTATGGCGGAGATTATGATGTCCTACATGTGTTACACTACCCTGTATTTACATAATAGTATGCCCACCCATCATTATCTACAACTATTTTATGTTCCATGTTTTCACTGCTGGCACCTATAACTAAAAAGTACAGGACTATGCCACTATACATGACTGACACTGTTATTGATAAAGTATGATACTTATTAGATTGCTGGACTTGAACATAGGATACATATTCCTGAATTTTCTACAAGGTTGCAAAATAAGACTAATAAATAAGAAATGAAACCACACCAACATAAACATGAGTATTAACCAGGATACAACTAATGGTTTGCTTCAACAGGAAATAGAATACCTAACTTCCAATTTTAAATATATTTTTAACATTATTTTAGACATCATTGGCTAATGTAGTGGCTAACATTTGCAAAGAAGAGCCTCATTTAAGATTTGTGAAGTTATCTGCAACTACATCAGGTGTAAATGATGTAAAAGAAGTGGTAAAGGTTGCTAAGAATGAGATGCAATTCAAGAGACAAACTGTGCTTTTTATGGATGAGATTCACAGGTACTTAACAAACACAGAGATTCTCAAAAAAATTCTAAAGAATATATTATTAATTGTGTTCATTTAATTTCAAGGTTCAATAAACTACAACAAGATACATTTCTGCCACATGTGGAGAATGGTACAATAATATTAATCGGAGCTACTACTGAAAACCCTTCCTTCAGTCTCAACAATGCACTGTTAAGTAGGTGTAGGGTGGTCATAATGGAGAAGTTATCTACAGACAGTGTTCAGCAGATTCTGGAAAGGGCTTTAGAAAAAAGTAAACAAGCATGTATTGTGGCTGATACAGGAAAATTAGAAAAGGAACTGAAGAAGGATAACATCCCAAAGTATATAAGTACAGCTAAACATTTAATAGCTCTTACCTACATTTCCAATCCTAGGTCAAGGAATAGACAATTTAACCAATTTCAATAGCTACAAAATTTCACAAAAATCTGTGAACTGTTTCCATCCTTCATAGTGTAACTTAATGAGATTCCTAGTTTCATAAGAATCCTTTCGATTAAGCTCATGAGTCTGCAGAGGGATTTTGCCACCCTATGCGTGTTTTACCCTTGTACAATCTCCTCCTCCTCTGGTGTTCGTTCTATCATCACACCTTGCCATCAATTTCATTCTCACATCATACAACCAAAATTGTGGAAAGAGCTCCCTGAAGAGGTTTTGCCTGGATGTACAACATAGAGTTTTTCAAGAAAGGGGTGAATAGGTTTTTATAGGGTCGGTAGCACATGTGTGACCTAGTATTGCAAATGTTCATAGTCTGCGGTGACTTACCGTCAAGCAGGCTATGGCCTAAGCGTACGAGCTTGGCTGCCACATTAGTGGTTTAAAAAAATTATAATTATTGAACAGGACTGAAGGTTTAACCGGCCAGTGTAGGTATAAAAAAGCGCATGTTTACATGACTGACGCTCGCGTCAATCTGCCACAAAGACCCATATTCATAAACCGTTCTAGATCTTGAGTTCATGTTTTCAGGTGATATACCTATTTATTAATATACATTATACCACTATTAAACAAGAGTTATAGACTATGCTGTATTATAGGTGTCTGGTAGAGCGCGCATCTCTGTGTTGGCTATCCGATGTATGTGACGGGGACGCGCGCGTCGCTCTGGGCGCGCTGGAGCTCGCTCTAGCTGCGCGTTCAACCGCACGCGAGTTGCATGTCAGCGGACCCGCTGTGATCACCCTAGACGACATCAAGGATGGCATAAAAGTGGGTATTATTTGTATAGTTACCTAGCTGCAGAGTGAACGGATTCCCTGAAAAAGTTTAGGCGCTGTCCTAATAGCAAACGGTTGTCCGCCCATGGTCGGACAGGGTTTTGCGATCTCCTATTGGTTGGGCAACGTCCGCTCCAATTAGGACAGCGCCTTAAGAGTTGTGATTTTTTGCATACGTTTAGTATTATGCGTTTTTATGTATCCTGGGGGCCATTTACTTTTACCTGACTGTACCTAGTCGTACTTGCGTAAAATAGCAGTAACGCATGTCTTGACCAATTACGATCGAGGCAAAATGCAGTTAATGATCATATTTTCAAAATTTATACGAAAATCTTAAATCTATTCTACAATAATTTATTGGCTTTGATAGTACGCTATTAATTGTATGATTTTGTAGACGTGATCCAGAAACCAATATTGTATATGCTTGTGGTTTATCAGATTTTCGTTTAAATATATCGTTTCAAAGTTACGCGGCATTTAAAATTTCTACACAAATTTTGACCATTCGGGCCCGACCGTCTAAAGCGCACTCCACATGTGGACAGTTCCGCGGGAACACGAGAATGTATAGTGAGTATTCGCCTATATTCGTGTAGTCCCGTGTATGTTTGGCATGTCTCGCCTATTTCATAGACTAAGCAGAGATAGTTTGTTGTCGTCTCGATTCGATCGATTTTATATTTATATTCCTAGCGCTTTTTCCCGTAACAGGTTCGGAGTACACTTGACCATGATCCAGGATATTAGTAAATCAGGTAATTACAGTAGAATTACAGTAGTGCCATCACCTCTGTGACCCTGTTTACAGCAGATTAGCGATATTACACCGATGAATCGATATAATTACGACGCGTTTTGACACCCACCACATCCCTAATAGGCGAGAATGTAGAGGGTCGACAAAGTCCCGGCAAAAGTTTCGCCGAAAGTTTCGGCGGACATGTGGAGTACGCTTAACTGGAGCTATGCGGGCCTAATGGACATGGCGATTGTATGGAGCGCGCTCGGGAAACACTAACCCTACCAAAGGCGTGTCGGGAAGGGAGCCGTCTTACAAACCCACTTAGCGAGTGTCATCATATAGGTTTTAAGATTTTTGTGGTTATTCGCTACATGTTATCGAATTTATTACCATTCACTACTCGTGACCATGATGCATGCAACAACGTCGAAATGTCGAGATAAAAATAATACTAACCATGCAAATGAAATGATGAAAGTGGAGTGTAATCATTTTCAACGTGAAGATCAATAAGGTTTTAGTATAATACGTGCGTGCGAATCCTAACATAAAGAAGAATCTGTATGTTACGGTGTCACATCTATTCGTTGAACAGATTGAAATAAAATTGGTTAAGGGGATAGATGATAACCGGTAACTTCTTCTCCAGCGACCAGGGATCACCAATTAGCTTCTTCGGGGTCCGTTATTTTAAATAATGGGACGGTCACGGCCCGTAACTACTTTTTACGCAAGGAATAAAAAAAAATTTAAAAGAATTTAGTTTTAGATTATAAATAAAAGTAACGTAAATCAATTAATGAGCGAGCAGAGCGATCTCGAAATTTATGTAATTTTGTGCCTGTTTCTCAGCCTGACAATGAAAAACTGCGATTTTCGGTTAAAAAATGATTTTATTTTTCTACATAATCTCCCTTTATTTCAACACACTTGGTGCAACGTTTCTTCAACATCAGCAATCCTTCCTGGTTGTGAGAGTCTGGAAGGCAGTGAAAATTTTCATCTATGGCCCTCTCAACTTCTTGGACGCGAAGCTAGTCAAGAAGGTTGGAGTAATATTCGCCTTTACCTGTTCTGCCTTTTTCAAGATAATCAATTAACAGGATCCCTTTCGCATCCCAAAACACGCTGGCCATAAGCTTTTCATCGACTTCGCTTCTTTAGCGCTACACCACCGGCTTCCACCCACAGCTTCAACCCATGTTTCATCTATGCTGACAAAAAGTTGCACAAAATCGGTCGAATCCCTATTGAATCTGTCCAAACATTGCTGCGATAATTGTTTGCGCATTTGTTTTTGATCGGTATTCAGCAAATCGCGGCACACTTCTAGCATTCGCATTTCTAGTTCATTGTGCAAGATGTTTCGCACCCTTTCTTCCGATATCCCCACAGCCTCAGCTATCTCACAAACCTTCACTCGCCTATCGTTCAACACGATATCATGCGCTTTCTCGAACCTTTAAATGTGGTTGCGTGTTTTGCCCGTCCTTCACGTGGGTCATCTTTGAGGGACCTGCGACAACGTTTAAATACAGCTGCCCACTTTTTAACGGTTAACATGGAAGAAGCAGAGTCCCCGTAAACTTTTGTCAACCGCGGATGAATTTTCTTAGGGGTTAATCCATCCAAAACGAAGAATTTTAAGATAGCTCGATATTAATATTTATAATTCTAACGAAAAACACGCAAAACGTCTACTATATATCTACTAAACTCCGTGTAAACAAACTACTTCAGAAAACAAGTTAAAACTTGTCATACGAACTAATGACACATGCACGATGCACGTATGTAATCATAGCAGTGGCAGGCAGGGCAGTGTAATCATAACGTCCTAATTATCTAGCCGCCTGAATTAACGTGTATGTAATCATTGCAAAATAACATGAGAAAACAAGTTGAAACTTATTATACGTACCAATGACACATGCAAAAATTTTTGTTGATTGGAACATGTCTGTGTCAGGCCCAGAACTTTTCACCTTGTTCTAGTAAACCAATGATTGAGCGAGCGGAGCAAGCTCAATATTTTTGACAGTTTTTCCTTTTCGATGATGTACTACTAATGCTTACTTCAATGCAGTAAGTCAATGTAGACAAGCCCGCTGGCTTGTCTTTATAGGTATTTTTTTTCTTTCAAGCTGGGACACAATACATTAAAATGTATTATTGTGCCTGGGGTGAACAATGAATAATTGAGAAATGTTTGTCATTTTGACTTTTAGAGGATGTGTTAGTTGTGACACGTAATAAAAGTAACTTAAATTAACGAATGGGCCATGGGAGCGAGCACGAAATTTTTGACCTTTTGGCTCATAAAATCGCGACGGTACAGTCGCGTCAAGCAATACAAGTGCTTACATAAGGTTCGCACAACATTGGTGGGCGGTCCGGATTCGGACCGCGGTCCGCCATTTGATGACACCTGGTATAGATTAAATAAAATAATAGTCCTAATTTCGCTATACCAATTTCAGAAAATATAACGCTTTATTCGTCGTCGCTGACCCTTATTGCGAATACAACCCTTATTACGAATACCATCGAAATTGTCTAAAATAAGGTACCTCAGAAATACTAACTACACTTTTTCTATTTCAGAGATCACATATGGTATACGATCGTCGCGGCGAGGAGCACTACAATATAATATCGGCTATCCATAAATCTGTACGTGCCGGTGATGATAACGCTGCATTGTACTGGACCACGCGAGCAATGGGCTCTGGAGAAGATCCCTTGTATATAGCTCGTCGCTTGGTAGTTATGGCTTGTGAGGATATCGGTAGGTTTAACTCGCAAGATATATCGCAAGATATCTGCTAGACACGTAAATACAAGTGACTTGTGGTCGTACAACGGTTAACGAAAGTTATTTTCGCTCTAGTTGAACTAAATACGGTTGACTATAGGATATCGGCCACGGGCGATCCCTAGTCCTAATCAGCAAAGTTAGCGGCGATTTCGATTTCATTTACAGGCTTGGCCGATAGCAGTGCAGTAGTGGAAGCGGTAGCATGTTTACAAGGGTGTCAGAACATAGGTATGCCGGAGAGTGACCTATTGCTGGCACAATGTGCCGTGAGGCTGGCGAGGGCACCAAAGAGTCGAGAAGTACATGATGCTTTGAGGAAATGTCAACGTTCAGTGACAGAACACAAAGGGCCCTTGCCGTCTGTGCCGCTTCACCTGCGTAATGCCCCGACAAAACTAATGAAGCAAATAGGTTAGCAAGTTGAATTATACATATTTTAAGAATGCTTTTTTGGCGTTCAAAATGCTTGCTGAAACCAAAAGTGCAGTAGCAGTGTCAGTTCTGAATTATCAGCTGAATCGTGGTTAATATGGTCTCCAATGAAACGAAGGGGTGTTCTCTTTTCTGTATGTTTGAGATTGTAATGAACAACATAAGCTATCATCTTGGCGTTTCCTGGTTGTGCTTTTGCGCACGAGGGTTGACCATGATCGAGGATTTGGCAGAACAGGTAAGTACAGTGGAGCGAGATCCATCTGACCTCCATGACCCTGCTACCTGCACCTGATTAATTGGATCATGGTTACACATTCAGTCGTCTGAATGTACAGGTTTCATCACTATGTTTTCCCTCACCGTAAAGTGTCGGTCAGTATTCAATTAATTAATATAACTCAGAAAAGTCATTGGTACACGGCGGCAGTGGGATTCGAACGCGTTACCTCTCGCGTACGAGTCCGGACACACTAGGCCACCACGCTCCACAACTTAAACTATCTTATCTATATAAATAGCCTATCTCTTCGTTGAATGGAAAGACGACGAAATGCAAGATTCAGTTATCTTATCTCTGATTCAGTTATCTATCTGCGTGAATAAATGTACATTCCTTTCTACACCTCATCATCCCCTCACCCCCCTGCGAAAAAACAAAGTTAATTACATCATTATCCCATTTATTGCATGGAGACTTGTGTCTAGTGGCGCAGCTTTTTATATATAAAGGGTGTTTTTTAGATACGGTGAACTTTAAATTGAAATAAAATGTCCTGAAAACACCAACACAAAAACTACGCCTAAACTATGCGGTTTCTACAACAGCGTTGTTTTCGCGTTACTCTTAACGCGTTACTAGTAACTCGCAAGTAGGCGTACTTTTCTACAACCTCCTTTTTTTTCTATAACTCCGACAGTAGTTCCTAACCAACCTACAATGGTGACAAACGCAAGAACAGGATACCCGCAGCCACCGCCCGTTCCTCAAGGAGGGACAATCAGTTCCAATGTACCAATGACTCTTTTCTGAGTTATGTACAGTAGTTGAATACTAACCGATGCTTTTACGGTGAAGGGCGTTCAGGCGACTGAATATGTTAACATGAGCCAATATGGTCAGGTTCCCCTTGTAGCAGGGTCATGGAATGGAGGTCAGATGGCAGTCGCTTCACTGTAATTACCTGATTTGCCAAACCCTGGATCATAGTCGTTTGATTAGTCTTGACAAGAACTCTGAATGATCGTAGATGGTATTCTATCTAATTAATATACCTACCTAGAACGCGCGACCAAAGCTTCTACGAAAAACTTTTATTCATTTGAGAACTTGGTGACATGGAATCAAATTAGGTACGTGTATTACACGGACATTACACGGAATAGTGGGTAGGTACCTATGCACTGAAAGTTGATCGTTACCAGCCTGGAATTGATATATCTCGGAAAGTATGAAGGGCGGCACTGGTCTAGTGGCAGCGTGCTTGCGAGACCGATAACCGGCTATCGAGGACCGGTAAGCAATGCTCGCAATGTCCGGGAACTGGATGGGTGACCGTGTCGAACTTCAGCTCCGCAACGAGCTCGCCACTCGTTGGGTCTGTCTCCTATATACGTTGGCGAAGCGAGATAGCCCACGGTCTTCCGCTCGGGACCCCGAGACTTGTTGAACAGTTTAGGACTCCGTGACGGTATTAGATTTAGATTTATTTATTTCTCTTAAAGATCCTACATAATAACAATATTCTTATTCATCATCATCATCATCATCACAGCCCGTAACAGTCCACTGCAGGACTTAGGGCCTCTCCCACGAAAGGGGAGGTTATTGCCATAATCTCCACGCTTGGCAGGCGGGTTGGAGATTGCAGTGTTTAAATATAATAATGGAAAATGCTGCTGCCCATTTTCCAGACTACGGAGACTCTTGATTTTTTGCATCGAAAATATTAGTCGCCTTGTACGACACCCATGAATGTAAGGGGTTGGTGCTATTCTACTCTGCCGGACACCACACGGCCAATATATATATTGGCCAATATTCTTATTACACTAGGTTAATGAAAGAGATCGTCAAGTTATAAGCATAGAATTATTGCTTTCATACAGAAAGCAATTTCAAATAATTAATAAAATTAAAATAATATAATAATCAATGTTAAAATAGGATATTAATACATATAAATAATATAATAATAATACATATATTATTATAATATTATATTAGGAAAGTATATCTAATACCGAGCAGTAAGTATGTTACTATTACAACTAGTATTAAGATTGGTAGAAAGTACAGGTAAAATTGTTTTAATTAGTATATTCTTCTAATATAATAAAGCTTTAGAAATCGACTCGATTCCTGGCTTTGCCTGCAACAGCTGCATCGCGTTACACGTTTTCAGATTTATAATCAGTTTTGCTTTTATTCTTATACAGCTTTTACTATTATTCATAAGTTTATATTGTAACTATATGTTTATTATGTTCTACTATAGGTTTCGTTATCTTAAATAAATGAAAAAAAATAAGATGAACTCGCACATGGAAACGCGGCAGTCCTTGCAAGCATTTTAATTATTTGTATGAAGTTCTACGCAAATTCATACACCGCGCCGCGCTGCAGCGTCCGCTGCGGCCTTGCTAATCGCTCTCGTGGCTAAAGTAGACCAACGGTCAGTTGCAGTTGATACTCAGTATGAAATAAAGTCGCTTTCGGATGCGGGGCCGTGGTCGGGCGTCCGACTAAGGTCGGATCACATGCGCATCGGAAAAAATACGAAAGCGATTTTATACTGCATTAGGATTACTAATCCTGGATTAGTATCAACATCCAAATCGGAACGTCGGTACATTATATCAGCCAGAAGACGCCCACTGCTGGGCATAGGCCTCCCCCCAGAGATCTCTACAACGGCCGGTCCTGTGCTTTCTGCATTCAGCTGGTACCCGCGATCCTTACCAGGTCGTCGGTCCACCTTGTGGGAGGCCTACCCACACTGCGTCTTACCGAATATCGAATACTATAAACGTACAGACGTTTTATACCTCACCGCATTATATATTATATCGTGATAATGCGGTGAGGGCGGGTGTGACTGACTGTGAAAACTACTGCAGCTATAATTTATTTTTATAAATTCCAGGTTACGGTCGCGGATACAACATGCGATCAAAAGATGAATCTGGTTTTACTTATATGCCTGACGGTATGGAGAATATAAATTTCTTTGAAGATACGCGATAACTAGTCAAGATTGGCTGTAGTGTCGTACTTCCTAACCCCGCAAGCACAGATGTTTGAACACCGTTTCTATAACTTTTTATGGTGTTTTGATCATGGAGTTTGTTTCTAGGACGTAGATATTACATACAACACAGGATTGGAAGGAGGTTGAATAATAATTACGATTGAGATGTAAATAAAAAAGTTAAGTTATAGTGTCAATGTTTTATTTTATTTGGGTAATCTCATTTTACAATTATCGTTTGACATGGTAAAAATTTACTATTTACAAGAAGCACGTAATGTAATATTACAAATTTATCTATTATAACATTGTACCTTTCGTAACATTGACGGTCTTATTTTTACTACAATTTTCGATCACCTATGTTTACAAAAATAATAATCCTAAATATTTACTTAAGTTTACAACATTTACTACTGCACATTGTGCACAAATACACCATAATTTAAATCACTTACTGTTTTAGAAAGTTCACAGGGATTAACCAGGGACCATATTCTTTTTATGGTGAATGGCCATAATTTTGTATTATTTTTAATGGGTACCTGAATGAGCCTCAAGCAATTTTTTCATATGTAGGATTCTTGCATTATAAAATAACACAACTATTAATCCAACCCAACAAATTAATAACATCTTACTGATTGATTTACCAATTTTGAGTACTTACATATAATAAAAGTAAGTTCTTGTATTTCACAGCATTTTGTCATTGATACAAATATGACAATTAATCTGCAATCTGTTATTTCCTTGTAGTCTGAGCACAGTTGTAAATTTTTGCATGTTGTACCCAATGATTAATTTCATTAATCGAAAAAAAAAATATCAGAAAGAAATAAAACATTGCAAATTAATTCACAAACCTTAAATTACTTACATCTGTTTAACACTAAACTTATGCTACAAAATTATAAGCAGAATGTTACTACTATGTTTCTAAATTAAATAAATTAGAATCAGACTTCTAATTGGGATCCTAAGCGAACCAAGATTTTGGGTCCAATTATTGGAATTTAAAATAATTATAGAAATACCATGAAAAATGGTCAAAAATCCGTTAAATAATATATTTATAAACAAACTCTCATACATTGGAACATTTGCAAAATATGTATGTATAAAGTATAGCTACTGCTATTTTTAACCTTAAAATATGTATTCAGGGCCGGCCATGTCTATGGCCCAGCGGAACTTGTCGCGCTGTGTTTTGTTGTAGACTTTTTCAATAGGTACATCATGCTTCTTGCACCTGAAAATTAATCTCATTAATTCCACTTTCTGAGTCTTTATTGTTTTGAACATAAGTATAATAGCATAACATGTTCACTTACCAAGCTACTGAAATACGTGGATCAAGATAGTTGAGTTTGGAAGTGCCAAGTGAAATTGTTTTGTTTTCATCACGGTCAGTTTCCTGTAACTCTAATTTTTTTAGCTGATCTTTTAGACGATCAAGAGCTTTCTTTTTCTTGTCACAATTCATTTTCTCTTTAACAGAACCACGCTTTGCAGCTTTACTAGCATCCATTAGATCCGCTTCAGCTTCATCTATCTGATCACGTTTAAGTTGAATTTTCTCTTTTAGTGCTTCCATAGATTTTGAGTGTCCTGAAATCAAATTCGAAAACATTTAGTGAGGTTCTTAAGTACAGGGAAAACTATTTTATTTACGTACAGAAATAATTTCTACCTTTGGGGACAGCACGTTGATGGTTGCATAGGACTGCTACTGCACGATTTGCTCTATTATATGCCAATATTTTTTCAGGAACTGATGCATCTGGGTCTGTCAGTTCATCTAACTGATTTTGTAATGTAATAGACGCGTTATACGTACGAAACACTTTGGCAGTCAAACCAGGCATCAACTCTTTCAAATGCTCATTCAAAGTTTGAGTGTTAAGTCTATCAAAGAGATCATCACTATCTTTTTTGTTTTCCATAAATAACTCGAGATTCTTATATACTCTTTTCTCCACTGGCACCTCATTATAATATCTAATAGAGTCTTTGCCAAGGAAGTCAAATACAACAACATATTCTTTTCCATCTTTTTCTTTATGTAATTCAATATGTTCAACCCGCAGAGAACAACAACCTACTGTATCAGCTTGATCATCATCTTTTTCATTTCCTGCTCTTAGAGCAAGACGATCAATAAAATACAGCGCAACGGCACGTTGCCGAACACGCATTTCTTTAGCTTTCCAATCATCACGATAGGTACTTCGTATTTTATCTATGCACTTATGTAGCTTTCTGGCAGTTTCGTATTTTTGCCAATCTTTTTCCCCTTTCAATTTCGAGCTAGGATTTAACATAACATACTTGGATTGTCCTTGGACATTTTCTTGCCAGGATGCAAGCCATGTGACAGTATTGTCATGCCTGACTTCCTTCCATTTCCTTCCTGCTGGTGGCTTGGGTATTTTACTATCTTTAGAACAATTAATTAAAACATCTTCTGGCATGACTCGCTTCTTTAACATGCCCATTTTAGGATGCTCACCACGACCTCTAAAAAGGCCTGGAGGTTCAATTCTGAAATTACCAATTTTTTCTTTGTGCCCATCTATTGTACAAAATCCATATTCTTTTTGAATTTCTTCATTTTTTGCCTTGAGTTCGGCTTTTTCATCTTTAGAACGATTACGGTTTTTCTCCGACACAGACTGGAAGTAGATATTCATTTCTTTGAAATCACATTTTTTGAGATCCTTGATAATCTTTGTTTCTTCAGATGTCATAACTTTACGCCAATCATTGAAAAAATTGTTATTAAATACTGACTTTGTTGTATAGTCATGATCTAACATCCTAGCATAAAATCCAGCTACTTCTTCGGTATCCTGAGAAAGCTTCATAACTTTTCCATCATACCTAAATTTGACATTGTCAGGTAATGGGTCATAGTCAGGAGCAAACAAAGGTCCTTTATGTTCCAAATACGTCCATTTAGTTCCATCATCTTTCTTTTCTTCTTCCCACCTAAAATAGAAACATTGTAATTATTTTGAAGATTAGGAAACTATTGATCATTGTCTTTATTTCACTTACACATATTTTTTCTTAAATGTGCGTATGTTTCTTAATATTATAGTAATTTTTTCAATATGGTTAGGTTTTATATCACAAATAGAGCAAGCTACGATTAATCTGACACCACATCTATAAAACATGTTTACTAAAAAATTTAACCTCAAAGTTATATCACTGACAAGCTAGCTTGGCTGTTATCAGCGCCATCTGTTTAGTAATCATGAAATTATGTTTCATACTAGCGTCGGAGTGAACGCTTGTAGCGCCAAAATAGAATTAACACATATTTCTGAACATTCTAGGGAATCTTCTAATGATTCCTAACAGTTTGCCATAATTACAGATTTGAAGATACAATAACTTTACAATACTTACCATTTCCACACTTCTTGAACATCTTCTTGTTTTTTCTTCCTTTTAGTTGGGCTAGCATTGTTTACTGGCTCAGCCTTAACTTTGTTGGCTTTTTTTATAGGCTGGTTTTTTTTCTTCTTCTTAGGTTCTTCAACATCCATTTCATCATCATAATTAGGTTCTTAAACAACAATAATGATAAGTAAGAGTAATTGTTTGTAGAACATACCTGCTTTCTAATTACAAAAAATCTCTGCTAAAGTGGTCTCGGTCTATTTCTACAGGAAAGGGAGGGAGATATTAAGTATATATCAACAGAATATACTCCACTCCCACAGAAAATAGGTGCAGGTTTGTCAAGTTGTGGAAAATGCTAGGTTAGGTTATCATATATATCATAATACCACTCAGTTTATGATAATGATAATGATCTGATAGCATGGTACATTTATATTTTTATTCAATTCTTTATCTTTCAATAAAAGATAATTAAATTACCTTTCTTTACTTTTTTCTTGGGCTTTTTGCGTTTAAGTAATGGCAAATCTTCTTCACTTTCGCTTTCAACACGTCGTTTTGATGCTTTACGGGCAGCCTGATAAAAGATATTAAAATTATTAGTTATGGTAATGTGTCAGATAATAAGTGGGAAATAATATTTTAGAATAATAATGTTAAGCTTCTTAATATCTCTTAATGTTATTGTAAAGTGTAAAAAAATAAAACATTTGCAATTTTTCATTTTAAAACTTTACCAAAGGTGTATCTGTTTCCAAGTCACTTTCTTCATCATCCGGAGGCAAGTCTGCAAGAGGTTCATCTTTGAACTGCGAGAGAGAGTAGTCACAAGAAGATGCTGTGTTATTTGCATTATAACCATCATCACTCTCTTCCTCTTTCTTTACATTATCCACATGTTCAACCTACAATAGATTAAAAATGTTTAAAATACCTACTGTATTTAGTTATTTACAACCAATTTTATAATGTATTGATAACCCTACCGTACCTGGACTGGTTCCTCAAATATTTCAGGTTCAGTTTTTACTTGATCTTCATTGGTTTTGTCTTTACTAGAGCTACAATGAAAAAATAATCTGATAAATATGTAAGTAGAGAAGTAAAGTATAGAAGTATAAGAAAAAAATTGAACAGTTTCACCTAGTACCATATATATTTGTAATGTTTGACATTTTCTACTACTTAATAATAACATCTCCAGCACCTGTTAATACTAAAAAATTTTACTTCCCATTTTATGTTAAAATCTGTTACGGCCTCATAACCTTTCATAACACTTACCATTTTCTGACAATGTCACAGTTGTCACAATTTTGACAAAATCCCTCTAAACAGACCTAGATGAAATAGGTACCAATCAAGGAAGTAGTTAAAGGATATGGTCTGCATTTATAGCTAAAGAAATTACATACCTGTGCTTATCTTTTGAACTAGAATGTTTATCTTTGCTGCGATGTTTATCTTTGTCACTCCTGTGACGGTCTTTATCTTTATCTTTTGATTTGTGTTCTTTGGAAGAACTCTTGTGCTCACGGTCTTTATCTTTCGATGAGGACTTTTTGTCTTCACTGCTGCTGCTTTTATGTTTTTCATTATTTTTTTCTTTGTCCCCTCTATCTTTGTCCTTATACTTATCTTTGTCACTTCTATCTTTTTCTCTATGTTTATCTCTATCACTGCGATCCTTGTCTTTGCTGCTGTGTTCTTTTTTATCACTTCGATCCTTGTCTTTGCTGGAGGATTTGTGAGAGCTACTGTGGCTTTTGCTGCTGGAATGCCTATCTTTATCCCTGTCTTTATCTTTGTCTCTGTAACAGTGAATTAAATTATAAAAGTATGAACCTAGATATCTATCTAAAATGATGAGTGGTTTCATGGTTTATAAAGGTGAATTTTCTGGAAAACTAACCTGCTTGAACTGCTGCTGTGTTTGGAGCTCTTATGATCGCGGTCCTTGTCACGGTGCTTATCTTTGCTTGACGATTTATGACTTGATTTGTGCTTTTCAGAGGTACTGTATCCGTTGTGAATACCGTTCACGTGTTCACTTTTATTACCATTTACCTTTCCCTGCGAAAAAAGAACCACGATGACATTAGCCTACATTTAAAAAAAACTGAAAAAAGACGACCAATAATTATTTTACCGAAAAAGTTAATAATTTCTAACAAAATAGAAATAATGAAAACGCACACGAACGAAACAGACCCACGCAACGTATTGGCTACTCTCATACTATCGTAGACGCCATATTGGGACTTAGAAAATTTTCGATTCACGGAGAACAGTGAACACTAGTAAAGCGGATAATGTTAGCAGAGAAAAAAGCCGTGTACTACATAAATCGAAATAGCAGAGAAACAGAAAACTAATGCAATACTTACAGTGTCACAATCATTATCACTAGTTGGGTTTTCGACACTCATTTTGCCTACGTATTGCCACCGTTTGTTCAGTAGAGATTACATGAGGCGGGCGGGCGAGGTGAGGTGAGGCCGGCTACGGCAACGCGACGCAATGTAACGAACGAACGAAACGAGCGAGAATTCTACTAAGTGCCTGAAGTGACGAATGCGCATGCGTTGTTGTCAACTTCAGAGCAATCAGTTCAATGATCGCATTCATACGACTTTCACATCAGTGGCAGTCTGTGTTTACCATAGTCAACGGAGTTTTCTTTTTGATACCCTTATGGGAAAGGCAAAGGGATCTAGCCCGTACAGCTAAGCCCAGTAGCCATACCATGAACTTTTGGATCAATAAGGTTTAATGATAATGATTATATTTTCGGAATCCAGGAAACGAGATCTACTCGAATCAAAGACCCATTTTTTTATACCTACTCCGGAAACAACAAAATATAAGCTATAAACGCAATATGAACATTAATGAGTCGCAAGAGCATAACATTAACGCAGTGAGTGATGATACTGCAAAGAAATAAATAAAATCATAACCCACGATACGCTTAGCGTTAACGCAGTAGGCACAACTAAGAGTTTTTTTACGTAAGTGATAAAGTAACTTTTGAAATAAATTCTTAATATAAACGCATATATTCTTCTCAATTACTATATAGATATTTCAACTCAACTGAGTTGAAATATCTATACTAAAGTTAAGGTTTAAATATCTTAATTTACATTGGTTCCTTACTAATATTTCAGTATGTGATCCTACTGCAGCGCTTTGCTGCGGTTATTGGCTGTAAATGTTAAAATCATAAACTGCCCGTTTTTTCTACCAGAAAAGTAATTTCAACCGTTCTTTTTGTCAAAACAAAATTTGGTAAATATAAAATAAAAACCTGTACTGCAAACACTTGTTTCTCAAAACTAGAAAAAGTGCACTCAGTGCATTTTAATTTTGTACTGCAGTATTGCGATCCTTGGGTCGCATCGGAGCTGATTCAAAAAGCTTAGGGCAAGCGCTTCAAAGTCTACTCATTTTACCTTGGCCTTAAGTAAGAACTAGAAACGTTCAGCAGTTCCTACAGACGACGCCTACAAAACCACCCTAACGCATTAGCCCAACAACTCTTGCAAAGAAATCGTGTTCGTCAACTAAAAAGACGTGCTGTTCTGGACTTAGCTTTGACCAATTATCCGGGTGAGCGTGACCCCCGCTGAAATTAGAAAGGCATAATCATTGGAATATCCTCTTTCGCCGCCGATGCAACACAACTCACCTGCTTATTCCTTATAGCAGATAAATTTAGAATAAAAAGAAATTCAAGACCGTACGCCATGTCTTCAGTGATCCCTAGGTCCCCCACAATAGCATTAAGCGCGCTCCACATGTGGACAGTTCCGCGGGAAAACGAGAATGTGGAGGCAGTATTCGCCTACATTCGTGTAGTCCCGTGCATGTTTGGCATGTCTCGCCTATTTCATAGACTAAGTAGAGATAGTTCGTTGTCGTCTCGATTCGATCGATTTTATATTTATATTCCCATTTTTCGAGTAACAGGTTCGGGGTACCCTTGTCCATGATCCAGGATATTAGTAGATCAAGTAATTACAGTATAGCAGCTGCCATCACCTCTGTGACCCTGTTTAAAGCGGATTAGCGATATTACACCAATGAATCGATATAATGTCAACGCGTTTTGACACCCACCACATCCCTAATAGGCGAGAATGTGGAGGGTCGACCAAAGTCCCGGCCAAAGTTTCGCCGAAAGTTTCGGCGGACATGTGGAGTACGCTTAATACATTATATTTACATTCTATGCTTTGTCTAATATAGAATGATAATTTTGACAGCTCACCAATCTTTTTTTTTTATAATAGAATATAAAAACTTGACCCAAATGAAACAAACCTTAAATTTTTTTTAAATATCTCAAGAAACAAAAAAGTTATGAGACATCAAAATTGTGACTGCAAGAATTATTTCATTAAATTCGTGCTTGACGTCACCAGGCCGGCATCCCGCCCGCCACTATGGCGCTGCCATGTGGCGCACATGTGGAGCGCGCTTTAGTTTATAAGACATTAAAAAAAAAACAATAAATTAACCTAAGTTAAGCATAGAGAAAAAATTTTCTATACAGAAGAAGTTAAGCCTAAGCTCTGTGGGTTTCTTGCCGTTTCTTTACTACTGAGGACCGCCTAGGAAGCGGCGTTAACTTTTCTTCGCTTCCTACACACGGTGTCTTTTGGTCGTAGCGGGGCTGGGGGGCGTCTGCTCTGCGTGGGCATGGCGTAGGATAGGATAGGGGAAAAGTAGGGGTAGGGTAGTCATAGTATAGGGGTAGGATAGGCTATCCTACCCTACCCAGATAGGGGTAGGCCACGGGCAGAGTAAGGGTAGGGTGGGAGCAGCTACCTATCACATGCAGCATCTGTGATGCATGCTCGCTTAAAGGTCTGTCTGGCGGTGGCGTGGGGTCGTGGGGGCCGGGTCGGCCGTTTCCCTCAAATATATTTGAAATGGACGATATCTGGGCCGTGTTACACTCGTGAACGGATGCTGCCTTGGTGGACTGGCTTACTCTTGCTGTAGTTTTGGTGGTGGTTTTTCGTAAGTATTGTATAGGGTCCTATTTATTATGTCGGGCGAGGACCGGCTCTGCTTGGCATTGTCGGGTACTGACCGGATCTGTCTGGTATTGTCGGACATGGTCCGGCCGTTGTCGGCGGGGGGTGTGTTTCCTTCCCTCCTCTTTGACGATTGAAAGAGATATGTAATGTCCTACTCAATAAAGTAATTTTGAATTTTGAGTTAAATTTTTTGAATCTTGTCAGGGATTTTGGGGTCACAGATTACTGCCGTGAACTCCCTCTATTTGCTGACGTGTCCGGAATTTCTAAGAGGTCGTCGATTACAACGCAAGCAAGCAGGTCCTGTGGACAGGATACTGGTGTAAACCCCATAGCCTGCTTGATTTTGACGACGTTCTCAGTATTGGTGAACATGCCCTGGATAATTCTAAAGTACGCCTCAAGCACAGACATTTATTTCAGAGCCCACCAGATTACCTTCCGAGGTGTCGAAAAGAGCAGATCGAAGAATCCGAAGTGCAGAGGCTGATTCCTGAATGCAGAGCCTATTATTGCAATAGGCCTCCTGGAGTACTCTAAGGATAAATAAAAGATCCACTTTGCTGCAGTCCGGGCGAGGTCTCTTATCTTTACGTTTTAGTACGTTAAAAAAGCATCATTGTATGACGTATAACCTCGATAGCTACCGCACTTGCGTTCATGACAAGTTTTTGAATAGTATAATTCGTAATTTTTATTGTTTACTACATTTTTTATTCAATACAAGTTTCTTGACGGTTGACGAATCACTATCATTTCATACATTTTAGGGCACCTACTATCCCATCGGGTCGTTAGCGACCCACTAAAAAACCAAATCCTGAATCCGCGCCTGGCTCGTCTAGTTCTAAGTGAGGGGCTTTTGAATTTTATATTATAACTTTTTATCGGGTCTCCGTATCGAATGATTTCTTGTTTTAAAGGTAAAGCCGTTGGTGGCCCACTGCGGTGCACGCATTGCGCTTGGGCACGCGTCGAATTGTCTGTGTAGAGTTCGTTTGTGAGAGAACATGGGTCTATGAGTCCATTACATACAGCCATATTGCAGAACACTCATCATCGTCACCATACGAGCGGTCAATCCCTGCTTCTGCCAGGGTCCACTTTCCTGCTCTTCTTTCTCCACTTAGCTTGTGTAGTACTTTCTCGATCTCCGGCATCCTCACATCGTATCTGACTCGGCGATGTCAATCTATCACTTCTTGGGTCTTCCGCGGGGCCTCTTTCCTTATACCGACATGTTTAGACACTCATTTCCCATGTATCTCTGGGGGCTTACGTAGGACGTAACCAAATCAGCGAAGGCTTCTTCGATCTTATCCGCGATGTCTCTTACGCCAAGGCTACCACGACTATTCTTTCGATAGCGATTTTAGGAAAGCAGCAGTTCGAAAGGAGTGGCGTGGGATAGTGAAGCGTGCTGCTAATCCTCAACCGATGACCACGACCACTCTGTCAAGAGTGTAGCGAGAAGAGAAGCCTGTATTAAGATCGAAATTCTTAATAATAAAACTGAACTGTTTTAAACATTATTTTTAATTCATTTTTCAAGATCATATTTTATTTTTCTAGTTATACATGTTATTGAAATTAGCCCATAATCCATATTGGAATAAATGTTGTGGAGGTTTTGGAAACAAAGTTAGGTGGGGTTTGGAAAGGAAGGAGTTAAAATAGTATAGGAATTCATTAATCTACTCAAAGGCTATTGACCAATGATGGGCATAATAGACCAGTATTAACAATAATAACTGCATTATTCTATTTATTAGATTTTTGGGGTTCATTTTCTGAATAGTTCCCATATTTTAATTACCTACTCATCTAACTATCAATTTAATCCAAAATAATTGGATAAAACAAATATGCATTGCATATCAATGCAAGCTATTATTAATCAGTAATAAACCTCAAAAAGTCAGGCAATGGCTGACCACATTGTCAAACTGAACAATAACTATACTCTATGTTTTTTAACTATAAAGTACTGGATAATGTTCTCCATTTTTATTAGTTACAAGCCAGCGTTCACATCAACCACCCACTTCCTGGTAATCAGTTAAATTGAAATTTTGCATTTACATGTCATGTAATGACAATGCTTATATTATGGTTTTTGTGAGCTGATCTGATGATACAGATGTACGGTGGCCACAGGAACCGCAAGGGCGGCAAGAACGCGTTTTTTTAAATCTCACAGAGTGCCAATCGGCTCACGAGACTGTTCACTACTCTTAGTGTTCGCAACGAAAGACCTTGGTCAACCTTGGTAGATTAATGCACCTAATTAAAAAAAATTGAGTTTTTATAATATTTTAGATACCTGCAATTTTCTGCTGTAGTAACATAGAATAAATCACAGTCGTAAATCCACGCCATGAAAGCGGCCTTAGCATACCTATTTGAATAAACCAATGAGCATGTCGTAATCAGCCTATGTACTTTATAGTTAAAAAAAAATTGAATATAATGTCTATTATTTAGTTTGTGTATCAAATCATGTAATCATTTGAATAATTTATCATCTCTAAAAACTATGAACAACTTCATTTTGATGTCGATTGCTTTTCTTCTGGTTTGGTTGTTTGATACACAGGCTTTCCATTGCTATCCCAAGTGCTTTTACATTTTTTGAAAGCAAATGCCATGTAAATTGCTGAAAAAAAATAATTTATTACTGTCAACCAAAATATAGCTATCTTAGCTATATAAGTAAATTTCCAACTATTTCATTGGTAGTTGGGATATATTTAAATTAAGTACAATGTTTTGCTACTTACTTGTAACTTCCCACTCGGATAGACTCATAGTACCTATTCGATCACCATCAGGTTTGCTGCCCTTACTTTCCAAAAATGTCTTTGCATGTTTATATTCAGATTCGTCTCCAATAAGATCTTTACCAGGTGGAGCAGGGTAGCTCTCAAAACACATAATTCGATGTAGCAGTTGTTTATATTTTGGTAAGTGCTCATTAAAGAAATCGGCAAACGGTGCTTTGTAAACAAGTTCAAGTCCAAACTCTTTAGCCAATTTTATAAATAATTCAAAATTGACTAAAAATTCTGGGCAGTCTACTACACCATCTAAATGAAAATCATATTTAGCACCAAATAGTGGATAGCTATCTTTTGGATCAAATAAGAGCTTTATCTTAAAAACTCTATTACCAAAACTGTTATCTGGTGATTTACTTGCCCTAGAAACTATTTCATATGCATTAGGTATTGTTCCAAAGAAATATCCATCTGGTCTTATACACTCTGATATGTTTGAGAGCATTCTTCGAGCCTGCATCAAGCTTTCAAAACTATAATGAAATCCAAACTGACAACTAACAACATCAAAACTTATGGATGGGTCTGCATATTTGTCTCTGAGAGTATCTTTAGTGCAATCAGCTGCTATGAATTCTGCTGAAAAAAGTCGGCCACTTCGCTTGCGAAGGTCCTCGTAACGTGCTTCACATTGTTGTACTGACACCTCAGCAATGTCTGCAAATATAACTCGGTCTACTCTAGCTTTTTGCCATTTACTTAGATCACCACCTTTACCACAGCATATGTCAAGGACTTTCAGGGGCTTTCCATAATCTTTTTCTCGTACCTTGTCGGTGTATTCTTGAATTAAAACACTTTTTACCCAATTATTAAAATTTCTTAAATAAAATATTGGGGAATTGAATCTTTCTTTCCGACCCTTTTCTTCAAGATGGTTATAGTGGGCAGCAACTACATTAGCGTGTTCCTCCTTTCGAGGAGCCTTTGCAGGTGGAGCATCTTGCTCTTTAGTTTGGTCGGGGACTGCAATATTTGAGTCTGCCCCAACTACATTCGCGTGTTCCTTTTTTCGAGGAACCTTTGCAGGTGGAGCATCTTGCTCTTCGGTTTGGTCGGGGACTGCAATATTTGAGTCTGCAGCAACTACATTAGCGTGTTCCTTTTTTCGAGGAACCTTTGCAGGTGGAGCATCTTGCTCTTCGGTTTTTCCAGGGACTGCAATATTTGAGTCTGCAGCAACTACATTAGCGTGTTCCTTTTTTCGAGGAACCTTTGCAGGTGGAGCATCTTGCTCTTCGGTTTTGCCGGGGACTGCAATATTTGAGTCTATCTGGATGCATTCCACATTTTCTTTTGGAGAGCTCATATTAAACTTGATATATTATTAGTATTGAGATTCACGCACAACCTACTTCTCAAAATAAAAATATTTTACACAGAAAGCTGAAAGTAACCTCGGTCGATTTTCGTCACAGATTACTATATATTACATTTTCGTACAGTTGTCACCACAGACTATGAAGTATGTCACAACACCACAACTTAAGTAGAGTTGTCAACTGTCAGTGTACAGAGTTGCCATCATGAAAGAAAAGAACTAAAGCATATGACCTCTGTCATCTACTGACGTCCCGAACTTCGTGTTTAACATACGTTAGTTGAATCAACCAAAAATATGATCAATACCCTAAAGACGCTAAACACGATGTAAATCTGCATTTGAAATATCTCATTTAAGAGAGTATGGAACTACTTTTTACATTATAAGCACCGCCCAATTCACACCGTAACTGTTCACGTTATCTAACGGCGATAGTTTTAATTATTCCTAGTGATTGGTGAAACGTATTGTAATTCCTAAGTATTGGGGCATCGGATTTAGGCGATTCCTTTATTTAATTAAAACGGGCAGTAAGTCCATGACTATATCTATGTCTAGTCACGTCTGACGAGTGCTATCACGCGCGTCGGCTAGCCCGGCCCGGAACGGCACCGCCGTTCTCTAGAATGACGTCACAGACTATCCGAAATGCATGGTGTGACGTCTTTCCAGAGGGGTGGGATCATGCGATTGTAGATAGGGGTAGCACTGGTCCACTATTCAGCCGTGTTCCGAATTGATACCGGATTGCAATCTCTAGTCACGATCCCCACGACACGACTAAAATTACGATGCTTAAGGTTAGCTTGACTTGTAACTCCGAAACGTAATCTTCCGAAATCTTTAGAATCCCATGAAGTTTGGTAGCGGTCGGAGTAACAGATTTCAAAAACTAATCAGATAAAACTTTTTTGTGATGCGGATGGACTTCGTAACCACTGGACCGATTTTGATGAAATCGGTCCAGTCGATCAGGCAATCTTCAGGTTATTTTTTTTATACCACTGCGGTGGCAAACAATAGTGGCTGATGGTAAATAGTTACCGCAGCCTATGGACGTTTGCAATACCAGGGGCATCACCAACGCCACTGTAGAGCTTTTGGCAGTCAACGCGAATACTTGTGTCTTTACGGGGTTAAACTAGATTTAGTCTTTCCCAATCGGAGAACAATTTAGATTTTAGACACAACTAGTTCGCGACTTCCCCCCACTATGGAACGAGGGACATTGGTAGAACCCGTTTAAACGGGTCTCTACCTAATAAAGCTGAGTGTTTCTGGACAGGTGCCAACGGCTTACGACGTGAGGATCCCAAAGGTCGGGAAACTCGAGAAGAAAAAGTACCGCTCGGGGGCGGTATCGCGTAACTCCAATCGCATGACACCATTACTCAGGACAGACGTCACAACAGGCAATTTGGACAGGCCCTATCTATCCGTGAAATTGTACGATTTTGAACGACCACAAAGTAGACAAGAGAGATTGAATGGCAAATTTTAGCTGGCCCATTAATTAATTGGTAATTATTAATGAATTACAATAATTTGTACATACATGATACATACCTTGGTGGGCATGGATATATAATCCGGTGGGTTCTGAGATCAGTCTGTGCCCGAAGCGTACAATAGTATTATACAGGATATGTATGCCAATACTGGAGCCGTCGTCAAAACCATCGCAGGCCATACTAATCTCTTCCCGATTACTGTAGGAGTTCACCAGGGTTCAGTGCTGAGCTCTCACTTGTTTTGCATTGTGCTCAATGCCCTCTCATCGGAAATTCAAGCCATGCCTTCTTGGCTTATGAAGTACGCTGACGACATTGTACTGGTGAGCAAGCTTAGGCAGGAATTTGAGAACAGAGTAAACACGTGGAAAGATGTCCTAGAAAACGGTGGTTTGAAGTTGAATGTCGCCAACAAGGAGTATATGGCGCAGATCCCGAAACCAACCTTGTAGGTAACGAAGCTGTCAATAGAAAAGATCAATCCGAATACCTCGGATCCGTGATGATCCGAGGATCGGATCCTGCATGAGTCCGGCGATATCGGCTCCGATGTTAGGTCCCGAATCTCTGCAGCTTGGGCCAAATAGCGGAACTCACAGCAGTCACTGTGTCCCTAAAATCCCTGTAAAGCTCAAAGCGCGGTGATGCTCTATGGCTGCGAGACATGGCCAGCGCTGACGAAACACGTTCGCGAACTCCACGCCAACGAAATGAAAATGTTGCGGTGGATGTGCGGAGTTACGCGACTCGATCGAATACGTAACGAGTACATCCGTGGAAGCCTTGGCGCGAGGGATATCGCAGATAAGATCGAGGAGGCTCGTCTGCGTTGGTTTGGTCACGTGTTGCGTAAGCCTCAGGGAAATAGGTGCCTGAACCTGCCGGTATCAGGAAAGAGGCCCTATGGGCGACCCAAGAAGCGATGGATTGACATAGCTGAATCGGATGCGAGAGCCAATGGTTTACGACGAAAGGATGCCGAAGACCGGGAAAAGTGGAGAAGAATGAGTAGGAAAGCGGACCCTTGCAGAGGCCGGGATAAATGCTAGGACGATGATGAAAGTGATAGTGATAAAATAAAAGTTAAGAAAACTCAATGTTGGTAAGATTCTCATATAGTAGATGTTAACAACTTCTATATTACATGGTTAAAGAGGCTGATTTGTTAAAAACATAATGAGTTTACTATAGTAATCCCATTTTTATACGTTGCTGGCGATTCTGGGTTTTTTGTGACTTTTTAGCCATGCCCTTTGACAATAAGGTCTCTTCACAATATATTATTACTATTATTGCTCTAAAACCTGAAATACACTGGCGTGCCGTTACTAAAACGTTACGTTAATCATAGAGAAAAAATTGTATACAGGATGTCCCGTAAGTCGACGTCAAGCCGGAATCGGGTGATAGTCCAAATCATAATAGTTACTAGAAAAATAAAAAATAAAATCTAAGTCTTAAATTTTTTAAATATTAGGCATTTCTTTTTTTTTCGAGAAAATGTACACCCTGTGATGGTTTTTTAGCTCCTGTTTCTACAAATCTTAACTTTTTTTCAATTTTATTTTTCTTATGTACTTAATCCCGAATAGTGCTTATCTAACCTATTACTTAGAATTCTAAGTCAACTGCTCCAGCTTGGAAGAAAGTGTCACATTATGCCGGACAATGAATAGACAATTAATATTTCGTCCAACTTTAACGGACTGTACTGAAAAAAAAAAGTACTACGCCAGGTTGGCAAGTAGCACGAAAAGTTGACGCATTTAATAAGGATTCTAAAATGGTATGATACTTGCTACGTTATTTCTTTGATTACGGGGGAAAAAAATTCCTTCAAGAAACCCAGTTTCGAAAAATTTTTCATTACCTACTAAAAATTATTCTAGTGCGTTCAAAGCTTGCCTAAGACCGAGTGAGACGGAGAGTCATTCATGAAATGTGAGTGAGACAGGTAGTGATGCTTTCGAGTCAAATATTCTAATGGGTGAGTGAGACAGATAGTGACGCTAATGAGTCAGATACAGAGAAAGTCATTTTATGAAGTGTGAGCGAGATAGATAGTGACGCCACTTTTTTAATATTGGCACACGCAATACAGATCAGTACGTTACGCTCCTTCGTTTACTACGCATCTTTCCGTATTCGTTCGTGTTATTTCGTACTTTCAACTTTTTGCTTCGTTTATTGGACTTGTTTGTTTGCTTGTGATTTGGACAGTTTCGATCTCTTTACAACGACCTTTGCTTTCTCCTGGACTATCGTGTGATTGTGTAGTGCCACAATGCCTGTGTACACCACTCAGGAATATGCCAACATGCACTTTATTTATGGCGAATGCAGAGGGAATGCTAGTGCTGCGGCTAGACTGTATCGCGAGAGGTACCCAAATGCTGATCGGTCCTCATGTTTATTTTAAAACGATACTGAGATCTATCTTGTCTCATTAAATTCGGATTCTCTACGTGCCACTCGTGTAAGTTGTGTAGGTTCATGTAACCGTCTTTTTAAATGTCGATTCATCCGACCACAAAATGTTCTCTAAGAATCGCGGATCTTCCCGGTGTCTTTGTAGCATCGTTTGACAAAACGCAACCCGAAGTTGATAATCCTGAGGATGCAGGGTTTGTACTCGCTGTACATGGTATGGGTGGAGCTCATGTTTTTGTAAAATTCGGTGAGCTATAGTTTTGGGCACTCCTGTGCTTTGCTGGATTGCACGTACCGAAATACTTGGATCTTCTTCAACTGCTTGAAGTACTACGTCCTCGTAAGGCAAGGAACTTCTTCCTTCACCATGTGGTCGGTTTGGAAGTATGCCTTCTGTGGAGAGTAGACGGTGCACATTTGTAAAAACTCGGTGATCTGGATAACGATCAGCATTTGGGTACCTCTCGCGATACAGTCTAGCCGCAGCACTAGCATTCCCTCTGCATTCGCCATAAATAAAGTGCATGTTGGCATATTCCTGAGTGGTGTACACAGGCATTGTGGCACTACACAATCACACGATAGTCCAGGAGAAAGCAAAGGTCGTTGTAAAGAGATCGAAACTGTCCAAATCACAAGCAAACAAACAAGTCCAATAAACGAAGCAAAAAGTCGAAAGTACGAAATAACACGAACGAATACGGAAAGATGCGTAGTAAACGAAGGAGCGTAACGTACTGATCTGTATTGCGTGTGCCAATATTAAAAAAGTGGCGTCACTATCTATCTCGCTCACACTTCATAAAATGACTTTCTCTGTGTCTGACTCATTAGCGTCACTATCTGTCTCACTCACCCATTAGAATATTTGACTCGAAAGCGTCACTACCTATCTCACTCACACTTCATGAATGACTCTCCGTCTCACTCGGTCTTAGGCAAGCTTTGAACGCACTAGAATAATTTTTAGTAGGTAATGAAAAATTTTTCGAAACTGGGTTTCTTGAAGGAATTTTTTTCCCCCGTAATCAAAGAAATAACGTAGCAAGTATCATACCATTTTAGAATCGTTATTAAATGCGTCAACTTTTCGTGCTACTTGCCAACCTGGCGTAGTACTTTTTTTTTTCAGTACAGTCCGTTAAAGTTGGACGAAATATTAATTGTCTATTCATTGTCCGGCATAATGTGACACTTTCTTCCAAGCTGGAGCAGTTGACTTAGAATTCTAAGTAATAGGTTAGATAAGCACTATTCGGGATTAAGTACATAAGAAAAATAAAATTGAAAAAAAGTTAAGATTTGTAGAAACAGGAGCTAAAAAACCATCACAGGGTGTACATTTTCTCGAAAAAAAAAGAAATGCCTAATATTTAAAAAATTTAAGACTTAGATTTTATTTTTTATTTTTCTAGTAACTATTATGATTTGGACTATCACCCGATTCCGGCTTGACGTCGACTTACGGGACACCCTGTATACAGAAGCAGAGAGTACATTTCGAGTTTAAATACGAGACAAAATGTCACACATCTCTATAACACACACACTAATGCAAATGCAGAGACGGAACAAGGCAACTCATCTGCAGATAAGTTATATTTTGACTTTCTACTCTATTTCTACTAGACTTTCTACTCTAAAGCGCGCTCCACATGTGGACAGTTCCGCGGGAACACGAGAATGTGGAGGCAGTATTCGCCTACATTCGTGTAGTCCCGTGCATGTTTGGCATGTCTCGCCTATTTCATAGACTAAGTAGAGATAGTTCGTTGTCGTCTCGATTCGATCGATTTCATATTTATATTCCCAGCGCTTTTTCGAGTAACAGGTTCGGGGTACCCTTGACCATGATCCAGGATATTAGTAGATCAAGTAATTACAGTATAGCAGCTGCCATCACCTCTGTGACCCTGTTTAAAGCGGATTAGCGATATTACACCAATGAATCGATATAATGTCGACGCGTTTTGACACCCACCACATCCCTAATAGGCGAGAATGTAGAGGGTCGACCAAAGTCCCGGCCAAAGTTTCGCCGAAAGTTTCGGCGGACATGTGGAGTACGCTTTAGGCCCTCGAGCAATATGTCGAACGTTCAAAACATTGCGCACGTCATTTTCCGTGAACTTATTCCAATGGATGAAAAAACGGGATAGCAAGATTTATAATCATTGGAGAGCGAACGAACAGGGAATATTTGTGATTTGTGTTTAGTCTGTTATGTCTGTGACGTTAATACGTTTGCACCGGGCCTTTGTTTTCTTTCTATGGGATTTGGCGGACCTCCTTTAAAAGAAATTAGAAGAAATAAATAATTTAAAAGGAAGAAAAGGAACATAAACTAAAAAATTTGTGAGGCCAGCGAGCTCGAAATTTTTGGTATGTTGTCTCTTAAAATCTAGTGCAAAGTGTGTGGATGGTGTGTGGCTATAGGCGTGTTCAATGAAAGAGGTTCCGCAGCGTTTAGACGTACAATGTAACACTCTCTACCTAATTTACAACATTAATAGTAGTTTATGCAACTGTCATGTAATACCTAATTATATGCAGTTGCATACACTACTTTATCTACACTCATAGCGTAATGTTCCAATTACATATTCGAAAACAGTTGTTTAAGGATACACTTTTTACAACAATTAGAAAAAATATTCTATTTAGCGGGAAAATAATTCCAAATGTACACAATCACAACCACAGACTATGAACTGATCACAAATACATATAAAAAGGAAAATTTGAATTTGTTAAAGACATCTAGGTATTCAGCCTACATTTTGCCGTGTCCCGGCGCCCGACAAAAAATTAAAAGAGAAAAGTGTTGCATAATGATTAAAAAGTTATTTTTCGATACAGCTGTAATGAAAATAGTATGGGAAATGCTGTATTGAAATAGTAGTTTATGCAACTGTCATATAATACCTAATTATATGCAGTTGCATACACTACTTTATCTACACTCATATTTTCATGTTAAAATTTCGTACCTATAATCTTTTCAACTTTGCTGGAAGTAACTGCGAGTCAGTTCTGTTGTATCTACGCGTCGAGGATATCAAGCGGCGGGAAATTCACTTCACTACCTTGACATTTATCTATTTATTTGGTTCAAACAAGAAAAAACAATCACAAACAGAAATTACAACAACTAGAAAAAATATTCTGTTAAGCGGGAAAATAATTCCAAATGTACACAATCACAACCACAGACTATGAACTGATCACAAATATAAACAGGAATTTTGAATTTGTTGAAGACATTTAGGTATTCAGCCTACATTTGGCCGTGTCCCGGCGCCCGACAAAAAATTAAGTGAATTTCGCTTGATATCCTGGACGCGTAGATAGGTACAACAGAACTGACTTGCAGTTACTTCCGGCAAAGTTGAGAAAATTATAGGTACGAAATTTTAACATGAAAATATGTTTGTAGATAAAGTAGTGTATGCAACTGCATATAATTAGGTATTAAAGCACTCGTGTCAAACTATTATCATACTCGGCTACGCCTCGTATGATAAACAGACACTCATGTTTTAATACCCCCTTTTATATGACAGTTGCATAAACTACTATTTTAAAATTTTATAGGCTGGCGTGAAAAAAGTGTATCCTTAAACAACTGTTTTCGAATATGTAATTGGAACATTACGCTATGAGTGTAGATAAAATAATTTTTTAAAATTGTATGGTCTGGCGTGAAAAAAGTGTATCCTTAAACAACTGTTTTCCAATTATATATTTGAAAACAGTTGTTTAATGATACACTTTTTTAGGCCAGTCTATAAAATTTAAAAAAATTACTTTTCGATACAGCATTTTCCATACTATTTTCATTACAGCTGTATCGAAAAATAACTTTTTAATCATTATGCAACACTTTTCTTTTTAAAATTTTTGTCGGGCGCCGGGACACGGCTAAATGTAGGCTGAATACCTAAATGTCTTCAACAAATTCAAAATTTCTGTTTATATTTGTGATCAGTTCATAGTCTGTGGTTGTGATTGTGTACATTTGGAATTATTTTCCCGCTTAACAGAATATTTTTTCTAATTGTTGTAATTTGTGTTTGTGAATGTTTTTTCTTGTTTGAAGCAAATAAATAGATAAATGTGAAAGTAGTGAAGTGAATTTCCCGCCGCTTGATATCCTCGACGCGTAGATACAATAGAACTGACTCGCAGTTACTTCCAGCAAAGTTGAAAAAATTTTAGGTTCGAAATTTTAACATGAAAATATGAGTGTAGATAAAGTAGTGTATGCAACTGCATATAATTAGGTATTAAAACACTCGTGTCAAACTATTATCATACTCGGCTACGCCTCGTATGATAAACAGACACTCATGTTTTAATACCCCCTTTTATATGACAGTTGCATAAACTACTATTATTACACTGTAACACACACATAATACAAAGCTTTGCTTACTTTGAGGCTAAAAGGCGCTTTGTGAATTTGACCAAGCATATTTATAAATTTATTTATTTTCGACATAAAATAACGTGATGGAAAGATGACATCGTGCAAGTTTGAATGATCTCACTTACGTGAAATAAAATACATTTCTATGTTACACCACACCATATTGGTCACGTGGCTGTGTGATCTGCGTGGGTACCCCTACTCTGCACTACCATACTCTGCTTTTCCTACCCTACACTTACTCTGCACCTGCCCTACCCTTTTTTTCTTTACAAACCTTGTCCTGACAATTACCAATAAAACAAAAAAAAATTGCCAAATAGGTAGATAGATCGTTCAAACGTTCTGAAATTATGCGCGAACATGCAACATTTTAATACCTTTGCTTAAATGATTGCAATTTTACTAGGGATCTCTAATTTTAATAAGTAGGTATTAATTAATGATATCGCGTTCGATACGCCCACATTCGTGGTAGCCTTGGCGTCCTTGACATCGCAGATAAGCTACGTGCAAGTTACGTGGGGCACAAGTGTCTGGCCATGCCGCCCCCGTCGGGCACGGGAAGGAGAGACCGTCCCAAGAAGCGATGGCTTGACGCTCACCACCAAGGATGCCGCAGACCGACTGAGGTGGGCTAAGAGTAGCAGGAAGGCGAACCCTGGGCCCTCGCGTGCCGCGCGGGGGGCAACCGGGACATAACGCAAATATGATGATGATGATGATGAATTAAATGATGATTGCTGTAATTTTGTCGATAATCAAAGCAAATTATTTTCAGATATAACATTACACCGTGTTGATGTCTTTTAAATAGAAAAACTGCTTGCAGTCAAAAGACATCAACGAATGCTGTCTATCTATCTCTCTATCTAATGCTTGTTTCAATATTCAAAGCATGTTCTACAAAATAGGTATATTCCTTCGACTAGTTTAGTTTTATTTGGCCCCACATCTATTCGAGTGAGACTTGTTGCCATAGAAAATAGTTATAGTTTTTGAGAAAACCTTTCAACGATATACTGTGCGTGGCTTAGAACCGGGGCTAATATTAAAAATAAAGACTCTCTAAAGTATTGGTATTTTTTCCGAAAAGTTCTTAGATAACCAAAACCCATGCATTACATTCAATAAGAATTTAAAGTTACTATTCATAAGTAGCGATTATTGCAAAACGCTATTGTCGCTAACATTGTCAATTTCAGGGCATTTTAAAATGTCGACGAGACTTTCCGAGTAGCTCCGAATAAGTACGATGCAGAATAAACTCGATCCAGTTGAGCGGATCTATTGTTTGCAATACATTGAATTTACGATTAAGTTTGTTAGAAAAAAATAAAAATGTTAGTTTTGATTTTAATTAGTTGGGACCATAATGACCATTACTGGTGACCTATAGAGCCTCTGTTGTTAATATTACCCCCGGTTCTAGGGTACACACAGTATCGCATAGCGTTATTGCCAATATAGGGTAAATTGTCCGGTCCGTCTTAATTAAACACATTTAAATTTGGAGAAGTAGAAAATCATGTCATTGTCAAAATATTTTATCCACTGAGTTTGAATTTATAACGTATTGTTATTTTTAATAGGCTTATTTATCTTAGGGGAAATGCCGACATATTTTACCGACCTAACTTAGGAGGATAAAGGCAGGTTGATGATCATTTATGAAAAGCGCCCAAATATGCCCGAGATAACACCACTAGATAACATTAGAGACGAAAATTGCCCACCACGATGTCCCACTGCTACTCGAGTCATTTGCTATTTACTTGTGGACCTACCAACACTCTTGCGCGTATTTGTTGGAGGTTAAAAACCTACTACTGATTGATATGTAACATAGTAAACAGACTAAACGTTTAATGCGAAACTGAACACTGAAAGCGCCGCTGGTCCAGTGGGAGTCTGCTTGCGAGACCGATGCACCTGCGGAGCTGGAGGACCGTTTCGTACTTTCAAGTTAATCGAATTTCCGTAGCGCTACGAGCTCGCCAGTCGTTAGGTGCATCTCCTAATACACTTGGTGAAGCGAGGTTGACCCGTCAACCCTGATAAACCATCCGCAACCGCAGCAAATGGCGGGAGGTGACGGGTGTCATTTGTGACCCCAGAAAATTCCGGTAAAGCTTAAGGGACAGGTGTAGGTAAGACCAACAGTAGACTTGCTCTCCTATACGACAGCAAGATGTGGCCCCTACTAAAGCGGCACAAGCAGGAGCTGCGCGTCACGGAAATGAAGATGTTGCGGTGGATGAGCGGAGTTTCACGCAAATATCGCGGTCGGAACCAACCACATTCGCGGTAGCCTTGGCGTCCGTAAGATCTCAGATAAGCTGCAAGAGTGCCGCCTTCGATGGTGTGGCCACGTTTTGCGCAGACCGGCAAATTATGCAGTGTATAAATGTCCGGCCATGTCACCCCGGCCAAGCAGGTGAAAGAGAGGTCGGCAAAAGAAGTGATGGCTAGACGTCGTTGAGAATGGCATGCACAATAAATTCAAAACCAAGGATGCCAAAGACCGAGCTAAGTGGACCAAGAAGAGTAGGAAGGCTGCCCAGGGCCGTCACGTGCCGATAGGTAATTATAATCTGTTTGTCTCGTTGTTATACATTTTCTAGTGTGGATTATTGCAGTGGAATACTAGATACTAGAGCCTATGGTAGGTTGCCTGGAAGAAATCGCTATAAGCGATAAAGTCTCCTTTACTTTTTACTTTCTACCGTTTTTATTGTACTCTGTCAGCATACAATAAAGTATGAAAGCTCATATTACGTCTATGATCACATAATGTTGATTAAATGTTTTGATCACAGGCGAACCTATTCTAAAGTAAACCAAAAACATAATAATTTAAATAGTATCAAGTTTTATTTTGCGCTTAGTACCTAATAATAAAATAGTTATCCGTAGATTAGTCCACTGAGAGACTTGAGCGTCCTTCATATTTGCGGAGGGTTTTTTCGTAATCTCCACACTCGGCATTATAGGCGGGGTGGAGCAGTGTTGAAAAGTTACAATAAAAACACTGATGCCCATTTTCCGAGGGAGGTCCAGCATGGAGTTCCCAGCTGGAATTGACTGGAAGGGGTTACGGTACTCTCTTCAACTCTGCCGAACACAACACGGCTGATACAGCACGAGTGCGATAATCTGAGCAAAAACGCATGCGTGTTTACGAGTCTACAAGAGCCACAAGTAAAAAATTGCCACTTTACGAGCAAATGCGTTGAAATATAAAAAATATATAGTATTTATAACCGTTTGGTTGGCTGCTAGGTGTTTAATCACGAAGATATGGCAATCGCATACATATCACGATATGAGTTCTTTTCCTAGTGTAAAGAAGAAAGAACAATAGATAGCCGGTATTAGATGGTATAAAATAACAATTGGTTTTATTATTGTTTTACGTTCGCACGAGCGGTTGCGCAGCGAGCAAGCGTCCACGCGTCGTCGACAGGTATAGTGAGAAGGCCGGTCGGCGCGCGCAGGGGCGGTGGGGGCTCCGGTCGGTGCCGTTACGTGGTGCGCGCGCGACGCAGCCATGCCACGACGCGGACGTGCTTCACTCAGTTCGTGCGCGAAAGTCGTCAAAATATAGCATTTCCTAGACACGCAAACACGATTGCAGTGTGCGCCACGGCAACCCAATCGAATACCCGAGTTTAGGGGTGCAGGTGTGTGAAACGGTGGTGCCCGAGTGCTCCCAATTCCCGCGCAGTGTTTGATAACGTTAACTAGTGGCGAGAAAGTGCGTGACGTCACGGGGACCGGCCTCGACGATCATATGTTGGACGCGGATGCAGTGATGGAATGTGGCGTGTTGTTGTGACGCGCGATGGTGCAGTGCTGGGGATTACCTCGGCTGTAGCCGCGCCGTCCTCAGCCCGCGGGCCAGCGACCCGAACCATGCGTAGAAAAAGATGAGCCAGGATGCTGAGAGCTTGGTAATATCATTTTCACTGTCGTTCATATTGCAGGAACTGGTTAATAATAATATTTTACAATTATTTAAACTCACTCACACAACGGTAACGTTAGGATGGGCTCTACAGTCGATTTTTAAGTGTTCTTTTTGAATGGGGTTATAAGTTTGAAAGTGTTTACCTACATAATGTCACAAAATACACCGTTAGACCAACCGAATACCAACGCTTTACTAGTTGATAAAACGGTAGAGATGATTTCAGCATAATATCGTCTATTTATAATGATGATATAGAATGTAAACGCCGTTTGTCGTATTCAAGGCTAGGCAAACTGATTCGAACATCATTTTATGTTGAACTTTGTTGGTTATCGATAGGCTGTTGCGAAACGACTTCTACTTGCTCCGTAACACCATTTCTGCAAATTCAGTAAAATCGTTTTAATGCTGACATGTTAGTTTTTGACATAAGTCGCATTAACTAGTCTAAATATTTCCTACAATTATAACATTGCCATATGTACCAATATGAACCTACATGTAAAACAGAAATTAAACGCCGTCAAGTGTACCTACTCATATAGCTGGCGACAATACCTACTCTCTAGAGTATTTAATTGATGACCATGAACTGAGTACCTACGATGAATAGCCAATACTTTTCGACGACTATGCGTGGGAGACAATATTGGACCTACCTACTCCTACATGTCTGCAAAAGCAGTTTGGTGACATTGTTATACAGTCTAGAGGTTATTGACTGACGGTTAGGATCTTTAATGGTACCTATCGAATGAGTAATTAAATATTAACCATGCGACGTATATTTTCAGAGACAAATAATTTAATATCATGAGCTTCATATTTAACATTTTATAATTAACTCAAACAAATATTAAAAATTAAGCCGAAGACCGAGCGAGGTGGGCCGAGAATAGCAGGAGGGCAGACCCTAGGCCCTCGCGTGCTGCGCGGGGGCGCAACCGGGACATGACGCCAGGATGATGATGATGAAATATTAAAAATAAACTTTAATCTGACAATAAAAGTAACAACTTTACCCATACTAACCTACCTAGGAGATATTTAATTTTGTCCCAGGTTCACAGAATCTGAAAAGGTGGCCAGAAGGCTGGCCGTGTTGCCCCGCTATGTAGCTGAAGTAGAGGCCAGCCTTTTAATGTAATGTCGACCAGGCGCTTAGCTAATTACCTATAAAGGGAATATGCGACTGGTCCTCAGGGTTTTCAACCAAGGTAACCAAGGTTTTCGACGTCAAAGGCGCAAATATAATCATTGGCGATTTGAGCGGCAATAGCCACCAAGTCTAGTTAGTGTATTTGCGCCGCGTGGCCTACTATCATGAATTATATTTAGAATTTGATCGTTCAAATTAGTTAAAACTTCAACCACTAAGTACTTTTGTGCTGTTGTGGGAAATGTAAGGTATGGGAAAACTCAAAACCAAACGTATTTAAAAAAAATGTGATTAGGGAAAGTATGCACAAACAATTCAGAATAAGAAACCAAAGTCATCTCTATTATAAACTATCATTATATTCTGTGTTTTTCCTACTAAACATTGCGCGAGTTCATAGATTAGGTACCCAGTGAAGTTTATGAGGAATGAGCTACCAGCCACAGTGTTTCCTTTGGACTATGACATGGGATCGTTCAAGAGGTATATCAGAGGTATCTTCAGAGGAGTAGCGCCCCTGGTATTGCTGATGTCTATAGGCGGCAGTGACCACTTGGACCAGGTGGCCCGTTTGCCTGGTAGTCTGCCGTATAATATAAAAAAAGGATATCTTTAGTTTAAAGTAATTTATCGTGATAACTAGGATGTAGAGTAAACAAGCTGTTCTACAATTGACTGGTGAAACATAATGCACGTAACGTTGCATAGACTTGCAACATTTGTTTTGTGCGATTCCAGTAATGCTTGCCACCATGTCGAAAGCGTACGTGGGACCAAGTCTTGCCTCACGCTTAGTGAAGTCGCTCCAGTTTCTGAGCTATTGTTGTTCTGAAGCACTTGCATAGTTTCCCTATTAGCGATCATTGAGATAGGGGTAAGTACTTAGCTACTCTATTGTTTGAAAATACACGTATATCACACGACATTCACTAGCTAGGTTGATTATTATTAAGACGATTATGTAAACCTCCGATATCGTCTCACGATGTATCTATCTAACAAATATGGGGAAAAAAAATTGCGGATCTTGCATTTGTTAAGCATTCAAATATCAGGTATTATTTCTGTCTGCCTAATTTTCTAAAATATTATTTAGGTACCGTGAACTTGTAACTTGTAACGTGTAACTTCGTCCAATTTTCGCATCGTGTCGACATATTTTCAAATCCTCCGCTCTACATTTCACTCTAGAACAACAGTTTCCGGTTGCATTATGTTCAATGAGATAAATGCTTTCTAAAGATGCGAATATTGAGTGACATTAACCAATTTTAAACGAAAAAAGTCGTACCAAAAATGGCACCGAACTATTCTCATTGGTATTGCCTTCAAATTTAAAGACCTTCAAACTAACGACACAAAATTAAATGAATAAAATATTCTTTTATACTCGTATGTATAAGGTAGGCGAAATTAGGTTTGATTTTTTCAAAACGCTGTGTTCCCTAATCTATTGCGGATAGACAATTTTGGCCCTCGGAGGCCGTTCGCGAGTGACGTACCACACTTTTGACTCACACATACACAAATGAGTGAACCCATAGGTGAACCAAATGCTTTTTTTTTACCTACATACTGGCTGTGACACGGAAAACTCGTGATCAAAACTTTACGGTGATACGATTGACTCTCCTTGCAGAAACAACCACACGGGAGCATTTCGGGAAAACGAATGTAATAAAAAATATAAGCACCCTGGGAACAAACACTTTTCATACCGAATTATCATTATTCTATTAAGAGATTATTAATTTTGGACGATATTCCAAAAAGAGAGACCTCAAGTGGTCCCATCTTGTTTATTTAAGAACGAATATGATTTTGAAACATTAGGTACATACTGCCTTTCTTATACACAAAGTAGATTTATATTTTTTTTCGTCAGTGGCAGCCCTAGGGGTAGGTTAAGTATGGCAATCGACTGTTTAAAAACCCATCCTAACATTTCCTGTTTGAATATTCCATTCAAAATCAAAGATAACTAAAGTAGCAAAAGGGCATCGGAATGCGGAATGTTACGTACTGCGATGGTTTCAATATCTTATCTTTCTCCAGTTTTGCGTTAGAATAAGATTTTGTACACGCGAAAAATCGACGCGTACCCAACTCGATGTTTTGAGTGATACCTACTGCCAAAATGACCGTTCCGATTTCAACGAATTTAATGTTGCAGAGTTATCATTATCAGTTATATTTGTGTTCTAACCAATAAGTGTAATGCTTTCAAAACAAAGGCGTAAAGTAGCATTGCTATTATAAGAAAGGTGGGTACTAATTGCAATTTAAACAATTTGGGTGAAGTTACCTAGGAAAGGCGAAGTTACAGGAGACTACTTCTTTGTAGGTATGTAATTACAAATTAATGACATTTTCAAAGATTTCGAGATTCAAATGTTATCCAATATACAGACGTTAGATTATAAATGTTATGCTGCACCTACTGTAACGTGAAGTGTCCGTAATTTTACTTCCGTCACATTTTTTTCTAGAAAGTGTAAGTGAAACGGCCGGACCTTCGCCAAAAACTTTCACGTCTCGTTACGTTGTACGTAACCGAGTACCTATTATTGTTCGCGATATTACTTAATACTCGATAAGATACCTGTGAATGATAGCTACCGGAAAAGAGACCAGCTTAACATCAATATTGTAATGCGAAACTAACTCTTTACGATTGCGCCGATTTTGATGAAATTTTGTATATGTGAAGAGTTTCCCAATGTAAAGAGTTTTAGTGGTAAAATGTAAATGACATTAGAATTGAATTCTTTCGTATAAATAAAACATTAGGTACATTATCTACGGACAATAATAGCGACTTCTGTTAAAATAAAATTGCTATCCACATTATATAGGCATCTATACAATTGATTTACTATTATATAAATAAGTATGCTATTCAATTAGAAATCAATAGCATTTTATTTATGAGGAAAAGTCTCGTTACCGGTCTTGTTGATTCGAATTCGAGCCGTGAAGATTGATTTATTAGAACGCACGGATATTAACGAACGAACGTACCTCAATGGATATTTTGCTTATCCACCATGATATTTTAGTTCGATCAACAGGGTATAATCAACCCGAAAAATTCTTCTGTCAGTGAGAGTATTTAGTATGCTAAAGTAAGGTATAGAGTTTAGATGTGTACGAATTTCATTACGACAGGTATCTTTTTTTTATGTTATACGGCAGACAAACAGGCGAGCGGGCCACCTGAAGGAAAGTTAAGTAGTTAGATATTTTTACCTAAAAGTGAAAATCGCTTACTTTAGGTAACTCTCTGTGAGAAATTCCTCAGACTGAAATACTTTCTATTTTACAACTAATAATTTTTGTTTTGGCTACCTACTCTTGACCTGACCTAATTAAATGTCGTCGATTAGATAATGGAATGTACGTCTAGTTCCAGGTCTAAGTCCCCTCCCACCTTCAGTCTTGCTTTAAACGCGAATATCTAAGGCTTTGTACAATCACGTATCACCGCCACAACTTTCTGCAAAACTTGGCTTGATAAGCCTGATAACCCCTGATAAGACGGAGAGGTCTCTGGCCCGTATGAAGAACCAAAAAGCTATTGGACGTGAAACTTACCCATAGAAACCTAGAAAACAAATTGGACTCGGGGCGTACTCTTCATAATCGTAGCTACACTACGGGGCTTATGCCTTACGCGTGGCGCGTAAATATTATTACGCAAATCTATAAAAGAAATGGCAGTGTGCAAGCGTGCGGCAACTACCTACGTACCAATTTTATGATGAGCCACACAATGAAGCTATTATTTATTATATTAGCGTTAGACTAAAGACATTGCCAGGAATACTTCTTGTCTTTGATCCAGTCTTTTACCCCCGGGTCAATCAAACCATGCATTTCTCATTTCTCGACCTGCAGAGGGCCTTCGACAGTATTCCTTGGGAGAATGTATTAAATAGGGCAACAGAAATTCACAGATGAGTAGGTTATAAATAGATCGAAAGGAGGCCTGTGCCAAAAAAAAATTGGAAAGTTAGTTACCTTCACAGCTGACTTTTTTCTGCTGTCTCTGTACAATGTCACAAACTTATCTGACCCGGTGGCCAAAACTGGTACTAAGTGTTGCCATTTTGAAACGTCATTTTGATGTCAACAACAGCATGAAAATAAGAGCAGTCTAAAGAGATAAAATTTAAGATCTTAGCGCTGAGATACATTGAAGAGGTGCGCCGCGCGGCGTACTGCACGATGTGGCAAAACTTGTTGCACGCCGAACAGTTTGTATGCAAGTACATTGATAGGTGGCGAAATATCCCACTGTGCAGCGCGCCGCGGCGCCGCGGCGCACTGCATGATGGGGCAAAACCCGCAATCCAAGCCCGAAATGTCAGTTCTGTATGAAATTTGTCTACATTTTTTCAATTTGGCCCCATCGTGCAGTGTGTGGCGCGATGTCAGCAGATGTCAACATGAGACGTCACACTTGACTGTTTCTTTTTACTCACAGTTCGAATCTTTCCTCTTTATGTGACACAGTTGACACACATATATCTGTCTTTTTTTTTTTAGTACAGATTCAACGCGTATGAATGAAATAGGAATTCGAACTTGTCAAAGAAATTTTGACCGCTGATGCGTGATCCTTTCGTCGTTTTCTTCTCTTTCCTTCTGAATTATAAATTAGGCATGTTTTGTTGTACAACACAAGTTTCTAAAAATAAATGCTGGTACTCGTCGAGATCTACATTTCGGATGGCAGACCCGCAGCCCAACCGCCTAATATTCGAATTGAACGTCGCCCTATTCTAGCAATAGGATACATTTACAACGTTATTATCAGTTTAGAGCAAGTATATTTAATGGGCAAGTATTCAATGTACTACTACTTATGATTATAGTCAGAAGGCGATACATTTGAATCATGATTGTAATCGACTTAAATTTATTTGTCAATTTGCCGAATTAGTCCGTGGTATTATTGATGGGGGGGGGGGGGGGGGGGGGGTTTGGGGGGGTGCTACACACGATATTTATCGCGATATGGCTCGTGAATTTCTGATTTTCTAGAAATCCTGAGATCCGTATCACGATCCGTGGGTCCTACACACTCGATAAATATCGTGATCCAGGATCATAATCCACGTATCGCGATAAATATCGTGGATTTCTGATTTTCTAGAAATCCTGTGATCCGTACTACGATCCGTGAGTCCTACACACTCGATAAATATCGTGATAATAGGTATCACGATAAATATCGAGCGTCTAGCATCCCCCATACAAAGAGTAACAAAAAAAATTTGACATTTAACCATGAAGGTAGCTAACTTTCCAATCTTTTTGCTTTCATACGAAAGAGAAAATACTGATAATGAAACGAAAAAGACGCGGCTATACGAAATATTATCAAGGAACGAAAGATCGTGATAAACAAATCACTGGTAGTCGTGGGACTACTGGTAAACATAGACTCATGGGAAAAAGAGTTCCAAGATCAATACTTTCGAAGTGATTACAGTTTCCAAGTTTGACATATGTCATCCGAAATGTAGGTCTCGACGAGTACTATCATTTCTCTTTAGAAACTAGTATTCTAGGACTAATAGTTCCCGACTTATAACAGTTTTAAGTTTGACATCTGTCATCCGAAATGCATCTTTTTCTCTTCCTTTTTTGCTCTTCAGTTCATACATTTTGCTAGGTGGGGCGGAGTCTACGCCCATGTGAATGCCGCCATATTGAAAATTGACTATTCAAATAGGCAGAATGTTAGTTCCTTTTTACGCCACGTTTATGATGTATGCTTGATCCTTGTCGGTTTGTAGATATTAAAGATTTGGTACATGAAATTCTTGGCTTTGGCTTTTATATATTGCATTGAACAATCAGAAAATTTCCCCACAAAGCATTTGTACAAAATACAGCGTGTATTCTGCGCGCGTAGCAATAACACAACATAACAACATTTTATTATAATTAATATAGCGCCATTTTTGTATCAGTACTTACACGGACGTCCGTTACTCAGTTCTAAAATTATTTTTCGCATAAATAATATTATTTTATGAAAAGATTATAACAATTTGGACAATTTCTAAATATATAACTATGCAAAACAATATCAATATTACACATATTTCCAAATTTCGTCAAAATGATGAACTCACGGCCTAATCTTGTAACACTAGTGGTCTATGGAAATGCAGCTCTGGATTTGTCTATGGAAACGTACGGTGCTGCGTTTCCAATGTGCGAATCGCCTTACACCACCGTTTTCTTTGGTTGTCACCGTGACGTGGCACCGCGTAGTGCACTGCACCGCGCCAGTGGACATTCGGCCTTACTTATAGAGATCTTAGATTAACCTTTGCCATGAATTCGTTCGATGACTGGGTCATCGCGTTGTGTATATTATGCAAATAACTGGATATGTCTTGTATGAATAATTGATTTTGTCAAATTCACAATAATTATAATTCTATGTAAGTAGGTAAAATAAAATTCAGAATATTTTGATTCGTTAATGTACTGTTATATAATTCCATGGAACGTCAATGGCCTAATGGCTAGTGGGTCAGACTAATAAGCGAGAGGTATCGAGTTCAACCATCCTGGTACATACACACTGGGAACTCTGAACTTGTAACCTAAGCGTAGGCCTAGACCTGCGCCTAAGTCTAGGCTTAGGTCCTTAGCGTTGACAATGTTGGTTGACCAGGGTTGACCTTGGTCAACCTCACTTCGCCACCTCGTTCGGGTTTACCTTGAAGTTCAACTAACCTTAAAGAACGAAACGGTCACCCATCCAGTTCCCGGACACTGTGAGCATTGCTTAACCTTGGTCTTGCAAGCATCAGCGGCGCTTTGACAAACGTTTAGATTATCTAAGTTACTCATAAATCGGTAGTAGGTATTTAGCATACAACAGACGCGTCAATTGTATATTGGTGGGTCCTAGTAAATTACAAATGACTCGTGGACCCACAAGTCACCCATCGTGTCCACAGTCTTCTAATAAAAGTAACGAATAATACCATAATTTGGCGTTAAGCACTCCCACTAATATGGGTTCAGTTGTAATATCTAGGCAATCTGGTTTCGGGCAATAAATAGAGTAATTCTAGAGGAAGGTTTATAAGCAATAAAACAAACAGTAGGTGTAGTGTAGGTGTAGGGTAGGAGTAGGGGTAGGGGTAGGGTGGTGTAAGTGAACGAAGTGGCGTCGGGTCCACTAGTAGTTCATTCCGCGTAGCGAACTCGCTATTCGCATTTTTCCTAACTCGGGATCGACCTATTCAACTTTTTTATGATTCCTAATTATTTCCAAGGTCGTGATTATTATACAATTGCGTATTTACTCAATCAGTTTTTTTATAATTAACGAATTTCCCCTCTGGTAAAATCTCTTCATAATTATCTAATGGCGTACTTACACAATCTCTTTTTTTGTTTGCGAATAATACGAGAGCATGATTAACTAGAGTGCCTTTATCGTGTATTTACTAAGTCTCTTCCTTTTATTATAAGCGAATATTGCCAGAAGCATTTTCCACAAATAGAATATTTAATCAATCTATTTAAGTATGTATTGTGTGTAGGTAAAAAGCGAGTTCATGGAGGATATAATGTATTTAGTAGGAACACACTTTAAATATTAAGACTATGAGTCGTTGATGTCTTTTGTACGTAAGCAGTTTTTCTATATAAGTGACATCAACGCGGTGAACTATTGTTTAGCGTTGATTCTTTTGTCTACTGATTACTTTTTTATGTAACAACACTCACACTTGTCAATATCTATACTAATATTATGAAGAGGAAAGATTTGATTGTTTGTCGGTTTGTTTGTTTGTTTGTGGGTTTGTAATGGATAAACTCAAAAACTACTTAAATGATTTTAAAAATTCTTTCATCTATGAAAAGCTACATTATCAGCGAGTAACATAGCCTATATTTTATCTTTAAAAAAATTGAGATCCGTAGGAAAATTGTAATAATATAACCCAAGGTATCAAAGTGGTGCATATTCGCGCATAATTGTGCAAAGGTGTTTTAGCGTGTGTAGGGTGGGTGTAAGATAGGGTAGGGATAAGTCTTTGCAGGATAGCGGTTTGCAAGCTCAGCTACAAGGGAGAAAAAATAAATTTCACACGAGTACAGCACACACGTTTTGCTACATTTCAACAGTCCCGATCCCGGTGACTAAAAATAAAAGAGTCTCGATAATCATTCTTATCGATAGCCCCCAAGGGTCGTGGGAAACCCAAGGAGACAAGACAGGTAAGTTAAGTTCGTCTTTTAATTAGATAGAGTAAAGCACGCTTTTTGTTACCGTATAAAGGGCCCTATTTTCAAACTGCTTGCTTCTATATTTGTACTGAGCGGGCGGAGATCGAATTATTCAATAAACCATCCTTACCTACCTCGGTACATAGGTTATTGAGTTCACTACAACTTCAGAAGGCAGCATGACGCATGGGTTCGCCGTCCCCAGCGGAGCGGTGTTTCGGAAAAGCCGTGAAAACCCGCACATGCGTGGTTTCCTTGTCTTGTCACAGTTGTCAACTGCCCAAGTGCGACGGAGCTCGTCGCGGCTCAGAGTCAGACGGCGCGCGCCGGGCGAACCGCGCGGAAGGGCTCGCATTGCGTGTTTACTTTTTATTTTATCTGTGTACGCGTTCTCGTTTCGCGCCCTTTTATGGAACACTTTAAATCCCAACTGGTTTTTGAACTAAGAATGTGTACGTGTACCATTTGAGTTATTTTAAAATGATATAAAAACAAAAATATTATTGTGAATGTGTTAGTGGTCTGTGTTTTATGCGTAATGTAAGTGATCGGCTTTTGTGCCTCAACGTATGTAATTTGCATCGTAATTATGTATTCTAATTAAAGTTTATCGTACGTATTCAATGCCAAGTCGTAGGTACCTACTACGCAAACCTAAAGATTAAAACAATTGTATTTATTTATTTTTCAATTTCGAATGGGCTTTATTATTTGCAAACAATATCTTGCAACACACACAGCCTGATCTAATTGCATAAAAGATAAGAGCGAAGTAGTTACTGAAAAGATAACATACTTCAAAATTAACGAATTGCAATGAAAGGATCTACTTAATGCTATTTGCTTTTTAAAATGTAGCCTGATAAGTTATCGTAATGTTAACAGAGTTACACGTTACAATGACAACTTTAGTAACTGTGACAGATGGTATTAAATGCATTACAGTAGTTTGCATTGTAACATCATACTCAGGAATTCTACACGGTAAAACTGCAACAGACATAAAAACCGCTAAGCAGGTTTATTGCAAAGGATTTTTGTACCTGGCTTGACGGGTACTTTGTTCAAAAGATTCGAAAATAAGTTTTGGCCCTTGCACACCTGAATGCGCTTCGCTTGCCACCTGTCGCCTTTCGTATTTCACAGACAACGCTTTATTTTGTGCGCCGTTTTAAAATAGCAGGTCTAAAAATAACAATAATAATAATAATATAATAAGTAAGTTCGACAATGTCTAGCCGTGTAATTTAGCAGGGTTTGGTTAGAAGATTCAAAGTGAACAGCATGAACAAATGGATATGCTTTTTAATTAGAAAGAAGTCGGACCTGCGTTTCTGGTCTTTGAGCGCGTAAATGTCGGGTACTAGCTATAGCTAAAACGTGTTGAGATTGCAAAAGATTAAGATTGAAAAACTGAAGTTCATTCGGAGAATTAGGTGGCTATAGCGGAGTATCAAATGTTTGTCAATATCAGTAGCAAGAATTTTAATTTGTTGTTTCTTTCTAGTCTAGTACTCGCTGTTTCTCTACTTCTTTACAAATTACGGCCCTTTATTCTTGTTTAAATGTTAGGTAATAAAGGTTCTAAGAAGTCGGTTCAAGAGAGGCGCTGTTGTCTATAGGAAAATCCTATCTCTGTGACTGCGCTTCAGCTAATGGTTATGGTTCCACTGACTACCACGGGACTACCTACGTGAGACGAACTGTACGAAACTCTAGCGAGTGGCATGAGGTAGGTCGCGTCGCCGTCGGCCGCTCCCTTCCTCAATTATCCAATTTCCTTGTCAGATATCGAACTGGAAGCGCAGCGGGTAAGAAGCATTATTGATAGCTAGCGCTAAGTTAGGTACGTACTTCGATTGCATAAATACTGTAGTCAGAACAAGATACAACTACCACGTAAAACAAGCCAAGGAGAGCACTAAATATCATGCGTTTCTACGAAGTAAAATAAGTGATTTAAGTATGTGGTGCAACTCGCAACCGAGATTTTTTGCTTGCCGTCCAAGTCTCTGTTGGAACCAGTTTTAGGTCTGCGATTTCTCGGGTAGGTACTGACATACGTTGAATAACTAACTAATAATAGTAACGAAGACCTAGAAAATGATCACAAATAGTTCATATAAAGAATTGCTAACTAATATAGTAACGATTCAAAACAACACTCGTGCCAGCTTTTCCTCATAATTTTGAGTCAATTAAATTCCTTAGCCGACACGTCATTTCCATTTCCTACAAACAAATACACGAACAGGGAAAAAAGAGTAGTTATTTCTATATGCGAAACTAGAACACAGCTTTCAATTAAAACCAAAACTCATGAAGAGGCACGACGCCCGGCGTTAGCAATACAGGCGTATTCACATAGATAGATATTCTCTGAGGCCGGCCTGTCTACTCCCTGGCTTCTCATTCTATTTTCGTCAACATATTTCAACTTTCACAGCGATTTAGCAGACTCTTTTCTGAAAACATGTTGTTTTAACGGTTTGAAAAAAATAGTCACTTTGAACTCAATTTCAAAGCCGACACATTAGGTAAACCCATTGAAAATTGGGTTAAGGTTCTTTGTTTCTTGCTGTAAGTACTCTTAACGATGTCACATGTAGCGATTGTTGTCTTTTATTGGATAAACCCCGTGTCAATTAGAATCGATTGCGCGGAGACCGTCTCTATACACATACCATACCTTGTTATTTACCATTAAAGGTTAGACATATATGCTATTGGTTGTAAATACTTTAAATGGTTATAAGTATATATACGAGAATGAATATCAATCTATTGATATCGAAAGACGTTAGCTATAGAGTAAAACTGCATCAATCACTTTTCTAAATAATATGAGGAATCTCCTAAGTGTCGTTTGAGACTGGTTGAGCAGTCACCTATGAAATTGGCGTTTAGTTGGGGGAAATGACGGAAACTGTAATTATTAAAGCAAAGGAGGTCCGGACAACCCAACCTATCCTAATATAACCTAAGTTAACGTTGAAAGGGTTTTTCATTTTCTACAACTTGTAGACATTGAAAAATCCATAGGGTCCATACATTTCTGTCGGTTCTCCTTTTTCAATTTATGGGAAATTTTAAAACTCGGTAGATATAATCAGCCAACATTAAGCGAACTGGTGCATACCATTTTATTACGATATCTATGTACCCTCTTCATAAAATTCCACATTGTTGACGAACAACATTGACGACAACTGAAAAGAGGTATTTTATATAGTTATGCCGATAAGTCTGCCTATCTACATATAATATATTTTCGAAATCATGTATTTATTTTGATGTGTTATGTACAATTTAAAATATTTGAGCAAAGACGTACATGCGAAAAAACACCAATTACATAAGTAAGAACCCAATATGTATTACTTAATAATAACTTTTACAGCGTGCCCTTCTTAGAGAAGCTTTATTTCTCTGTTTTACGTGGTAGGCATAAGTTTTCAAAATGTAAATCCTAAAATACCAAATAAACGTATTTAACTACTCAATTTAGAATAGTCAAAACTGAATCCTCTCCACGAAAGTCTTTTAAAACGAGTGTTCTCTTCTGTTTACGCGATGCTTAGATATTCCAAATGAAACAATTTCAACGGTTTTATATTTATCACTTTATCTCGACGTTTAGATCACTTCACAGTTTAGTTTTAGTATTAGTAAAAGTTTTTACGGGGTCGGCAACGCGTGGGTGATGTCCCTGGTATTGCAAACGTCCATAAGCTGCGGTGACTGCTTACCATCAGGCAGGCCGTAAGCTTATTTGCCATCTTAGTGGTATAAAAAAAAGTATTTTTTAAATGGTAATGTAAATTTTCTCATTACACAACATGTTCGATATCCTTCAACGGTTCTATATCTCTTAAAATTACGGAATAAACGCCTGGGCACACGTATTTTGATTTTCATTCAACTTCTAGATAGAGATTGTCCATTTAACTGCTACTCAAATGCACTATTAATAGATGTCGACTAAAACAGCGCGACCTTATCTCTTGACCGAGACCTTGTTGGTTGATTCATCTCGTGTGGGTACTCGTAATCTACTTTTCGTATACTTTACGATATCTCATCAAATACGCACGGCAGTGTGTATCTGGGTTTGTGACAAACACTCGTGTTAACTGTTGCTTCGGCTTGGCATTAATTACGTGTGACTGGATGTTGATCAAACAAAAGTGTAGATGCCGGTATCGTAGAACGCGGAGAGTGATACTTGGGTTATTTTGAAAACATCAAAACAGTGTGATGAGTTTGTTGTGCGGAGGTAATGGATCGTTGCGGGGTGGTGGTTGAGGGGTGATGTTGGTGCGAGGGTGTGGTGGGGGGGAGCTGCGTCACTCGCTGGCGGAGCGCACCAAGGCTCTGGCGGCGCGCTGCCACGCGCTGCGCTCCCCGGCCCGCGAGCAGCGCGCCTCGGAGCGCCGCCGCCCCAGGCACCGCAAGTCCCAGACGCGTTGGTATGTCAAGGTAAGTCGGTTTCCTCGGGCATTTCTCAACAACCTATGCTAAACAGACTAAAGGCGGTTATGCAAAACCGACATAATTCTCCTCCTGATTCTCCTTCAAACTGTTGTCGTTGAAGGATTTAATACGAAAATGTTCCTTTTTATCGATGATTGAAAGAGCGATTTGACTAAATAATCATAAATCTCACTCAAAGATACTTGCGATAAGCAGTCTTTATCTAATCAATTTCCTTTTATGGCGTGACATCAGGATATTGATGATTGTTATTGGTCTCTTCTCGTCGTGTGAATCAATATTGGACCGGATATTGCCGCGACTAATGATGATGTTCGCCCTCACTGATTCATGCAACGAGCTGTAGTATAGTACTTACACCTTGATGTTATGTATTGTAGAGGCATTAGTCAACATTCAGTTATTAGTCGTTACCATGCCTTGCATGAAAAATATCAGAGTGACGTATATGTTATGGAGGTAATTTGTTGAGTAAGATTAATATTAATACTAGGAAAGAGAATATTTTCTGCAAAATGTCTGGCAATTAAAAAATAATAATTATAAAATTCTTTGTATGTGGCAGTACTCTATCGTTCGATTTCAATCAATATATTCTACTCTGTACTATCTGAAGATAGTATCTATGTATTGGCTTTATCAATCACCAATTAATAACCCATTAAGCAGTGGGGTCTACTCGTAACCAGTTATCAACTTAGTTTATATAACTACAACAAGTGGTAGATACGTATGTAGTTTCGTACACGTTGCTTGCGGGTGTGTTCCCTGATCATTATAATCTTCAAGGTTAGTGTGAATAGGCTGTCCCTAGTTAGGCATGCTCCATCTTCGGCCGCATCGTCACTTACCAACAGGTGAGATGGCGGTCTAATGCCTGTCTAGTCTAATATAAAAATATTATCCACGATTGGTACTGTTTGGGCGGTAGGCACTTACATGCGACACAGGCGCTCAGTACGTAGGAAACGGCCAATCAAAAACCACACGCTACACCGGCGTTAATTGTAACATCCACATGTTCATTTACGCTTGGATTACATTACGGGTGTCCGTGAAACTGTAAAGCGTTTTTTTTTCGTTTATTTTGGTCAGTCTTATTTTGTTTGTGGATTGGTGTTATCGCGTGGCGGTCTATAGGCTTGGATGGCAATGCAGGCCAAGGCTCGAGTTATGTGAGCGTCGGTGTCGGTGCACGCGTATAGGAATGCAGCCGGGGAGTGAGGCGCGGAGAATGCAGCGCACCGTGCATTTGGCTCGAACACGCGATAATGCAGTCACCAACAACAAACATTCGGTAATTTCTCTGCTAACTTTGCTTCGTGCGGTCTCTTGGTCTGGAAACTTGGGGGCGAGGGCAGTGACCTCTGTAATGCGTAGGAAAGGTCGTACGAAACTAGGAATACAAAGGATCTCCCTCCCCACAGAATTTAACTCCAAAACTGGGGAGTAAAAATGGGAGGATTTGGCAGGTTTCCAGTCGCTTTGTCCAATTCCGTATTTTCTCTCTAACGGCGCTGGAATTGAAATAAATATCCTGAAATTGTACAGAACGCGGCAGTTTTGGGAATCCGATATTATTTTTATATTTATTACGAAAGTGGACTGAAACTTTAAATACCTAAAAACATTAAAATTGTATCCTAGTTGTATTGTATGCTACTTAGGTAGGTATTAAATATATTCGGATTTTCCGGGGTACTTACTTACGACCACACAATATAATCCAAACTATTAATTAATAAATGGAACCTGTGTAGTTTCGAATCTTACCAACTAAATAATGAGCAGTACGCATGTTTATTGCCGGTTTTATTTATTCAGCGAATGATCTTACGTTCGCAAACCCAATAAAAATCCAATGAGAATTTTATTGGGCGTACGTACGGAATACTTTTAGAGGTTCGCGGGTGCCGGATGGAGGTCGCAGGTTCCAAGGCCGGTCACGGGATGTAGGGCGCCCCTGAGATAAGGACCCTGCCCCCGCACCCCTTCCCCACCCCTGGCTCTCCCATCATTAATCACGAGGCCACTCACAAAGGCCCGCACCGCCAAAATAATGGGTAAATTACAAAAACGTAATTCATAAATTGAACGAATAAACCTCGCTACGGCTATATGAAAACAGCACCAAACCCTTGTGACCTTTGCCGTAACTGTTTTAATGTAAACGATGAGTACCAAATGGCGTGATGGCTTCAAATACGTGCGACACTTGTGGATTTTTGGTTGCCTAATTCGAAATTTTAAACTAGTTTTACTCTATCGGCGCAAAAATGCGAATACCACGCATATGAAGTGTACGTACTAATTGTTGAATATGAGAGGTAGTTATTCATGCTAGCTCTTTATGGCATCGTAAAATTCCCATAAAACGTGCGTCACGCTCATTATTGCCGACTGCATGTCATGTGGAACTGGAGTTCGTAGATCTACGAGTACTCGACTTTGCCTTTGTTTCACGTAACTTGGTATAGATATCCTGTGACGTAACCTGATAGAGGTGATATTAGTTATTATTTATGCTCCATATCTGTCAAATTCTGGATCATGGTCAAGGCGGACTCCGGACTTCCGTGCGCGAGAGCAACTGGGAACTTTACCGCTAAGATGATTTCATGTTAAAGCTTACCCCATTATGTGATATATCTGAATTTTTACTAAAACTAAAAATAAAATTGTAGGTATTCAGATTAATACGACGAGGTCATATCCGTTTGTAGTGAGATAAGGTACAATACAAAGTATGATTTTGTGAGTTATCGAATGAAGATAAGTTGAAGTCATTTACAAAGTATAGTAGTAAAACCCAAAACAATTTTTCATTGCAATATGAAATAACTAAAAGCTTTGTGATCTTCGTTTATTTTAAAACTTTATCGTTTTTCTAACGTGGTATACAACATTAAACAACTGCACAGGAATCGGATTTTTAAGGTAATGTAAGCTCTTGTATATTTTTTTAATCGTATATATATAATTCAGGCTTGAAAACAGTAACAATATATACAATATACCTTATATTATATACCTTAACTAAAACTAGCTCTTGTATTGTAATACCTACTTACTACCTTACTGTGTACTTATTGTGTAGGTCAGGAACCTTGCGATGGCGTTATCGGGTGATTCGGGCATTTCGGGCAATTCGGGCTCTGCCCTGTCTCCCGACCTTCCCGACCCGCTACCCTCGTCCCAGTATTATTTGGCAACACCTCTTCATTATTCACAATTTAATTATTGACCCGATCCCCTTAATAATAACAACAGACGCCCGAATGAGATGATTAATTAATTAAATTGTATCCAAACGAGAGTCTAGCCATATTTGATAGGTTAATGTATTAGCTGACCGAATTACCTAGCTAGCAAACACAGTTTTAACTTACGAGGGAACGCTTTTCAAACAAATTTTATTTAACCTACTTTATAAATTCTTTCAAGGGTTTGACGTTTTTAAGATATGTTTGTGCAAGTGGCCGTAAATGTATCCAAATTAGCGTGAAATGGATTTCTAAAAGAAAAAGAAAAATATATAAATCACAAAACAACGATACCTAGGGGCGGTTTGTGGTTTTTTATACATACATACACCACTAAATAACCATAATTCATTTACAAAGCACTCAAACGAATGAAAGAATGGAGAAATAAGAGTATGGAAATCACCCGCTTTTGCCCGCGAAGACGTTCGAGTATAACTCGCTAAAAGGAAGGCTATGTCCTTCCTCAAGGTTCAAGGCATCTCCACATCATTCACGCTAGGTAAATAAAATGTTAAATAGTACTAGAGCAGTCATTTAGTAGCGCGGAAATCAGTACACACCTTCGCATAAAATATTTGTAGCGTAAGGACAGATTACGAAAAAATATAGCCTACATAGGTACTCATGCTGGCATAGCGCCTTAGATGACATTAGACACCGACATCAAAAGTTTTTGTAACGGCAGATATACACTTTGATTTATTATCTATATCAACGATCGCATCAAGTATCCGTTGGTTGGTATCGATTGCCGAGGTGCCAGGCGCTGCGAGGCCGACGAACCCCACCAATATTAGTCAGCGGGCTGATCTTACGGACACCACAAAGTTATCGATTGAGGGTAATTACTCGTATGTGGCCGAGACAGTGGCCGAAACAACAAACGCTTGCCGAGTCTGGGGTTGTACCAGTCGTTCAATTTACGGAAATCAGCTATTTGGTTGTCACTTATTCTGTGACGTGTTTGAATCAGCGTCTGGATACAGTTACAGGTTTTCACAACATTCTGTTAGAGCGTATTTTCGTAATCAGTTAAAAATAAATAAATAAACATTTCAATGCACTGTCTGTAATTCATTAGCGTGAAGTTCATCGTAACAGTAACAAACAATCAAAGTCAAGCGACAATGAGCAGCAGCGGTGACACGCGCTACTTGACCGATCAAATGACTCGTTCCGTCTACTTTGGGAAGGTACCTACTACATCATAATATTTAGCTACGTAGGTAATTTACATACTATTTTCCAAGAATATTATGATGTGGGCCATGGCGTTGAGTCATGCCGCGCGATTACCACCATAGTGTTAAAAACCTCTACAAGACGAACTACTGTGTCGAGGTTCGTGTTCTAGATAGGAAGTGGCAGTCTTTAACCTTTCTTTGTTTCGAGGTTTTTGCCCTGTCTAATCTCAATACTACTAAGTCTTTATCAATAAATCGACACGCCAGATTAAGGTGGAAAATTAAAATAGGTCAGCTTCTAGACGTCTCAGTCAACTTGCTGGCCTGCTTAGTATGTAAAGCGTTGTGTTTGTGTCGGTAACAACGTGGAAAGTTGAAAGAAAATGTGTGCGGTTGCTTCTCAAATAAGGAAACGTAGCAACGAGCTCTGGCTTACCTACTTTTTCACTGACGGCGTTGAGATCTGGTTCTAAAATGCGGCTTGAAAGAAGTAACTGACGGTTTCTTTGTTTTAAGCATATTATGAATAACATAGGGTGCTAGTTCATATGCACTGCATGCGATCCGAGAAAATGCTGCCCGAGGTAGCTATAGTTAACAGTACTATTTCTATGACTGCTTACGCTGTCTTGAAACGATCCCGCAATTTAGACATGATAATTGAAAATTGTCATTTTCTCGGAATCAGTGCGTAAAAGCTCTAAAGTAATTTGTGTAACGTAATGTCTCTCAGAAAATGAACGCAATCTCGAATATGCCTTTAGTAAATTTTTAAACCTTATCAAATGTGGGTGCAAATGCGTAGGTATCTACCGGGTAACTCATAGATAGAAGATATCTGCTATAACTGTGTTGATGTACCTCTATTGTAGATTAAACATGGCCAACGTTAGCGCACTTACTGTCGACTGAGGATGCCCTTGTGTCTTGCCCATAAGTACATGTATACGTCTTGCCTAATGTATGCCTGCCAAGTAGTAGTTAGATTCCGGGTGGCGGAGGGTGCGCCGGCGCTGGCAGCGGACCGCGACCGTCACGCGCGTCGCTTCGCACGATGCCCTCTGACTTCACTGTCCCGTGCGCATACTTTCTCATTTCTTAACACTTCATTGCTAGGTACCTTAGCTCGCTAATGCTACTTGATACAAAGAGTTTTTTCAGTAGGTATTCAACGTGTAACATGAGAATGTAATGAAAATTTGTTGTTTGTAAAAGGGCGGACTAATTTTTACGCGACTGCCAAGAAAGGAAAATGTTGTTCGCGAGTATCTTGTATAGGTATGTATGTATGTTTGTTAATTTATTTATTACCTCGTATATTTCAAACGGCTAGATGGATATCGACAGTGAAGGTATCGTTAGATTCGTCTCAAAAGCCTTAGATAGATGGTAAACAAATGCAAATTGGCGGATATTGGGCACCATTTTGTGAAGTTCAAATAAATTTTATCCTATTCTCGTTGAGTGGGCTATCAAAATGAAGGGCTTATGTCCCTGATTTAAAAAAAATATATACAACTTATATAATTACGTTTTTAGTTTATACATAGGTACTGTATAACAATGTATTTTATTCAATAAAAACACACAAACTAGTTTGGAAAAAGAAATGGCATCAAAAGTAGAGATTTTACAAAAGATTATTAAATTAAAAAGCGGAGAATAAAAATATAATTTCGGAAACTAAAAACCCCGACTGCTATTTAAAAACTGGAAAGCTAAAAACTAGCCCAATGTTGGAAGTAAATGGGTGTATATAGAGCAAATGTAGTTGATGAGATTTATTGACTATTAAAAAATATTATAGCAATGATATAAATAATTACAGACTACTAATTACAAAATTACAACTAACTAAATAAACTAAGAAAAACAAACTTACAGATAAAAAATTAGTCCCAAGTCCACGGTATTAGGAATGCTGCCTAGAAGGCTGGCCGCATTGCCCCGCTGAATGGCGAGGCTAATTCGCTGTCCGAAGTAGAGGCCAGCCTTCTGGTCTTTAGTAACATCGACCAGGCGCTTAGTAGCTCCCGAATGTAGTTTAATTTAAACTTGAAAGCTGGCGGGGTCCCTAATTCTAAATTTCTATAAAAATTAAGCGTACACATATATGAAAATGGGGAATCCCGCGGGAAAGTCGAATAATAGCAGAGATTCGAACAACGCGGGTGAAAACCGTGGGGCCCGCAATAAAGTATTTCAACTGTTTTCCCGCTATCCGATAGTCGCCGTTATAATAAAATGTGGGTGTTCTTTTATGTTAGAAAACTCACAATTTAAATTTAAATATCGAGTGTTTATTTATGGATTAATATTCTCAAGAGGTCGTCCGGCGTTGATAGGTCATCAACGTGCGTCCTATCGCTTCAATAATAAATGGTCCTATTTTCAGCTGAACTCTGAACTTTCGCACTGGCTGTGATATTAAAAATATTTTTAGAAACATACAACCTATGCCAGACTATGCCTGGTGATAATGTATTATAATAACTATAACGTTTATTAATGTAACTTCCTAAAGCTTTGAAACAATTATTTCATTCTAACAACGTCATAACTGAGTAATACGTTAATAACATGAAACAAGGAAAATCATTCATCTTATTGTTGTATTTGTATCAATATACGTACGTACGTTCCTACGTTGGTGGATACTGAGACCTAAGTGCAATATTTTAGTTAATCAATATGCGTTTAATTTCGTGGTCGTCTGTTCGGGAACAGTTCAAGTATTGCCTATTTAGTTTCAAAGTGCTTACAGATAGCCGATTAATGAAACAACAAAACCAATTAGCAAAATCAGGGGTAAGTAGAATTGAATATACTGTCGGCCACGAAAGTGGTTTATAATCCTAAAGGAAGTTTAGTTGCACTTCATAAAACAACAAGGTTGATTTTCCATTGTAAATAATATTCTAAGCTGAACCTTAGAAAACTCATAAACCACAAAAGACTTTCTTGGCCGAATTTACATAGCGACTAATGAGGCAGACCGCACAGGACCTCTCCAGACCAGAAAATGGGCAGCAGCGTTTTCTATTGCTATCTTTTAACTAACATCTTCAATCCACCAAAGCGTGGCGATTATGGCAAATCCTCACATTAATGTGGAGGAGGCTTAAGTGCAGCTATGTTATGTATTGCTGATGATTACTCAACGATAATAATGTTAGAGTAATTTATATTCATGCAATTAGCATTAGATACAGTGTCGTGTCAACAAAAACGTTTTAGCTAAAGTTAGTATTTATCTGTATCATACCATTGCAATCCTGAAAAATAATCTAAATTACATTTATTCCTCAAAAGAGTACTAGGTCAAAGCGTTCAAAGAAATGGCTTGAAGATACTTTACATAGGCGACAGGTAGAAGCAGTTGCCCTTTGAGGCAAATAAAAACAAATGTTTACGCAAATTGCAAGCACTTTCCGTGGGGAGAAGCGGCTAGGCTGCAGGGCGCTCGCCGCAGGCAGATTGGCAGTTAATTGGGGGACCGTGCCAGGTGGAGAACGGTGGAAGGCCGTAGTGACAGCGTTATCGGGCGTTCTCTATTTTTAGACCTCACTGTCGCCTGCAGTAGCGATCGATAAACCGCGTTTCCATCGTAACTCGCATTTGATTTATTCAGTGATCAGACTTATACGATACACGGATTCGTGCATTATCGAGTATTTTCATTATGGAGATTAAAATTATAGTTCTTTTTAAACATGTTTAATATTTTATAATTTAACAGTTACTGAATCCATATTCTTTTAGTGTTTTTGGTACCACCTAAGTATCAACGAGCCTTCGTAGAGGGTAGTCGTCTGCTGTTGGACATAACTTTGCATCATTCAAACATCATACGTTCACTTCGATGTCTTCATAACATTTACCATGACATTTACGAAATCATCTTGGTAAATCATGTTAATTACTTAATTACACTAGTGCCTTTTAGCGATTAGATTTAGCAATATATACCTACCAATAAACGGTATAAAGATACTATTACGCAAATATGGTTCTGAAGATCTATGAAGAGGATAAAAAGGGTAGAATACGCTTCATCGGGATGAGGGTAATTTTTCAGGTGGTTGCACCTCCGAACGGCCGGCCGGCCAGAAGTGCGTGGTTTTGCTGTAGTGGTAGTTATGGAATGTGCGACGAGAATTGGAAATCCATCGTACCTATCGATTGTACGTCGTTAATGTCGTTAGCTTGTAGTAGTAGGTACTGTCTATCTCGAACAATTTGAATAATTATGTACTCTACTACCACAATTTTATTAATATTAAAGACTGTGCGAGTTTCAGGTAATTGCCTGAATTAATATTCTGTAATCGAAATGGACCGTCGGTGGCCTAGGGGCCTCTTATTTGTTTTAAAACTTTAAACAAAACCATTAAAAATTGATTTTTGATTATGGTCATCATCATCATCACCTTGGCGTCAATGTCCCGGTTGTGCTCTCGCGCACGAGGGCCCGGGGTCCGCCTTGACCATGATCCAGGATTTGGCCGGTCAGGTAATTACAGTGGAGCGACTGCCATCTGACAGCCATGACCCTGCTACCAGGGGAACCTGACCAGATTGGATCATGGTTACACATCCAGTCGCCTGAATGTACAGGTTTCATCACGAGGTTTTCCCTCACCGTAAGAGCATCGGTTAGTATTCAACTAATGTAATAACTCAGAAAACAGTCATTGGTACATGGCCGGAGCGGGATTCGAACCCGGGACCTCTGGCTTACGAGTCAGATACTGTAACCGCTCGGCCACCGACGCTCTGATTATGGTCTACCTTCCTAAATCAATAGAGATTACTCTAGCCTACATTTAAGAACAATACATTTTGTTTGAGATAGACAGATAGTAAATAAATAACTAAGTATGAAAACCACGGGAATTTGGGGGACAACTTAAATAAAATTCCCGTTGTCTCCCATTCGGGGATAACATTTGGGGTACAACGGGAATGAACCGAAAATTTTCAGATTTTGTCTCTAAAGAGCTGGGGTGAACATAACCCAATAAATGAGTAAGCTCCGCGATTCCGCAATTTTTAGCATTTTGGCTCCTTAAATTCTGTTTAACCACGCGGCACGGACGGTTTGGATGGTTAAAAAATGAGCGGGCCCAGCGAGCACGAAATTTTTCAGATTTTGACTCGTAGATAAATGTAATAAAAGCAACGTAAACCAATGAATGAGCAAGCGCCGCAATCTCTGTAGGTACTTATGGTATTTTGTCTCTTAAATGGAGAAGCAAATTAGAAAATGAGTAGGTACCAATCAAACAATATTTTGCTTGCCGGCACACTAACTAATGGCCACAGCTGAGGCACAGGGTTCGCGGAACACTGGTTTGAAGAATACGGTACTTGCCATACAAATGGACCGATTTTGATACCCTCTTTTACAAGAATGTAGCTAACCTAACCCATAGTAATTATAAGACCGTAATGATGCTGATTCATAGACCACGTTTGCCCAGCCTGTTTTAACACCAATGTTGCAGTAAACGGCCGGAAAACTTAGCACGAACGTAGTATGTACAGCTAGTATTGATTGCATTCGCAATTATAGCTGTAAGCTGAATAGCGGGGAGAAATTAATCGCTTCATTGCCTGCGCGAGCGCATATCACCGGTCATTCATTCATGTTCGTGTATGTTGATACTTTAATTAAACCGCACCTACTGTTTGTTTAAGTTTCTGTAGACTCTCTTAGAAAGTATTAATAATTATTTTAAGTCGTACATGAACATATGGCGTTCAACTTATTTATGTGCGAGTACTTAATATATAAATACGAGTAAGTAGTAAAAATCATAAGCTTTCTGAGGCCTTTTAAGTGAAAATACACAAAAAAGTCCCAAAACCGTCTTACGACGTCGTTCGTTTCCCAGTTTTATGTAAATAAAACGTTAAACTTTGGAGGTTTCCGTAAAAGTATTTTCTGTCGCCGTCACTTGAGAGCGTATTTTCCATTTGTCCCAAGGGGCCGCAACGCGATTAGGAATGAGACGTATTATTTAGGTTCATATTTTACGCCAAACACAAAGTGTTCTCATTTGGAACGCGCCGCCTGCCACAAATGACCCCAACTTTGGGTGAATGATGCAGACGATATACTATGATGAAGCATTTTCCCCACAAAAAATTAATGTTTTCTTATCTAAGCAAGTATTGTAGGTAGACTGAAAAGTTTATTAAAAGATCGTGATTTTAGCCAACAAAACAAAACACCAGCCTACCGAAAGGTAGCCTGCCATATATAGAGATATATATGGATATCTAGAGAGAATAAAAACATACCAAACCATAAAATACTGCATTAGGTACTAAACGCGTTGATGTTATTTATATTTACCCGTCCACAAAAGGTAAGTTTTTACATATTATAGTAGAGGTAGGTATTAGTAGTCATCAAGTAAGTCACCGTATTCTTATTGATCGTCGAACTCGCCTTGTACGCAGAAACACGTTTCTTGTTAGTATGGCTTTGTTTGTAAGTACTGTGTTCTGTTATTCAATGAGTAATATCAGATCAAGAAAATCTTTTTGACGTGGACAGTGGAACGTGTTTCACATATTTAAGCCAATTATGTGCGGTTCATACACGCGAACACGTGAGTATAGCGGCGGCCAGCCTGGGATGCTCGACAGATGAAGTCGTCTCGCTGTGCTCTATTGGAGTTTTTCACGCGATCTCTCCGCGAGAGAGCAGTCGCTGTGCGCCCGCGCACGTATATCGCCGCGTTTTCCACTACAATTAGATTTAATACTAAATTCACGCTCAGTATTAAAAATTTAATGTTATTCGCTTGCCCATAATTTTCACAAGGAATTTCGCAAGTATCGATAAAGTGTTATATAGTGTGCCGAATCGTAAATGCTCGAGGATTATATCACATCGCAACAGTGTGAAAGTTATTTAATAGTGCATTAGCAAGTTCGTTATGCGATGCGCTGTATAAATATGCAAATCGATTTCATAATAACTACTTAGCGAATATGTGACATGATTATTCGGAGCAATAGAGCGTGCTTTGATCGGGTTCGTTTGTTCATATTTAGAAAACTCATTCTATCACTATCTAATGGGGGAGAGTTGGTAATAGCATAGTCACTGTATACACCATAAGCATAAAAGGTAGTCGTTTGCAAAGTGTAAAGTTAATAGGCGGGTTGGAACCGGATGCTAGGAAGTGTGTCGCGGCGATTTCACGCAAGCCACGCACGGCTAGTATCTCCGCGTAGCTAGATGTGTGATCGATCCAATTACTGTGTAATAATGCGATTAACATTAGCATACGTATGCGCGTCGCGGGGTGGCTCGGTGCGGCAGTGAAAGTGCGCGTGAGGCTGCACGGCGTGGCGTGACGTCACGACATGGGCCGCGGGCCATGTGGAAGATATGCGGCGTCAGCAAGGCACAGCCTGCGCTGTTCGCTGACCATGTCTCCGATGATTATGTAAGCGGATTTTGCGGCTTCACGGAGTCGTCATTCATAGTTCAATTTGGAATGTACTCTGCATTTTCAACCATACTAATCAATATACGACTGGCCTAGTACCAAGATACCACCACTGTATTCTGCATGAACCTTTAATTCAACATAAAATGATAAATATAAATCGTGGTAAATCCGTAAAGGGAGCCGTAAAAGGTATACTTAACTAATGTACTTAAAACAGTAAAATGATTATGAGTTGTAACATCTCATTTATAGTCCGAATAGTCCGATAGTTGCGCTGCGTTAGGAAGTGTCGAATTCGCAGATCTCATTTTAACAAATAATTATGTAGATTGCTTAGCACCGTTTTGAATGTGGTCTCATCTATCGTTTAAGTAGCAGTAGGAACTTAAAAGTCATACGATAAATAAATCTATCGTTTAAATAAACATAATCAGGTGATGCAATTTCAGATTATGCAAAATGTTTACTCTCGAGGTGTCATTCACCTCGGTGTCTCATTTAAATGTCTTCGTTAAAACGTGACCGTGTATATGTGGGTTAAAATATATGACAAACATTACAAATTCAAATAAGATTTAATTTATTCCGCCACACGTGTGGTAGGGATCCTTCTACTTGTATTATATTAAGATAATCTATCACCTATGGTAGTTAGGTAGGTACTTACCTATATACTTACAATTCCAACAATCGGATCAGTCGAATCCTCATATTTAGTGTCAATTGTGGAGGGAGGCCTATGTTTAGCTGCAGTGCATGGATGTGCAACAGCTGGGATGATGATGATGCTTATTGCAACAATATTATAATTGATACTATATATATTAGCAGTGATAGAAGATTATTTATTTATTTATTTAAAACTTCATTAATTCGTGACATAAGACATAAGTTTGCAACAGTTAGCTGTAGTGTAGATACCTATGCGCCATTCTTCAGTCGCCAGTCTTCGTCAGTCTTTGGAAATGTTTATCATGGTACCTTCGTCCGGGGATTCTAGTGTTTCGCCAATAATTTGGGAAGTTATTGCGGCGTTATCTAGCTTTTCCCCATCATTCTAGAGAATTAGATTTTAATTATTAATATAAACAGGGAATCATCTTGACATTAATGTCCCGATAGTGCTAACGCGCGTGAGGGCCCGGGGTCCGCTTTGACCAAGATTCAGGATTTGACAGATCAGGTAATTGCAGTGGAGCGACTGCCATCTGACCTCCAATACCCTGTTATCAGGAGAACCTGACCAGATTTCATTTCTTTCATTTATTATTTATGCCATATTATTTATTGGAGGTACCTATCATTAACATGATCATGATTCATGATCCATTATTGCTCTTGAGCTTCCTCAAGTCTTTCATGGGGTATTACCTTATACTTATACTACAGATCGGATATATCTAGTCAAGGGAAAGTCGACCTTGTTGCTCCATGACATGCCAACTGCCTACAACGTTAGGCTCAGCGTTAGAGTAAAAAAGCAGTGACCTGTCACGCGTGTTGACCTCCCTGTGGTATGTTCCAGCAGCCGACATGGCGGCTGTGGGGAGAGGAGCGCGTCGAGGGCGCCATCTACACCGTCTACCTCAAGAAAGTGCGCTACCACCGGCCCACGCGCAGCGCCTCCAGTGTGAGTATGAGGTTTTCATATATTATTTCAATCAATCATCCTTGTGGTATTCGACAGGATATAATGTAGCACAACTCTTAACGACCCATCACATTATAAGCCGCGTCCATTGGTCGCGAAGAATATGTATCGTCCGAAGAGTATAGTTGCAACGTGTGTGTACCGGTTTCCCGAAAACGAAGTCTAGGTTTTGTACATATAGATTCTTTGTTGTCCGCGGACTGCATTACACTGTGCACGCTATGGAGAAACCCACGGCTGATAGTGTGCACAGCATAGTATGGCGCCTTTACCAGTCACGGGCGTCGTACAAGGCAACTGATAACTTAAAGTCAGACCAGGTAGATACCAGAAAATAAGGCGACAGGGTTTTATGTTATGTGTTCTAAACACTGCGATCTCGAACATACATGCAAAGCGTGTCAAAACAATAGGTCAAAACCTCCACACGTAATGTGGAGGAAGCTGAAGTCCAGCAGTGGACTGTTATGGGTTGTTGCTCGTTGCAGTATTCTGTTAATGTAATTAATGGAGCCTTTACCATATTCAAATATATAAATAAATATGCTTGGACAATTCACACAGCACCATCTAGTCCCAAAGTAAGCAAAGCTTATGTCATGGGTGGTAAATACGGCTAAATACGAAACAGAAAACGCTGCAGCCCATTTCCTGACCTAATGAGGCGCCTAATCGACCTGCCAATGAACAGTCCTAACATTAGTGGAAGGAATACGCTGTATAGTGCGGGTGATTTAATATTACCTGCAAAATCGTCTACGTGTAGACAGACTTCTATAAAAGGTAACCACTACGTCGTACCCGCATCATCGAAACTATTTCCATACCATTAAAATGGCGATAGGTTGGATTTGATGCCACTTGCTTGGCAAATTTAGATTTATGCCGACAACCTTTACATAATAAATAGACGGTTTATGTATTACAAAACTGCCGTCGTTCGACGTTGCAGTAGGTTAGGTATAGGTAATAATAATTGATGTATGTTATGTATTGCGGCATAAAAATGTTATAAAATTCAGTATTCAAGTCTCCATGCAAACCACGAGAATGCTTAGAAACCAATGTGTGTGTAAATATCCATATTATGTGAGGGAGCTAGCACATGACGTTCTTTTGTATGTTCGTAGTATATAGCCTGATTTACGGGCCGATAACATTTACAGCGTGTTTATTATGTTTCTGTAGAACACAATGCACGTGGACATAAACTGTATAATATGATGAACATTAAGCGGTGGATATACGATCCCGTCGCATAAAGTCCCGGATGGGAGCGACGCGCGAATTGATCACGAGATTTAGCTTTAATGTCTACGCGAGCAAGGTTGTTCACGAGTGACGTGCTGGTCGTTATTTGTCAAGTACTTAGGTACAATACAATAATTTTGCTATGAAAAACACGGATGTAGGTATGTTTGTGATATGATTATGACAGAAACAACGTTGCGAAGAACAAATATTTAAGGTAGGGGGAGCCTACTGTACAGTTTAAGAGCATAAGTGAATCAATTCCAAGAATGAATCTGCAGCTACAGGAACATACAGGGTAGTTGGTGCATTGTTAGAGGAATTTCATAGGCTGAAAGAAGGGGTCATAAGCTGTCTTTTAGGCCTTAAACTACTGACTCGTGAAACGATGGATTGTTTAAAAAAAATAGATCTACAATATATAGTGCATGAAGTTGATTTTTTCGTAGAGTTTCGTAGTACGTCGTTTCTGTCGCACGCGTGAGTGAATACGACGCCGAAACTACTTAGCCAATGTGCATTATTAGCCACCAATGCTTTATATTATATACCTTATAATAAAATAAATAAAATAAAATTCATTTATTTCAGACATAGTAGTCCATATTTTACATTATACATAGATTTAAGATGTCAGACTAAAATATGAGTTCTACTTTAAAATACAATTTAGTTCACTACCGTTTGTTCTTATTTTAATCCGTGAACAAAAAGGTGAGGTAGGCACAGCAGTTTCCTATATATAGTGGTCCAATAAAAATCAACCTCGATGTGGAGACCAACTATGTAGTTTTTTGTTTAATGACCTTATCAGAGTAATGTTAAATAAATAATCACCAATAATGTACTGTTATGGTATACTAAGTAGGTACGATGACCTTTATCTATAATTCCTGAAAGCCAAAAGACCTAATTACATTAAATTGCTTATAGCCGAGTAACGCCGCAAACAGAATACAAAAAGGGGGCCTAAAAATAGCCTGGGTAGGATTATGAAATGTATAAAATATTAGCTTTCAGGTTGCTATAGCTTTAACAACGATTTACTTGATACTTATATAAAAATGTGAATTAATCTGACTATGATGAGGTAAGAAATAACCTTGTACGTGTTGAACACTGAAAGTTTTACGTAAAACAATGTACACGTAAAGTTTTCGAAGTATTCCCCATTACATTTTAAACACTTTTTCATTTGGTAAAACCATTTTTGAAAACATGAGGACCATTGTCTGAGGACGGCATGTTTGTCACGTGCTGGTTGAAAGCTATCACGGCCTCTTCTTGCCCCGTAAATGTCAAACCTCTGATCAACTCTTAGATTTTTGGGAAAATAAAATATCACATGGTGCAAGGTCTGGACTATGTGCGGGATGGGTCATTAGTTCTACCTTTTCAGAAGCCAAAAATGACTTTGTCTTGTTCGCGGCGCGCGCCGAAGCATTGTCATGGTGCAATATTCATGGAGAGTAACATGGCCACGCTCAAATTCTGCGTACCAACGCCTTACGGTGCTCAAATGAAGTGCTTCCCTACCAAAAGCATTTGAAGTAGAGAAGTGCGGAGACAGTGACTTTTAAAATCATAAAAAATCATCGCCTTAAAATCTTTTCGCGTTAATTCCATTTTCGCTGCGGACGACGAAATTCAACTTGTGATAAAAACATTTGACACGCGATTTCTCGCCAAATAAAAAATCAATGATTGAGTCTCTTGTGTTTAAAAATATAACATTCGAAATTCAAATATGTATGAGTGGCCAGAAACGCAGAACTTTAAGTGTGCTTTATGTAAATACATTTTAAGGTATAGATAGTTAGTTTTGAATCAGTACATGTGGCGTTATGCCATGTTATTTTTATTTAATAAATATTACTCAACTTGTTTTCCAGTCGACGACGCAAACGCTATGTTTTTGTTGTAGATCCTTCGATTTTTGCTCTCGTTCTGAGCTTATGAATATTTTATAGAGGCACACCGCCGTGACTGGCTGCAGGATTATCTGAATTTTACTAAGTAGGTATTCCCTTTTGAGTTCAGGTTTACGGGGCGGATATTTATTTTGGTTAAAATATAAATCACCAACTTTTGTCAGCAATTTTGTCCACGCGGTATTGGATAAAAGCTTAGGTCCTTATCCAAGTTTTTAATGTGTCTCTGTGACGAATTTTATTACATTCCAAGAAAACTTTCGCTGTGAAGTCTCTTTTTTGCTAATTCCGGCGTTTTATATTATGTAGTTTGTTATTTATTTATTTACAGTTTATTGTACACAAAAAATACATAGCAAATAACAGGCAAAGTAATAAATGGCACAACAGGCGCTACTTATTTCTAAAGAAATCTCTTCCAGCAGGCCTTTGGGAGTGCGATGTGATCATGATCAACGTGCACAATATTACCTATCTAAATAGGCATATATATTCTATTTACACACATAAGTATCTACAAATACATACATATATACACGCATATTACAATAATAATATATACTACATACAGACATTATTTAATCTCTTTTTGAGAGGTAAATAACATAGACGAAGCGCTGCGGTTGTGGGTTATGGGGCATTCCCCATTCAAACCACAACTTTATACGTACCTAACACAAGTATGGCTGCATTTGGAATATCATAATTGTTGTTTATCATAAATATTATATTTTTACTTTTTGCTTATAATTAAATTAGACGATATTATAGATATTACGCGCTCTTGATTAAATCAATCTTACTTCATTGATTTTTTTTTTTTTTTTTTTTTTATGTTATCCGGCAGACAAACAGGCATGCGGGCCACCTGATGGAAAGTGGTCACCGCCGCCTATGGACATCAGCATCACCAGGGGTGCTACCAATGCGTTGCCCGCCTCTAAGGAGACCTCTAATATACCTCTTGAACGATCCCATGTCATAGACCAAAGGAAACACCGTTGCTGGGAGCTCATTCCACATCCGAATCATACGAGCGAGAAACGTTCTTTCGAATCTTCGCGTGGACACCACTAGAGGGTCCACGTAATGGGGATGAGTACCTAGCCCACGGCGGGTGGTGCGATTGCGGAATTGTGCTGTGGGCACCAGATCAAATAATTCCTCAGAACACTCCCCATTGTACAGCCGGTAGAACACACACAGGGAGCCAAAGTCCCTTCGATCAGCCAGTGGTTCCAACTTGCCTGCCAGTACGGTATCGTCGACAATTCGTACGGCGCGCCTCTGTATAGAATCCAAGTGATTAAGCAGGTCGGCGGTTTCCCCGGCCCAAAGATGGGAACAATACTCCATATGTGGCCGCACCTGTGCCTTATACAGCAACAGACGCTGTTCTGGGGTGAAGTATCGCTTAGACCGGTTAAGCACACCAAGTTTTTTCGAGGCTAGTTTAGCCTTACACTCCAGGTGACTTCGGAACCGTACGTCGTCTGATATGTCGACACCAAGGATCCCGATACTTTTTGAGATGGAGAGGGATGTCCTTGGAACTGCGGCACCATGACAAAAGGATCCTTTTTGGCGGAAAATGCGCAGACCTGCGTCTTAGAGGGGTTGAATTCCACCAGGTTCAATCTGCCCCAGTGAGCAACTTGCTCCAAGGAGTGTTCAATCTCTGACACAAGTCTTATTCGGCTTTCCGACACCACGGAACGAGGGATATTCGCACGGCCAGTATAACGAGCGTCTGCAGTACTGTCATCTGCATAGCAATGAATACTGGGAGTATTCAGCATATCATTGATATGCAGAAGAAACAGCGTGGGAGACAGCACTGAACCTTGGGGTACTCCAGCATTAATACTCTTGGTATCGGAGCAGCATCCGTCGACAACGACTTGGATACTCCGCCCAGACAGAAAGCTGGATACCCAATTGCAGAGTCCCTCGGGGATACCGTACTTCGGGAGTTTTGTTAGCAGTGCCCTGTGCCAGACCCGATCAAATGCCTTGGCTATATCAAGACTGACAGCCAGAGCCTCCCCCTTGCTCTCAACAGCCTCAGCCCACCGGTGTGTTAGGTACACAAGAAGGTCACCAGCTGAGCGACCATGACGGAAGCCATATTGACGGTCACTGATCAGCTGGTGATCCTCGAGGTATCCAAGGAGCTGGATATTTATGACCCGTTCCATCACCTTAGAGAGCAAGGAGGTTACCGCTATAGGCCTGTAATTTGATGGGTCTGAATTGTCACCCTTCTTGGGTATCGGGTGCACATGGGCTAACTTCCACGAAGACGGCACCGTTCCTGAGGTGTAGGAAAGCTTAAATAGGCGCATTAACACGGGAGACAACTCGGGAGCACACTTTTTAAGAACGATAGCCGGAATGCCATCAGGTCCACTGGACTTCCGGATGTCTAGGGAGAGAAGCACACGTCTTATGATTTTTTGGGTGAAACGAACCTCGGGCATGATGCCCTCACACCGAGAGATGGTAGGCGGTGCAGCTCCCCCATCATCCAGAGTTGAGTTATGAGCAAAGAGATTACCCAAGAGATCGGCTTTCTCCTTTGCTGTGTGGGCCAATTGGTCATCCGGCTTGCGCAAAGGTGGAAAGGTGGTCCGACAAAAGTTCCCCTCGACAGCTTTGGAGAGAGACCAAAAAGCACGGCTCCCAGAGGGGTAGCTGATTAGTTTCTCTCCAATTCCACCGATGAATTTGTATTTTGCTCCGGCCAATGCCCCTTTTGTAGACCTCGATACAGCATTGTACTTTTTCCTCAAAATGTGGGTATTAGGGTCCTTTTGGGCCCGAGCCACTGTCCAGGCACGAAAAGCATCATGCTTGAGGCGAGTTGCCTCAGCACTAGGCCTGTCGTACCAGGGCTGACTCTTGCCGCCGAGACGGACTACAGAGGACGGGATAAAACACTCCATTCCCTGCAGTATGACATCAGCTACAACGGCAGCACAGATGTTGGTGTCATTTGAGGAAAAGCAAAGCCGTATCCACGGGTACGACGCATAGAATTCTCGCAATCCATCCCAATCTGCTGAACCATAATGCCATACCTTGCGTGACCCACTGGGGCGAGCCCGTTCGGGTATAGCAAGAGGCGCCTCGGAACGGACCAGGCAGTGGTCTGATGTCCCAAGAGGAGCATCAACGGACACCTGATAACCGTCTGGGTGGGTGGTAAGCAGAAGGTCTAACAAAGAAGGGTCACGGCCCACAACATCCGGTAAGTAGGTGGGTTCTGATACCAGTTGCGTGAGACCATAGGCCAGAGAAAATTCATGGGCGGACCTCCCGGCTGGGTTGGTAGGACGGCTTGACCCTAGCCACTCAGTGTGGTGACCGTTAACATCTCCTAGGACCACCAACTCGGCGGAAGGATATCGCTCAAAGACTTTGTCGGTAGCGCATTGTATGTGCTCGAAAAACCGATTTGTCTCACCTACGCCGTGACGGTTGTTGTATAGGCATGCGTAGACACGGGATAGACCCCCTGTTCTACGCACACCCACACCACAGATTCGTCACTTAGTTCTATGGCATTAAGACGTCGACAGCAGATATCACCTCTGACGAATAGGCACACACCAGCGCGAGGTAAAAACCTATGTTCCAGCTTGTATCCAGGATAGTGGAGATACGAAGTGTCAGCCGGAGGTGATATCTGCGTTTCCGTCAGGAAAAGTAGGGCGGGCTTCGCCGTCTCTAGGTGGTGATGTACGGCGTTCAGATTGGAGTGTAGACCCCTGATATTACAAAAGTCCACTGAGAGAACCTTACTTTTATTTTATGATATCATACCAGTTGCATATTTTATCATCATACATACGATCAACATCCCTTCTTTGGTTACATACGAGTATAGTACCTATTATATTGTATTTGCCTTAGTCTAGCCTAGTATTTCTCTTCTATGGGCCTACTGGAAGAAAATCTATACATACCTAGGTAGTATAAAACAAAGTCGTTTCCCGCCGTCTATCCCTTTGTATGTATGTATGTATGTATGTATGTATGTAATCTCTTTATTGTATGTACGTACGCTTAGATCTTCTAAACTACGCAACGACTTTTAATGCGGTTTTCAACAATAAATAGAGTGATTTACGAGCAGGAAATGCAATACTGGGATACCAGGATCCCGAAATACTGGGATCCCGCATACATTTTGCGGGACTAATCTCGGTCCAAAATTTTGCGGGATCCCGCTGGACTGGCGGGATTACAGAGAAGCGTGGTTCATTCGTGTTACGCGGCGGCGCGTGGAGTGGACTAGCTGGCTGGGCGCTGGCTAAGAGATGTGAGGACGCGGGAGAGAGAATAGGGATGATGACAGGGTCAATATTTTCAAATTCTTATTGGTCCGACAGATTATAAAAAATATTAGACACGTCTTTTTTATTTATCAAAGTTTCGGAGTGGGGGCTCACTTCTGAGTAAAATTTCACCTCAGGCGTAATGTCACGCAATACTGCTGGATCCCTCTAATACCTGGATCCAGCAGGACTAACATGGTTAAATCCCGCAAATACCTGGATTGAAATTATCTTGTCGAATTTCATTCCCTATTCACGAGGAAGGTTTATAGGCGAGACAACACGTGAAACTGCGACGGACAAGCTAGTTTAGAAACCTGCATATCTTCCATTTAATTGTGTTATTTTTCTGTACCTCTTATCTTGATTGTTTACGATAAATAGCTTCTTAAATGATAAAAATAAGATTTTAAACTGTCAACTGTCCCCTTCCAGGAGTCGGACGACGAGATCTCCCACTTGGAGTGGGAGACGGTGCGCGTGCGCTTCGTGAAGGCTGGTACCGTGGAGCGGCTCGTCGAAGCGCTCGCCACCGACGACGGCGAGCTCGAGTCCACATACGTCAATGTGTTCCTAGCCACTTATCGGTTGGTATTAGCTACATATTTATACAATTTTCTGCTTATCCGTTTGACTGCGGTTGGTAAGGAGGCATCAAATACCTCTGTAGTACAAATGATATTGAATATGTTTTTATTTGATTATAGCACCACCGGTTTTTCGTCAGCGAAATTACTCGCCAGTTATTGTATACTACTATTTATAGTAGAAATGAGTTAAATACGAGATCACGTTTACCATAATTTAATTGCCGACAACAGACTAACAAATGAATGTCCTAGAGATCGTACACAAAAGATATCCCAAATACTACAATATTGATATAGCTTGACCAGGAATTTAATTGTGAGGTTTGTCAAGAGGAAACTACTGTTGCTGTTACTTGCTGTAGTGATGAAAGAAATGAATTCAAAAATTTTAGCAATGTGGCGGCACCTCATGTTTTCTTGGTCTGCACGGCTAGCACAAGTATGCCCGCGACATAGCTCGCGCCGCGAGAGGGCGTTTGTTTCCCTTTTCTCAATACTAAAATGAAAGAGATAGCAGTATATATGTCTTTAATCGCTCATCTCGCGCGAGAGCACACTTGTGCTAGCCGTGCAGATATATAGTAATTAACGATCAAACAGCTTATTCGAAAGAAAGAGGCTATTGCCCGTAAACTCTACGATCCATCGATTTAAACAAAAGGCAAAAGCGACTAGGGTGTATTGTGAAATTGTCACTCTGAGGACTAAATATTATATATCAGTTCTGACTGAGACGCCACGCCACTCGCACTTTAGTTTCAAGCCTTTAATAGTTTACGGCAAATATTGTTGCATAATTACTGGATAACAAAGATAGACATGTTAGGTTAGACGTCTGTCTAACCTAACTCTTCATTACCGTCAAAAACCAGTATCTAAACAATTTGCCGTGCCGATTGGTTGGTCGTTCCGGGGTTAGTTCTGGATCAGCTTAGGTATGAAGTTTGTACATGCTCATAAGAGACACGTTGCTCTGTCAACAGAAATACTCCAAATCCCCATCGCATGTAGCAATGGAGACCTTACTCATGGGAACCATTATATCAAACTTTTTGGTAGGAACATAATACTATATGAAATCAAAGTTATATGGCTGTGGAAAGAGCGCTAAAACATAGTAGTGACGCATTCGGGAGTGCACATGCAAATGCACAGCCGCCGACAGCGCCTTCCGTTGTGTCTATCGGCTGTCAATTCCCACCGCTCGTTCCGGCAAGCTGTCCGACTCCATTTGGCGCACTATTTATTGCTAACTGTAGAATGTTCAAAATTAAACAATTTTATTTCCAAAATTACTTCATTTCCTTTTTTTAATTGAAAGGTGTACGAGTTGTTCCTTTACTAATATTGTAAGGAAAAGTTTGTATGTTTGAAGTTTGAGAGTTTGAGTGTTCGGAGTTTGGAGGTAATATCCGAAGCTACTGTACTGATTTTGAAAATACTTTAACTAATAGAAAGCTTAAAGAAAAGGAGGAAACATTATGTAGTATGAGGGACTGACTACTTTTCACTCCGAAATAATAATGGGGTATTGATAGTTGTATCCAAACAGAGTTCCAAACTGCGCGCGGGTGAAAACCATGGGGACTGCAAGTCCGTAATAAAATTGTCTTCTTGAATAGGTATAGGTGCTCAATTTATGTATTCTATTTTTTAAATTTATATTATTTAATAAATACACAAGTTTGTTAAAACAGTTTATTGTGAATGACTCCTCATGCAAATTTATTTGGAGTGGGAATGAGGAATGAATATGCATTTCCCGTGTGGGCGGCAAAATGCTCTCTTCTCATGTTTCACGGGAGACTATTCTAGGGTTATATTAACGGAAAATTCTCGTATCTGATAAGATTAATAGCAAATTGGCTTCTGTTATAAATTACGCTCGGAGCATAGACATTTTAAGAGTGGACTGCACTGATAGCAACGCTTCAAGTCGCACCCGAAATAATACTCGCAGCTGGGCCGTCTGCCATAAGCCTTCTTGAGTATTTATTTATTACAATAACTAAGTCGATCGATGCGCCATAGAGATAGTAGATAATGGAAATGAATGAGCCTATTAATTTAAGTAAAGAACACCATTTCCTTGTTTATGTGACGTTCGCAACGATTTAGGCCATTACGTGCAGCTGTCTTCGTGGTATATAACCTTAACTCATACATTCTCGAAAGCCACTATCAGAGCTTGTCGGATGGCAGTTCAATTACGAACAAGTTGGAATAGAAGCTCAACAACATTCTCCTTTATGAAGGTCTGCTCAATTGGCAGCGTCTCGCATCGCGAACTTTCATTACGTTGAGACAGTTTGACACTACCGCTGTAATTGGATTTATTTATTGGACAGTTACTGTTATTTATTTCGCCGTGAGGGGAAGACAGATTGATTGATGACCAAAAATAGAAAGAACTGGATTAAATTAAAATAAAAGAGCTGATATAAACGCCAAATTTGGAAAACTGAAATGGGATTGGGCCGTCGGAGGAGTTATGGGCCAAAACTTGACTTGATCGGGTATTATACACCTAATACCCGGAAACGACGGTGCGGTCTGCCGCAACTCACTCTCAACAACTCGTCTCTTTATTATTTTTTGGGTCTGCCCAAAAAATAATAAAGAGACGAGTTGTTGGCATTCGAGAGGGACTAATAAATCATAGCATACGATCGCGAAGTATGGAAGAAAAGTAGGGAGGCCGTTGCTCAGCATTGGGGTGATTCAGGCTGATATAAATAAATAAAATTGACATTTAAATATATCTACCAATATGATATATCTCTGTTAGGGCGTATCGCGTCTCTTGCTATTTGCATCAGAATCTTTCATGGTATATGAATCATTGGTGGAATAGCACCATCCACAAGCACAAGACGAATATCTATGCATAGTGGCAAAACACCTATACATAACGTCGCGAAGAGTTCCGCGAGTAGCGCAGTGCATGGACAGCACGGCTAAGACAAATGTGCCCGCGGTACATCTCGCGCCGCGAGATAGCGTTTGTTTCCCCTTCTCAATACTAAGATGAAAGATATGGCAGTATGTATGTCGCGTCTTCCTCGTTTATCGCGCCTGAGAGCGCAGTTGTACATCCCGACAGAGTGATAAGTGCGAGGACAGTGCGAGGATCATAGTGTGGTTGGCGCTTTTGTATGGCAAAACTCTGCTCCTCCAGTGGACTAAAGTCAATATGATCAATGATAATGTGTTCTTGCAGGTCGTTTGCGGAGTGCATCCGAGTGCTGGACCTGCTGCTGCGGCGGTACGAGGCGCTGGCGACCGAGGAGACTTCGCCCGCCGCCGACACTTCAGCTCAACATCGGAAGTATGTTTACTTTTGATGCCACCTTAAAATATATACTCCTAATGAAAGGTTTTTATAGTATTTCGTTACAAAGGCAACAAAGAAGATATTTTTTTAAATAAAAATGAGACCACAATTGTATTTACTCATTATTTTTCAAGATTTTAATTAACCATCAATGTTTTTGTATAAATTCAAATGTGTTTTTAAGGCAGCGTATACCACAGAGTATAGAACCGAGTGCTAGAAAGTATCCGTTACCCCCAGGACGCTGGTGGCGTGCCTGCACGTGTGGCTGGACACGTACCCGGACGACTTCCGGCAGCCGCCGCACCACCCCGCGCTGCAGCAGCTGCTGGCCTTCACGCAGCTCCACCTGCCTGGTTCCGAGCTGCATTCCAAGGTAAATAACAAAAAAATCTTAAATCTTCACAATGTATGAGTAATCCCCAGTAAGTAATAATTATACTTGTTTTGGGGTGGCTCGCTTTATCCCTTATAGGTCGACAACTTAACTGGAATATCGCCAGCGCGGTGGTGGGGGGCAGAGTAGGTGACGTCATGTGACGTTTCGGGGCTGAGCGCGGGGGCGCGGGGCAGGGTGTTGAAGTAACTTTTCTCAGCTTTTTTCAGTGCGCTCGCGGACTCCGCACAGCGCGGTTGGTTTATGTTACGAACGCTCGGAACAACGCACACGAGGTTAATTTGCCGAAGATAAATCCTGAGATGGAGGCTCGAAAATATTCGCTAAAAAATTAATCTAAAAATTTTCTAGATACAATATCCCTTTGATGCTCAAGCACATCATCACGTCACAATTGTGCTTGTCCTTCTTTTTACTTATTGATTCTACAAATAGGTAGTTTACAATATTATGGAGAAATATGCTGTACTACAATTTAATTCTATTTTATGTTAACGTGGTGGAGTAAATTTAGACTATTCATGCTTGTAAAGTCCCACTGGAGTATGGGCTAGCAGGCACTGTATCCTCTCTCCAGGATTTATGGATCAATGGATCTAATGGATTCAGGATCTCCTGGATCCGGTATGGTACCTGTGTATAAACAAGAGTGTTTATTTAATCAAGAACACATGTGACAGTTTATTAATTACTATTTGTAGCATTTATTAATTTCATAAACCTCTTACCTTTGATTATAAATATTACGTTTCATGGATATCGAGTAAGAGTATTCAAGGCGTAATCTTTGGCATTAACTGTGCAAAAGAAAACACTACTCGCTTGATAGACCATCCATAACCTTTATTATTCATTGTCTATATTCCAGGTACTGCAGAAGCTGGCGATATTCAGTGCCGAGCGCAACGGCGCCGCTAGCGGTGCGGGGGGCGTCTGCTTAGCGCCCGGCATGCGCTTACCCGCGCACCACACGGCCGCATACCGGCTCCCCCACGCCCCCCCGCGACACTTCGCCGAACAGCTGACCCGTATGGACATGGAACTGTTCAAGAAACTCGTCCCGCACCAGTGCCTCGGCGCCGTCTGGTCGCGCCGCGACAAGGATCGCTCCCACGACGCCGCCACCGTGCTCGCCACCGTCAACCAGTTCAACGCGGTCTCCTTCCGAGTCATCTCCACGGTGCTCGTGGAACCCCACCTCCGGCCCCTCGAGAGGGCCGACATCCTCGCCGCCTGGCTCGACATCGCAAGAGAGCTGAGGGTACTCAAGAACTTCTCCTCCTTGAAGGCGATCATTTCGGGGCTGCAGAGCAACCCCGTGTACAGACTGAGAAAGACGTGGGCGCTGCTCCAGAAGGAGAAGGCCGAGCTGTTCGACGAGCTCGCGCGGATATTCAGCGAGGACAACAACCGATGGGCGCAGCGGGAGCTGCTAATGCGCGAGGGAACCGCCAAATTTGCAGACACGGTCGGGGAGAACGATAGGCAACTGCAGAAATTGTTTCACGAACGCGGTTCTCCCGGCGTCAGCCACGGCACCATACCGTATTTAGGAACGTTTCTAACGGACTTGACGATGATAGACACCGCCATACCGGACACGGTAGCCGATGGTCTGATCAACTTCGACAAACGACGGAAAGAGTTCGAGGTGCTCGCCCAGATAAAGCTGCTGCAGGGCGCCGCGAACGCCTACAACTTGCCGCCGGACCCGATGTTCGACCGATGGTTCGACTCGGTCATAGTGCTAGATGATCGGGAGGCGTACCAGCTGTCGTGTCAGATCGAGCCGCCGACGAATCCGCCGAAGGAGAGGCGATCGAAGAAGATTGGGGACACGAACGGGCAGGGTCACAAGAAGAACGACTCGATCGCGAGTACGAGTTCGAGTAACAGCTCGCAGTTCTATTGCGAGACGGATGGTGTGGTGGGGAGTGCGTGGAAGAGGGATAGTCTGGAGAGGCGGTCGTCGCCGACGCGGCTGTCGCACGGCTCGTCGTCGTCGTCGCTGCCGTCGCTGGACATGTCGCTGTCGAGTGCGAATAGCGGGCAGAAGCCGGCGAACGGGAAGGCGGGAGCGGCTAGTCCCGCCCACGCGAATACCCGGAACGGCCCCGACTTCTACATCATCCGGGTGACTTACGAAACAGACAACGTGGAGACGGAGGGTGTGGTTTTGTATAAGTCGATCATGCTGAGCAATAATGAACGCACGCCGCAGGTGGTCCGCAACGCCATGCTGAAGCTAGACCTGGATGGTGACCCCGACACCTATACGCTGTCGCAGGTGCTTCCCGATAGAGGTAAATTAAAGTTTTTATAAAAACATTGTAAAATACTTAGGATAAATTGTACCGCCTTCACAGACTAATTATGTATATTTATGTCAAAATATTTGGCCGTCTCTTGGCTGTCTCAAATTTTTTATCTCTAGTTTTTGTAACGTTCTTGTTAACAAACGTTTAATATAGCTCAAGTGGTGGGTGGGTACGTCACCGCCTTGTCGATGCAAAAATGTGATCTTAGTTTGTTATTATTATTTTTGTCACCAATCTCAATGAAACCAAGTCACTAACATAGCCCACTTTTGAGTTAAAATTATCCATAGATTGAAAGCTTATTGGAGTTATAAAGGTGTTTGAAACGATCAATTTATTTTTTGTTCACAGAAATGTTGTTACCAGCCAACGCGAACGTGTACTACGCGGTGAATACTGCGTATAACCTCAACTTCATCCTGCGCCCGCGCAAGCCAGCGCCGGCCGAGCCGCCTGTCAACGGGAAGGCTCGCGGGAAGCGGACCTGACTCTACACTCAGTAGACTGCGCCCAAGCCAGTCTACTGGAGACTACTACCACTATGCACAGAAGACTACTGGTTAAAAGTCTAGTGGCTGCTCAATTTTATAGTGAAACGCATTTTTATAAACTTTCGCAACGTCTGTGGAGTGAATTTTTGAGATGAGAACGTAGACACTGAAAATAAAAGTTTAGGTTTTAATTTATTTTAGGTATGTCGTACGATCTCGTCTCAATAAACCTTTATGTGACTTTTAAAATGTGTGTTTAGTGTGAGATGTGAACGGTGGCGAGAATTGTATTAAAAGTAAGTTCCTTGATATTATTTTGTGTATCTCAAGCGAAACAGGTGCGTATATCTAACAATTATCTGTGTTCATGTAGTAATGTGATTGTCCCCACGGTTTATATGATATTTACTTGTACCCTGAAACGTCCGTCTAAGGTCACTTAACTAGAAGCATTTCGATAAATATTAGTAGCAACAGTATAACTTGATAGATTAGATATACCTTGATAGTTTAGGTAGGTAGTACAGGAGTTAGATGTAACCAAATGTGACCATAGCCAATGTATTATTGTATGTAAATATTAAGTTACCCTAATGCCACCTTAGAATTTAGATATCCTAAAAATAATAACTGTGTATATATACGACTTATTGTGTGTATATAAGCATAACTCAATGTAAATAATGAATCTCATGAAATAGTATAAGTAGAAATTGTAATACATTAATACTGAGCCAAAGGCAAATTATTATGTCTAATAGCAAGGTGCTGTCCCATTAAAAAAAAAAGCTTTAAATTTGAACACATTTGAAAATCCGAATTTCTTGATGGATATTAGTAACTTTATAGGATCGGTCGATAGATCGATATTTAGTTGGTGACTCTGTCCGTAGCGTAGATAAATATAGAATGCGTATCTCTCTACACTCTTCGATATTGAAGCTTCGGTATGAAAAGGGGTAGATAAAGAATGTTCGAAGCCTTTTTTTATACATTGGAATGACAAATTTTAGGGAATCGTTTATTATACTCATATTTTGTTGAAATGAATTGTACTTCAAGGAGCTTATCGAGATTGAGGATTGAAAAGATAGAAGGCACTGCTTACAGAATTAATGTTTTAGATACTTTATTTCACTATTAGTGCCTAGATAACTGCAAATTCCAAACTCAACTTGCGTTGTCGGTATTGAATTGCACCGCCAGCTAACGCATGATCTCCATTTTCAACGTTCAATTTATTTATGGCATTTAGCTATTGTTATAGGTACTCATTATTGTTTGTTCGGCATGTATGTACCCAGATAAATTAAGAGGCATTAATCAGATTAAACCGTTTTCTGTATCCAAGATCCATATACCTTGTATTAGTGTTAATTTCCAACAAGTGTACTTATTCCTAAGCATTTCATTAAATAACAGATTAGATTCAGCATTTACCAAATTTTCATAATTGCTATAACTTTTTAAAATATTAACGAACAACTTTTCGACAATTTAATGATTGATACCTATATATTCTACAGCAACTGTGTAGCTTTCAGCCTGGTGTTTCATAATATCGTGTGTTACCTATCTATTATACTCAAAACATGTATTTATATTTAGAAAACTTATTTGTAAATATTTGTACTTATTTACATAAATATAGTTTTGTAGTTTTCCACCAGTGTCCCGTTAATAATGTTTATATGTGTAATAAAAAGTTAATGCTAATTTTCCATGAAGTTGTATTATTTTACCTGGGCTCGACAGCAATAACTAGGTATTCAACATGCGAATACCTTGTGAATAGGGTCCACTATCTACGTAATGTAGATGAGCACACAGTCCTACTGCGATGGCGGAATTGATTTGAGCTGTGGACACCAAATCAAAAACTTCCTTAGAAGTTTAATGCAGTCAGAGCAGATACCCCACCTGATGGTAAGCGGTAACTGTCTCCCATAACCTCTACGATTATTGCATTTAGGTTGCAGGCAACAATAGTACAGAATCGTAGACCAGGTGCGCTGTCACTATGAGGACTAAAATGTAGGTAATGCCTTATAACTATAATTGCACTTACTCACTGTATAGCGTTATGGGATGTAACACACACATGTATTCAAAATCCCTTCGAAGAGCCACAGGTTCTAACTAGATGCATAATCTTCGACAACTTAGCCGCAATCTACACATCCACACCAAAACAGCAGCGGTCTGCAGCGCAGCAGCCGGTTTCATTGTCACACCATTTGAAGCTTTATCTCCTAACGAAATGTATAATATAGTTAAAAAGACTTGGATGGTTGGGCTGGATAGTTGGGCTGGACGGACTATTGGCCTGAGACAAAGAACGGTCTCTCAAGACGCTGGTGGCCACAGAATAAAGCCTTTCAGTTACAGTTGAATTGAAACCAACGCTTACTAGGTACCCACTGGAAAGGTGTTTACTGTTTTAGTATTTAGAATATTTATTTAACCATATGGTTTAAAGTTTTGTTGCAAAACGAACCATAGATTTTCAGTATTTTCATACATTTTGTTATTCGCGGCGGGTATGCTCCGCGACAGAGCTAGTGAGATTTTGAGAGAAGTCTTTTTTCAAACTATGCCCGCACCAAAGGATTTAACATAAATACTGAGCCCGCACCATCTATAATAGGATCTAATCACGGAAAAGCTAAAAACGGAATGGTACGAGCTCACGTGAATTTCGTCCCGATTCCGTTTTGCTGCGAAGTAATGCAACCCTGGTAGAGATGTCGCCACTGATTGATTAAGCAACCCTAGTAGAGATGGCGTTACTTGAAAGATTGCAACCAGAAAAAAGATGTTGGGGGAAAAGATCGCTATACTGCTTGAAAAGATAGTGCTCAATTTATAATGCTTTGCTTTGTTCTACGTAGTAGGACTCGTGCCTTGGAGGTTTCGAAGTTCTAACTAACACATCATCTGTGAACAAGAGCTTCTAACTCAACATATTAAAAATATGGTATTTATGACATTACGGTGATCCTTGAAACCATTCATCGAAACCGGATAACCGGCGGTTTAGCAGAGCGAGCAAAGTAGGAAACAGGATACATTCGGAAACCATGAATTTGTTGATATCTAGCATACCTACAGCCGAATAAAATATCTTGGCGTTAATGTCTTTGCTCTCGCGCGCGGTGGCCCGGGGTCCACCTTGATCATGATCCAGGATTGGGCAGATCAGATAATTACAATGGAGCGACTGCCATCTGACCTCCGTGTTTCTGTTAACAGGGGAATCTGACCAGATTGGATCATGGTTCATTCAGTCGCCTGAATGAGCAGTTTTCATCATGATGTTTTCCTTCACCACACACCATCGATTAGTGTGCGACTAATGCTGCTGACCTCAATGGGTAGCACATTATATATTGGGGGCCACTTAAGCTGTTACCGATATTTGGAAATATGGCCATACTTTCGTAGCCAAAAAACGAAACGTATGCACAGGTTTTAAAGACGTTCCAGCTTGTTTAACAACTCTTCGGTGGCATCTTAATAACAGGAGTCGGCATAGTCGAGGATGGGGAGAAGTAGGGTTTGGACTAGGGAAATTTTGGTTTTCAGGGGCAAGAAGCGTTGGAGACGTTAGATTGAATGGAAGCAAAAATGGATTTTCTTGCTGACCTCATTGACATGCTGAGTCCAAGACAGGTTGGTGTCAAATATTACGCCCCAGTTTTTCGCCGATTTGCTGAGCGGTATAGGGATACAATCATAGACGATGTCAGGGATATTAGTAAGGGCACAAAACCTTCTTACATATAAGGGCTGCCGATAACTATTGCCTGAGACTTTTTAGGGTTCACGAGTAAACCGAAAGATTTGGCCCAAGCACAGATACCTTGCAAATCCTCATTAATGTTCGCAAACGCATCCTCAACGTCTGTAGCCTTGAAATGGCGATAAATTTGCAGGTTTTCTGCGTACTTTTGTAAATAAAATCACTGTCTGTTAATCGAAAGAACTCTTTGTCCTTTTAATTTGTACTTGGATAATCGTCTTTGGAAAATAACATTTGTTTTGTATTTTTTTATGTGTATATACAGGTGTCCTTACGCTCTGGACAAAGCCGAATATCAATCAGTCCAGTATTTACTGAAAAATCAACGGTTTTAAATTTACCATTCGGAAGCAGCCTGCATGTTGTTGCATGGTCCAGAAAGTACCCTAAACATTGCAAACTCATTTGAATTGCATTAGAACTCCATGCCAGACGACAGCCTAAATGAAATAAAAAAAATTGCAATGTAATTTGACAATAATTTGAAGTGTGACATAATGTCACTCGCTTTTCATATGTCATATCATGAATGTCAATAATTAATTTATTCGTGTTGTTGCTATATAGTATGTTGTAATTGTTGCCGATTAAGTTACAATTAAATTTGTTAGAAAAAAATTGTTTTATGTTTTTTGTCTGATTAAAGAAAGACCTATTTTATGATAATACTGAGTAGCAGTCTTAAACAGGATTTCATTATTTGTCCAGAGGCTAAGGTCACCCTGTATATTTGTTACTATATTTTTGTATTATGTAAATATTGTAATGCATTAAAAAAAAATCAAAAGTCTCAGGCTCTATTAATCGACAGCCCTTACATGTGCAGACAACTGCGAGGCAATGCTAACATTCCTCGGATATTTTTTGACGGTGTTACTATTCCGCTCAGCAAATCTGCGAAAAACCTCGGAGTGACATTTGACTCTAACTTATCTTGGGTCTCTCACGTCAATGAGGTTAGTAAGAAACTTCATTACTTATTTAAATTAAATGCTTCCAGCGTTTTCTACCCCTGAAAACTGAAATTTCCCTCGTTCAAACCCTTCTCCTTCCTATCCTAGATTACGCTGATTCCTGCTATCTGAATGCCACTGAGGAGCTATTAAACAAGCTTGAACGTCTCCAAAATTTGTGCATACAATGTAAATACGACCATATCTCTAGCTTCCGGACACAGCTCAAGTGGCTCCCGATTCGGCTACGCAGGAATGTTCGGATCCTTTCTACCCTATATGACGTCCTTTATAATCCCTCTGCTCTCTCATACCTTCGTGAACGTTTCCAATTTTCCCGGTCGTAAGACAAGCCCTGTCGATCTTACGTTAAATCAAAGTTAGATATTCCTCCCCATCGCACTGATTTCTTCTCCTACTCATTCACTGTCTATGCGGCAAGATTGTGGAATTATCTTCCGTATGAAATACGGGATAGCACTTCTATCTTCATCTTTAAGAAACGTGTAAAAGAGCATTACCTTTATCTATCTGTCTAATATGTGTATGTATATGTATGTGTGTATGTATGTATGTATGTATGTATGTAAATGTTTTTGTTTTAATGTAAGTATATAGGTATGTATTTATTTATGTATAGTGTTACGTAACACTGTCCCACGTACAGTGCCAGATTCAGTTAATAAAGAAAACACAAATATTTAGAGTAATGGGTTCATATTCATTCAGTCTATATATAAAACTATATACAAGAAATTTATAAAAGTAAGAATAAGTTAAGCACGGAAGTTCCTACAAAAGTCTACTCCACATAACCTTAATCCAGGCTGGATCACTGAGTTCACTTGGATTTCATTAAAGCAGGCCGAAAATGTACATATTGCAGACTGACCCGGCAGCTATGTTAGTTTGAGAATTTCAAAGATAATTATTTGATGCAGCCATGTGCATTTTTTGACCGGTCACTTGTATTTCATTTAGTTTATGACAATAGCTTCTTCTGGGCTATGATACTGATCCACCTTCTAGTTCGAAGGCTGGGAGAACTCTCCCCACTCCGCAGCTGCACTCTCTAACAAAGGCTCGGGTCTTCACTTAAACACGTTCGAGAACGATTTGGCACAAAAGACGATAAAGTCTTGATGGCCAGTACTCATAGTCAACCAGCCAGTTCCCGAAGTGGATGATGTAAATTTTCGGACGATCTCGTATTGAAGACATCATGAAGACATGATGAAGAATTGGATCCTGAAATTATCTAGAATAAGAGGAACACAAAAAAGATTAAAATCTCCGCCGACTATGAAATGTGTGCGCATGATAACATATGACGTGCAAAGAATAAAATAGCAAAAGGTTTACATTAGTTTGGAAAAATGAGATATTTTATGATGTCTAATGTCAAGGAAAAATGTCCTCCATGGCTTTGGGGGCGATCTGGATTTAAAATAATAAGAAAACAAGAAGTTACAGAGGTTGTATTAATCCGAAAACCATCATTACTTTTACCAATTGGATATTTAGGAAACGAGAGATCATTTCCCCAAAAAGAAAAGACTTTAATCGATTCGAATTAAAACATTTGTAGAACGTAGTTACAACATAGTCTGAATTTACAGGATTAACTAGTTTTCCAGGAAAGGATGATGAACAATCAGAGCCTGAAGGGTCAAACCCAAAAATATACCAACCAGATACCCATAAAAACGATTATTATACGTATAAAAATTAAAAATAAAAGTGTCAACGTGCTGAACAGTTGTTTGAACAGGACTCCTAATAACCGTAAGTAATAAAACAACTATTAATCAGGGCAAAACCCTACAATAGTAAAGTCTTTTATCAATTAAGAATTTGTTTTTTGCTACTGTGCACGTCTTAATTGCATGTGATTGTCACGATCTCTCTGCTGTGGGCTTGCTGGAAGAAATTTCTTTATAGAAATAAGTTGGCCTGTTGTGTCTGATATATTATGTTATATCGTTTTGTAATAGTCTTGTGTACAATAAATGGTTAAATAAAATAAAAATAAACAATAATATGTAAATATTAGTAATTACCAAAGACTGTCCATTATTCGTTTTGCCCTGAGTGGTAGGGCAAAACGAATACGCCTCAAGGGCAAAAAGGATAACACTGATTTAATTGAGATTAATTTTGGCATTCATCGTAAAAGTAGCTGATAATTCCAACATAGAGGTGCTCTCCTCATGAGCCCAACTTTTGCACTCATTACACTGAATCCAAACTTCCGTGGGTGGAAGAGGGGATCAATGTACAGATCAGCGCGCACTAAACAGTACTTAATCTGGTTGCGGGCTTTTATTTGGCGATTTGTCAAGGGATCATTATCTATTTGTTTTGCTGGGGCCTGCTAGCTCAGCAATTTTCATATTTTCTTTCTTTTCTCATTAAGATAGACCAACTAAATACTAACGGGCAAAACGAATACCTACCCGTTTCGCTCATATCCGTTATGCCCAATGCACCATTATTTACAATAAGTGAAGACTTGAAATGTTGTGAGTAGGCAGTAAAAAATAACAATTGCACATTACACTTATTTAAACTAGCAATACAATAAACATAACTTATTTATAAGTAACTAATTGGTGATGAAGAGGTTGGCAGACAGGAGAGAATAGTGGCGATTGCTCCACCGACAAGAGTCATGCTTTTAAAAATATGATGATGGTAGCTAATTGGTATTCTTCTTACTTGCCCTATGTTTATTGCCCGGGCTTACCCTATTTCCCTTTATTCTATCCTTAATGATTCAGCCGTCCCCAGATATTTAAAAATAAGTATATGTGCGCTAACCACGACCATAGCCTTCGTTTCTTAAACACTATTTCCTTAAACCTTCCCCTTTCACCGGACTGGATTTCTCTCTAGCTCTTTTCCAGAATTAATGCTAGGCTTGAGATCTCCCTCTGTATATCAGACGAAGTCCTATATAGTAAATTTACTTTAAAGAGCAGTTCATAGTTATTTTCTAAAAGCTCTTTGACATCTTAAACTTACTTTCATACTTTTTCTTTCCTATGGAGTGTTTGGGCTTTCGAATCTGCTTGTAGTTTGAGTGATGTTGAGTTTGTCAGTAGTTTATATGTTGCATCTCTTGATGTTCTTTGTTTTTGTTCTCTCTCTTTCTCCTTCTCTCCCTTTACCACTTTTCCTACCTCCCCTTCCTTTCTTCCTTTCCTACCTTACTTTTTTGTCTACTTCAAATTTATTTGCAGTCTGTGAATACCTAATATCTAGTGTTCATTTTATATTTATTTATGGTACAAATAAAATATTTACAGAAACCATGAAACTAATACTAAAATATTAACAAATAAAAAAGTCATCCACGTCGCTGCCCCCAGTGTTCATTAATTTTAGTCTATTTTCGTTTCTCTTTTTTTTCCTGCACCGCCTTATAATCTTTGATATAGTTACTCTCTGGTTGTCTGGTAGAAAAAGCTACAGCGTTTTAAGCCCGCCATTGTACTTTAATATGCATGAAATAAAAAAATAAAAAAATAATGTACGTAAATAACTCGGAAAAGGTCATTGGTACATGGAGGCACTGGGGCTCGAATCCGGTACCTCGGGGTACGTACGAGTCGGCCCCCCAACCAATAGGCCACCGACGTTCCAACAACACCGAAGCGGTTGTCAAAACTATCATACGTTTCGTCCTGAGCTCTTACTTATGCTGTGTTGAACTCGTTGTCCTCTATACCGAAATTTCGAGCTCATAGAATACGCCGATGACTTTGTAAGCAAGTTTAGACAGGATCTTGAGGCCAGGTTAAAAACGGGAAAGGAAGTGGTAGAAAACGACGATTTGAGTTTGAACAACTCCAAAAGAGAGTACATTTCTAGCTGCGCGGATCTTGAAACCATATCTATACCAAAATGAATTGTTGAAACGAAGCGGTAAACGGATTTGGCGATAACCAACAAATAATTTTTGCAGAGGTTAAGCGCGAGTGGAAGTTCGTTAGGTATCTATTAAGTGTACTAGAAAAGAAAGTGAATAACATGCTATAATTCGTAGTGCGAATATCTGAATTTCCCATATAATTTATCACGTGTATAGGTAAATATCACTTTAAATCTCGCACAATCAAACGACAATTCAGTCGCTTGAATATGCAGGTTTCCTCACGATATTTTCCCTCACCCAAATATTTTTAATTGTAAATAATATGTGGAGCTGGCGAACAAAACGGTATAATTACGCTTCTGGTCAAAATACTCTTTTTAACGAGTTGGCGCAGGTTAGGTTAGGTTAGGTTAGTGTCTAAATTGGTATGATTAGGTTTAAGGGGTAGAACATTAAGGTCAGCAGCATTTGTTGAACACTAACTGATGCTCTTACGGTGAGTGGTGTGAGTGGTATGACATTTCGTCCGCATTAGTGGAGTACTACGGGTCATATTGTTTCATAGAGCCTGAAGATGATGAATGAAATCGGACTACGCGATAAGGAATTACAACTAAGTACACATTTTGCCTTAATCTCCATACTTCCCATGCAAAAAACTCCCCTCCTTTTTTTATTTAGTATCATATGGCCTAAAGAAGATGAATGAAATCTGACTACGCGTTAGGGCTTACAAGTAAGTACATATTTTGACTTCCATCCCATCTCCTAAGAGAACCGTGATGGATTTCGTGATAAAAAGTATCCAGTGTCCTACCTCGTAATATGAACACAAATCATACCAAGGCTCATTTGAATTCATTTTGTAGTTTTGGAGTGATGCGCGACCAATATACAGACAGACAGACAAACCAAAAAAAATACAATTTTTAAAATGAAAAAAGGCCTCCTGCTGTTATCAAACACGGATCCCCAATCACGTTTCGCATTACTTTTCAAATGGCAGCTAATACTTGTTTCTCTAACGGCTTGTTAGTCGGCCCGCGCCGAGACCGTGGTGGGAGACGGCTTGGCGCGGCCAGGTCTGGCTGCAGAGGCTGCGGAGAGGCGCACGCCACCTGCGTCCCACCGGTTGACAGCGGCTTGGCTGAAATTTTCATGGCCAGCGTATCGAACGGGCCGGGGGCCAGTCGCGCAGTCGCGCCGCGCCGCCCGCCCGAGCGCCCGTCCGCGCTGCACACTCGCCGCTCGCGCCTCGCGCCCGCTGCCGCCCCACGAGCCGCGCGCCCAGCACCCCCCGCGACCGCACCGCCCGCGACCCGCGACCCGCGACAGTGAAGTGGACGTGCCACGTGCGCAGCCAGCGGTCCCCGCGCGTGACATGTGATGACAGAACCGTTGTGACAGCGCCGGCAGCGGCATGCGGCGCGACCACAAGACACGCACAATGAAATAATAAGGTGAGCGGAGGCATTACGATTGAACGCCTTTGACTTGGTCGTGGCCGCGGGCCTCGTGAGCTATTCGCGAAAACGGGCATTGATCATAATATGTGTATTGAGGATGTTTTTGTCTCCAAATTGTTACGACAGACACAGTTTTTCAAGACAAGTAATTGAGCATAGGAATATGTGGTTATTATGAAATAAAAGATACAATGTAAATTATGTCATACAGTTAGGCTTATATCCTAGCTAGATTATTGTTTTGACCGTGTAGAAGCGGCCTGAGCCGAAGCTCTACGACTGCCGCAATCTGATTATGGCGCACCCACGACGTTACTGGCCCACTAGATAGGCCTCAATTACATTAATTTTCGTCAATAGTACTTATGAATAGGCGCTGCCTTTCTAGATACTGCCACATTCTCTTTCTGCATTTCAGAGAATACATTAGCTACGATTAACGCGTAGCACTCGTAGCTAACGCGTAGCTCTAGTGTAGCAAAGTATTTAATGCTAGTTATTCTAACTTAAATGGGCTGTTAGTAAACTAAACCAGAACAGAACTCCTTCGTGTACGCAGTAAGTATGGTCTTTAATAACTCTATATACTAAATTAAGAGAGAAAACAACATTACCCTGTATAAAACAATTCCGTAAGTAGCTGGTGGGTGGAAACACAGCCTACATTTATGTTGATAGATCTGCGTAAGTAAACATAATGGCACGGCCCCGCGAATTTGTTTACCGAGCCATATGAAATCCCTATCCGCTGTTCCATCAAGCCAAGGTTATTAAATAAAATAAAAACATCCATATTTGTTACAAAAGCTTTTTGGGGTGATGTTTCGTTCTTGCGTTGCTATCAATTTCAATGAGCCAAAATAATTACATTCAATAATTGAGTCCAATTTGTCACGACTAATGTTTAGATCAACCAAGTAATGATACTAAAATAATAAAACTGAGAGGTTTGTCATAATTTCTACCCTATTCTACCAAACCCCTACTCCTACCCTACCCCTACCGTACCCTACTTCTCGCCCACTCAAAAACTGTCTGCGGGCCAAATGCCTACTTTAGAAGATGTGCATGGGTAGATTCGCCTGGACCAGTTTAGAAAAATAGACCATGAAGTATAGTACCTTTAGTATGGTTGGACCTTAAGTCAGATCGAGGGCAAGTCGGGGTCTGAATCAGGTCCAGATCCATGTTCCACTGTAGTTTCAAAGTCCAGGACCAGAACCAAGATTAAGATCGGGACCCGGACCAGGATAAGGACCTGGGGCCCTAGTTTTGAATCGCACGCATCCACGCGAACCTTCGCCTGTCTTTTCTATCTCTAGCAAGTTACCACGTGAAAGGGACAGGCAGAGCGCGCGAGCGCTTCCGTGGATGCGAGCGGTTCAAAAATAGAGCCTCTAGACCTCGGTCTTGGTCGTGGACTGGACCTAAGCCCTTACCAGAACGCTGACTTGGACTATGGATGGTCATGGATAAAAACAAGGCCCATTTTGCAGCTTCAAGTTGTATAAAAGAATAAGCATCCACACAGTTCACGGAAATAAGCACGAACTACATTCGTGTACACATTTGCTGAGATTGGCATACGGCATTGGCGCTGATGCGTGGGCTTTACCGTAAATCATGTTAAATGGGCGACCGTTTTAATAAGGCACGTGAGGCGTTCGTGTCGCCGTCGCGTGCGCATGGCGCATGGCTCGCGCAATAACTCAGCGGCATTCTGCGCACAGTATCAATCTAGGCGAACACGCACCGGAAAATGGACGGGGTTTGTCGTTGAAAAGAATTTTTACTTGATATTTGAATTCGGTTTGTGGGATTTGTTTGTGTTTGGGGAGAGTAGTGACTTTGTACTTGTCTGAAATGTGTTACTCTTATAACTTACGTATTGTCTGAAATGTATTACACTGATTACGTACTTAGTCCGGGCGGATATGACAGTTGAAGGAGTCTCATATTTAAAAAATATTTTTGTTCATAAATTTTTGTGTCGATTACGTTTCTAGTGTAACGTTTACGTACTTATTTTCAAATAAGTACTGCCAATACTACTGCCAATTTTGAAAAACAAACATAGATTCACTTTATTAAAATTTAAATTAAAAAAAAATATTTCAGACACATACATTCATAGTTTAAGTAACAATATCTCTTACATACCAGTGTTAGTAGCTATTACACAAGTCGCTTGTCTTCGAAATTAGTGTTTGATATGAAGCTTCGCCCAGTGACGCAGCAGAGGGGAATCCCACTGGTCCTTGAACACATTTAGGAGACTGTTGGTGTTGGAGCGGAGCCTAGCGGATTATGGCATAAAAGTCATCCGTATGCGCCTCCGCGAACATCCCGGACGCCCTGCATCGCCACTCCAGCCTCAACAGTACCCTAAACGCATTATTATATTGAACGCGTAGGTTCCTGTATGCTCCCGCTTAGTAAAGCAAGTCCAAAGAATGACTGGCAGAAGGCTCTGAAAAGAGTTATTTTAACTGGATTCGTACAACGTGCAAACCTCCGTACCAGCGTGTTGCATCGAACAGCCAGCAACGCGACTACACAGAAAACGCTCCAAACGTCAAATCATGCAAAGTGCTGAACCACGTCTTCCATTTCCTGTCTTACAGTACGTAGGTATATGTAAATCGCGAGCTTTTTACGGAGTACGTGCAATATGTGGAATGAGGACACATTTACTTCACTTCAAAAGGCAAGTAAGCAAGTAACCTCAAAGCCCGGTACCGCATCTGCTCCTCTTAGATTGCAGATGTCTTGGATAACAGTGACCACTTTCAATAAGGTGGATTATCTGTTTGTATGCCTCTCTAGCCACATATTTATTTATTTATTTATTTTACAGTTTTACAGCAATTACATATGACCACAGAGTTTCTGTAGAATTTATGAGATAGACAAACAAGCAATCAGGTAACGATTGCGAAAAAGGTAAGCAAGTCCCTAGTCGTACGGGAATGCAGCTGCAGGAAGATCGTCCATAGTATTGTCGTATAGGGCAGAAAGTTTCTTGAAAATCATACGGTGGTTGAACGCCACTCAACCAGGTGGTAAGGATTGTAGAGCCTTATAGTCCTAGAGGCGAGTGCTGATGTGCCACCTCGCTCTACCAAGGACTTTTTACTAGGTCAACTTGGCTTTAACTTCTAGTTGAATACGAAATTGGACTTCACGCGATATATCGATGCCAAAAGTACCGATATCGATCTTTGTAGGAAGGGGTTTATATATCTCAAAGGTAATACGGTAATAGCTCAAAGGGCAGAAATGAAATTAGTATGCATCCCTTTTTTCGAGTTTCAAAGGAAACCTTTTGTAAATATAATATTTCTTTTTGTTATTGTTGTATTTAAATTCATGACGCCTACGCCGCAGTAATCCAGAGCGGGTTTAAAGGCTGCAGGTGCGACGGTTATTTATACAACACTCTTGAAAACTTTTATTCCTGTACAAACCGACGCAGAAGTAAAAATTATGGGGTAAATTTTGTAAAGCTACTTATAGCAACTCTACGTCCTTGTAAGAAATAAGTTACCAGAAAAAGGATCGATTAGCTGTACAAAAGACAAAGACATGACTAATCGTTGTGAAAAGGAGTATTTGAGATGGATCTTAAAAACTGGGATGGAGCAAAATCGCCGTACCCATTGTAGAATGTACTTACACATAACAGAATTTTTTTTATACATCCAAATGAATAGCAAGCATTTTGTGAATGATTAAGCGAGAAAATGTCTGATCAAAGGAGTAAGTATAATGTAGACAAACACTTAGGAAGAGAGCCTGTGATGTTTTAGTAATTAATGTATTTACCAGCTCTCAACATTCAGCGAAAGGTATTTAGATGGTGAATTATTCAGCTAGTTAGCGAGTTTACTGGATTCCTATTTAGAATTTCACAGGGCGTGGATTATACGGAATCTAAGCGACATCACGTGAAGCACTAGAATAAAACTTATAACTGCCGATCAACAAACTATACTAACCATACTTAGAGTAGAAGAGAGTATTCTGCAAATATTAGGTCTTTACCTATGAAATTGCCGTTCTGTAATACTGACCATTTCAAATCAAAATATTTTTTGTTTGGCTAAGAATTCTAATTTCAAATTAATTTTATTTTAAAAACATGGAATTCTTTTTTCAAAAGTAGTCATTTGTTTATTGATTAGTGTAACATTTTCATCGCATTTCAATCTTTTTCGTCATCATGGATACGTTAAAAATTCGAGTAATTATGGAATATGAGTACCGTCGTGGCAGCAACGCGGCATAAGCGGCACGCAACATCAACGACGTTTACGGAGCTAACACTACAAACCAACGCACCACCTGTTATTGGTTTGCTCGCTTCCGTTCTGGAAATTTCGACCTGAAAATTGAACCTCGTGGTCGTCCGAAGACTTTGGTCGACAATGACGAATTGAAGGCCACTGTAGAAGCTGATGATACACAATCTACGGCTGAATTAGCAGCAGCTTTCGATGTTAGCGTCAAAACAATATTGGTCCATTTGCGTCAAATTGGCAAGGTAAAAAAGCTTGACAAATGGGTGCCTCACGAACTCAATGAGCGCCAGCGCGAAGTACGCGTCGAGACGTGCCTTGCACTGCTCAACATACACACAAATGAAGGAATTTTGAACCGCATTGTTACCTGCGATGAAAAATGGATTCTGTTTGATAACCGCAAGCGCTCAGCAAGTTGGTTGGATCCTGGTTCAGCACCTAAACAATGCCCTAAACGAAAACTTACCCCTAGAAAAGTGATGGTCACTGTTTGGTGGTCTAGCGCCGGTGTGATTCATCACAGCTTCTTACCCAACGGGGTAAGCATTACTGCAGATGTGTACTGTTTAGAACTGAACACAATGATGCAGAAGCTGGCACATCTCCAACCAGCATTAGTTAATCGCTCGTCTCCGCTGCTCCTGCACGACAACGCGCGACCTCATACTGCACAGCAGACGGTCTCCAAGGCAAGCAAGAACTGGGGTTGGAAGCTCTCCGTCATCAGCCCTACTCACCAGACCTTGCGCCTACAGACTACTACTTTTTCCAGAATTTGGATAACTTCTTGGCGGGAAAAAAATTCAATACCCGAGAGGTAGTACAAAATGCCTTTGAAGAATTTGTTGCCTCCCGTCCAGCTGATTTCTTTAAGAAGGGCATCAATAAACTGCCACTGCGTTGGCATAGATGCATTGATTGCATGGGTGATTACTTCGATTAATACAAATACAAAATACATGAAAAAAATTCGTTTAAATTTTTTCATACAAAACAGCAATTTCATAGGTAAAGACCTATTAACAAGGCTGTCACTTTCTAGAAATTTTAAATTTAAATAGAAGTTCTTTCCATCAGCCTAAAACAGCGTCCGGAAGACCATGCATGGGTTGTCATCTAATAACTCATAATCATTACGGTTGTGCTCTCGCGGGACACTCGAGGGACCGGAATCCGTCTTCTCCTACTTTTATTAGTCCACTTCGCTCTTTCGTCTAACCATCGCTTCTTGCTACCAGCCTCCTTACCGCGCCTAGCGAGGGTGGCGGGGGTGTCATGACTGGACATTTGTTCCCTACGTAATTTGCCAGTCTGCGTAAGACGTGGCCATACCATTGAAGGCGGCACTCTTGCAGCTTATCTGCAATGTCACCGACGCCAATGCTATGCTATCGTGCATCGTTATGTAATACTTTTTCACACTTTTACCGCAGCATCTTCATTTATGTGATGCTTGTGTCGCTTTCGACCAAGTCAGACCAAGAGCAGTTTTAATGATGTTCTTATAGACTTGTCCATTCAGCTACAAGTAATTGGTGCATTCCCGCGCTGAGTTCTTATTTTTGAAGACCTCCTGTCTTAAAAATTAAATAAGCCTCCATTGATTTGGTATCTTGCCGGTGAGGAGGATGCTATTAAAAAAAGATTTACAAAAGTTCACACCACGAAAGCCCATCAATTTCCACGCCTTAATAGGGACTCCATCAGGTCCGACCCGACAGCTTTCCCATTCTTCATGCGGCGAAGAACCACAACGACTTCCTCAGGCATTATTGGTGGCAAGTCCTTGATTCGGAGAGAGGTCCAGTTGCACCGGCTGGCTTCTTTATGATGCTCATTTCTTTACCGCGCGATCGTCGCATAACAGGTTACCGTGAGGGTCATTTACACAGCGGCACGTGGAAACTTCCTGCCGCTTTGACTCTCGATCGTGACAACTTGTAAACAAGTTTCGGCTTCTCAGATAATTCCAACTAATCGTAGATACAAAGGACGGAAGTGGCTTTGGCTACGGCTCGTTTAGTGGCACGTTTGGCATCTCTGTACGCGGCGTGGTCTTTGGGAGATCTAGATGCTTGCCACTTTCTAAAGAGGGCTTTCTTCAGCTTAGTCTCCTTCTGTACTGTGTCGTTCCACCACCAGTTCAAGTTGTCAAGACTACGTCCGCCCCTTGATATACCCACCCCAGTACAGCCATCGCCGCCTGTTTGATAACTGACTGAGTTCTGACCCGGATTGTTTCTTGGAAGGGGTCGCTGTCTGTCGTTACACTAAGTTCTCGTTGAGTTCCCTGTCCAATAAAGTTGTGTCTATGACCACTGTATGATTCATATTAGAGTACTACAAACCTATTTATTTATTAAAACTATGCAGAAAAAGTACAGTGGCGGACTGTATATCTGTACATGTACATATAGCCTTATCTATCTTACTTATCGGATCCGGTGGCCAATACTGAAGCTGAGTGACGCCGTTTTAAATTGTCATGTCAATGTCAAGAACAGCGACGCCGCATATAACTTTGTGACAAATTAATATGAACCATATCCTACACAACTTACGTTTTAGACCGCCTAGAGACTTTATTCGCCGGCAGAAACCCAATAGTGTTTAAAATAATGTTGTTTGGCTGCGGTTTTCTGGAAGGTACTTTCTCAGTTGGGCAACTTCAATTGGACGATATGTCCCGCTATTCCCTAGTGTCCTTTGCCTAACCTAACCGAACTTAGATAATACTTAATTTGATAATACTTAGTTTAAAGTCCAATGCAGGCTATTTACAAATTTGAATCTCTATAATTAGCTATCAAAGTAGCGTCTCTGTAACTAACAATTCATGCATTTCCGTTGTTCTGCAATATCGTTATGAGGACCAACTTTGGAGATGGCTTGAGAAGTTTGATGGAAGACACAATGGAGATTATTCCGGTTACTGGTATTTCATTACAGTTCCTCTCAGTAGTGGCGTTTTACGGCGTCCCTTCTTGGCTGAGGGTCGCTCCGCCCTGAATAGACTTAATAAATTCTCGCGTAGCGTATTCAATGGGCGTCACGAAACGTAGAAGCCTATGCTTAGCTCAATGTACTTTGTTGTGTCCTTGTGCATTTGGATCACGTACTTTATTAAGTACGACTATTAGGACAAGTTTCCTATTTATTACCCGACTACTGCGAAGCACTGTTCGCCGAATTGGTTAAGATTATATGTATAGCAGTGACAGTGCCGTACTCCAAATATAACCGTGTCGCAGTTTAAACCGTGGATGGGGCCCTAAGTCCTGCAGTGGACTGTTATGGTTTATAAGTTGTTATGATGATGTATGTTGGCTGCCAACTGTCCTATTTTATGACGTCACGTTTTTCAGCTATCATTTTGGCTGTGTATAATATTAGAATAAGGAAATGTAGGTCTGTCAGTATCGCAGCTTGTGGCGCTCGATAGTCTCTGCCTACCCCTTTGCGGTACGGACGTGAGTGTGAATATGAATGCAGGGCCATACATAGTAAATTCTTAATAAAGACGTTATCCTGTATTATTTCTTGAAAACACAGGGTTGGCCACCCTTGATGTATGCGAGTTAAATTATGAAACGATTACAAGGTTCCGGTACGAGAAACCGAATTATCAAATAATTAGTGGATTTGAACGTCGTCTGCATACTCGACGTCACCAATTAATAAAGGCAATTTTGGTCTGTTTGTAATTTTTAATTCCCGAATTTCATTATAATTTGAAATATAAGACATAAATAAATGTTACCACATAACACATACCACACAGCGGGTATCTCTCGCAATAAAAATTTTTTTATTGAATAAACTTTTGCCGCGACTTCGTCCGCGTGGAAAATGTTTACTTTTTCCTGTGCGACCATTAGCTTAGATTGTAACCTGGACTTCAACCTACCAAACTATCAAAATATGCGAGGAGATAAACAGACAGACAAAAATTTTTTTTTTGTCATATTGTTATATCCCAGAATCCTATTTCGATTTTTTTTCTGAAATGTCTTCAATCTACGGACACAGCTTTCTTACAGTTTTATAATGGTATAGAGACATTAGGATTGTCGGGGATATTCTAGCATTTTTTACGTGTTTGGGGAAGATTTGTGAATTAAACTACCTAATAGTTCCCTCGAGTGTGTTGTTAGATTTCATAATGTACGAGTACATACGCCGTTACAGTATAGAGTTCCTAATTTGGTTTACGCTTATACTTCCACTGACCATAAAGAAAGAGGGTAGCCTTATTTGACTTTATAAGTATTTGCGTTCGGCTCGTAAACATTTAGGGGCCGTTGCGGCGTTCACAGTGCGGATTCCTTTACGACGCGCCGAACGCCCCGCCGGAAACTGGGGTCAATCGCTGTCCGGCCACTGGGCAAGGTTTTCAGATATTTTCCACTACATTTGTTAGGATATTTGCACAGCCTGCATGTGACCTAATGAAATGATTATGTGCCTGGCCTTTGGCAGCCGGCTGTGTTGGCAGCAAGCGCCAAGTTCATGCAGCTACTTTAGCTTTGAATAAAGTGATTTTAAAAAGGAAGAGGGGGTTCTCGATTGAACAATATCATTTCATCCAATATTCTTCTCAGCTCTATGAACCGTAAATATAAATTATGGAAACCTTAAAATATTATAAAATAATGTTAATATGTGAATGATTTGAAAATTAAATATCTATATCGCTCTCTTTCTCTCCTTTCAGTAGGTTTCTCACTATTGAGGATCGTGATTTTTTTCTCCATCGACTTAGGTGTTCTGTGTGATGGAATGTAAAGTTTATGGGGACTCTCAATGCGCCGGCAATCTGGTTTATCCATCACTTGAGATCGTCCACGTGGTCTTCCCTTCCATCTTCCCAACTATGAGCAGCTTCTCCAGGCTGGTTTACGCCTACGTCAGAGTTTTGTAGAGACAAATCGCGTAGACTTTGCCTTTTTTCGAGATGTAGTTATTTCAGGATGGAGATGTTCGTTCGCCAACACGTGTGGTGTTGACGCACCAATTCTCTTCATGCCCGCTGCACTTACAATCCCAGACTCGAACCCATAAAAGAATATCTGAAGGACCAGTGTGTCAATTACTGTGATCTTTGTTTTGATAGGAATGTTTCTAACCTTTCAGACTTTTTGAAGCTATAGGTAGGTAAGTATAATTCGTTTCTGATCCTCTGTGAGCCATAACAATGTAATTTGTTAAATTTTCGTATTCAACGCGCCCATAAAGCCAAGAGTTTAAACGGAAAACGTGAAGGATTCCGGGACACGCGAGCCGGTTGCTATTTTGGTTTCCGATTGTTTGAACTGTTCCGATCAATATTGGGGAATGTAGGTAAACTATTTGTCGATGGAATGTTTATTCGCGTAATGTTACATGGCGGCCGCGTAGTCTGACTTGTCGGACAGTGTCATCGAGATTTTGTCTGTCGGAATCAGGTGGTAGATTTGGACGACTAAGAATATACATAAGGATGATATTTTGTCGCAAAGCAGAAATATATAAATTACTTCCAATGAATATAATAAAAGTGTAAGTTCACCCTTAATGTCAAAAGGATCTCTTTTCCGTGTGAATTAGCCGCGACCACTAGAACCGCGGCATTAGAATATACCATATTAAGAAGAGAAAAGCGTTGATCGTCAGTGGAACTAGGAGTATCTGTGGCCTATCCCTAGTGCCGCTACGTACCAATGACTTTTTCTGAGTTATATAAATTACTTGACCACTAATCGATGCTCTCACAGCGAGTGAAATCGTCGTGAGGAAACCTGCACATCAGGCGACTATTCAGTCATGGTATAACCATGATCCTATCTGGTCAGGTTAACCTGTTAACTGGGTAATGGAAATCAGATGGCAGACACTGTACTGTAATTGCCTGATCTGTCGAATCCTGGATCATAGTTAATTGCGAGCACATCGAGATATCGACGCCAAAATGATTATTATTATATTAAAAGTCTTGTCTAAACAAGACTTTTACAGCAGACTTTTAGACTTTTACAGCAGACTTTTAGACTTTTACAGTTAGACAAGAAGAATTACAGCGTAACTCATATGAGCACGTGAGTATAATCAGTGCTGCACTTAAGTAATTCTGACGGAATCGAGTCATTCGGGTAGGTATTCGGTCGGGATCGGATAGGTTCGGGATGTTTTTATTTCGCTATCGTTTCGCTATCGTGTTAATATACCTAGAGTTGGTCCGCGGTATTGTAATCTTTCAATGTAAGTGATAAGTGATTAAGATCTCTTGGTACGGTGGCTTTTGTAGCGGAGAGCCTAACTATCTTTGCCTATTTGCTGCAAGAGCAACGTGTCCGGGGGGCTTAGAGGTATTCCTAATGACGAAAGGCAACGATGATCACCTTTCATCAGGTAGCCCGCTCGAATATTGATCTACTGATTGACATACAAAAGTGTCATTCAAATCTGTCGTTTCGTTATCTTTGTCTCTCTCTGTCTTATTGGAGCCATCGACAATACCACAGACTAACTTATCGTTGGGCATTATAGGAAAACGTCCGGATACCGATACCAATGCCAATCCGAAGACAACAGATTACATAATTGCAGCACAGCTCTGTAAATCCATTGAAACAGGCTTGGTTAACGCATTTTGTCTTGTTTAGTATTCGACCTCCGACGAGTCTGACTGCGCTCAGTAAGTGAATTCGGAGGTTGCTTGTCGCGAACCGAATAGCAATGAGGGGTGATAAGAAAATGCAACGAATCCCTTGAATGTACAAGAGTACTCGTTCTGTACGAGAACTGGCTTAGTGCTGGGCTACTCTGACTGAAGATATTCTGAAAGTATTTCCAGAATAAAATAACTTAGAACTTGGGGGTTCTTCAAAAGGCATGTCTACAGGTACCTCAAAGGCCGGCACCGCATCCACTCCCCTTAGGTTGCAGGTGTCCTGGACAACGCACCTGCATTTCTGCATTTTTGTTGCCTGCAATGAGTTGTAGGTGTTATGGGCGAAAGTTACGGCTGAGGTGGGCTGTCAGCTCGTTAGTCACTGCGTAGGATAAAAAAAAGACATGATGCCTTCAGCCACGTTCTATCATCGCACCACTCGCCATCGACATCCCTTTCATTCTCACACCTTGGATCCAAATTGATCGCAAACTGTGGAATCAAAGGACCCCCTTTGATTCCACAGAATGAAAGTGGAACCAAAGGAATTATCTCTACACTAAGGAATGAGCTCCCTGAAGAGTACAATATAGGGTTCTTCAAGAAAGGGGAGAAAATGCTTTTATGGGGTCGTCGATACCCCTGGATACCTATGGCAAACATCCATGGGCTACGGTAACAGCTTACCATTATGTAGCCCGTAAGCTTGTTTGCCTAGGTGGTATAAAAAAATAATAAAAAATTGTATTAGCAACGAAGCATCAAATCATAAATGTATTGTTATCACAAACGAAATTGAATAAACAGTGAGCCGTTGATGTGAATGCTTGCGGGCGATAAATCACGACGCTTACCCGGTCGTTTACCGCAAAACCTCTATAGGGTACAATGAACGAAACCGTGTTTTCAAAATAATGGTGCCCCCACAAAGAAAACATTGTGTTTATTTCCTCGTTACGGCCGTGCGACACTGCTGAACGACACGAACACACATCATATACACAGGTATTCGGGAAGAACTTTGCAAGACGATAATATAAACCCAGTTATTTTTATATTGGTAGGTATAAAACAAAGGCACATAGTATAAAACAAAGTCGCTTCTCGCCGTCTGTCCCGCTTCCGCTGGCATTGTAATGCGGTTTTCAATAATAGATAGGATCCAATAATAGTAATTCAAGAGAATGGCAAGCAAGTAAAACGGGTAGATAGGGGTAAAGCTGGTGTGCGCGAACGAAGTCGCGGCGGGTCCACAAGTTCTACGTATTTAGGTATTTTGTTTAGGAGACTCATTTCGGATTGTATTTTCTTCCTTGTGTGTTCGAAGTTAACTTAAAAGTGACTTCACTTATTACTTATCCGCCTCCACCGCTCGATTAAGCTCCTTTCGGAATAGATATCCAAGATTAGCTGTAACAAATTCCATTTGTGGGATGAGCTCGCCTTTGCAATGTATATTATATTGTTTTCGTTGCATAGTAATGTAATAAAGAGTTTACATATACATTCTCACACGCGTGAGGCAGAGACGACGCTCTATGAAGCTGAATTAGTAGACTGTGAGGGCGCTGAACTAGTAGAAAGGGATATTTCTTGTACTCGGTGACGTAGGGTAATCTACGCCACCTTCACAATCTATAGCTGATATACATGATTTACGACCGACATCTGTAATCTGTACATACCTCGACATTTTAAAATATTACCCATAGTTAGTAGTGCTAACTCGTGGAATAAAGTTTTTAAATTGGAACGACCAGTTAACGATTTTTATTGCTAACACAAAGTTTGTGCGCCGTCAGTCCCGCTCCCGCGCCCTAGTTCCGACTGAATACTTGTTTTTCATGCAACTCCAGCCATTAACTAAATTCAAGAACTTGTTAGTTTGTTCCCGCAGAAACTGTCCAAAGTTATGTTGCTATGTTCATCTAAGTGAACAATTTCTGCCTACGTTTTTGTGAACGGTTTGTTTATTTCTCGTTAAGTTCCTTATTTTCTTGGAAGACGATTGATCAAATCATGTTATATACACAAACATCGTGGAAGCGTGCAACGCAGCGTAGGCCTCCCACTAGGTGGAACGACGATATGGTAAAGATCACAGGTACCAACTGGATTTTGAAGACACAAGACCGGCTTTTGTGGAGATCTCTGGGGGAGGCCTATACCTAGCAGCGGGCGGCTTTCGGCTAATATGATGATGATGATGACACAATCATCATTCTGATCATTCATTCATTTGATTGAATTGTTAGAACTCTCGACTTCTATCTCAATGGTTTTTAGGTTTAAATTGCATGAGTACTTGTCTAAGTCTAAAATATTTGGCACTCCAAATTGGTCTCAACTTTGCACTTTACGTCGCGTCCTTCTACGGTTATGTTGCGTCGCATTGTAGTAGTTTCTCAGGCCAATAAGAACAACTATATGTGTAAAGAGGCAATTTGGTGGTATTGTTTGCAAAGTGAGCGCATCACACCGGGGCTACCAGCAGGCTAGCGGCACCCGCGAAAAAGGGAAAAGGAACGTGATAATGATGCCCGCACCCACCTCCGGCCATCCATTCCGGCCACGTAGATGGAGCGTTCCGTTCGTTTTTGCAGTTTTTGTTCCTCCGTGCTCGGCTTTCGTATTGTGTCGGCCGCATGCCCAGAATTCAATTTCGAGAGTTTTAGATGCCATGAAGACCTTATTAGAATTTTCTGGACCGCTTTAGGAGATCTTATTAGAATTTTCTAGGTCGTTTTGGTCCGAGGCGCCGGCGGCGCCGCGGCGGACAGTCTAGTGCTATGCAATTGAGGCACACGACGGTGCTTCCGCCAAGTGGTAATACGCAAGCGGTGTGTTATTAAATATTATACTGGTATTATAACGAATCAACTCAAGCCACATTCAAGTTACAATCTACGCCCTCAGCTCAAATTTTATTGTCTTGAACATTTTGATGTCAATTTTATTGTCTTTTATATACATAAATAGTCTCTGCCTACCCCACCTGTGGGACACAGGCGTAAACTTTATGTATGTATGTATTTATGTATGTATATACATAAATCAACATCAATTAGTTACAATCGTAAGAAACACAAAGGTATGAGTAAAGGCGACTACAAGCCATTCTTCGTACATAATTGTAATATGTTGCACCAATTATAGCCCCTTTATGATCTAGCTAGCCTCTTTTCTTGAGACATTGGCATTCAATATATTACATACGTACATAACGTTACGTATTTTTCCCGTAGGGGTAGGCAGAGACCACATCGTTCCACTTGTTACGGTCCTGTCTGACATATCTCTCTAATTTAATTGAATAATAAAGAATTATAAATGAGATACCGTCACGAGGCCGTATAATTTTGGATTATGTTATATTCATGTCTTCATTCAATTCAGGTGAAAAGTATTTTCAATTTCCATAAGACGTTAACAGGATACCCTACCTAAAACAGAATTAGGCATTACACGAATAATGGGGCTATTTTGTATTTCGATTTCGCGGAACGCCGCCATCCGTTCAGTCTGGCGCGCGGTGGCCAAAACAAATTAGCCTATTTGTATGCTAACCGCTATTTATTCTCACGCGGACGGTGAATACCTATGCAAGAAAATGACATACATTATCTACCCCTCACGGCCTTCGCCCTGGCCTCTATCATACCTATACATATATTTCTATAGCATGGTTTCCTAGGATAGCTGTAACGATATATAGCGACCGTAATACAGCGGTGAATGACGTCATTAAAACGTTGACGTAGAAAGCGCTAGGCCGTATTGTTTGTTTTCACAGTGTGATCCTAGAAGACCTGCCTTTTATCAAAATTATAAAGAAATCCACATACTACATACAAGTTTAAACGAGTATGGTTATCTAGGCGTTAATCGTCTACAAGTTTATGCGAGTATGGTTATTTAGGCGTCCCGGTGTAATGTAATTGTGCTTTCGCGCGATGGCTTGGGGTCCGCCTTGACCATGATGGAGGATTTGGCATATCATGTAATTACAGTGGAGCGACTGCCATATTCTGACCTCCGTGGCCCTGTTAACAGGGGACTATGACCAGATCGGTGCCGGTGCAGGTTTCATCACGATGTTTTCCCTAACGGAAGAGCATCGGTTAGTGTTCAACTAATTTCAACAAGGCCACCGACGCTCGAATTTATAGGTGACGACAATACTATATACATGGGTTAGTATCATCATCATCATATCAGCCAGAAAGCGCCCATTGCTGGGCATAGGCCTCCCCCAGAGATCATTACAAAGGCCGGTCCTGTGCTTTCCGCATCCACCTGGTATCTGCGATCTTTACCAGGTCGTCGGTCCACCTTGTGGGAGGCCTACCCACGTTGCGTCGGACGGGTTAGTATATCTATATACAAATATATAACGTTAAGAGTTCACTTTTTAGTTTGTTAGAACGGCCAATCTCCAAAAGTTCTGAGCACATTTCCAAAATTCTTTCACTAGTAGGAAGGCAATGTGCCTTCCGGGTATCATACATAGGGTAGGTACTTGAAACTTTAGGGACCCGGTAAAGTAACAGGATCCCGCGGGATAGTAGACAGTTAGCAGAGTTTCGGACTGGACGCGAATGAAACCCGCGCAGGACCATCTTTTAATCATTATAACTTGTTGTAGGCAAATTAGTTTCTTATCTGACATGTAAATATTGAAACATGTACATGTTATGTATTGAAAATGTGTGGATACGAGTATATCAAATTAATTTATTATGATTTGTTTGTACCTCGCAAAAAACGGTTAAATGGATTTGGATGAATGTCCACAGATCATAAGGCTACATCTTATCTTGAAAGTTCACAGCACGGGCATTCACTGTGGTATTATCGAATATTACGCGGACGAAGAAAATGTAGTAGACAAGTTTGATATGTCTTTGGGAAAAAAACGGTTAGGTATTTATGTGTCTGCGTCGTTTCTACATATACATATATACTTTACCGAAACGTACCTCTAAAAATAGGTAATTGTATATTAAATACCAAGGAGATAAAGCAATGTCTTATGTCATGGGTGGCGTTATTAGATCCTGAGCGCAGCGACAGAGATCTGAGTTAACTACAGAGCGTAGCGAGTTACGAGTGTGTGTGTGAAGTGAGTGAGTCCTGAGTGAAGCGAGAAGTTAAATAACCGCCAAATTGTAAAGATTGACTTCATTTCAGGTGTGAATACTCTTCTATTCAAACTACTTCACTCATAAAGCCCCCGACATAACTCCCGAGGTTCGCTCAGGAGTTAACTCTAGAGTTCTACGCTACGCTCAGTATCCAATATGCCGCCCATGACCGAAGACACTGCTTTATCCCCTTGGTGTACGAGCTGGTGCTTGGTGGAGCTTGGTGTGGAGTTAATGTGATTTCCTGAAAGAAGGAAATGCGTGTATCTATTATTGTATAACCTTAAAGTTAATGTTACGAATGCGGCTTCTCATCTGATTCCAAGGTTTTATTTCAATGTCATTCGACTACAGTATCCGTTAAGGGATAAGCACGTTACTAATCCTCCAACTATAAGTAACACAAAATGGAAAGTAAAGTTGATTCTAACCTATTTCAAACGCGTAAAGGCTTTGACCCTTTTAATTTTAAGGGCAGTCCTTTAATATTAAAAGAAGGGTTCTCTTGATGTACGTACGGTCAGGTGGAAGGTTTTCTGTGGGTGTGCGGCCAGCCAGAACGCTCGCATTGTGCAGATGTAATTTCACGCAGGATACTCGAGCCGGCCCGAATCATTGCGAGGGTACTAATTACGACCTTTGATGTCGAATACAGTAAAACCACCACTCAAGTAATTATCTAATCATTAGTAATTATGTGTGTGATATAATACCTACATTGAATATGGCTCTCAATAACGTTGCGTTCACTAAAAGTGAAAGTTTGTGGATGGATGGACAACTCTTTTACGCAAAAACTACTGGACGGATTATGATTAAATTTTGCACTGTTGTAGATTATATCTTACAATAACATGGCATCACAGACAACTATTATTTTATAATTGCGAAGTAAACTATCTGGGGACTTCACGGGAAGTCCACGAGGACGAAATCGCGGCCACATCCTAGTCAATGCACACACGAAAAAACTACACCATAATGCGCTATCCTAATTGGCAGCGGTCGTGCGACCATGGTCGTTCGACAGACGTCGCCCGATCAATACGAAACCTCAAAACCGCCAGTCGCACGACCACGGTCATACGACCGTTGCTAATTAGGACAGCGCCTCCAGGTAGGCCGCCTCCAGTATACAAGCAGACATACAATCTTGTCTTCGACACACGCTACATATAGATCAATTTGCAAGCGCACGTGAACTATTAACAAGTTAAGGCGAAGGCGCTCCTGCTCGCTCACTCCACTCACCCGGGTAACTTACCAATTACTTATCAATCACAGCGGAAACCGGCGGTGTAAACTCTTATTACGGTTCAGAAGTTCGCTGCCTGAATAGAACTTCAGCTAAGCTTTTGTATTACCGTTCTACGCAGTTACAGTCTCCGTCGCTATTCGCAATATTTACAATATTTGTACTACACATAGTAGTTCTGATCTAAATTAAATACCACCTACAATGTACAACATTGTCCCTACTACAGTTTTACAATAAATGATTTCTGATTTCTAATTTCATACCTATATCTTATTCGGTGATATCGTTCTGGCCTGTTGACCTGACACTGGATCTCAGTCTTAACAAAATATACTAAGGCTTTGGCTCCAAGTCTTTCAATAAAATATAGGTACTTACTCGTATAAAAGGAGCATCGGTTGCCTAGTAGTAAAGGTATCCGAGTCGCAAGCCAGAGGTATCAGGTTCGAATCCAACTGCCGCCATGTAGCAATAACTCTTTTTTGAGTTATGTAAATTAGTTGAACACTAACCGATGCCCTTACGGTGAGGGAAAACATCGTGATGAAACCTGCACATTCAGACGACAAAATGTGTAAACATGATCCAATATGGTCAGGTTCCCCTGGTAGTTGGGTAGCGGAGGTCAGATGGCAGTCGCTCCACGATAATTGCCTGATCTGCTAAATCGGGACGTGAGAGCACAACCGGGATATTAACGTCAAGACATATTTTTCTTTACTCGCATAAAAGGCTTCTGAGAATGTTTGTTTGAAAGAAATGTTTGGAATCTCTCCCGAGCGATGTTGGTTGCTTTTGATTTTAAGTTCACAAAATCAAGTATTCCACTGCAGTGAAACAATGCAGGTAGCAGAAACAGCGGTATCAAGCAGAAAAAATATTTTATAAGCTAAGACTACGTTTAAGTGTATTATTTAAATTTTAATAAAGTTAATAATAAAATAAAATAAATAAAGATAATTATCTATAGTCTGTGTGTATATCTTACTAAATGATTATACCTACACCGTTTTGTATGATACCGAATTGTATGTAACCTTTTATGAGTTGTTTTTGCTAAATATTAAATTTTAGTTTTTCCTAATGTTTGACCACTAAATAATGATTATTAACTTCAAACCATTTCATTTAAAGATATTCTGTTTGAAACTGTAGAATAATATTATATCTACTCTATTAACGAAACACCGGGGAAAATGAAACTTGTTCTGTCCCATCTGCTCCGGTGCCCCGAAGCCGGGGCCACTGGGGCAGAAAGGACTAATCCTGCGATTGAGGTATCACTAGATCAGATAGACCTAAGTCCTAACCGCTTGCGGTTGTTTGTTTCACATTAGTACGGTATCGGCTTTGCTGTTTGCCATTGCTAATTACAATCACAATGACGCTCCCGAACATTGGTCCATAAATCATTTGGGGCTCGTTTCGCATAACGCAGCCGCCGCCGCGGCTACGGCGGCCGTGCCCCAGTGACCCACATCCCCGTTCCCCGCCCTTGAACTCCCCAGCCCCCTCACCCGGACACTATCCCGTGACGTCAGAAATACCCCCGTCTCCCCACCCTGTTTTTTGTCTTAATTCTCCGTTTCGCAACAAAAGGCATAGTGTTGTGTAGTACTTGGGCGGAGCAACGTTGTTGATCATATTTGTTGAATTAGACCAGACTCTAATTGGGGACAGATCCATCAGAAGGTATTTTCGGGATAGTGTTGTAGAAATAATGATTCAGCCGAACAGTTTAACAGTGTATATTGAGATAATAAAGCGATATTACAATGAAAATAGAAAATAATAAAAGAGTAGGATGAATTTAGGATAATGACAGTAGCAGACGTAATGTGGAACTACCAAACTCTTGCGTCACTGGAAGACCCGCCACCACCCATAGCCATACCTCGACTGAAACTAGTGAGGTGCGCCATATGCGCACCCCTACAAATTATAGCAGTCCTTTCTGTACTCACACTAAAACCAGACTTCTTCACTCTTCTACGGATGGGCAGCTAGTTCCAGTTCTTTACTTTTCAATGTTCGTATGTAATGTATTCGTGGTGGTTGCGCGCCGAATATGACGTAATCATCATCCACCATTCAATTTTCCATTCATCAATTCAGCTATCCGCGATTTGACGCTTCGATCGACTTTGCGTTTCGGAGTCAATCGGAGTGTCCACACTTATGTCCGATTTGCTATAGATATATTTTTTAAAGACAAGATTAAAACAAGATGATGATGTACTCTAATTTGTGGTGGTTAAATTATTACCGCTTGTGGTGTTAATGCTGAAATCGCTGCGCCGGAACTTCGGCAGTTACGAGGGTAAAGTTCGTCGCGGCCCTATAAAATTTTATTGAAAACATGAATATCCGATCGGCTAGTAAAAGCATAGTAACAAAACAAAAGTTTACGTTCAGTCGTAAATCGTCGTAATTTTATTTTGTTGCTCACAGCGTGGTCGCTCTAAAAAGTTGGTAATTATTGTATTGGGAAATACGGTTAAAGGAAATATAATGGGAAATCTGTGACATTAGTAGGCCATTACGGACTTTTTATTGTTATTGTATCGTGTTCAATGGAATCCCATTCTAAGCCCGGTAAAAGCTAAATTGAGCTGTCAAGGTATATCTAGCTGGACAGTAGAGTGCAGTTCATAGCTGGCGCACAAATTTTCCATTCGGTTAGTACCTATGGCTCGCTCCACTTTTCCGGACCAGTGGCTCGGCCGGGCGCCGCAGTCGATCGTGGCTTTACGGCCGCACGGACCTTTGTACGAGTATGTATCGTGGGCCGATCGTTTCGAGATCTGTTCCAGGCAGGTATCGAAATCGACGGTTAGGTTAAGTTAGTGTTGTGCCACACAGCACAGAGGCAGCCTGTCAACTCAGGGTAGTGTCGACGTGTCGAAATGACATGCTAGGTGATAGCTTAGTTCAACGAGTGGAATACGACAAATGTACGACGTTTTAATTTATGAGATATTTCTGCATGTGTCCGACCGGTAGCTTAGGTTCAGCGACCAGTATTCTAAAATTTGAATCTTGAGTAGTTTTAATATTTGCTAAACTTATGTCTCAGACTAACATAATTGCTAGGATTTTTTATTTGAAATCGAACACAAAAATGTAACTAAATTAAATAAAACGACAGGTACCAAAGTGCTATTATAGCGCGGAGGCGAGGCGGAGGCAAATAAACTTTACGATGGCACTTAGGTACGACAGACTCAGCTCGTTTATTTGGACGTGAAACCATTTTTTTCAACTTTGTATTTTTGTAATGTAAGTACATCTAAATTAATGTACACTGTTGTGAAATTTGTTTAATAAATTTTCATAATAAAGTATAAAAAATATTGTGTGTTTAGAATTGGTGTTTACAACTGGCAACTGCATATAATTACGTATTAAAACGCTCGTGTCAAACTATTATCACACGAGGCGTAGCCGAGTACCAGAGATTCTCAAGTTTTAATACCTACTATTTAATTCCCGTTTAGGGTACTATTATTTAATTCCCCTTTAGGAATTCATCTTTACTATTTAGTCGTGATTGAAGTAACAGATATGTCATGGAAATTGTGTGTCTAGCCATTACCACAGAAAAAAAATACAACGTCTATTACGGTCCAAAACATACAACCTCAGTAGCAAATAGCTTAGTAATGGAATCCCGGCATACTTCGATATCCTATTGTTGACTATACGCCTACTCAACATTGAATCCACCAGCGCGAACAAAAAGCCTCCTCAAATTCCGTCAGAATATATAGCGGCTGTATATCACAGAAATATGTGGGTTGTTCCACATTTACCTGAGCTCTGCATTGTTGCGGACCCCAATACTGTCTCGTGCGAGTGGCGAGTGTGTAAAAGTGATAAAACTAGATAGTGAGTTGGAGTTGCCCTTGCTGGCTGGCGCGCTGCCAGCCGCCCCCGCGGCGGCCGCTCGCCCGCGAGATGAATTAGACTCGTCAGCCTGAGTTATCGTCGACAAATCGCCTCTGTTAGCCAATAACTACAGATACTGCTTGCTTATCATAACCGAAAACTCTCCAAGCGTCCTTATTTGCCAAGTCATGCATATTTGCAAGGTCCTCAGTGTTACTCTTTGGGTCGCCTATGTAGGTAGGTAGATCTTTTTTACATAGTAGTACAGATATTTCAACTCAGTTGTGCGCGCGGCCCTATGTTGGCCCTATGTACAAGGTTTACACATATACAGACACGTCACAATGACGCCACGCCATTTTGGCACGCCAAGTTGTCGCGTCACTGCCACATAAATGAAAGCTGTATATTTACAAGCGCACGCACACATAGCGCCGCGCGCACAACTGAGTTGAACTATCAATAACCGCTGGATGGGAATGAGTCGACTTTGCCGGCAACAGCTGGGTGTGTCCAGTATCCTGAGTGTTACTATTACGTTTGCGTTAAGTTTTAATTTTGTATGAAAATTTGACCTGCGCCTCTAGCGGAAAGTGACAGAAACAAAATATACGAGCATGCAAATTCTGCATGCTAGTGTATATGCTGCCAACATGACGATTTACTCATGTTTGCGTACGCTCACTTGGTCGAAAGTATAGTAAGAATTATACGACTTAATCAAAACGCTCATTTCGATTATGCTTACTCCCGGGTTGATGAAGCTTCTTAATTTATACATTTAAAACAATGAATAAGTTTTGTTTCATTTTATTCTGCAAGAGTAAAGAAGAGAACCAAATATCCTGGCGAGAAACCTCGTTTTACCGATGACGAAAATAGTTCCACCCAAGAAGTTTGTATTATTTCTATAGTCTCAGCAAAGAGTTTTATTACAAGTCAAAACAGTCTCTTTTTATTTATTTGTTCTTACAATAAAAAACAGAATATTTTATAGAGTATTTGCTAATTTTGCTTTTAAATGATGTTCAAAAAACATACGTTCAATTATTATCAACGCAAGCGCAGAATTTCGCTGGCCAAACATCAGTTACTTATGCGTTACGGTTGTGAAACTAATTTATCTGTAACATTTGTCAGTTACACTCGTAAAACTTGACTTCGAGTGAGAGAGAACGCAGTCGATACGTTCAGAACCTAAATAAAAATTACTATTGATAATAATATCAATAGTAATTTTTTATTCCAAATCTTTTTCGCTGAAGGCGCTGTTCATAGGAAAAAACGGATCGAAGGTAGTTAGCTCGATTAACGTGATCGAAGAGTAATCGAATTTTAAAAGTTTTTTTTTGTATGGCCAGGTCCATGTCCAAGTTCAAGTCCTTGTTCTGGTCTCGGTAATTTAGACTAAGGTAATCTACGAAAGAAACATGGAGAAGAAAAAATAAGTGTAGCAAGTCATCAATGAGAATGGAAATTACGCTCCTGGTAAAATTCAGCAATAGAGAAAAACGGGAATAGAAATTACGCTACGGGTAAATAAAGTATTGGTAACACATACGAATGGTGAAATACATAAACGAAAACAAACCCGAGTGGGGAAAAACGCGCATAAAACGGAACCAGAAATACTGGGTAAAATAATATTGGCTAATTAATCTATACAGTCGCCGCGAATGCGTTGTTTTAGCAACGTTTCGGGCGCTGCACTGCGCGCGCGCAATTGCTGCATCAGCACGCGAGCGACACGGTGCATTTCATCGTACGAAACAAATGAAGATGTGTACGCGTGCGGCGGGTTTGTTCATAATTCGTCATCTTCCCGATTGGTCACATTCTAAACTGGTCACGCCTAAACTGGTTCGAATTGGTAATTTTCTAGATTTGTCACATTCCAGACTCGTCATACCTACTCCAAATTCGCCATATCATGTACTTTCGCCTGCATGGAGATTGCTATCCGAACAATTTTTGAAAGTTTCTCAAAACTAGATTTTTAAACTGTTTTATTTAGCTTCTCCGCTCAAGTTAATCCTTTTTATACAAATTTTTACTCACATTTATTGTTATTTATTACAAGGAAATAGAAATGCCATGCATACGACTTACGCACACCCGAAAGTTAGTCACAATAACTTTGCACTCAGCTGTGAGCTGTAAACTGTGACAACATCGAGCTGCGCTTTCGCGTCGCCCGGAACGAAGTTCAATGAAGCATTTATTTACCGAATGCTAATTGATTAAACGGGCGGCGGCGCTCGCGCGGGCCCTGCTAATTGGGGCGAAATTAATTTCCTGCGCGTCTGCTTATTTACACCCGCGCCGGCACACAGCGTGTGCTCACCTTGCCTTTGTCACTGTGAGAGGTTAATTCGGTTTGTTCAGAGTCGGAACACTCGGAACTAGCGAGAAACCCTCCGCGATTAATGGAGCCTTTCGTACTTCATCACCATCACAGCCCATAACAGTCCACTGCAGGACTTAGGGTCTCTCCCATGGAAGGGGAGGTTATTGCCATAATCTCCTCGCTCGGCAGGCCGGTTGGGGATCGCAGTGTAATAAATATAACAATGGAAAACGCTGCTGCCCATTTTCCTGTCTACAGAGAATCTAGATTTTTTGCCTCGAAAACATTAGTCGCCTTGTACGACACCCACGAGTGTAAAGGGTTGATGCTATTTTACTCTGCCGGACACCACACGGCTTTGTCGCTTGTGAGAGGTTAATTCGGATTGTTCGTCAGAATTGCTAACGAGGAACCCTTCGCGATTTATGGAGCCTTTCGTACTTACTTACAAATAAAATAAGTAACAGGTAGCAAAAGCGACATCAAAGTTATTGAGGAGTTCAGGATACTGTTATTGGCTACACGCACGAAGGTTTATTGTAGATTAAAACTTTACTGTGGCCATGTGGCAAGCAGAAGAGATTAGGTATAGCGTTACCTCCATTGACGGTTGCCGGTCATTGGCACATAGGTACCTCCGTCAGAAAACTAAACTAAACTCCGTTAGCTAATTTGAATTTCGAACGTTAAATTTTGTTCGTAAACGATTTTCCCATTCACTATATACATATAACTTTTACACATGTATTTATATCATTGCTAACTCTATGATAGTCTTCTGTATTATGGGATACATCGATTTATCGAACAAGAAAGTTTAGTGACGGTCGTTTCCGGCTGTATTGTGGGCTCGCCTATTTCCCGCGCTTCCGCCCGCCCCAGCCACGATGTCGATGGCATGTACAGTAACTATTATTTTTCTAAATGGAACGAAGTTATCTTTTTTTTTTTCTATATTTTTCTACTAACTGACCCAGCGCGACTAACCTTACCCTACTCTATTCTACCCTTAGTCCTACCTTACGCCTACCCTACTCCTACCCTACTCTACCCTTACCCTACCCCTACCCTACTCTACCCTTACCCCACTCCAACCCTAACTTACTCTACCTAGAGGTAGACCCCATCCCTTTTTTTTTTTTTGGTTACGTGGAGAAAACTTGCTATCCAGGTACCCAGCCCCTCGGGGGAAGAGCTGGGTTATGTGGGACTTCTACCCACTAAAAACTCCACGGTGGTCCACCTCGGTGCAGTTGGATGGGCTCCGGGATCTCAATAGAACGCAACCGGAGCCCTTCTAACACCGCGCCCGAAGGCCCATCGCGAGGCAGGTTGTGTACTGTCCAAACCTGTCTCTACACCGTTCCGGTGTGTATCGGCTTGATGACCACCCCAAGCCGATACCGTCCCCGGAGTCATTTGGTCGGACATTGTAGCACCCACCACAAATGTCCGCAACTCCGATGACCCCCTTTAGTCGCCTCTTACGACAGGCGGGGAAGACCGTAGCTCTATTCTTAGCCGGAGCTACACGGCTCGGGCACACTGGAGCTTACACTTCAGTGTACCCCCTCCCGTCAACAGAGGTTGTCAGCAACCCTGTCGTGGACTGACGCACATCAGAGACTCCGCTACTAGTCGGAGTTCTTCGTCGTCGTCGTCGTCTCGCGGGGTCCACGCGCTCGCGTTCCCGCTCCGCTGACTCCTTCTGGACCATGACGGTCTCGCAGAAGGTGCTAACGGCCTCCCAGGCTACAGCACTTCCCAGCATTGCAGCGACTACTGCAGGCAGGGAGAGGTCTGAGCCGATTTCTTGGACTAGGTCGCTTCGCGCACAAAGCCAAGCAGGGCACTCCTCTAGCGTGTGCTGCGCCGAGTCCTGGTCCGAACCGCAATGGTGACACTGTGGTGTCTGTTCCCTCCCTATTCGGTTGAGATATTCACCGAAACAGCCATGTCCGGTGAGTATCTGGGTCATGTGGAAAGTCACCCGACCTTTCCTATCCAACCATGTTTGAAAATATGGCAAGACGGCTCCAATGAACCGCTGCCGAACACCACGCGGCTCATGGAGACGCTCGCGCCAGCGGTTTATAGCGCGCCTGTGTTCCCTCACCCTTATTTCTTCGCTAGTAGCGGATCCACCACTTTGGCGAAGGATACGGTAGATTCTCGCATCCATATCAGCCAAGATATCGAGAGATAGAAAGCGCGCCAGCACAGTTGCCGCCTCGTACGAAATCGTCCGGTATCCCCGTGCGACCCTGATGGCAATGCGTCGCTGCATAGCGTTGAATTTGGTCTCGCGGCGCCGAGCGCCTGACAGTCGATCTGACCATACTGGCGCCCCATAAAGCGCAATGGATCGCACTACACCCGCATAGAGACGGCGAAGTCCTTCCTGCGGTCCCTCTAGATTCGGTAGCAGTCCATGCAGAGCACCCGCTACTTTTTCAATCCGGGGAACCAGGCGGTCAAAATGATCTATGTAAGACCACCATCCGTCTAATACTAGGCCCAGATATTTCATAGTTTGCTCTATCTGGACCTCAGCTTCTCCTACCCGCACCACAGAAACAGGAGAGCTCTCTCGCCGAGGGAGTCCGTGGAACCATAGCGCCTCTGTTTTGTGAGGCGCAATTGCCCCCAAGACCCCATCCCTACTATGACCACACTTATATTAAAGCAAAGAAAAAAAATTATTATAATTTTTTAAGCCATTTTTGAGATTTAGCGAGACTAACGAACAGCAATTAATTTTTATATATAGTGATATACGATAAACAATGGAAACGCAAATAAATTATTTTATTACATTTCACAGCGTTGTTGATTTTCTACTCTACCTGTGACTCTACTTTGTCACCTATTGGAGCCGATTACCACCCCCTGACGGTATATTATTAACCTATTATCTAAATTAAATAGACCAAAACCGCACAAAGTCAGAACTTCTTAATTAATCTGAAAAACCTAAGGACCAGCAAAGGTCTGGGTGTACCTTAGATCTCTAGGTATAGGTAAATCCCCAATGTCACTTGGTAGCTGTGTTGATCTTAATCCACTCAATCGCTATTTCTCTTCGCCACCTGTTACCTTAGACCCAAATATAAAGGCTTGTACTATAGCGCAGGTAAATAGTAAGTCACTCCCTCTGAGTACCTCTTTTTCCTTTAAATCTGTCACGGAGAAGGATGTTAAGAAGCATATACTTTCTATTACTTCTACTGGAGTGGGCAGCGACAACCTCTGTCCTCGTATGATATCCCTCCTACTCCCTGAACTCTTACCAATTCTCTGTCATATTTTCAACCATTCACTGGCAACGAGTTCTTTCCCGTCGGCTTGGAAACTTGCCGACGTTATCCCACTTCCAAAGATCTCCAATCCTTCTTCCTTTTCTGATTTCCGTCCCATATCCGTGCTACCATTCCTCTCCAAGGTCCTTGAACACATCATCCATTGTTAGCTCACTGAGTACCTGTCTTCAAACTGTCTACTTTCCACTTTCCAATCTGGCTTTCGACCAGGTCACAGTACCGTCACAGCACTGCTAAAAGTCACCGATGACATCCGTCTTGCGATGGAGGATAAGTGTTTAACAATTCTGACTTTGCTCCATTTTAGCAGTGCTTTTAATTCTGTAGACTTTGATGTTCTTCTTGCTATTCTTCGCTCTCTTAATATCTCTCCTTCCGTGATAACATGGTTTGACTCATATCTGCGAGGTCGCTTGCAGCGGGTCCGCTCTGATGAGGTTTTCTCGGAATGGTGTGGTTTAGCTGCAGGTGTACCGCAAGGTGGATTTCTGTCCCCTCTGTTTTTCTCGATTTTTATCAATACGGTTACCTCTGTCATCCTCTCCAAGTACCATCTCTATGCTGACGACTTGCAAGTTTACCGCCATTTTAGAATCACTGACATCGAGGATGCTTTTAGTTGTATTAACGATGACTTAAAGCGCATTTGTTCCTGGGTCAAGTCTTATGGTCTGTTGGTAAACCCGAAGAAGTCTCAGGTTATGCTTATAGGTAGCCCGTATATGTGTCGTCGGCTTGGGTCGGACACGGTTATTCCCCAAATATGTTACGATGGAATTTCCATTCCACTCAGCAAAAAAGCAAAAAATCTAGGTTTGATTTTAGAGCCCAATTTGTCCTGGGTGTCTCAGGTCAATGAGGTCAGTAAGAAGATGCATTTTTCGTTCCACTCTATCAAACATCTCCCAAGTTTTCTGCCATTGAAAACTAAAATCTCTCTTGCTTAAACTCTTCTTCTTCCTCTTCTAGACTATGCAGACTGTTGCTATCTGGATGCCACTGAGGAGCTTTTAAACAAGCTAGAGCGACTCCAAAACTTGTGCATACGCTTTATTTTTGCTTTCGCAAATACGACCATGTCTTAATATATCGATCCCAACTCAAGTGGCTCCCAGTTCGACTACGTAGGAATGCTCACATCCTTTCCACTCTTTATAATATCCTTTATAACCCGTCCGCTCCTTTATATCTCTCTGAACGGTTTCACTTCTCCCGTCCACTAGACAAACCTTGTCGTCCCAGTGTACGAACCTCGTTAGCAATAGCTCCTCACCATTCCGATTTCTATTCCTACTCCTTCACTGTTCATGCTGCAAGGTTGTGGAACTCTCTGCCGTATGAAATACGTGATAGTAAATCTGTCAGTATTTTTAAGAAACGTGTAAAAGAGCACTATCTCTCTCTTGGTTCCTGAAAATGCAGGATACAATGCCTATAGATAATTTGTAGGTATTTATGTATTTTATGTATTAGTATAAGATGTAGTTTACTATGTGTGTGTATGTATATTTAGTTATATATTGTGCATGTCTGATCTGCGACTACTTATCACATATCTCTTTGATAGGCCTGCTGGAAGAGATTTCTTTAAGAAATAAGCAGCGCCTGTTGTGTCATCTATAACTATGTATTTTTCCTCAAACTTTCATGTGTACAATAAACTGAAAATAAATAAATAGACGATATAGAATTCGTAGAATTCATCGTGTGTCCATCAATTATCACGAAAATTAACCAACCGCATACACAAAGACATGGTACTAGCCACATAATGTACTTGTGTCTGCAGATAATTGTAGCTCCAACCCCAGTTCTTACGTAGTCCCATTTCAGAGTTCCGAGTAGTTCTGCACTCCCAAGTCAGGGAACTCATTAAAGTAACGAGCTGATGTAGCTCGGGCGAGTCTCGAGCTGAACGTGAGTCGCCGCTGAATATCGCTGCATGTGGAAACTGGGAACTTATAACAAATTGTCCAAGCTGCAACTTCATAAATATTCCAATGGTGTTAGTGGGTGTCTGGGGGCCCGCCTGCATGCATTTGGGATATTGTGTCGTGTCTATGTTTAGATAAGAAACGATAAATTGGATTGTAAGAAAAATAGGTACTACAAAGAATGCTGCTTAAAATACGTTTTTCATACTTAACAGGCTATATAGGTAACTTTATTTTTCCATTCTTTCAAGGGTTTGACGTTTTATGTTTGTGCAATTGGCCGTTAGTAAATGCATCCAAATGAGCGTGAAAGGGATTTGTACGTGTTAATAATATAAAACAAAGCAATGGAACAGAAAAATAATAAAATCACAAAACAATCTAGCGCAGAATTGTTTTTTTAGATGTTTATTTTTTAAATTAGATGTTAGGTGCTTTATTTTATACCATTAAGCTATATAAAGCTATTTGAATACATTTACTAAGAGTATAAACTAAAACTAAGAGTAAACTAAGAGTATTCAATTACTAAACAAACAAAAGAATGAAATAATAGAAAAAAAAATAGTATGGAAATCAAACCTCTTTAAACTAACCCAATTAAAATACCACCGCTAAAGCCAGTTTACACCAACATGGATTGGATTGCGTTTTGAACCTCTTTCAGTGGATGAGATTTCTCTAAGCTTTTTGAGTTGTTTGTCAAAACTAGACGATTTATGTTACGCTGACCATCAACGGCAGGCGGAGCTGATTTGTCCTCAGCATATACGGTCAAGTAAGCACTCGATAACCAACTCATTGCGCAATATTTCACTGGCTCATAAATAATTTAACTAATAATTGTATTGTACATCCAGGATTTCTGTTGGTATGACTTGACAATGCAATCCGTTTTGGCTCTTAAAAGTTGGGATAATCATAACAGAAGTAGGTACATTAAAGCAATGAAGCACAGACCTCGATGTCTGGGGGAGGGATAAGAGGGTAATCTAAAAATAACTGAAATAATGAATGTGCGAGGGCAGCGAGTTCGGAATATTTTTTTTATTTTTGTCCCTTAAAGCGTGGTACTTATTTGTCACCTTATTTAGTATATAGTAGGTGTAACGCTGCTGTCTAGAACAAAAGTGAACATTAGGTATTGTTGCAAACATACAGAAATAAACAAAGAGCGAGCGCAGCGAGATCGAACGTCTTGGAATTTTGGCTACCTAAATTGAAAGAATTTGTGCCTTCTAGGTAAAAACTAAACTAGAATATAATAGCTGGGCACCGTTAATACAATAGTTAACTTCGTTAGTTACGTACCAAACGTTTAACGAAGTTAACTTTTTTTGTAACGTAATCCGTTACAAAAAAAGTTAGATTCGTTAAACGTTAGGTACTTCTCGGAAGCTTTAACGAAAATCCGTTACTCCATTAACGCGTGATAGAAATTTGAATTTTTAATTGTTAACTAATTAAAAAATATTGTTGGTTTGGGTTCTAAAAGTTAACAGGTGATGAACAAAAAAATAGAAGCGTTTCTAACTAGAGCGTGTAATTCAGACCGAAATAGAGTCTGGCAATATCTGGTATAATATGCATATTCCCCTTTATGAACATTAATATGTTAAAGTGCTCGTCTGAGAGCGAGGCTCGTTTCGGTGCCCGTTCTACTGCAGCGCTTGTGGATAGAGTGTTTTTTGTAAATCATACGATAGGCAAACAGGCAGCTGGCCACCTGATGGACCTGATGGTGATGGCTGTAGTCACCGCTACCTATAGACATTAGTAACACCAGGGGTATCGCCAAGGCATTGTACACCTTTATAGGAATAAATACGTTGCTCTGGTAGCAAACAGGCAAATGTATCCACTGCAAAAGCCACTGTATCTCCACCCCATGGAGCATTGGAAACCATACTCACCGGCAGGAACACAATACTTTTTAAAATAGCTTTGTTGGGCTGCGGTATTCTGTAAGGTTGAGTTAGTTTCAAGGCCAGGCTCCAATTCGATCAGAATAGCCCGTTATTCCCTACCCCTTTCAAAATAAACTCAATAATACCTCTCCCAAGCTATATTTAATAAACAGATTTATTAATAACTGTTTCCGAGGAATAATGCCGCTTCGTTGAACGAGTTTGCTTTCATGTCTAGCCAAATTTTGACGAGACGAGACCGCGGCGCAGTCAGTGCGTAAATAGTTGGTACTGTTTTAACGATTAACGGACTTGAGGCAAGTTAACGGATGTTAACGAGTTCGTTAAATATTTTTCAAATTAATCCGCTAGTAGAAATGTGAGCTTCGATAATTTGCGATTAAAGGATTAACGGTCTTGTGTTCAGCTCTGAGTATATCTAATACGTGGGGCGGAGGCCCCTAGGTGATGCGATTGTCCGTAGGCAGTTGCTTACTCTGCCTTGTGGATAATCTGCCGCTGACGTACAATAATCTGTACAGTTGGTCCCACGGACGTAGGTTCTAACTAAAGATAGTTTGTATATCCATGGGTTAACCACGCGGGTCGGGGATATTATGGTTTGGTAATCTGTGGTTTATGACGCCGCTGTGCCACAAAATACATGAAACGCAGCTGTCCAATACTAGGCTGGTCCGAAAGTTTTTAGCCAGCGGCATGTTATATACATCCTATTGTTATAATTTTGGTATCTTTAAAGGAAAACTTTATCACGAATTCCTTGACCAAAAATCACTGGCCGGAAACTTTGAGTTATTTTTTTAACGATTATTAAAAGTAACATGTCTGCTATATATCAACCCCTACGACGGTGGTAACGCAGGAAGCATTTTGTTGTAAGATGTATTAAGATTATAAATATGGGATAACGTTTATAGGATCACATGAAATTTTATCAGCCCCTGTGGTGAATTGTTCCTTGCCTATACCATTGTCGTTTGTTGATTTTATAACTTTAAACGAGGTCAGAGCGACCTGAAACATAAACCTAGACCAGGGCAGCCGCTAAAGTCAGTCACTCCAGAAAACGTCATCAGGGTATAGTCGCTGATAAAAGAAATTCAGAGAAATATAGTTTTAAACCCATGTAGTTTCCATTATTTTTACGGACCATAGAAATTATGTATCATGAATTGGCACAAGTAACTTTCTGCTCTTCTTTGAGAAAGTGGGCCATTATTCGACATGTATCTCGAATCCTAGCCTTAGAAAGTTCACGTAAAATGATGGAAACTACCTGGAATCTAATCCTAATTTCATCCTGAATATTATGCTTGTTAAAGTTGTGACATTTCTCTAATAACGACTTTACCCTTATGACGTTTTCTGAAGTGACGGCAGTTGGCGGTTGCCTTAATCTGGGTTCAAGTTTGAGGTCGCCCTGACCACGTTTAAACCAAATAAATGACAACAGCATGTGATAGGGGCAATTCACTAAATGCGCTGATTAAATTTTCAATATATTTTTTTCTACGATAACCCTAATAATATAATCATAATACATCTGCCACAAAATGCTTCCCATATTAATTTTTCAAAGAAGCAAACTTGGACACGCACAGCCAGCACTTGCAACATATTGAAAATAAATTTAATTCAGAGTCATCATCATCAGCTTGGCCGGTCCTGGCCTCAGTCAGGGTCCGCTTGTTTAGTAGGTACGTAAGAAATATTTTCACCTTTAAGTCGACGATAATCTGGTCCCGTTATTTCACCGACTAACGAAGCCGATGCTGGCTAATCCTTACCTTATCATAAATTGGGCCGGGCCCTGGTGTTTGGTTAATAGCTTACTTCGCCAAGGTTAGCTGTTTGCAGTCAAATAGCTTTTTATTTTTCTACGATCCGTGCCAACTTAATGAGCACTCGCCGGATTGGACTTGTTAATTAGTGCTACGGCCGCGTCGATGCTGACCTACATTTAAATTTGGAACGGTTTTAGCTTGGAATTCTAATGCTTCCTTGAGCATACACGAACAGCCTATTAAATGTGTGCGCTAATACTCGTATTTCCATTTTTATGGTCACATATAGAACAAATTGTAATTTCAAAGAGAAAATTTGCTGCAATTTCAGTTGAACCTTTGCCAAAAATAAATTATTTAGTCGTGGGCGAATATGTATTGAGGTAGCTCTGATCTTGAAAAGTCAACTGCATGATATTTATGAACTTACATTGAATAGGAAGCTTATGGGTCTTTGTTCATTAAAGATGTTATGAATGTACTTGAAGCTTTTGTATTTTCATTCAATGCAATATGGATACCTTTTTCTGTCAGCAATAATTTGATCTCTATGAATCAATCAACCTATTAATCAAACACTAAACTAATGTTTGTGGTGTCCGGTAGAGTAGCATTGCGCCAACCCTCCGTTTAACCCAAAAAATAGTCAGCTCTCCTAACCTTCCCATCTAGACTATAGGAGTACATTGCAATGAAACTAACCTGTATCCTTTCGCCTACAGTGGTCGGGGCTACCCCCGGCATGAGGTCGGGGGAGGGCGGCGAGGGCTCGGAGCTGGCCGAGCTGGGCGCGCGCTGGCCGGCGCCGTACGCGCAGGGCTACTGGCCGCGCTCCGCCACTCCGCAGCACCCGCCCGCGCATCACCTCGCCCGACACTCGCGCTCGCAGCAGGTAAAGGGATTAGATAGCTGATCTCTAGTAATACAGTATTTATATTGTTAGAGGGCAGTGGATTAGATGGATAAGGCTCATGCGCCGCACGAGAAAATAAGTTAAATTTTTGTATCACGCCTTTTCCAAAGAGGAGCGACGCGAAACATATTATAAATGAAACAAAAATTGATCTTATTCTATGAGCAATACATTCCATTCTGACATGTGTAGGATCTTGCCCTGACTAATGGTAGTGTCATTCGGTGTCGAATGTACTTACTGTTTTTAGAACTCCTGTTCAAACAACTGTTCAGCACGTTGACACTTTTATTTTAATTTTTTATACATATAATTGGTATATTCTTGGGTTTGGCCCTTCAGGCTCTGATTGCTCATCATCCTTGCCTGGAAAATTAGTTAATACTGTAAATTGTAACTACGTTCTACAAATATTTTGATTCGAATCGAACTCGATTAAAGTATTTTGTTTTGGGGAAATGATCTCTCGTTTCCTAAATATCCAATTGGTAAAAGTAAATATGGTTTTTGGACAAATACAAGGGTATTGGGGTGTGTGTCTGGATTCTTACCGCTAACACTTCTTGTTTTCCTGTTGTCTAGAATCCAGGTAGACCCCCATGCCACGGGGGTCATTTTTCCATCACATTAGAGTGTTTATTTCGTGGCATATATTTGATTTTGTACATAAAATATCACATTTTCCAAATTAATGTTAACCTTTTATTATTTTATTCTTTGTACGTCATATGTTGTCATGCGGACACAGTTCATAGTCGGCGGAGATTTTAATCTTTTTTGTGCTTCCCTTATTCTAGATAATTGCTGGATCCAATTCTTCATCATGTCTTCATGAATTATTTCCTTGGCTGCCAAACACGAGGTCGTCCGAAAATTAATATCGACCACTTCGGGAACTGGCTGGTTGACTATGACTATGGTTGAGTACTGGCCATCAAGACTACATTTTCTTTAGTTCCAAATCGTTCTCGAACGTGTTTAAGAAAAGACCCGAGCCTGCGATAGAGAGTGCAGCTGATGAGTGGGCACAGTTCTCCCAGCCTTCGAACTAGAAGGTGGATCAGTATCATAGCTAAAAGAAGCTATATTCAGAAACTAAACGAAATACAAGTGACCGGTCAAAATATGCACGTGGCTGCATAAATCAATATCTTCGAAATTCTCTAACTAATCAGTCTGTCGGGTCAATCTGCAATCTGTACTTCTTCGGCCAGGAGTGAACTCAGTGATCCAGCCTGGACATAGGTTGTGTGGAGTGGACTTTCGTAGGAACTTTCGTGCCTAACCTTTTAAATTCCTTTTATAAATTTCTTGTTATTGTACTTTGTAGTTTTTGGACTGATCGTATATAAACCCATTACCCTGAAAATTTGTTGTTTCCTTATTAACTGAACCTGGCACTGTCCGTAGGACAGTGTTACGTTCCACATGCTCTTAAGTATTTTGATTCTAAATTTAGTCTACTGAATTTACCCAGGTGTAATAAGTGCCTAAGTAGTGGACTCATTTTGCGTTGTCGTATAAGACAAACCGAACTGGCACGATGAAACTGTGAAATTGAATGCAGGCAACCGAAATAACGCAACTTAAAACTCGGAAAACTACGTTCAACTTGAATAAGACTAATATTTTCTTTGTCAATGTACTACGCACTACTAACACATATAACAAAGGAGATTGCAATTAAATTATAACTTTTTTTAAAACCTAATTTATTTATATATCGAATTCTTATAGCCAAAAAAGAAACAAAAAAGTGTCGATATCTTTTGTACATTCGCGAAATGCAAGCGCTACACGCGCGCTTTTCCGTGCTTAACAATGAAATTCAAACGTGAGCATTTTCATGCAATAATGTTATATGATAAAGTTGGTTTAAATGAAAGCGAGTGTCATATTAGGTTGTTATCCGCTTTTGACAACCTCGCACCATCCTGTGCAAATATTTTTATGATGATGATGGTTTTCTCAATTAAATCAAGAAAACATTACCATGAAAGATGAAGACGGAAGTGGTCGTCCTGCGAGTTACGACTTCAGTAACGGATGCAAACATCGAGGCTGTAAAAAAATGTTATACGAAGACCCAAAAACGACCTACAAGCAGATAGAAGAAAGTCTTAAAATATTACCGCTGACCTTTCTTGAAATTTTACACCGTCCCCTACAAATCAGGAAACTTGGATCGCGTTAGGTTCCTCATGTACAGACTGCTGAACAAACACAAGCTCGCGTGACATGATGCAAGGAAAAGATTGTAAAATTAAAAAATGGAGAAGGACGGAATATATTTATTAGAAAAAACTGAAGATGAAAGTTGGGTTTATCAATATAATCCACAAACAAAGCAGCAGTTAATGGCTTTTGTGTGAAATACCTCCCAGGAAATTTAAACGAGGATGCAGTGTGGGCAAGAAAATTGTCGCAACATTCACTCAAAAAACTGTAAATGCCAGAGTGCCCATTGCACTCTGTGTTTTTAACAACGATATTCGGCGTGTTAAATAAAAAACGTCTTAAAACGGGTTTGAGAGGGTTCTATTTGTATTATGACAATGCATCGTCCCACAAAGCAAACCTTACACAATCATTTTAAAGAACACTAATATTCAAGAATTAACTGAGCTCCGTGTAACTTCTTTCTTTTTCCAACAGTTAAACTAGGACTCCTTTAAATTTAATTTAATTTGATAGCGCTGAGGACGCTCGGAATGCTTTTACAGCTGCAGTTGAGAACATCTTCAAATCTAAGACTATCGCTAGTGCTTCAATTCTTGGTTTAGACAGATGAATCGCTGTATAGAGACCGTTGGAGAGTATTTTGTAAAATTTTATTTTTTTCTTAACATTTCTTTTGTATCTCAAAACTTCCTAGTCATCTTACGTACATTAGTAATTAAGCTGCCCGTTCACTGCATTGCTATCGGCTGGTACGAAACATCTATTTACAGAATATCTACAGGACGCAATGCAATAGCATTTTTGGATCAACATTTTCATAGCAGTCTCAGATGCAGACATATTCTTTCTTTCGTCTCGAGGCGATGGGATACGAATGGCGCATTGACTGCGAGAGACCTCATCGTCAGAAATCCCAGAATTCGTCACGTATTTACCTATTGATCCAGTGCACACAGTTGCACTGTATTCCATACAGAGCAAGATATCCGTCCGTATGTGCCAATTTTGATGTAGTGTAAGCAAATAATACCTACTATGTATAAAAAGACAGTAGAAACAATAAATAAAAAGACAGTTGTTGAATACAATGTTTGCACATCTTAGGTTTCGGAAAAAAGTTTACGTCTACCAGTGACTGTGTTATAAAACTTAAACAAGGAAGTCAAAATAAATACTTAAGGAAAAGAATTTTAAGTAGGTTCCGTGCTTGCGTGCGGAAGCTAGTAGCTAGGAGCGTAACGCATGCCGCGTAGCAGTAGGTACCTACATGTAATAGTAATTTTAGTCTGACGTACAAAACATAATTAGTCGTTGAAAAAGTTATATTTAGATATGCTGAGTCATAACATATTTGAGGGTACATAAAGGATAAAAAAGCAGTAATATTTAGTAGTCCAACAAATTCTTCATTTAACTCCTCTACTTTCCTTTTGTGCGACTACAATAGCATCGCTAGAACAACTTCACCCCGCTCGATTATGAAAGTCGTTAATAAGATTGGATCTTAAGTTTGCTCACGTACCCCCACAAATCAATATGCAAAATGGAAGCTGCAAACAGGGGACGATCGGCGTCGCTATATTCTAAATGCAAAATGAATTACAGCTTATTAACATAGACTAGAAGCTGGTTATTATTATGTGCACGTTTCCCTGCAGGCGCTCTAGAATCGGAGCAGTAATTTACATATCACGCTATTTGTGACAAACTAGAATGGACTCCAACGCAATCAGTTTTTTTTTTCTTTTTTTTTTTTTTAATTTAGGACAACCAACAAGACTAACACTAACAAAGTTATAGCATCTTATAGCTAACAATATAGTTTATTTCTAAATGCAGCCTTAATTATAGGTTACCACGACATTTAATATAGACAACATCGTTTCACATACTACTTAACGTAGGTTATTGTTGAACTTTAAGACCAAGTACTCTAAAGTGAGAAAGCCGATCTTGATATGATGGTAATAGCTTAGCCTTATAGTGTTGATAACTGAGATGCCACAAGAATCGTCTTTGTACTCCTTCAAGGCGCTTCACATGCACTTCATAGAAAGGAGACCAAATTTGACTGCAGTACTCGAGACCCAAGCGGACAAGGGCATTGAATACAATAATTTTTGTTTTAGGTTTGTGGAACTCCTTGCAGTTTCTTGTAACAAAACCTAACATTTTAAGCCCCCTCGGGGCTAATCGGATAGGCGGTTAAGGTCTTCTTGGAGCAAAGCAGCGTCATCAGGAGAATTTACAACTTTAGCCAATTTCAAATCATTCGCATAAAGAAAATAAGCAGAATGCTTAAATTCCTTGACAACATCGTTTATGAAAATGTTAAAGAAAATAGGTCCAATATGACATCTCTGGGGAACACCTGATGAGGCAAAAAATGGAGAGTTAGAGCAGAAACCACTGATAACAACCCTCGATGAGCGATCAGAGAGATAAGAAGCACACCAATCAAGCAAGGCACCAGTAAAGCCACAACAGGAAAGTTTGTTCAGTAATAGTCCGTGGTCAACTGTGTCGAAAGCTTTACTAAAGTCTGTGTAGACAGTGTCAACTGCTATGCGAGAATCGACTGCTTCCGATACATAATCAATGAAACAAGCCAGATTAGTAGTGGTGGAGCGAGTCTTCATAAAGCCAAACTGGAAAGGTGAAATAATATGTTTTATTTGCCAATTCAATATCAATATCTACCTTTTCCCTACCTTCCTCTTTTTCATGGAAGCTTTTAATTAATAGAGGTTGATATTCCGTATATGACCGTACGCATGCACTAACCGATGCCGAATGTATAGCAGCACGCCATGCAAAAAAGCGTACTATTTGCGTTAGTTTTAAATGTCGCCGTGTAATACCAGACAGTATGGATGTGGACACAGTTCTATAGATAATGGTGTGATGTCATACATAGCAAACCTGGCTCCTGGCTCTGGTTATAGGTCGTATATATACCGGGATGTAACAATGTACGATGAATTACACCTGGCTAAGTTCAGACGACTAAATTTAGAAGCAAAATACGTGAGAGCAAGTCAAAGTGGAATGTATTGCTTATAGAATAAGGTCCATTTTTGTATCACTTATATTAAGTTTTGCGTCGCTCTGCTTTTCAAAAGGCGTGATACAAAAATGGACCTTATCCTATGCACCATACATTCCACTTTGATTTTCTCTCACGCTTTTTGCTCCTGAATTTAGGATGATGAATTTAGTCAAATGTAATGCTCATTATCCACAACTCACAGATCAAACTTCCACACACTTACACACACTCACCGCACCATCAAGTTGTTACCTGGGCATAGGATCCCGGCTGCGCCGTGTCACGTGTAAATCAAAGACCGGTTGAGCTTAAACTGAATATTTATTAATCTAAAAAGTTAACTACTACCTACATACATACCTACACACGCAGAGGTTGCAGGACAACCGGCACACGAGTTTCGAGGCGGAGGATGCGCGGGCGCGCGCGCGCGGCGGCGTCTACTACTCCCCGCCGGGGACCTCGTACACCATCGTGGAGCGGCCGGCGTCTTCCCATGGCCACCACACTTCGTACTCTCAGCACTATCCGGGGAAGCTCTCCCGGACGCCGTACCTCGGCTCTTCCAATATAGCCAATAGCGCTGGTGAGTAGACCTTGAGAGAGAGAGAGAGGCAACTTTCTGTTTTTGTTGATAATATATTTTACCTGAAGGTGATTTGTTTTTTTATTTGTTGCTGAATAATAATAAATCTATATACATAGTGTAAAACAAAGTTGCTTCTCGTCGTATGTCCCTATGTAAATCCGCTTACATCTATTAAACTATGTAACGCATTTTAACGCGGTTTTCAACAATAGATAGAGCAATTCAAAAGGAAGGTTTATAAGTAAGAAAAAAGGGTAGGTAGGGGTAAAGTAGGAGTACCTAGGCGAACGAAGTAGCGCCAAGTCTACTAGTAAGTCATAAAGTAAAAAGTTGAATATTGCTAGTTTTATGATAACCTTAATGCATTGAATTACCAGGACCATGGGTAAAGACAGATCTTATGTATCCTACATCTTGTCTATATTTCAGTAGGGTTTATCTATGCAGATGGTGTTTCTTAACCAATTACAATATTATTTCATGCTAACGCAACGAAAGGGTAATAAACAAACTGTAGGAGAAGAACATTGCGCCTCGTAGCACAGTTTGAGCTACGCGTATGTAGCTCAAGCTTATTTTTGTGACGTTATCCTCATCTTATCGCCGAATCTTACCATAATGTAAGGGAAGCTTCAGTTTTCCTTGGTACTTTTTCCGGGCTTGATCCCTGGTATATAGTCGTTACGCGTCTTATGTAGGTATATGCCTAAATTGGGGATTTGGTCTTGATATAAAGTAAAAGAATTTGTGGTTATAATCATTTCTCCATCGATAACTTCTTTAATTTGGTAGTGGCGATAAAAATATGTCTATGCTAGCGACCCGCCCCGCCTTGGCATGGGATTTCTCGGCTTTTCTTGGCTATAATATGCATGTATTTATTTATTTATTTCACAGTTTTACAGCAATGTACATTTGGTTATAGTCAGATACAGGTATAATATACATTTAAACCTTACTTACTGATGGTGAAAACAGCATAGAAATCTTAGTTTAGAAGGATTTAGCGGGTATACAGACAGACAGACGCGGACTTCATTTCATACTATATAAGGAAGATGGATTTGAGTCTATCAACTGAATCAGCAAATAACATATGTTTAGGTGGTTATAAAACCTACCTATGTTGAATATCATCATCATCAGCAAACTAAAATGCACTGCTGAACATAGGACGTCCCTCTATTAGACGTGCCACATGCACCCCGTATACTTATCTCTCTGTATTCTTCTCCACTTCGTGCTGTCTACGGCATACTCCTTTTAATTCATCATCATATCAGCCGAATGACGCCACTATTGGACATAGGCCTCCCCCAGAGATCTCCACCAAGGCCGGTCTAGAACCTTCCGCATCCAGCTTGTTCCTTTCATTTTGACTTGTAATTTTGTTGCCAATAAATAATAAGTCTAGATATTTCAACCGACCGAATTCGCAACCAATAAACTGACCTCAACCTTTTCCCCCCAGTTGGCGCGACGAGTCTACGCAACAGCACCAACCACCTTGGCGCGAACAGCAAGAAGCGGCCGATTTCGCCCGAGCAGGTGCTTCGGCTGTTCGGGCAGGGCGGCGCGGCGGCGCTGGGGAAGGCGCTGCCGCCGTCGCACCCGCCCGCGGCGGCGGCGCGCCGCCACTCGCCCGCCAGCAGCCCCAGCAGCACCACGCACCATGTGAGTGGATCACAACTGATGAAACCCAAAAGACTCCTATTGCACGTTTTGTGGCACAGAAGTCAATGTCACTCGAAGTATGTTTACGTTTCATTAGCTTACCAGCACTGTGTGAGAGGATCTCACGAGATGGAGCCAATGTCATCCGAAATATGTTTAAGTTTCATTCGATCACGAGCACCATATAAGTGGGTCACAAGAGGTGAAGCCCAATCTATTGAATAGGTTCTCGTTTAATTCTGCAAAAGACCCCCTTTGCACGTATTGTGACACAGGTAGCGGTGTCATGTGAGTCGATCACATGAGATGAAGCCAATGTCATCCAAATATGTTTACGTTTCAGTCGCTCACTAGCACCATGTGAGAGGATCTCAGGAGTTTAGTTCTGCATAAGACCCCTATTGCACGTATTATGACATAGGTAGCGGTGTCGTGTGAGTGGATCACACGAGATGAAACCAATGTCATCCAAAGTATGTTTACGTTTCATTCGCTCATAAGCACTATGTGAGACGATCTCACTAAATGTAGCCAATCGCGACCAACCTGCTTTATGCTAAAGATTGGATAACTCACCAGCAACAACGATTGCGATTAATTAGGTACCTACGATTTTCACTGATATTTCGACAGGATTGCAATGTGTTTTTTATCTGTTTCTGTATAGCCAAGCATAGCTGTATAGCTATGTTTAAGTTTTGGGTTCCACTACTCGTAGTAACTGCGCCATCAGTTAGGTCCTATGATTTTAGGTCTCGACGATAAAATTCAGAAAATCATAATCAATCTTTCAGAGATGTGTTCAGTAGATTTAAAAAGAAGCAGCAATATTCCCAGAATCGTCGATTTTATCCGTTTAACTCGTCTCAAGCTTTGTGAAGTCCTATCTGTTGCTAGTTTCATTACTACGGACGCGCTCTCTGGGGATGATCGTCGATGCGGTCGGGGGCGGTCGGGATACCTACACGTTCCAGTTTATTGACTCAGCAATGTACTGTACTTACCGTTACAATAGCCAAGCAAGTCGTGTCGAGAAAAGTGACAATGTGGAGTTTAAAATCGATTTTACACTTGTATGACACCAGGTGAACTCAGCAAGTGTTTACCTCCACATGACCAAAAATAGCACGCGCCGAGCCCGTGGGGGTGTCGTACATACGTGTAAATAATTCCGGGGTGAGGCCGCCGCAGTCGATAACACTACTTTATTCATGACCAGCGCGGCCGGCGTTTAGGCGCTACTGCCGCAGTGTGGACATGGCCCCCGTTTATGAAAATACGCCACCAATTAATCAATGTACAGAACTGTGGCTTCGTGATAAAGGGAACAGTTTCTCCTTTTACCCGGCCGTTTCAAATGTAATCGCACTGAGCAAGCCCGCCGGCGAAGCGGCCGCCCTGTCAATATTAATAGTAGGCGTGTCCACACCAAGCCCACCAGGCCAGGGTCAGTGGCAAGTCGCCGTCATCGTTACTATTAGTCGATGTGAGGTTCTGATGGGTCGGACATGTCGCGCATTACTTTCTGTTACTTGTGAAAAGAAATGAAATTTTATTTTTTAATTTATACGTCCTGACTCTGGAATGTACTCGATAAGCATATCGTCCAGTCATATTGTGCGAAATACTTTATTAGTGTTAACTTTTCCGTGTTTCAAATGTGACTACGTAACTCAAATCCGATAAATCATGAAAGTGTAACAAGTGAAACTTGCGTGATGTGTTTAAATTTTGTTAAAAATATTAACTTGGTTTGCGTTATATACGTTCCAAATTGGATTCCCTCGAAGGAAATGAGGTAAACAGTTACTTTATGTAGGTAAAAAGTTACTTAATGTAGATAAAAAGTTACATTAGGTAAGTTCTTTAGGATATCAAAGTAGCAAAAATCGGTACACTAGTTGTTTGTTATGATAGGGTATTCACATCTACAGGTTCATAAATAGTCGGTTCAGTCGAGTAAGATCGACGGTGACGTGAGGAGGAAGTTGCTAATCATTTTATCGAACGTTAGGGAATTTAACTGTGGCGTTGACTTTGATTTGTGCTGGCAGTTGCCTCAACTAGTTAGAAAGAACTTTTAGATTTATTTTATGCTTTGGTAGATGAAGGTTTCGAATAGTTTTGGACAAAAATGTATATCGGGAAAAAAGTGGGGATGATTCGCCCATGGGAGAGAGATGGCCATCAGAAGGTTTTGAAGAAATGTTGTAGAATTTGTAGCTGGTTTTGTAGAAAGAACGTGTCTCTATAGTATTTTGAGAGTGTATTATCATTTTAAGCCACAATTAGGTACGATTTTGTAGTTGCAGCCGAAACCCACGGATTATTTCCAAAACCCTCCACCAAGCCATGGTCCTGCCTCCTTCAACTTTACCAGACCGATCACAAACTCCCAAAAAGTATTCGCGTAGATAATCAACAACAGAAGTAGAAGGATTCGGAACTAGCCCATAGGTGGGAGCAGTACTCAATCGGGGACGAACCGCTGCTTATCATTCACATAGCAATGAATGCCGCTGATCTGCAACATGTCATTAATATGCATCACCCGTACTGTCATCCTCAACATGTCATTAATATGCAGAATGAACCACGTGGACGACAGTACAGAGCTTTGGGGCACTCCTGCATTTACAGGCAGAGTATCCGAACATGATCCGTCAGCGATGACTTGAATAACCCCTTGGGAAGTCTGTAGCCTGGGAGCTTCGAAAGACGTACCTTATACTAGACCCGATCAAATGCCTTTGCGATATCCAGGCTGACGGTCAACGCTTCCCCTTACTCTCAATGGCGGCTGCCCATCGGTGAATCAGGTATACTAGAAGGTCACCGGTACAGCGACCTTTGCGGAAACCGTATTGACGATCGCTAATCAACTGGTTTCCCTCTAGGTAACTGACAAGCTGAGTATTAATTACTTGCTCCAAGACTTTAGAGAGTTGGGAGGTTATTGCGATAGGACCCACTGGATTTCCCGAGGTGGAGGGAAAACAATGCACGTCGCACCGCAGTTGGTATAAAACACACATCAGGCATAGTCTGTTTACACCGCTCAATATAAGGCGGGGCGTTTACCCCGTCGTCAAAGGTTCGACACAAATAGAGAGCACAGAAGATCGGCCTTCTCTTTTGCTAAGTGTGCCAGCGAGTCATGTGGTTTGCGCAAGGTTGGTGAGGAGGGACGACAGAAATTACCTTCGATATTATTTTCATTAAGTTCAAGCTAAGTGCATATTTCGTATGTTTGTAATTTCAACATCCATGTACTAGTTGCGTATCGCTTTTTTAATACCACTAAAGTGGCAAACAAGCTTACTGTTCGTTTGAAACTGAGCAGTCACCGCAGCGTATGAACGTTTGCAATTCCTGGAGCAACATTTTCACCCCTTTCTTGAAGAACACCTTGTTGTATTCTCTAGGGAAAATCTCTCCAGGGAGTTCACTCCACTGCCTTAGTGTAGGTCGAAGGAAGTTCCGTTGAAACCGCACAGTTTCGCTACCAGTTTCGTTCCAAGGTGTGAGGAATAACTCCCTGTCGATGGCGAGCAGTGCGAACATAGAATGTGGCTGTGGGCATAATGTCAAGCAGTTCCTCAGAACAAAGACCGTTGTACAAATGGGCGAAATCCCTATACTGACCTAGCGCCTCATCTCTCTGTCTCTGTCTCATGTATGTGACGAAAACGGTACGGCGCATCCAGAAAACGAATAAGAAAATGTGAAATTATTGTTCCTATGACAATCCCATCCATTATAGCTATTGTCAAATTTAATCCCTTTATTTAACTTCTTGAAGAAGTTTTCATAACAATAGGATTTGTTCCGAACACGTAACTTGAGACAGATGGCCTTGGGACCCAGATTGCAAACTTTGTTGGACTGGCCGTGCTTCAGGCTACGACGTCCGGTGATTGAATCGGATAATGAAAAGGTTGCAAGTACAAGTATATTATGAAATAAACTTCTTAGAGGAGGGCAAAATGTCAAATAATGCGTGTATTGCGTGATCTACCTAGCGTGAATTACCTTCTGATCATCAAAGTAATCCTTCCTTTAATAAATACTACGTAGTGCATACAATTGATAAATAAAATGGTCGACGGATATGCCCAAAAATAACTAGCATAAGAACTAGAATTCCTAGAGAGGTTACTCTTGGCGAATCCAATCGACATTACTGTGGCCGATGCTTGTCGTAAATTTTCATATCCGTCTCGGAATATTGAAAAATATGAACTAATTTCACGTTCAAAATGTCTATTTTATGCGGCAATATATCGCAATCTACCAAATGGAAGTGTCACTTTAAAATTGGAAGATCACGACGTGATTGTGATGTAGATATTAGAGGGACGTGTCTATGCCAGCGAGTATTGGGGCGTTACAGTGGTCCGATAAATCCATTCGATAAATCTGTCTGTCACGCTTGACTGTTGCTGAATGTGTAATTAGTGCGAGCGGCGTGCTAAAGATTTATCGTGTCAAATAGGGCTACCAGTTGTATTGAGGGCGGGGGTGGGGGGCTATACGCGATCTTTGAACGAGCTGGCCGCTTTCAGAGCCGAAACGCGAGTGCCGCGGAGCTTTGTAGACGGACTTTGAGATGCTAAACGTTCGCCCCGAGCAGCATTGTTTGCCATAGAGGCTGTTTTATTGCTTATGAAAGCCGCTCCGTAGCGAAATTGAGGAAACAATTCTTTGCTACGGCCATGGAATTTGTTTATGCGAGATCGCTGGCAGATACTAAAGTATTAGAGGGTGAGGAGATATTTTCTGTTACGTTTAGGCATCTGGACTGGATATTTAGGATGTCTATGAAAGTTTTACGTTGATGAAATGAAAGGGTTTGGTATATTTGATTGAAAATAAAAATGGGTATGAATTTCAAATCATGTTTCAATTGTGTATTTCAAAATCGCAAGTGAAACTTATTACAATTTTCTGTCACTCTTTTTCTCTCTACTTGCTCTCATTATCATCATTGACACCCGGTGGAGACATGTGCTGTGCTACCTTCTCAAATTTTTTTTAATTGTCTTAAAAATTATTTAGGTTTGAGTTGTAGAAAATAGTATATATTTAAATAAACAGAATACCTATTGATTCGGACTATTTGTTACATCCTGTATAGGTATCCTGTCTTCCCCATAGGAATAAGAATTATTTCCGTTGGAAAACAAACGTTACCGGCTCGATGATTCCACGGCCCGCGGCTCAATTTTTCAAAAACGTATTTTGTATTTCTCTGACGTTCATAAGAGTTTGGTAAACCCAAATTGAATAAAATTATTTGACTATTAACTATTGACAGATAGCTAACTCTCGAACCTTCCCCTACCAGGCGATATACCGCGGCGAGCGCGAGCGGCCGTACTCGTCGGGGGGCGCGCCGCCGCCGCCGGCGGAGCCCGCCACGCGCACCGTCACCATGAGCCGGGACCCCGCCGACTCGCACGGTTTCGGGATCTGCGTTAAGGGCGGCAAGGAGGCTGGTGAGTGAGACGGGCGCCAATGGACCCTAGCATAATGTACACAAGCATTGATTAGGGGTTATGAACACAACAGCGACACAGACTGAGCCAAGGCCATGTCACTATGACCGCGACCGGGCTTCGGGATCTGCGTCAAGAGCGGCAAGGAGGGCGGTGAGTGAGACGGGGGCCAATAGACCCCCATTAGGGGTTATGTGGGTGCCATGAACACAACAGCGACACAGACTAACAGTCAAAGTAACGTCACCATGAGCCGCGACCCCGCCGACGGTATTGGGACCAGGGGCTCATGTAATTGGATTTACTAACGGCCAATTGCGCAAACATACATTAAAACCTAAAACCCTTGAAAGAATGCAAAAATAAGATTACATATAACTTTTATGACAAGACGTGATACCTTAACCAGGTTCCCTGGAGTCTTATCATTGTTAGTGCAGTCGTTTTTCAGCGGATTTTTTTTGACCAACGGGTTTATTTTCACGTGTTTTATAACAAGAATCCAACAACATGTAATTAATTTTTACAGACAATGTCATTTGAATTCCATATTACCATTTGCTATAAAAGTACGATAACAATGAGGATGCCTATCGAGAGTATTTCGCTCTACCTGCCTACATTGTACGAGAGTCAGACGATGCTCTCTATCGATTGGTGCCATGTGGAGGCGTATAAATAGCTAAAGCGATTAATCAATGACCTACGGCTATTCTAGTAGTGCTACAAAAGGAATGGGTTCACTAACAGAGGTCACCATTATTGATTGAACGATTTCCTACTAGTTTCAACAAAGTCAATACTAAGAGATACTAATCGTGTAAATCGATATTCGAGACGAGAAATAAACCGAAGCATTTGGGGTAAAGTTTTCTCAGTTATTCGAGAACCACAGCTGATTACTGCATTTGTGATCAAAATAATTATTTCATTATGAGAAATAAAAAATAATACTCCAGTATGTAAACTGACATATTTGAAATCTGGCGAGCTTGGAACCCGACAAGTTCGGACTCCGACGAGTTTGAAATCAGACGAGCTTGGAATCCGACGAGCTTGGAATCCGGCGAGTTTGGAATCCGGCGAATAAGGAACTATTCATAGAAACTAGCTATTTGTTTTTCTTAAACTCAGACTTCTGTTTTGATTTTAATTTGTAATTTACGCATTCCATTTCATGTGACGTCAACAATCTGGAATGAAGAACTTGATTGGTCTATTTGATTGGAATGTATAAGTAGTATTTTCATATTTCAAACTCTACATCGATAATTTACTTACGTCGGTAACCTAACGGTTAATTGGCTAAGGTTATTTTCATTACAGTTTTTTACTTTAATCTCGCTTAACTCAACACGCAACTCATGAACCGGCTAAAATAACAAAACCTCTTATATGTAGGTATTATTAAACTAGAGGTAAATCCGACAAGTACCTGTATGTATCTAGTTCGATCCCCAGTACCGCCATATACCAATGACTTTTTCTAAGTTATGTACATTAGTTGAACACTAACCGATGCTACGGTGAGGGAAAACATCGTAATGAAACCTGTACATTCAGGCTAGTACGATAGATACATTGTTCTATAGTTCCAGGGAAACTCCACATTGTAACATGGTTTACATGGTGGGCCAGAGTTTTAATATCCGTTTCGAAAAGATAATGTCAGTGGGTATGCCGGTTATTTCCGTCCCGTAGCCGCGGTCTGTGGGCTTTTCATATCTGAATTTGTTCAGCGCGACGCTCTTATAAGGCTTTACGGCGACAAAAATAAACTTAAACCCAGTTTTAATTATTATTTTCTTTGAATGTTTATGATTTACAAAAATGTAGTTAGTCCTAACGGCAAAAAACACACAAAAAATGTATTTACCTGGAGCAGAGAAGTCCCTAAACAAACTGATAATTAATTGAAATGTTATGACTGGGAAGAGTAATAGCGGTTCACTGCTGGGCTCGAGCCTGCTTCACATTAGTAGATGGGTTTGTCGTAATCTCCACGCTTGGTGGTAGGCTAACCTAGCCTACCACCAAGCGTGGTGAGATCGTAGTGTTGGAAAACATAAGAAAAGACTGCTGTTAATTTCTACGGGTATCCCACCTGGTTAGTCTCAATAGTCACCTTTTACGATATCCATAAGTCAAGGGTTAGTGCCATATTGTACATGTTCACTGAATTATACCTAAAATTAAAAAATATTGGGTGTAAAGTATCCCATATATTTTGCTCATCATCATCAGCCTGTACTAGTCCACTGTCCAGTAGGACATAGGTCTCCCCCAAATGAACGCCAATGCAGCAAGGACAGGGGTCCTTTCGGAAATCATCACTCCACCAGGTCGGGGGGCATCCTACACTTGCCGAGTCGCATATCATTAGCCGTACATTTTATTGTGCTCAGATTCATCGAGCTCCATCCTCTAACAGAGGCTATTGCTAACTCGTATCTTGGTGTTGCGTCAGGTATAGGTGTGTACATATCGCGGGTCGAAGACGGCTCGGTGGCAGAGCGCGCGGGGCTGCGGCCCGGCGACTCCATCCTGCAGGTCAACGGGACGCCCTTCTCGGGCATCTCGCACGAGGATGCGCTCAAGGTGAGTTTTTTTTATGCTATTGACAAACGAGTTGGAACATTACATCACAATTTCGATGTGCAGTCGCCAAATCAAAAGGTATCGAAAACAAAGTGTTCAAATTGAATTGACTGCAGCATTGCCGGCTTATGAACCTACCTTTCAATATTAAGTTATTACTCAACCAACTTATTAGTCAACCAACTTCTATTTCAAAATAAAAGTCGATAAAGCTACCTTAGCTGTAGGCTAATTACGTAACTCTGTTGCTAATAATTATCTGATTTTATTGATTGAAATTGTTATTTTTGCGATCACGTATCATCGTTCTCATGGGTTCAGTTGCTATCATAGTTCCATTGCAATAAACAGAAAGTATTAAATCGATCATACGTAATTGCAAAAGTAACTATTTCAATTAATGAAATCAGATAATTCTTAGCAACAAAGTTACGTAATTTGCCTATAGAACACATCACTACAGCGACGACTTACACGTTGCTAAACATTCGATTTCTAAGGAAAAGTGTACTTTTCATCCTCTCTGTTCATTTCGCGAAGTGAATCTAATTTATTCAGACAGGAAGATACATCTGTTATTCAAAAGGCTCTCATAGCTCCTGCTGGTAGCGACAAGGTTGACGCGGCGGTCCCTGGGGCAGGCTCCGGGATTCCATCTTGTAGGTAGATCAACGGCGCGCCCGGAATTTCCCTCGAGGCCCTTTACGGCCAGGTACTAATGAAAAGCTACTCCCCAATTGATCGGAGATTTAGTAAGCAAAATTGAAGATGCTAAATAGCTAGTTAATTTATTAAGGTAGGAGAAGGGTCTAACACTTTTTTATCTGTAAATTCTTAAGTCGTCCGAGATAATATTGCTACTGCATCGATACTGTCATTTAGGTATGGCTTTCTGACGTAGATTTCGTGTTTGATACATAGAAGATTCACGACTTTTGGGCGTGATAACTTCTGATATAAAATAGCTGCCCAGCGTGACTTCGTCTCTGTGTTTTTTTGTTGATCCGATCACTTCCAAACTTTATAAGATCATGCGCATGGCTTATCTGAAGATTGCCTAAAGATTACAAGAACCGTTTTAGAGTGCATAGAAGACAAACATTCATTCATGAATTTTTATTTTTCTAGAAGACTAGCGACACGCCCCGGCATCGCACCTTAACAAATTACACACCTTAACCTTCCTCATGAATGACTCTGTTTATTGGTGAAAATCTCACGAAAATCCTTCCCGTAGTTTTTGAGGTTATCGCGAACAGACAGACAGACAGACGCGGCGTATGGCTTTGTTTTATATGACGTAGTGATGTACTGCTATTTAGTAAACATTAAAATGTTCTTACTGTCCGTAGAGGTAAAAAACCCAGAGTCACTAAATTAGACACTCAATTACGAAGGCTTTTAGACTTGTTGCGGCTGGCAGGCCTCTCTGAGCTGAGTCCAAATGACTTCAATAGGTGCGCCGAGGTGCGCCAACTGCCATCGCATTTGGCCCGCAAATTGGTCGTAATTCGGCTTTGACGTTTACGCTCGCTCCATTTCAAATACCGTTGCAAAACAATGACAAATGCGAGTGTGAAGTGAACAACTTTTTTACTTTATGACGATTTAGTACTCCAGCTGCGGTAGAATACTCTTTCAGTATGATGTAGAGCGACAGTAGAGAGAAGAACATAGTGCCACAAAGTTCTCTTCGCACCCGGTGTCAGACACTGGAACAAGTTGTCGCCATTTTGAAACACCATTTTGTTGTGTTGTTGCGACTTGCGATGCTGTCACTGAGTAAGATAAGTTTGTGGCACTATACCACTGTTTAACTTATGCACTGTGTTAACATTTTTATAATGATTTTTCCATTTTGTTTCTCGAAATGATTTAAATTAAATTTATTCATAACCGCATTTACCAACCATGAAAATATATAGCCAAGTTCTAACTCAATTAATATCAAAATAAGATAACTCATATTTTGAAAAAAAAATCCCTTGCAAAGATATTCTATGTCATTGAACGAAAACGTGAGCTATCGTGCATGCTTAATAGAAGCTGTCATTTCACAACGTTTGGAATGGAAATGGTGGTAGGTTCTTGCCATTCCGACGAAATAAGTTGTTAGTAGGTACGTAAAATGTAGTTTATTTACGGCTATAAAAGCTATTTAGAAGGCTATGTTAATTCATTAATGTCTATTAATTAAAAATACCCCTACCCTATCTCTATCCTACCCTACACATACCTAACCTTCCCCTACCTACCCTTTTTTTCTTTCAAACAAACCTTGTCAGTTCATGCAAATCCAAAATGAAGAGAATTAGCCAAATTGCAGCCGTTCTGAAGTTAGGCGCGAACATACATTCGGCAAATTGTTTTTTATTTATACCTACATATAAGAATTGATTCTTATTAAACATATATTAGGTACTAATAAAAATAATATGCTTACAATTTAATTTTACAAAAAAAACTAAATTAAGTAAATTACAATACTTAGTATTATTTATTACGTAACGCAACATTCACTTGATTATGGCCCGTGGGTGACGCATGTATGTACTGAGAGTGCGGATACATGGTGCGGTTGCAGACCGAGCTGAACTCGCTAAATTTTCAGCTGAAGGCAATACCGGGCCTTGCCGCTCAGTCCGGTTTGGGGTAGATCAAACTATTTCTCCCGGAGCAAACACCGGGGGCAGATGGTAGCGACTAAACATTATTTGATCGTCGATTGGGCGACTTTAACTAATGACGTTGCTCGTTAGACCAATCGGCCAAGCTGGTGATTGAACCATCGCTTCACAAACTAGCGGACTAATTCCTGTGCCTAATCCCAAGTTGTGTTTTGTTAGATTTTACAAAATAAACCTGTCTGTTCTTAAAACGTTTACAAATAAACTAGTACGTAAAGTACCTAATATAATACGGAGTGGACTAACTCCTCTGCTTAATCCAAAGCTGTGTTTAGCTAGTTTTTAAGAAACAATCCGACTGTTCTAAAGTATCTATAAACATCCTATTGAAATTTCAAACTCCTTAAAACGTTCACAAATACCTAAACTATTAGGTAAAGTACCTAATATAAAATTAGAAACCACTTACACAGCTTTCCGATAAAGGTCAAGAGCCAATAACAGTAGCCTCGGAGGAGGCGGGCCAAGATAAATACACTCAACTTGTGTTTATATTGGCTGGACAGGACATCCCTCATGATTAGTTCCAAACTTGCCAAAACATTTATGATACCATTTATAGAGGAAGTTTAGATTACTGTTTGCTATTGGTGTCTTGAGGGCTGCGAAATAAATGTTGTGAAAGATGTAATCAGACGGGTACGACAATACAGTAAATGTCTACTAGCTATACATACTGGTTACTTACGGATTCTAGCACGGGACATCATATCATCATCATCACAGCCCGTAACAGTCCACTACAGGACTAAGGGCCTTTCCCACTAAAGAGGAGGTTATTGCCATAATGTCCACGCTTAGTTGGCTGGAGATCGCAGTGTTATAACTATAACAATGGAAAACGCTGCTGCCCATTTTCCAGCCTACGGAGACTAGAAGTTTTGCCTTAAAAACATTAGTCGCCTTGTACGAAACCCACCAGTGTAAGGGGTTGGTGCTATTCTACTCTGCCGGACACCACACGGCCGTCATGTTTCTGTTCTTTTCGTCTGTACGTGATAGACTTTATAAATGGCTGGTGGTGGACGCCAAGTTATTGGCTGGGCACGGTAACTTTACGGTTAAGTTGCACTTTGTCCCACTTGCGCCCTTGCCATACTGCGAGCGTTATTCGCGTGATAGTTTATTTAAGCAATCTGCACATCATATTTTATGGTAATGTGAACGGTGGCAACAACAGAAATGCTTGTTGTTGGATTATATTTCTTGGAACCCGGTTGCAGTATATTATTCACACCTTGTGGCGATAATGGGAAATTTTAAAGCTTTTAAGAGCTTTTGTAGTGTGTTTCCCCTGATTTCTGGCATTGGAGAAATCAGAATCAGTATCTTTCCAACTCCTACATGTTACTTCATAATTAAATTGCGGGTTCCAAGCCAGTATTAGTTTGTCCTCGGGCGTGCCTGAGTGTCAAAACTCAGGTCCTGTGTGCGGTCGCCGCTGTAGTTTCTGGCTACACAAGAGTGGTGGGCGTGGGGCAAACCTCTTAGCTATACTTACTAATGGAAGAAGTTAAATTTTAAACGATAATTTTGCTAGTGGACGTTTAGGAAGTCGTCCCGAATCGTAAAGGTTTATAATTATTAATGGTTAATTGTATACAAACCTCTATAATGGTCATAGTGCTCTCGCGCGGGAGGGCTCGGGGTCCGCCTTGACCATGATCAAAAATTTGGCAGATCAAACATCTACAGTGGGACGACTGCCATCTGACCTCCGTGACCCTGTTAACAGCGGAATCTGACCGGATTGGACCATATAGTTACACATTCGTTCGCCTGAATGTTGGACATCGGTTGGTTTTCAACTAATGTACGTAACGCAGTACAAGTCTATATAAACCTTTATAATATTTGTACCAAATAGTACAATTGCTAGAACTTTGCTTTGAACAAATTTCCTCAGAAATATCCAATATTTCTCGAATACGCGGTAAATACCTACACAGGTTTTGTTTAGTTTCCTCGCTGTCTCACTTTTTATTTTAAAGCTTTAACCAATAAAATACGAAAAACCATTGTTGTAAAGTTAGCAAGTTGGATACACCTAAATTACCTATTCTAATAATACGTTTAAACTTTCATGGCATGTGATCATAGATCTCTATCTTAATTCTACTATTTCCATTCATATGATAGCTACGTCTCGCCACATTCATAAGTAATACCTACCTACACAAATAAAAGTCATTTTGTGTATAAATCTCTACATTATAAATAAAAAAAAATTGTTAAATTTAGTATGATGATAATTTAGCACAAGTAGACTCCCGACTCGAGTCTATTTGTGACCATGAAGCGTGCAACTGTGCCAAAATATCGAAGTAAAAACAATACTAACAGTGGTAACAAACCCGATAATATATGTAGTGAATATGTAAGATAGGTACTTTCTTAATTTGATTTCGTATATTAAGTACAGACAAAATTGTCAAGGTGATTTGACAAATTTGTCAAATTGTTCAGTGGGTACAATAGTCTACGCGGGCCGAAGCTAGTCCTACTTATAATAGAAATACGAAAGTATGGATGTGTTTGTGTCTCTTCACATCTAAACGGATGCCGTTTGAAATCCGTTGATTTGGATGAAATTTGGTAGGTAGTTAGATTAGGGACTGGAATAAGATATAGGCTACTTTCTATCCCCCCTTCCTCCACTTGCGCGATGTAACGTGTAGTCTAGGCGGGCGAAACGCTTGTATAAAATAAAATCAAAATAAATAGATATAAAGGTAAAAGATGAAACGGTTAATTTATTTTGGAGACGAAAGACGACAAAAATGAAGAATTAAGAATCCATTGAATAAACAGTACAGTAATACTACTTGACCTTTGATAAACGACGGCTTTCAACCTTTGAACGTGTCGCATTTATATTTTTAAATATTTAAGAATAAACCCCGAACACGTATTATATACTAACTACCGTAATTAGTAAGGAAAAGACTTGTGAAACAGAACAATTTTATTGTGTCAAAGGGACCGGGCCGCATTCGTGACCCGCCGAGTTAATGCTAACAAGAATCGGAGGAGCCCTTCCGCCTAATGGTTTCTGGTCGTATTGCAGCCGAGAAAAATATTTACTCAGCCACGGGGAAACCGAAACGACGTTTTTATTATCGCGTGTTACGGCTTCGTCCCAACGGATGGCTTCGGGCTTCTAACGCAGCTTAGTCTACACCGAACGGTACATTTACGTACAACTTGCAAGGCAATATAAAACTTCGGCAGAGTTTTTTGAGCGTGACAGATATTTTTTTGGCAATTTTGAAAAATATATTTTAAAGGTTTGTTAGTGTCTATTAGACAGATAAAAGTAAAAACTCGCTCATGTACAGAATTCTGCCAATAGATAGGTACTGAAAATGACTTTTTGATCGGATATTTTGAAAATTCTAATGAGAACAAAGAAAGAGAAGGATGAAAATTTGATTAATATATTGTATGGAAAATGAAAACAATGTATTTATAGATAACAGAAGCTTATAGCTTTCTATCTATATATTTATAGATAACAGAAGCTATAAATTAAATACCTAATACTAATTAGGTGTAAAAAAAACTAAATCAAAATGAAAATATTTATTCAAAATATATATGTCGCATTGTACACGTTACCTACGTAATTTGTTATTTTCTAAAATCTACTACTACTATGTCAGTAAATTACTAACTATTTCAGTTTCGGTAGCACAATACACAAAGCCTTTTGAAGTCACATTTAGTTCCAATTTGCCTGAACGCCCGCCCATTGTACGCGAAAACAACAGCGGCGACTCTATCTCTCCAATGAATTTTTCATAGGCAATAAAATGCGCTACCGTATCACTATTGCTAGCACTGCAGAGTAAAAATTCTATAATTTTTACTAGATTTTATATGTTAGGTTTCCGTGTGGTGCCGTGTGATGTCCGGCAGAGTGGTATATACACCAACCTTTTCTCGTTGAGGTACTCCTGTGTATTGTACTAGGTACGTAATTTACGGCTGTTATACACAGCGACTTTGTTTTTAGAGACGGAGCTATGTCCCCCGAACCTTCATCAGAAAACGGGCAGCATTGTTTCTGTTCTGTATTTTCAATCCTGCAATCTCCAACCCGACTGTCAAATCATGGAGAGTGCGACAAAATCTCTTTAACTACATTAAAATGATTGAATATCGACAGCTGTTATGGCATTTTTATGTCACCCTATTGAAATCGGTATTAAATGTAACTACATTTAATCTCAGATTATTATTTACAGATTCACTTTTGATAACGTGTAGTGTGTACTTATCTAAAGCTCGATTTGCAACGTCCTTATCTACCCTCCTGCTCAACAAACATACTTTAATATTCTGGCAAAACTTGACAGAAGTACCTGTTCCGACCCTCCACTCCACGACTCCACAGAGTACGGACGTCCCATATGTAATTTATCGTCCATTCTGCATCAGCACACAGTATGTCGTGCCGCAGGAGGGTCAACTCTGGCACTATTTCGCAGACGACGCGGACGTTTCCTTCCTTCTGCGCGATATCGTGTGATTTATGGCCGAACGCAAAACACTACACAACCGGACAGTTTGCCATCAAATAGCCAACTTACATGTGCATTTGCAATGTTCTCTGTATTCTTTACAGCGTAATTTGGTCGTATAGCGGTTATTTATTTTTAAAGCCTTGCCAGGAATATGGTGCCGCTATTTTCCGGTATTTTTTACAATCAATCTTACACTGGAAACAGCAAGTAACAGCAACAGAAGCTCCTTGACACTTTTCACATACCTCATATATTCGGTCAGGCAAAGCCGAGCCGATAATCCTGAAACGGTTGAATATTTTTTAAATTTTATTGAATATTTTTTCATATACTTTAGAGCCAGTTTTATCTGCAATGGAAAGAGATCACTGCCGCCCATAGATACCCGCAATAACCGGGAAGTCGTGAACGCTTTGCCTTTGTCCTTCCAATCTCAGATTCTGACTGATCCCGATTTCAAATAATAAGAAACACCACATTCCAGACCAGCCACAGTAGTCTACCCTCTGACTGAAGATTTTTATTTATGGACTTAGCATACCTACTACGTAATTTGATGTTCACAAAATTGTGTCTATCTTTATAGACACAATTTATGGTTATGGTTATCCATAACGACATATTTTTGCTAAATACCTAAATTCATGTCATTATGAGTCGGGGAGGCGGAAAGAGTATAAAACACGTCATACGAGTATCGGTAACCGATCGTCAATTCATTAAAGGACCCAATAAAGGCCCGTCGGCGCCAAGCCGGCTCTGCGGACAACGGCTTTATGGAGTACGGATCGCAAAGGCGGGTGGCGTCGCTTTATACGTTAAACTGACTTTATAGCTGAGACTGCAGTCTGATTCGCTTTTATGGATGGACTTTTGTGAAGTTTACTGTGCTTCGGTCTGACTTCCTAAGATAGCGAAGGAGTGCCTTTTCTACGTAGTTCTTATAGCTCATAATAATTTTTCCATCACACTTGCTCGTAGTTTGGATGTTAGTGTATCACTTTAAAACACATAATCCAAGATACAACGTACGTATACTTTTTACTTTACTATTACGTACTAGAGCGTTACCTCCATTCAAATATTTATAATTTAAGTTTGTATTTCACTGTAAATAATATGTATGTAGACCAAGCATTTTTAATTTAATCGGGTAATACTAATAAATCTATACAGTTTTTTTTGGACCAACAAAGAGTTTTTACACGGCTCAAAGTAGTAGGTACAGATTTTCTTGCATAAATAAATTGTACTTCCTTAATTATAATAAACAAACATTCAATTTTATCAAATTATTTACAATTCGCAGTAACTTGTTTTATAAATACGAAAATAATTGCTTTATTATATTTTTAATATAGACTGAATGTTGATTTTTCTTTTCGCGCTCTTGCCTACTTGGCACCTGCGCGCGAAGAAAAATAAAACTGCGCGCCATTTTCCGTATAAATATTTTGTAAAAGTTAAAAATAACAATACATTTCCTCGGGAGTGTGATGATAAATGTCACAAGATGCACGCGTATGCATTGATCATTACACTTGTATCATAATGTACTATTGGATTTTGGTTTATACTAGTCAAATACCAGTTAACTATACGCATGTTACGTAGGCATAGTTCTGAGTTTCTAGCTAGAGAAAGCAATTAATGTTTTTATTGCATCACTTAAACCTTTGAGGAAAACTACAAGAACGATAACACAAAAAGCAATGTAGGTATTCTACAAACAATAAAATGTCCCGAGGCCCTTTATGGGGTCAAATTGCAAGAGAAATTGCTTCTGAAACACAAGAAAATTCCTTCGTTCTATCAACTTATCTCGTACGTTGTTTACTGCTTTATAAAATTAATTTTACGAGAATTGTACTTTTATACTTTGAGCGTAAACTTTTATGGGTAAGATTTGCGTGTAATATACCCTGTAGGCAAATCTAAGTAAAAAGGAAAGAAAGTTTCTGTTCCACCGCACTTACAATGAGTTAAGTTCTGGAAGGTTTCCGCGTCTTCCAGTTTAATATACGGCAGCCATATCTTATGTTGTATTAAAATGCGGTACCTACGGTAACAAATGTTTTACATTATATTAAAGAAACAGTCTTCTGTTAAAGATACAGAAGATAAATCGTTCAAGGGATAATTATAATTTCACGGTGTGTTGGTATAACAGAACCGTCCTCAGTGGGGCCTTACAGGGGACCCGTGTCAATAGTTGCCTAGTCCCCTAGTCAACTAGGGGAGGGAAGGGGGACTGTTAAGGAGTACGTAACCTTAATCTTAGTACGCGAGCTCTACATTAATGTGACATACCTATTTGAAATCTAAACTCACTAAGTCACTCTTATGACGATATCACTCACATGGTAGGTAGGTTCACAATATTCCAATAGTTTATAATCTCGCGCGTTATAATGAACGTTCTCTAGCTGATTGTTTTTCAGACTATCTGTCTCAGTATAAAAAAAGCTTTGAAAAATTTACTTTGCTTACCCCACCGTCCGTCACTACAGTTGGTAGACCGGCGCACCTCTGGCCCGCTCACATTGCTCAAAAGTGTACAAATCTGACATTCTTTATTTTTCTAGAGAATCTATTAAGTGTAAGGGAAAAATTGGGATGTAAGGTGATTGACTATTTCAATGGCCTTACATCCCTTACTTATTGTGAAGAGTGAACATATTAACCAATATCGCGTCACACCATAAGACATCTGTAGAATTTTCTTTTAAATATGTCTGATACTTATTTTCTTTAATTGTTATAGTGGATGTATGCCATCTGATGCGATGACTTCGAATCGAGCATGTTTAAAACACGTGTTTTAACTTTAAGTAGTCGTGAGTATTCCTGACGACCGTCTCCCCACCAGATGCTGAAGTCGTGTCGGCAGCTGACGATGACGGTGCGCACTGCGGGCGCGCTGGTTGGCCGCGCGTCCTGCTCCTGGATGGACCGCTACGGGCGGCCCGCGTCGCCGCCGCCGCCGCGGCCGCCGCGGTCTGCCAGCAAGGACCGGTCTATACGACGGGTAAGTGGTATCATAATCGTCATACATACATACACACTCATGACCGTATCCCACAGGGGTACCACAAGCTACCACCCTGACACAACTCTTTTGCCTCATATCAATATCACCATAATTATCCTTTTGCATAAAAGGGGGAATGAAACCTATTTGCTCCGTTTTTGGTCATATTGACACTGATCACCGTTGCAATTGTGGTTAGTACTTCAACCACAGAATATGTAGGTAACAGTACACCAGTCAATTTTTGACGTAGTTATACGCATTAACAATAAGGCTGCCATTATGTTTACGTTTGTGAGAATTTCAGTCTCAGACCGCTTTGGATGTATTTTTAAAATGAAAATGTGGATGGCGCCTTCGTCTACTTAATTCAAAAGCCGTTGCACCTGTACTTAATATCAGGACATAAAACTTTATATGATAGACGAGAACTAATACGTAGGCCCACTTAAATTACACCAATTATACATAAACCAACCCCTCTAATTTACAAGCATGAATTGGCCATAGGTAGTGATGCCACGAGTAATTGTGCACGGCATGCACACGACCTCATTTTAAACGTGCTGATTGTATCCTTATCTCTGCCAGTAGCATGTAAAGAGACAACGCTTTCAGGAAAAATTGTTCGCATAATCCCTCCCGTCCACAAGCGCGGCTCCTGACGTCGTGGCACTTGACATTTGCGTTATTGCCGTCTGACTTCTGTTTATTTTCCGCATCGCAGAAAGAGACCGTAGTCTAATAGAGTGATATGAGAGTAAGTAAAGCATTCTCAGTGGGAAATTACAGGTATTCAAACTATACTTGCTGTTAAAACTATTTACTACGCCAATTCCATGTAGTGATTTCCATAAAGTCCAGTGCAATACCGTACCTACACACCATAAAGCGACGTCGTCAACCGTCAGTGTGACGGCGTTTATGTAAATGACGCCTCATAACGGAGTTAATTATTTTATGTTGTCATAAAAAATTTATGGCCTACTTCGTGGTCATAAATACACGAATGCAGTCGCGTTCTTGAACGCCGTGGGGTGCGGTGCGTGGGGTTAATCGGTGTCCAGTGGCAATCGACCCCGCCCGTGGCCACGGCGGCGCCCCCATCGATCCAAGTGACCTCACTCACTGAACAATTTGGTGAATGAACTGTTACGGTTCACTGTACCCACGTTGGTAATTACGTTACTTTGTTAAGCGCCAGTTGAGTTTGTGTAAATGGAAATGTTTAGTTGCGAAGCACGAAGTGAAAAGGAAGCCTACAAGTTTGTGAGGTAGACTTAATAATCAATATTTTCTTACTGTAGTAATTTCTGTATTACCTATAACCTAATCGACTGAAAAGAAAAACGTCGAAAAACCCTCGACTAAGTTTATATATTTTATGCTCAAATAAGTCAATTTCATACTAAAAAAATATTTCTAAATAACTTAATAGATTTTAATCAAACATAGCTAAGAACCATCTCGATTATACTGGCTTTCAAATAGAAAAACCGCATCCAAATCCGTCCTTTCGTTCGGAAGCTATGATGCCACAGACAGATACCCAGAACCACAGATACACAGACACACACGTTAAACTATAAGTTTCACTCCCTGTTTTTCCATCGGGGTTAAAAACAGCAGTATTTAAAAGCAGCAGCTATTCTGCTGCTAAAATAATGATGACAATACTCATGTGGCTATCAAACCTTGTGTCTCTGTGCAGGTGGACCTTTGCATAGAGCCGGGGCAGTCTCTGGGCCTGATGATCCGCGGTGGCTTGGAGTACAACCTCGGCATATACATCACCGGAGTCGATAAGGACTCCGTGGCTGATCGTGCCGGCCTCATGGTGAGTACCTATGTTCTTAGCAGCTACTCAACGATTTTCCAAGTTTATATACCTATAGTTTAGTATAGGTAGTTGCCGAACAACGTACTTGGAACCAGCTCCAGTCAACTAAAACACCCCCCTCCCGCCCCCCTGGAATTTTAGGATTCTAGATCAGCGGGTCTTTCTTGCAGGGATCATTGGCCTTACTATTAGGCGCCGTCGCACGTTCGTTACCTATTAGGACAGTGCCTTAGTCATTACTCCTTCTTGATACAAAAAAATCTTGACAAATGGACAGACTGGTAGGGTTCCCCTATTTCCTTTGAGAAAAAAAAGGCTTAGATCTAATGTTTACTACGAAAGCTTTCAGCTTTAAACATCAACGTTTGATATCTACTTTCCCTAATATCCTCAAATAACAAAATTCCTACGCCGCGGACCATAAAACTTTTATTTGGTACGTGAAACACTTTGGATTGTTATAGAGCTTCCTAAACGACGTTTATTGCTCACATCAAAGGCTCCAATAGGATTTGCCTTTATCTGTCTTGTAAAAATGTAGGTCACAGGTCGGCGACAACTGAGTGACGCGACATCACTGCAGGGACCGGGACAACCCTCCCTAACCGCCTACAGAGGTTTTATTTTGCCCTTTTATTTGTAACAGCCGCCGACAATCGATATAGGCAGGGCTGCGGAGGGCTGCGGTGATATATATCGCGGAACCCGCCTGCCCAGCCTGCCTATCCATTGTATCCGATACCTCTGGGGTCGAATTACTACGCCGTTGTGGCTCTGATAACCTGAGCCGAATAAATTTCCCCATTTTCCAAACAAAGTTACTTCATTGAGGTGAAATCGGATTAATCTGATCACTGTATTTCCACACAAAGAGATTTTTGTACGAGCAACTATACAAACAATGTTATCCACCTACACTGTGTTATTCAAAGTCATTAAGCATATCTGGTCTAACTAATGTTGGCCGTCTAGGTATTTAAATAAACTGTTAAACTAATGCACACATAACTAAACTTGGAGGCGTCTTAACTGGTACTTGCAAGTCTGAATTGCCTTGGAGTTTCCTGCAACTGCCTTGTACAGCCTTGTATTGTAATGCTTGTTTGCATTATATTAAACTTGGTGCGGCATTATGGAAATATTTATCGCAACAAAGGCTAGCAACATCAGAACAAGAGTTCACTGCAATTATAACGTGAAAATAAATATACGTAGGTACGTTTTGAAAGATTAATAAAGGATTTTAGGTAGCACGTATTGGTTGCTGGCGACCAAGTGGTGTCTGGCAGAGTAAAACGAAGTAGGAGTAGGAGTGATACGGTCAGATGGTGTACCTGATGGAAAGCGGATACCGTTGTACTAGCCTGCACCAATGTACGTCGTGCATGGCTGTGCTGTGTCTTTAAGAAGAGTCGACCATATGTTTCGTTTGCCGAAGCTACAAAAACAGCTAGAAAAGGTCACTTTCATTACTTACCGACGCTTCAGGTCTAAATAATTACGAAATAGCAGCTGATATCGTGCCAAAGCATCGTGGCTGTATATCATTTCATTTTCTCGTTCCGAGGAGTTTTCGAGTGAAAACGCCGGAGGCGAGGTGTGGCACAAAATTTATAGTGTTTGAGTTCCAGGCCCGCCCCGTCGGCTACACGCCACATCCGAATCTAATAACTTACCTTTAAAAACTTTCACCGCGCCAACAATTCTCAACAATTTTCATTAAAACAACCGCACTCGGAAAATGTATCGGAAAATTTAGCTCGAACATTCTCCTTGTAGCGAACTTTAGCCTTTAAGAGGAGTTCCCGAGTGCGCCCCATACAAACATAGCTTGATCATATTTTCAATCTTACGCTATTAACGCCAATGAAATTTGTAGACGTGATTTAGAAACCAATATCTATGCTTGTGGTTTGTCAGATTTTCGTTAAAATATATCGTTTCAGATTTACGCGGGATTTAAATTTTCCATACAAATTTTAAACCACCACTCCAAACCCAAAACCTCTCTAATATATTTTCTGTAATAAAAGCAGCAGCAACGAAATACAGCTATAACCTATCAGTAAACAAGATTCGGCAGCGTTTTCTTAATGCTCAACCACGATTTCGAGCTCTTAACGATGATGATGATACCATACAAATTTCTATCACTAGGTGGGCGACCAGATCCTCGAAGTCAATGGGCAGTCATTCGTTGAGGTGACCCACGACGAGGCAGTGGCGCAGCTGAAGTACCACAAGCGGATGTCACTGCTGGTACGAGACGTGGGGAAGGTGCCGCACGCTTGCACCGCATATGGGGAACGGGACACTGCACCCAGGTAATTTTTTTAAATCTCTTTTTATATTAGACTAGCTAGGCAATTCTTCCACGCTCCACACTCACACGTTTTTATAATTATTTCGAAAGACAGCCAAACGTTCAATATTTTTGTCATTCATGTTGGTTATGAATAATCTAACCGACGGATCTGTAAACGGAAAATCCCCAACAAAGTTTACTTACACTCAAATATTTTAACTGCTGGACTGATTTTAATTAAACAAAACAACAAGCTAAGAACCATCTCCATTAAGAAACTGGGTTCCAAATAAAAAGAAACCGCATCGAAATCGGATTATACAGTCGTTAGATTGATATTATGCCACAGACACAGATACTCACGTTAAACTTATACCTCTCTTTTTGCGTTGGGGGTTAAAACCCCTTAAACCCCTAAAAGTCCCTTCATGTTTTGCTGGTGCATTGGGAATTGAACCGACAAGCAGCATGTGGGGACCGGAATTACGACCACTGCACTATTGATTCCTTTTCACACGAAAAGGCGACTTACAGTTTGACTGCGTCTATGGCATCGTAGATAATTAACAGATGGGACTAATTTCGGAGTGTCGTTTTGAAGTTGGTAAAGTATACTTCATATACTAAAAATATACGTATTTCACTGAAATCTTTTATTGAAATTGCAGTCGGCTTACTAATATAAATTATTCATGTTCATTCATTGATCAAGCGTTGAAATGCTCGTTTAACGAGTGTATAACTAGAACAAGGCTTATGTCATATATAAGTTATGTGACATAAGCCTGTTGGAATGGGCATGTCATTTCAAAATGGCGACACTTAGTTTCAGCTTTGTCCACCGGGTCAGATAGTTTGTGGAGTTATACAGGGCTTGTGTCAAGTTACACACACGTCACCAAACTTATTTAGGTGACCAACATTTTAACTAAGTATCGCCGATTGAAATATCATTTGGCGGCAATACTAAATTTAATAAGGCCAGGTAAGTTTGTACACACGCTGTGTAACTAACGACAGTTTAACTGCATAATACAGGCGTTCAACGCTTGAGTACTCTTAAACTATATACGTAGTTTATCAGTTATCTAACACCTATAACAAAAGCTTTGCTTACTTTGGGACTAGATGGCGCTGTATGAATTTGTCCAAGCATATTTATATTTTACATTTATCTGTTGCATGGTATAGAAGGAGTTAGCGGATATAGGTACAGACAGGATGACGCTTATTCGACTTTATTTTATACTATATAAGAAGTAAGTCTAAGGATGTAATCAGATTTAATTGAAGAGGTCTGTCGTTACTTCTGGCTTGACCTATAACTTTTGGTATATAGTTAATTTACAGATAGTAGTTAGTAAATCATAAGATCCCTATAGAATGTTGATTTTTATACACATTATAATTATGTAGATTTCTAAAAAGACCCTTACCTTATTCGAGAAATACTTTGTGAACTTTTATCATTTCCCAAAATACATCAAACTTTTTTGGGAAGGCAAAAGCGATAAGCACTCCGCCGCGCCTTTTCCATCGGCGCCACAAAGGACTCGAACAGCCTCTCCGCCGCTAAACGTTATTAAAGCACACTCTAAGTGCGTAAATGTAACTATATTTCTTCACCAGAATGTCGCTATCCCGCTATAAAAATGGGATTACATTGTAGGTGGTGTGTCCTTAAAAACTGTTTATTGGGATATTCACCTTTCTATAAGTATTAGAAAAGGTTGCGTCGGTTTAGTTAACGCGCAATAAAGTACGTAATACCTATACGAGTGTCATACAATATTAGGTTACGTATTTACTACCCATTATTGCACTGTTTAAGCACGGCCAGGGATTTAATTCCACACACACGTAATAGAGTACCGTTCAACAAAAAGTGTGACAAAATGTTATAGGTTCTAAACATGCGTTATTGCAAAAACACATATTTAGAAGCCATTTTCATTTCTCTATCTCATTAAATAAAGGGGAGAGCCTAGTAGAGCCATTTTGTCACACTTTTTGTTGAACGGTACGCTACCACAGCGACCGAAGAAGCATTTTCAATATTAATTCGAAAAGTTGCTAAATTGTAAGTGCTTTTTCTATAGAATTTGGAAAGGATAGCGTCTGTAGAATCCGTCGGGTTACCTCAAAATAGATGTAAAACTCCTTCGTGTAAAATATAATGTACACTCATGAGCATTTTGTTATATGAAGTTTCTTTAATAGTTTATAAAATATCGACGTTTCTGTAAGTGACTAGTTATTTTTGCTCATGTTTTATAATGCAAGAACATAAGGGCATGACCACCTTAAGAATCATTTCCTTTGCACTACTGTGCAGTTGTTGAACAGTTTTTATTACATTCATGAAATAATTTTTTTATTTATTGTATAAAAAATACCCTGGGGGCTCAGTTCTTTTAGCAAACTGATTTTGTCTAAAGATGCACCAAATAACATTCAAAGGGACAATTTTCTTTGAAGTGGTTATGTACTTATGCTTTTGCACTGTAATAATAATAACAATAAAAATCGTTTATTACACCTATCTCACACATGGCACAGTACATTTAGGTGCAATACATGGCATAATATAGCATACAAGAAACAATGAGAAAGGGACAATGCCACTATTCTGGGGGGCGATTCTCGCGCTGTGACATCACAAATTCGAGCCAAAAACTGTATTAAAACATCACTGAAATTGATCTTCGACCATATACGACTGTCAAAGATAGTTGGGAAAATATTATTTAGCTGCAATAGGCATTTCAATGTCATTATTAATTGAGACTAGCGGCTAGAAAAAATGTCGAATTCATCTGTACGTGTGGAGTACTTAATCCCCGGCCGTTCCCCAGAATAAGCGGGTGGGGCCGGCGGCGCGGCGCGGCGGCGGTAGCCGTGGAACAGAAGGCGCGCTCGCTGCTCCCCCAAAGCGACCTGCCCGCGATGGCGTACTACATGGAGGAGTACGCCGCGAGAAGACTCACGCCCGACGCCTTCCTCACCGTGCTCAGAGACGTGCTCGACACGCCGCAGAAGGTTGGTGACGGTTCAATCTCACTATATAGGGGGTCCGCCAAAATGGTGGCGGTTCTTTCTCACTAAGGCGATCCGAAAAAATTTACACAGGGCCGGCGCAAAATTAAAGTATCTCAGATTGTCGAGAAATAATAGTAGAAACTATGTTGGCCAAAAAAACTATGTTAACTGGGCAAAAATAATATGTTAGCCACCGAAATTGACGGTAACGTCGCTTGACAATTTATTTACTATAATTAGTCTAAAATCTGAGAAACCTGAAAACCTAACCTTCGGTAATTTATGAAATACTTTGGAGTGAAAAATATTGTTGCATTGTATGTGTTATATTGTCGAGCAGTTACACGGCCTCATAGCCCTTCGTCTTCAAAAATACGTTGATTTATCGCGTCATTCATTTCATTGCCGACGGTTATTTCTCTGAGCGAAGATATTGGTCCTCCAAACGCCTAGATGGCTGTGAAGTGTTGAATCTTAAATATAATTTTGCAAGTATAATTCACTGAACGTTCATAAAAGTACTTACCTCACAGCAAGGATCTATCAAGGCGATGGCCATAAATAATTCAAGGCCCTATTTTATTATTCAAAATCGTTCGACGAATATTTATCGAGTTAAATGCTCTCGATTGACTTCCACCCTTTTTCGTTGGGCTGCCCCGTTTCCCGTTCGATTCTGTTGTACAATAACGGGTTGTGAAAAATGCGGGTACTTACGAACGTAGCCAAAAATCAGCAGCGTTTTTGTTTCAAGTTAAATAATGTGTTCCATTGTTAAAATTTTGATACCTACCAACATTTTGCATCAAAATCGGTATTCTACCCGCAAAAGCTACAAAAGCACGCCCGTTCAACACATTGGATTCTCATTTTAAACATGTACGTGTTAATTAATCACAACAAGCCATTCGCCATACAGACAGACACCGCCCTGGGAATCGAACTGGGGTTGATTAATCTTGAAACAGCGCGGGCGGCGGGCCGGATGGGCGGCGGTAATGGCGCGCTTAATTGAGTCACTGCATCGTCCGTTTGTTGAAAATACTCGCATTTGTGATTTCAGACTGTCAGTTTCATTTTGAATAAAATAGAGGGAAAGTGTATCTCTATTTTATTTACTTACATTTTGTTGATTTTTTATAGCATACGGCAGAGAAATACGAGTATGCAAACGGGTCACCTGATGGAAAGTGGTCACAGTGGGTCAGTGGCTGCCTATAGAGATTGACAATACCAGGGGCATTGGCGATAGCCAATGCGTTGTCCAACTCTATAAAACGTTAACATATAAAACAGCAGCAATAAGGCAAATGCCCCTCCACTGCCAGCCAAAGCAAAGGTTAACTAAAACCCCACCCCATGGAGCACTGAAAACACGATTTAAAAATATTTTTCAAATAATTGAACTTTCATTTTAAAATACACATATTTTACAGTTACAATACAAATATATCAATATACTTACATATACCTACATTTTTCAAATTATACTTGATATTGTTGGTAGCAAGCATTACATAAAGAGTTATCTTTTATGTTTATTGCCATAGTCTATCTGTTCGCTGTCTGGATGGATTTATGTTATTCATAAATCAGATTTATAAAAACTTACAAAGAAATATCACAGTATAAACAAGGTCACATGCAAACATATTTTTATCTACACTCATAGCGTAATGTTCCAATTACATATTCGAAAACAGTTGTTTAAGGATACACTCTTTTCACGCCAGTCTATAAAATTTTAAAAAATTACTTTTCGATACAGCCTTTCCATCATACTATTTTCATTACAGCTGTGTCGTAATAGTAGTTTATGCAACTGGCATATAAAAGGGGGTATTAAAACATGAGTGTCTGTTTATCATACGAGGCGTAGCCGAGTATGATAATAGTTTAACACGAGTGTTTTAATACCTAATTATATGCAGTTGCATACACTACTTTATCTACACTCATATTTTCATGTTAAATTTCGTACCTATAATTTTTTCAACTTTGCTGGAAGTAACTGCGAGTCAGTTCTGTTGTATCTATGCGTCGAGGATATCAAGCGGCGGGAAATTCACTTTACTATTTTCACATTTATCTATTTATTTGCTTCAAACAAGAAAAAACATTCACAAACTCAAATTACAATAATTAGAGAAAATAATTCCAAATGTACATAATGACAACCACGGACTATGAACTGATCACAAACATAAACAAGAAAATTTGAATTTTCAATTTGTTGAAGACATTTAGGTATTCAGCCTACATTTAGCCTTGTCCCGGCGCCCGACAAAAATTTAAAAAATAAAAGTGTTGCATAATGATTAAAAAGTTATTTTTCGATACACCTGTAATGAAAATAGTATGTTAAATGCTGTATCGAAAAGTAATTTTTTAAAACTTTATAGACTGGCGTGAAAAAAGTGTATCCTTAAACAACTGTTTTCGAATATGTAATTGGAACATTACGCTTTGAGTGTAGATAAACTACTATTTACGGTCAGACGTTATGAAGATATTTGTATTTTATAAAATACCTTTGCTCACGGTCTCCTATCTCGTCTTTGTCGTTTGTTCTTGTTTACTTACCTGTCTATCTTCCATATACCTAAGTATAGTGAGTAAAATTACTATTATAACGTATAAGCTCCTAGTTAGAGCTACTAGGAATATAATGAAATACTAACGTAGATGTTTCCCGTAATGGCGGTGATAATAGATGTTCGCGGTGCCCTGTATATGGCCATTAAAAGCACGAGCATATTTTAATAATGCAAGTCCATTGCATTATTAAAATATGATAATGTTTTGGTAGGTATAATCATATGCAAAATGAAAATAATGAGAAACAGCTTACGCTCTTAATAATTTTAAGTGCATAAGCCAATAAAAGGTTACATTTAACTAGTGTTCATTTTACAGCAAAAATTTATTTCCATTCAGAAGTGTTTTCCTAATATTTTCAAATTATCATCACATCATCTCTGTGTCCTTACAGATATAATACTATGTGGGTTCGGCACAACATGAACAATGTTATACATAGTTAAATATAATCTAAAATGGTAGGTACATAGTTAAGCAGTGTTACAGCGTGTTTGTTGTTCCAGTACACGCTTCTAACGGAGATCAGGGAGTTCTTGCTGCCCGAGGACCGACCACGCTTCGACGAGCTGGTCTACCGTCGCGGAGATGAACCGCCTGATCACCATCTCAAGGTATATCTACGTCATAGCCACAATACAAACTCCATTGAATTCATGGTTAAGCAATTTTGAGCCCTGTTATGAGCAGCAATAGGCACGAATTTCGCGTCATTAGTATGCCCAGTTTCTACCTCCATTTTTATTCAACAGAAGGGAACAATAGTTTTAATCCCGTAGCCTACTGCAGTCCGGCTTAAATCCGGAAACATGAGAAAATATGCCTCTTTCTTATAAAAATGGACTCGAAAGAGGCCCGTGTTTGTTACGCCAGCCCCACAGTATAATCTCATAATCCTTCTTTACCTGGAGACACTAATTAGAATTTCGCGCTCCGTAAGCAACTCAAGCAAGCTCCAACTTGGCTTAATTTGGCGTTTTCTATCCAACTTATTATAGAGACGACAGAGTAACGTGGTGCAGTTAGAAATGCAACGTTACGGAATGAATGGGCAATGTAACAGAAGCTTCAAGTTCACTGTTCTTTAAATACACGAATGGCGATCCTTCGAATTATTTAGTTTAGTGGCCTTTAGCAGCCATAACAAGCAAATATGTAGTGGTGTGCCAAATATACCTTCCGTTAAGTGCGTAGCACACGCGTGCGTAGCGTAGCATAAGTAAAAGTACAAGGCTGGATTTGGTGGTCGACCGACGGTCAGCGCTGACATAGTCCGTTCGTATTTAGATATGATCAATTAGAGCTGATAGATTGCTACGTACATTTTCGTTGGCAGATCAATATTAGACCGATAACAGCTCTGACCGTCGGTCGAGCACTAAACCTATCCCAAGTGTAGGTGAAGGGTGACGCTTGTCTGTCCGTAGCGCGTGGCCGACAGACACATGCTGCCGTCCTCGACGATGCACGAACTGCACGACCCGGTGAGTCGGCGCACGCGCACCTAACGGCTCTAGTCGGTGTTGCATGTCACCCATCCATGGAGCAATTTAACCATGGAGAAAGCTAGCTTGATAGCCACGCTCATCGAGCTATTTTTGGTATATGCGATGGAATTTGTCACCAATTGGAGTCATCGTACGCAGCTTAGGTTTCTCCGTCAGCGCACGTCGGCCAATTATATTAGCTCTGCTCCAGCGGCACATCGGTGAGAAGTGTTTATAACAAAAACGTTCAGATACGCTGTCCACTGGGTAAATTGCTCCATGATGCCACCACGCGGTGTACCGAGCCGATACCATGCATTGCAGTCTCTGTGAACATTTGAGATACAAGCACCCGTTGCCTTAGTAGCATTTTTAGTGGCATTCTGTTGGTTCACTCCCGCGATGCTTGGCCAACGTATACGATTACCGTACAAGTTTCTAACTAGCCCTAATACTGATAGATAACCTTGAATGATCCTACTTTCGATAGAGTCATTGCTGGATACCCTACCGTCCCAGTCCTTTATTGATATCGATTGGTTGATCAAAATTGCATCCATTTGGCCCATATTTGTGTCATTGGGGATAATATGAATGTCAACTATCTGTCAATACAATCCCAACCATAGGTGAATAGAAGCCAAAAGTAAATGCTACTAGGGTGTGTATCTATAGGCCCTTTAGTACCTACCGCCTATGCCGGTATTACATAGCCGGCTGATTGATCACTCTTTCTCCGCGTGGGCGTCATGGAAATGCGGGATCGGCTCGTGTATTTCCAACCGTAGTCACATAGATATTTAAAATAACTTTCGATGTTATTTTGTCGTTGGTGCCTCTCTGTTGCACGAAATGCCCACATGGTATATAGCTTTCAGTGATTCAATATCCACTTTAAATAAATGATTTAGCAAACCCATTTAAGTATTTGAATGAAGTCTTAGATTAGCGTTGTACCTATTCCTAAAATAGAAAGAATGTTATATTAATTTTCCATGAAGTATCTTCCCCGAGGCAGCTTGTGATAAATGCGATGTCCTTATTTTACAGAAGAATGTTAATATTTCGTTGGGAGCTCGCTGAAAGCGATCCTAACGAACGATTCAGCCGGGTTTCAGGCGGAATAGCCACTCCATCTAGTTCTACACAATTTCGTGTCTCTTGGTTATTTATTTTTGTTATTTAAACGGTGTACTCTCGGTGTAGGAAGCAAGCAACATAATCAGAGGAAATTGTGAATACCATAGGATTAGTGAATGAAAAGAGGTGCGTAGGTATGGTTCGAGGGTGGTCGGGTGACACCCTTTGTTGTTGTAGGAGGGGCCGGCGGAGGCGCTCGTGGCGGAGCACCGCTCGCCCTCCGAGGACTCCGGCTTGGGCCTGCCGCCTCACGACGCCTACAGGTGAACGACATTATTTCACCAACATAGCCAATCAATGGGGTGCCGTTATGCTAAATACTTAAGAGAAAATTAGGCCCACGGCATTATTGCCAACGAAATCAACAAAGTTATCGAACAATGCCGCTCCAAAGATCAGCGTCGTCAGAAATCGGAACGGTTCCAGCTAATGAAAGAGGCGTAAATCTCCCGTCGGTGCCCCTCGTGAAAGCGCTTAAACGCTAAAGCACCCTCTGAAGTGCGAAAGCAAAGGCTGAGTCCTCGTCGAGCATTCGCTTTAGTCCGCTCTTTTACATCTCAGAGCGAAAATAACCGGGTGGCTCCCTCACAGCGCGGCAGCGGCGCGCGACGGATGGACAGCTCATTGGCCGCCCGCCAGCACTTACACTTTTATTCTTCCTCGGAATCGATTGCTTTATAGCGACGTAAACGGCCGTATTTACCGGCGCAGGCGGCCCCGCCGTCGCCGCGCATCCGTCCGAAGGTCCCTTTTAAATTTACTGCCCGTAAAAACCTTCCTCATGGACTTTTAAATTTCTCAGAATGGTCAATAATGTTCCCGGGCACGATTACTTTAATGCGGGTGCTGAACCAATGTAACATACCTGCAATTTAATTATGTAGCGGCGCAATAAATAGTTGTGGTATATTCATTTGCTAAATCTACCATGAACTGTGAGTTTGTGTATGTAATATCAGCGTGCAGAATCCATTAAAATATTGATGACTGGAAAAGTAAAGTATGCTGTTACATAGGGTTCTGTGGGTAGGGTCAATTGATGTGGGCAAAGTGGAGGAAGTAGTGCTATCTAGCGTTGCAAGTGCGTGCTGTGGCGAGATGGTTGTTGACCGGTGTTGTTGGCCGGGGCAGGAGCGGGCGCGGCTGGCGCGCGGCCGACGCGCCGCACCACGACGATGACCCGGAGCCACCGCACGAGGTGATTTTGCCAGAGTTACCTTCTACCTACACTTACTGTTCAGTATCGACCACATTCACTTCTCTTCGCCTTGTCTCTAGCAGCCTTCTGAGCGTCACTATCGAAACTCATCGCTCATTCACCTTCTTCTCCATAGTACATACTTTTCCTACTATACTGATCATTGTAAATGGCCTGTAGTACTTGATAAACGGAAGCCGTCCTACAACGATGGCTTCGGAGGTAGTCTAATGAGTTACTAGACTTAGTTAGGCTGATTGTTTGATTGACTGCCTCCTTTGCAAAGGCGCACGCGGCGATTGGAGAAATTGCTCCTGTTTGACTATTTGTTGTATTGTAATTTACAATTTGTAAAGTATTCCGGCTCGGTGCGTCTTTGTATTGCGCCTGTCACTCGCTGCCCATGGCTATAGCTGGCGTACGTGGCACCCACCGAGTGTACTCACGTGCTGCATGCGACGGCGACCAGCCTGTAGAACTCACGCACTCACTATTATGGCCGTTATTTCCTATAACAATACCTAAATGTTATTAAGGGGTAAATCTGGCAAAATTGTACCATTCATTTCGCAAAGTGCTCTGCGGAAACATTGGCTCTTTATATGCAATTCGAGGGCATTTCGGTAATAGCGGCCAAAGGCGGTGCTCTCTTCTTCGACTATTAGACTGTATTGTAGTGTTCTCACTGAGCTATGTATGGTGTAACAACTTGACTCTTAACTTTTATTTTCTTTTGTACTTACTACTTTATTTAATTTGCTAGGAATAATGTCTCAGTATCTATACCTGAAATTTATTTCTGTTCCTGCTACGTTTAAATAATATTATATTTTGTAATTGCTTTCAATTTATTTAAATTATTTTGAAAAACTTTTTCATACCTATTGGTGTAATTAGTTCTTATTCTTAACATGATATACAAATACGTAAGGGCAGAAATTACTGAATCCTAAAATGGCAGACTTGTCGGTGTGGCGAAAAGCGTTCACATCGATTATGACGTCATTGATAACGGTATAACTGGGTCGTCTGTTTAGGCGGCTAATTTTAGTGTCGCTTACGTCGGCTCGTTGGTCTAGGGGTATGATTCTCGCTTCGGGTGCGAGAGGTCCCGGGTTCAAATCCCGGACGAGCCCTAAGTTGAAATCTTTTTTGGTAAACACTTTGTGTGATATTGTTAAGAAATTTATTTTTTCATTTGTGTTTTGCTTGCTAAATAAATAAAAAAAAGTATGAACCAAAATTTTTTACTCTTAAAATATAAATCATTTCGACAACTTTTTAGATTTTAAGCTCTACCAGTTGTTAACCAGAGAAATTAATATACGTTGTGACTCCTTTGTACGTGTAATTAAAAACAACAATGGAGGGGAAGTAATAAGCTAATGGCGGCGGAACGCGACGCGCAGGGGCGTGTGGCACCGACAATGGCCGGACACGCTGGTTATGAAATTAGCAAAGAAATAACGCTACAATTCCCTCGCACTAACAGAGCTAATATCTTGTAAATAACGGTAATATACTAAACTCTAAGAGAGCGTAAGTAACTACAATTTTGCTTTAAGAAAATAAAACATTAGATAGTATGTATTTAGTTAGATAAAGACTTAGCTTTATCATCATCGAGCGAAGTAACGCCCTAAAGCTACTTAGGTACAAGTGGTACCGCGTAAAGTCTATTTATAAAATTATACATACCATTGGTATAAGAGAGTGTAAGAAATTAGAATATCACTTTGAAAAAATTTAACATACCTTATGTAAAATTTTTTCAAAGTATGTATTTACTTAGATGAAGACTAGCTTTATCAACATCGAGCGAAGTAACGCCCTGTAGCTACTTAGGTACAAGTGGCAGCTAAACTAGATGCTAGCCACACGATTTACTGCGGATAGTGCCGCATAAAACTGTAGTTACGGCGACCGCTGCACCAATTTCCGGATAAGAGCGCTTAAGGGTTACCAGCATTGCTTGTTAAGTAGTGTATAGTATACAGCGTTTCTAAGTTTTGGTACTTATAGTACTTGTACCCTAAGCACAAAGTACGAAAGGCGCCCCGCCCCAAGAATTTACGATGAGCTCTACATAACAAATGCTAACTGAACTCTACCTTTATAATAAAAGTGTAAAGAGTATTGCTGATATAAAATATGCTGACATTAAATTAGGTAATACTGTAGTGTGTGGAGTTGACATAATGGTAATTATAATTACAATTTAATATTGCTCGAAATTATAATCCCGTGCTCTCTATATTTTTGTTAAATGCTGATAATATTATTAACTAAGCTAATAGTAAATAGACTATAGTCGATGCAAAAATACGAGCAACTAATAGGATGCAGGTTCTTATATAAACCTAGGCTTTTGATTAAGAACCAGAAGACAAAATTATTACTCAATCTTATCATGAACCTAAGAATATCAAGAAATGTAATAGGTCATAGGTCAAATATATATCATAGGTCTACTGGTTAATTCCTTTTATGTATCTACGACAAAGAAATAAGCCGGGCGTATTCTCCCGAGGCTTGGTGACGTCAGCAGTCCAAGGGCGGAATTGCGAACCCGTGACGTAGTAAAGATAACGGAGGCATTTCTGGCTAACGAACTCTCGAGCCTTGGCAGCTTACTCAATTCAAGGCTTTAAACTACAAGGATAAACGGACTGGTACGGTGAACATCCAAGGATTTAAAATGGCGTCAGATAAGAATTAAGCCATGGACATTAGGTATAGTTATTGAAAAATATATGTGCTACATGTACAAAATTTTAACAATTACTATAAATGCGGCATATATATCAAGCAGATGTAGTTGCCAGTTACAAACACTGTTAAAAAAAAGGAAAACAACAAAAATATGCCTAGTTTCGGCTTCCTTCGTTTATGTTGATAATAAACAAAAAGGGAAAAATATGTAGAGCTACCCTCTTACCGCCTCTTGCTTTTTGTGTTTTGACGAAGGCTCTTTAGGTAATGACGTCAGGCAAGCTCAGCCCCAAATGGGTCCCACGAGGGTACGCGGGGCTTCTGATGATGTTAACTACTTACGTGAATTACATACGAAACACTGCAACAGTAATATGGAGAGTTCTACTATCTTGTTCGCGATATTAATTCTATTAGAATAAGAGCTTTATACAAACGAAAGCTTATATCTATATCTGTACATAGTATAAAACAAAGCCGCTACCCGCCGTCTGTCCTGACGTATCTATGGCCGCTTAGATCTTTTAAACTACGCAACGGTTTTTAATGAGCTTTTCAACAATAGATAGAGTGATATAAGAGGAAGGTTTATAAGCAAAAAAAAAGGGTAGGTAGTGATAGGACGCTGCGCGTACGTAGTCGCGCTGTGTCCACTACTTCTACTATAAAGGGGAAAAATGTATATGTTTGTAAGTTTGGATTTTGGGGGTTCTCCGAAACCACTAAACGTATTTCAAAAACACTTTCACTTACAAGTAAAGTAGCTACACTATTCTCGAATGTCATAGGGTACCTACTGATCCCAGAAAAATATAAGGGCCCCGCGGGATAGTCGAATGTTTACAGAGATCCGAATAGTAAAACTGCGAAGATCCGAAAACCGCAAGGGACCGCTACAAAGGCCGAGCCGAGCGAAAAGTAGGAGGCACCTTACCTTTTCTCGAAGCGTTTCATCGCATTTTTTTACCCTCGTGGTTGGTCTAGATAATGCCACAAAGCTCAAATTTTCAGAATAAGATGTACGGAGCTGATTTATATAGTACAAAAACCTCATTTGTCTAGCTTTTGTACTTTAGATTTGATTAGCACCTAAAATACATCATTCAAAACTGACTCACTGATTCACTGACTGAGTTCTCATTAAAATCGCTCTTCCCAAAGTCCTAGGAAACTGAAATTTGGAAAATTCAAAAAATCTTTACCTTTTAACCTCCAACCCCCATAAACAAGCATGCAGGTCTGTTTATAAAAAACATACTTATAGGGCACTGCCCGAAGTGCTAGAAAGCTGAAATTTAGTGTGCAGGCTAGAAAGAAGTAAGGCATTATTCTTTTAAGGAAGTACAATTTATTTATTTAATCAAATCTGTACCTACCATTTTCAGATGCATATAAGTCTTTGCTAATAAAACTCTCTTGGTCTTAAAAAAACTGTATAGATTTATGAGTGTTACCCGATTAAATTAAAAATTCTTGGTCTGAAATGGGGGTGTCATTACACCTTAGTACATGATAGTAAAGTAAGAATACACGTACGTAATATCTTGGATTATGTGCTTAAAAGTTATACAAAATCATCCAAGTTACGAACGAGTGTGATGAAAAAACTTTTTCACCCCTTTGTTGTACTCTCCACAATCTTTATCCAATTTTCCACCAGGTATACCGCGTGCTATTTTTAAAAAAGGCATTAGAAAAAAACAATATTTTGCAGTACCTATCAAGTGACTGATTCTCTCGTCTTACAGCTCAAGAATTCTACGACGCCAGTCCGTGGTACAACTTTACGAATACATATGTCGTGTAGTGCCGTCCCCTTGCAGCACCGGAGACGGTAAAATTAAAATTTCCAAGGCATTTTGCGAGCGGCACGTTCCGGAACTCTGTTAAAAGATTCATGACTATACACGAGCCACCTCGGCTGCGGTTGAGTACCTAGAGCGCGAAGACGGTATCTAAATAATTATGCTCATTTACTTTGGAGGTAGTTAAATATGCATTATAGCATCAAAATTCAGTGTAAGATTAGGTACGAGGTAATTCCCCAATATCAGTGAATATACCGCGTTACTGTGATGCAAAATGATCCTCTCTTAGTATACAGTATCGAAACAGATCAAACGGTGCGTGTCGTGTCAAGCGTAGGGCACTAAAAGTTCTTGAGTGGTGTGTGATACACCTCAGCTTAGAGCGTGGGTTTGTATCATCCAACAATTCTCAAAAGAATATAGTATGGCGAGAAAATTTAACTGAGCTATCAGACTTATACATTAGAAAAGTTTAGCTTTCTTATCTATTGCCAGTAAATCCTCAATTACGACACTTTTCTTAACTATGATTATGAGCTTTTCTTGCATTCGTAAGCACGTTCTGTGATACAGACAATCTTTGGTCCTTGAAAAGGTTAAAATCTTTGAAAACTGATGAACCTCTAAATCGACTAAAATCGGTGACTACACTCAAGTAGTCGCACTCGCTCGCAGTATACCTACAGTGCGCACCATCTCTGACATTAGACGCACCGTCACTGAAAGAAAGGAGAGGCGTTCAAGGCAAGTTTCGTTACAAGCCTGTGGCCCAGAGGCGTGTGTCAAAGGGCCCCGGGGCGCGTATCGTAGGGTCGGCCAGGCCGTGCGTCGGGCGGGCGTGGGGTGCGTCGGGCGTAGGCGTAGCGGCGGCAGTGCGCGCCGCGCGGGCCCGCGGCATGACGTCGCGGCGCCGTCGCCGCGTCGCCTTCCGCGACTATGTGCCCATGGACGTCCGGGCCATGGCAAAGGTACACCATGAATATGAGCTAGTCATTTACCTAGTTACCTGTAATATAATGAGAGTGCAGGAGGATTAGGGATCGCTTTTTTGGAAACTCACGCGAAAACCACGTTTGTTTGTTTATTTTGTGTGACAGGTTGCAGACATCGCAAATACAACATTTCTTTGTATGAATTCCAATGTTTTCTCAACTGAGTTTATTTTAGGGACGTTTTACGTAAGTGTACCAGAATTCAAAAAATCAGATTTGTTCAGGTAGATAGGTAGGTAGGCTCTTTCTAATTTAATGTGTGAAGTGTTTTGTAGTACTTATTCTTACCTACTTCTTCGCGGGGCTATCTGCTGAGTAAAAAATGTTACGAGGCTGGCACATGATTGATGGATGATAGCTTGGAAAATAATACACATTAAAAATTGCGTGTATTTTGGTACGATAATTAGAAAAAACGTGGCAATTCTTTTATAAATATTTATTTCCGACATTATATCTGCGATGTGTATATTTTTATTGGTCAGCTTTTATATTTCCTTCCATTAACCTCTTTACAAAGTGGAAGGTTCTCTCAACATTTTTCTTATTCAAAGCTCTAACGAGTAAAAAATCTTTCTGTCGCTGTCTCACAGCGAAGTTGGAAAAATAATATTTACAGAGGATTTCGCTGTCGAGCGAGAACATTCTACGCTAAATATTAAGGATTTAAACGTTCCGCCAGGTGACGCAAGAGGCTAAAAAAGGGTTTACGTTTCACTTACTCCTACATAACAAAGTACAAAGCGCCTGTAAGCGTTGTAATGGCAATCAGGTGGGGACAACAGCGAGGTAAATAGAGATTACTAAAATCGTCAGGCGCTTTGTGAAAGCGCTATTTTGGTAGATATATAGGAAATCGTTCTCGGATGAATAATCACGTTGCGTGTTGCTCGTCGCTGGCGAACACCTTCTGTGTTATCTTGTGCCTGTCGCCATCGGATCCCTGCCTTACTGGTACTATGTAGGTATAACTAGCTTTATGCGTTACCGTCTTAACGTACAATAGACATGAAAACTACATTCAATGCATTGGGGTCTTTGTTCGATATAGTTTCGGATATTATAACAGTACGCTTAGCTTTTAACATAATTAATGCATCTAAACAATAGCCCTATCAACATGTGAAGTCCGCTATGAGAGGCAACAAAAAGTAAGTTACCTACCTGGGTACATTATGTTGTAAATGCTCAGTGAAAAACGGACAATAGATAATCAACAGAGTTCGTTGAACTCTTTTATTTGAAGAGAACGCTCGAAAGCTTCTTAGCAGTGAACATAATTAGTTATTTTATTTTATAATACCCATAACAAAGACAAAGGCTCGCAGTTTAATTTGTTAGACCACTAAAATGTCACAGGAAATTAAATGTTACGAGTGTAGTCAAGAAAATTGTTTTTACTTTTAATGTTTCACTCTACCTATTTATTTTATCAGATTTTTACAGATTTTCGCATAGTATCAAACTAATTTATACTATACCTACATGATATTGGCTATTAAAAGGGACGCTTTTCGTACTTTGTGGTTAAATTGATGTTGGGTGGTTCGGTTCAAGTACGTACACACAGTCAGGGTAACAAAAGAGTCGGTGGGTGGAATGTGGACCAGGTGGTCCTTTCCGGCCATCTGTTAAACTGGGACGCTAAACTTTATTAAACAACTTAAAATTATGTAGCTATACGAAATAACAAACTGCAAGGTATAACGTGTAATACTAAAGCTCCAGTTTATCTTGATTATGAGTAAATATTTACGTAGTTTGGTTTAAGCAATATTTATTCAAGCTCCATACATTGTTGTCGTTCTCATGGGAGATAAAGTGGCGCCATTAAATCAACTCCCATTAGATTTAATAATGCCTTTAAAAGGCTTATGTCATTTTAGGCGATCCATGAGTTTCTCAATGAGAGTTTAAGTACATAAACTGCTAATCCAAAGAACCTTAAGCCGGTAAGTGAAATTCGTATGCCACTACAGACCCGATTTGGCACCCCTGTGCAGACTGCTGGGCTATTAGTTGTCTTCACTGGAAACTGTGCCAACATGCAAAAATAGCGCGAAAAATCAATTGCACCGTCGACCTAACTGGTCATCCGGTGGAGTGCAGTCTCTTCGCGCGCCTTACGAGGCTCAGACAACCTTACCTCCAATACTCGAAACGTAATTTAAATAACCAGTCTAGTCTTTTAATGGTAGTTTATAGCACTCTATTGTGATTTCTTGAGTGTTTTCTACCGATAGTGGGTAAATATTAATGAATTTACTCGAAAATTTAGTTGTTATCCCTTGTTTTATGTTCATACTACGTTTTCGTCTCCCGTATCTGATACATTTGTTTCCATTGCTTTTCATATGTCAACGTTTGCCGCAGCTGTTTCATTTCCCACGTTTACTGCTCTCAGCTATGCCGTTGTGTTGCATGTATTGGTGTTGTGTTATGCTAAACTGGTGTTCTTACATTTAGTGAGTCCGTGTAATCTTTTATCAACTTGACCTAAGTTCTGATTTGAAATAGATTTCGTAAAATGATTATCAATGTCTGTTATTAGTTACTGGTCTATCCAGTCGGTGGTAAATACCTAATCCACATAGCTAGTTTAGTCATCTTATTTACCTATTCACACTTGGGTTACTGATACGATGCTCTACGAAGCCGAACTAGCGGATGTGCATTTTTTTCTAACTCAAAACGAAACTAAAATTTAAATTATCATTTTACTGATTCGAATTATACATAATATACTTTAGTCGTATTCAACGAATTAATTGGCTTGCCGACCGTAGATATGATAATCTACATGGCAACGAATATAAAGATCGGAGTTCAACTGCAATGGACTACTTGCCACAATATATTAAAGAACCAAATAACGACGAGACCGTAGTACAATAACTTTTTTTCCCATCCAGGAGTACGAGGAGGAGGGCAGATCACGAAGACACTCTTCGCCTTGCAACTCCCGGGAGGGCAGCACAACTGCACTACATACGCAACACTACGACGACCCGGTGAGTAGAACCCTTTTATTCCCGGTCGCCCTCATCTCCCTGTCCTTGTCTATTTTAGGTGGAGGCATATGTCTGTCTCTTTTCTTGGTGGGAACGCGTGGTTAGTGACTTTCTTCCATTTAAACTTATCACTCGACGGCTGAGAACTAACGTATTTCACACGCATAGCTCGATCTCTACTGATGTCCCCATCCACTATGCTTGGACAAATTCACACAGCGCCATAAATGGATAGATGACTAGAGCCCCAAAGTAAGCAAAGCTTGTGTTATGGGTGTTAGATAACTGATATACTACTTATATACATTTTGTATAGACGTACTTATTATGCAGAGTACTTATTAAGATTCATCATTTCAATTTCTACTCGGCCGGGAATCGAACCCGGGACCTCTACGTGGCAGACCGACAAGTAAACCAACTGAACCACTCAGGTCGTCGTTCATAACCAATTCAACCCAAGTGTCTATAAAGTAGAATTGCCAGACCTCGGGCCCCCGCGCGATGCGGGACCGCAACCGGGATTTAACGCCAAGACGATGATGATGATATCTATAAACTAGAATGCGGTATTGATCGCGATTTTCCTAGGTACATCAGCTAGGTACATCACCGCCTACCTCCTGTTGTGAAACCTTTAGAGTTAGGCGGTACGTAATCTCCACAGGCCATACTCATACCAAACGCGGGAGTGGTTGTGGAGGCCACCAGCAAAGAGGGTATGGACCGCCTAAAGGCGGCACTGCCCCCCACCCTGGTAGCAAGGGACTCCACCCAGAGGAGACCGTTGGTGGCGCTGCGGAACATCGACAATGCCGGCGTGGCTACGATTCTGGAGGACCTCTTCGAGCAAAACCTAAAAGAGGCGATAAGCCGGGAGGTCTACAACAAGGAGATCAAAGTAGCCTTCAAAAAATCAAGGGCGGGAATGGCGCGCACGACGGTGGTACTGGAGTGCAGCCCACAGTTAAGGAAGCTGCTGGTGGAAAGGGGGAGGGCGTATCTGGGATGGGACGCGATATACGTCGAGGACTACATCGAGGTGACCTGCTGTAGGCGCTGCCAGTTATACGGCCATGCCGAAAAATACTGTAAGGCGAAGAACTCGGTCTGTGGCGGATGCGGCGAGGAGGGGCACGCAACGAAGGAATGCACCAAGCCTGCGGCTGGTTGTGCCACGTGCCGCCAGTTCAAAAAACCTCACGAAGGCCACCGCACTGCGTCATCGGAATGCCCGGCAAGACAGCAGGCACGAACTGGGGTAATTTCACGCACGAATTATGGACCGTAGGTCAACGGGGGGGATAAGGGTCGGCCAGCTGAATTTGGCGGGGGCAGAGGCGGCGACGAAGGAGCTGCCATCAATAGCGAGGGAGCTGGGGCTGGACCTCGTTTTGGTCCAGGAACAGTATGGGGGCCACGGGTTGCCGAGCATGTTGGAAGCCACGAGTGGCGCAAAGGCTGGAATATTCGCCAACAGTGAAAAAACGACCATTGCAGTGCTAGGCAACCTGTGCACTACACATTGTGAGGTCGCGCATATCGTCGCAGGGGGGGGAGGAGAGCAGTTATACGTCGTCTCTGCCTACTTCCAGTACTCAGACAGGATCGAGGCCCATTTGGCGCACCTAGACAAGGTAGCGGACCAACTGAAGGGAGAGCCGATCCTGTACTGCATAGACACGAACACCCACTCCCCATGGTGGCACAGCAAGGAGCGGCAGTACACCGGCCGAGGTGCGGAGGCCGACGCGCGACGGGAAGCCATGGAGGGCTTCGTGGCGGCCAGGGGTTTGAAGATACTAAACGAGGCAGACCAACCGCCTACTTTTAAAACCGTCAATGGGGAGTCCAACATTGATGTGACACTGGCCTCGCGAGGGGTCCGTGTCGACAACTGGAGGGTGTTGGAGGGTGTTAGCACGAGCGACCACCAGCTTATTGTGTTCGACGTCGAGGGGAGTGGGTCTCCAGCCCCACGAGCCGGCCACGTAGAGCCCGGCGGGGAGCCGATGAGGTTCAGGGATCGGGGGGTGGACTGGGCTCGCTTTCAGGGCACGCTAGAAGTGCGTGTGGGTAGGTTAAACCTACGCAAACCCGCGGAGCAGGCGTGTGCCGACTTCACCGCAGCTCTGACTCGAACAGCCGCGGAGTGTTTGGGGTATAAGCGGGACAAACCGCAGACTGGGTACGAATGGTGGTCCGGTGACCTGGACGCACTGAGGAGGAGACATAATCGGGCGAGAAAGGCGTGGCAGGAGTCTAGGCGTGAAGGCGGGATCGTGGAGGAAGAACGAAGGGCTCGCTTCCACGAGGAACGCGCGGAGTACCGAAGGGCCATGCGGAAAGCCGAATCCGACCACTTCCAGCAGTTAGCAAATAGTGGGAACGACGACCCTTGGGGGTTGGCGTACAGGGCCGCTAGCGGCCGGGTGCGCCCGCCTGCAAACGTCGTCAACGGACTGAGGCTGGCAGACGGTTTCGCGGGGGACGCCGCCTCGGCGCTGGGAGGGACCTTGCGTGTTATGTGTCCGGACGACACACCAGCGACGGACTCTGAGTACCATAGGAGGGTTAGGTTAGCAGCATCTTGCCTACCATCTGGCCGGAATTCTGAACCACTGAACGGATTGGCGATAGGACGCATCGTGAAGGAACTACCAAACAAGGCCCCAGGGGTAGACGGGATCACCGCGCGCATTCTGAAGGCGGCCTGGAAGGTATCCGGCGCGGAAATCACGGAGCTCATGGCAAAGTGTGTGCGGGAAGGAGTCTTTCCAGGTGTTTGGAAACTAGGTAGGTTGGTGGTCCTTCCGAAGGGTAACGGGAAGGCTTTGACAGACCCCAAAGCCTACAGACCCGTGACTCTCCTTTCCGTTCTCGGAAAGGTGCTCGAGAGGGTGATGTGTGAGTGTACGCCGGGTCTTTACTCTCGCATATCAGACGGCCAGCATGGATTTGTTAGGGGACGTTCAACAGTTACGGCGCTTAACGCCATTCTTGGGACAGCACGGACGTCCTGTTACAAGTACGTCCAGGCCATCATGCTGGACATCTCCGGGGCTTTCGACAACGCATGGTGGCCCATGGTGCTGCTCAAGTTGAAGCAGGGTGGCTGTCCACCAAACATGTACAAAATGTTTGCGTCGTATTTTTGCGACAGGCGCGTAGGAATGTGGGCGGGGGGTCTGTGTGCGTTGAAAACATCAACAATGGGGTGTCCTCAGGGTTCGGTCTTGGGGCCCACATTGTGGAACATCCTGATGGACGACCTGTTGCGCCTTCCTTGGCCGGAGGGCGTACGGGCCGTGGCCTACGCGGACGATGTGACGCTTCTGATCGAGGCGAACTCCAGGGCAGACATTGAGCGACACGGCGCTGAGGCCCTACGTCTGGTGACAGAATGGGGCCTCAGGAACAGGTTGGCCTTTGCTTCGGCAAAGAGCTCAACCATCACCCTGAAAGGGAGATTTAAACGACCACCCGTGCTACGCCTTGGAGGGGAATCGGTCAGAAGCGTCGCATCCATCAAGGTGCTGGGGGTAACGCTGGACGAGGCACAGTCGTTCGCGGCTCACGCGCAGGATATGGGGGAGAGGGCGGCAAGATGCTTCGGGAAGATGTCTAGGGTTTCAACGTCTTCGTGGGGGGTTAGGTTTAGGGCGCTCAGAGTGTTGTACTTCGGTACATACGTCGCGACGGTCACCTACGCGGCCTCGGTTTGGAGCGGTAGGGTAGGCTTCTACGTTGTAAAGAGCCGTCTGCTTAGGACTCAGCGCCCCGCGCTGATTTTACTTACGAAAGCGTACCGTACCACGAGTACTGCCGCTCTGGCGGTGCTCGCTGGTGTTCTGCCCGCGGACCTGGAGGTGAAGCGGACGGGAACGGTGGAAGCGAGTCGGGCCGGCTTAGCGGGGAGGGAAGTTACGGCGCTCAAGACAGCTGCCCATGAAGAGGCAGTAGACGCCTGGCAGGAGCGTTGGGATGCCGAGGAGAAGGGCTCGGATCTCAAGCGCTTCTTCCCGTGCGTCCGCGGTAGATTGGGGGCCACGTGGGTGGAGCCCGATTATGTCATCTCCCAGATTCTGACGGGTCACGGGGCGTTTAGGGCGCGTCTATGGGCGCTCGGCTTGAGCGACTCTGCGGAGTGCTCGTGCGGGGAGGATCTCGAGACTAGGGACCACATATTGTGGGAATGCGAGAGGTTCGAGCAGGAGCGCAGCAACATGCTTGCTGGGTTAGATCGGAAGGAGGTGGGCCCGGTCTACTTCGCGGACCTTGTGTCCTCGGAGGCAAACTTCGCGAGGTTGAGGGAATTCGCGTGCGCTTGGTATCGTGTGAGGAGAGTGGAGGAAGAGGAGAAGTAGGAGCGTCGGAGGGAGGGGAGGAACGAAAAATGGGAGCTGGCCGACGGGGCAGGATTTTGTGCGTGTGGTGACAGCCCGATAAGGGAGAGTGCTAGGACATTATCAGGATTTGTGGGTGTCAAGAAATGCGCAAGCCTAAAGAGCCACCGGCAAGTAAGCATGCGCATCACCCGTGATTAGATCTGACGCGGTCCGTATGACCGAGAGGTCGATAGGATCCTGGGTGGAGGCCATACTCATGTATTCTACCAATTCGGTGAAATTCGTAATTGAGTACGTCCAGACTGTTTCTTTTATAGGAAAGGGCAATTAATAGGATCGATGTTCTCCTTTTCTAGATGTATTCTTTACTTTGACGAAATCTGTAACACATTCTTTATTTTACGACACTCTAATTACAGAGCAAGAAATTCAATTTAGAAGGAACGAAATTCTACATAGAAATCTAAATAAATAATGAAGTCAAGCTTTAGATTTCTGTGGCAAGCACGGACAACGAGAGCGAGCAAACTCTTAGTCCTTGCAATCTTTGAAGGGGTGGAATGAGTCCGCTGCCGGAAATTCCTGTATGTAGGTATCGATTTTCTTACCTAGGTACTTATTGTCTGCCTTATACATAGGTGAAGTTAGGCAGTTACATCTACTGGTATCTTTGTTCGTTTCAGCACACTATTTTTAAATCTATCAGTCCTTGGCCCTTAGGACTTTTTTATTTCTGAGAGTTATGCTAAATACCTACTTCGTCATAAAACTAAACGCAATTCATGTATCGCCGCCATCACAGCCAGTTTTGAAGGTAGTTATAATGATTAACACAAACCGATTAGCTCGACCTTGATTATATAAAAACAATAAAATACTAAAAGTTAAGGTGCGTGAGATTAAGAACTAAGTACTAGGCAGACTCAAATAGTATGTGACTAAAAGACTGTGCGAAACAACAAACAGTCGTGTATTGAATTTCTATGCCGAAAATCAACATTTAATACCGTTCGACTTGAGGCGAGCGGTTTAAAAATAGGACTGAATGGGTCAGTGGTTAACTGGCATGTTAACCACTGACCCACTCCGTCTGCCACGCAAGAAGTCCCGGGTTTGATTCCCGGCCGAGCTTACTTTGCTAGATGGCGCTCTGTGAATTGTCAAAGAATAAGTTAAAGTCCGACTATTACAACTATCGCATTTCTTAATGTTGACTCTACAACGTTTTATAACACCAATAGATAAGAAGCAACTGCCAAATAGGTACTGTTTTGTAGGTGTTTTTGTTTTAGGTTTTGTTTTTAGGTACGTTGTTGCTCGATTAAAAGTACCTAGTGGCGGGTATTAAGTATTGTTTCATTCCCATATTGGACATGTAAAATAAAATGTGGGTTGAGGGATACGTTGAAGTCAGCTTCATTAAATGAAAAGGAAACTCAGATCCATTATTACAATATCATCTGTCTATGGAATATTGACAATACCATCCTACCTCCCTTAAAATATTTCATAATATCGAAAATAGCGCCGGTGTTATTATAGCTGTTGTCTAAGGACATACCTACAGTAAATAAATGGTTGCAAATAAAGCGGCTACTTTAGGATAACAAGCTATATTTTACTAAGAGACTTCTAAGAAGCTAAAACACAAGAAGGGTTTATTAATTTTTATGTAATCAATAAATAAATAGTAGAGAAAAATCTTCTATACATAGAATAAAACAAAGTTGCTTCCCGCCTTCTGTCCCTATGTATAAATGTATGCTTAGATTTTTTAAACTAATAATAATAGCCCTCCTCGCCGTTTTTGGCTCCAGCGACTGCAGCGACGACATTAGTTAGATATTTCCTGCTGCTCCTGTCTGTCGTGTGTCCGCATGTTATAAACTACGCAACGGATCATAATGCGGTTTCAACAAGAGATAGAGTGATTCAAGAGGAAGGTTTATAAGCAAGAACAAAGGGTAGGTAGGTATAAAGTACACCTGTACGCGAACGAAGTCGCGCCGAGTCCACTAGTACATACTATGTTGGCCATGGAATTATTATATTTATGAGAGGATAGTCTAATGGACGTATGGATTATAGATGGTTTGGTGAATGTTGATACAGGGTGTTTCGGTTTGACTTGTCTCGCGGCGGCGGGAGAGCCCCTCGCAGTTGGCAAATGGTTGGCGCGCCGCCAACGCCGCCGCCTTTGTATGCTTGCTCCGAAATGTACATGAAATGTTATTACTTACATTCGATACAAAGGCAGGCTTGAAAAAGCCTATTCAGGTTTCATAATCTTACAATTTATTTGGGGTATTAGCGGCTTCAATGGACGGGTATCTTGTGGTAGATACCCCCCTACTAATAGAGCAGGTACGCTGGTAGTTACGCTTCAATTAAATAAATTATCGATAATTATTGTACCGTCCATGAATAAGACGCTGTCTTACAATTAATATGTGGATTGTTTGGATATGAATAACGGAAGAGCGTCGGTAGCCTAATGGTAAAGGTATCCGACTCGCAAGCGCCTCTCGCTTCTTTTTTATGTTGATGTACATTTCCTTAATAAATTACAACTTCAATAGATATTGATTCGGTACGTCAGTTGCCTAATGGCTAGCGGGTCCGACTCGTAAGCGAGAGGTACCGAGTTTGAATTCCACTGCCGCCACGTACCAATGACTCTTTACTCTTTTCCGAGTTATACACATTAGTTGAAACTTGAACACTAACAGATGCTCTTACGGTGAGGGAAAACATTGTTATGAAACCTGCACATTCAGGCGACTGAATTTGTGACCATGATCCAACTGGTCAGGTTCCCTGGTAGCCGGGTCACGGAGGTCAGATGGCAATCGCTCCACTATTATTACCTGATCTGCCAAGTCCTGGACCATGGTCAAAGTGGACCCCGGGCCGTCGTGCGCGAGAGCACAACCGGGAAATAAACGCCAAGACGATTATTTTATTGTAGAGTCAAGGATTAGTGCACCTGACTTGAAAAGCCCTCACCACTCAGGCCCACAGCTGCAACTTCTGTTTAGCTAGAATCTACAGCAGCGACCAAAAGAGACAGAGGTTGAACACGCTCGACTTGTAAACGAACTTAGCAGATTCGAATACCAATCGTGGCCTGATTCAAGAGGACTTTCCTAAACTACACTACAATGCACTAGTACTATCTTTTTTTATGTCGTTGAAAATATAATGACATGATGATGTTAAGTGTTCCACACACACAAAAAATTTAAGATATCCTACTTCATTGTTATAATTGACATAGAGGGAAACTAAAGAAAACAAAAAAAAAACAATAAATCCATTATATTAATTACCAAGTATTTGATACTAATTATCGAGATACCGTCTTTAACTTAAAACTAAGGTTATCAGTCTAACAATTTACGGCTACGTATCTAAGTATTTTGATTATTTTTACTGGGGACAATGCTTACAGAATCTGCTTATATTTATTTGTGAATACTCAGGCATCATTTGATATTACTGTCCTTACATTTTCGAATTAGAAGGTGTAAAGGATACAATCATACAGGCATGCAGATGTCGCTAGCCACTGCCTTGATAGGTCATTAGTATTCTATGCAACATTCGCGTATTGTGACCAACGTCGGATGTGGCCTCTGCCGGCATTGAGCGCGCTATATTGTTAACCACCCAATACTAATTAACGCGGTTTACTCCATCACAATTAACGCGCATAACGCACAATACAAGTGTGTCGCTGACGGCTAGAATTTCGCAAATCACGCCCATTTGTCCGAATTAGTGTGGGCAAAATGATTATGTAATCAGTCGATCTACTGCAACGTACGCCTCGTACATCGCGCTCGCCGTCTACTGTTCTCGATAACATGCAATATCGCACCAAATAGAACACAGTTTCACAATAACTTAGCGCAGGTTGAGTTGGATATGTGAACAATATTAGCCCTACGTTGAATTTATACAAAGGTACTACCTACTTTACTTACTTACTTAACCTAAATTACATCTAGCGTTCCCCTTAACTCGGTCATAGTTTCTCTTGCAGCGTCCGACGGAGTTCCTCTGTAGCCTTTGTCAGTGCTTTAGTGTCGTGGTGGCGTGGTTTCCCGCCGAGGTCGCCCCCGCACTCCTCCAGGTAGTCCTTAGGGGGCTCCGCGGGGTACTTGCCCCCGAACTTGGGCCGGGGGATCCTCACGCGCTTCACGTCGTCCAGCCAGCTCTCCATTTCGACTGTCTGTGCTCGTCCGCGCCGAATCGATACTTCAATATCCGCCTCTCTGCAAGCTTCCTGAAAAAGAAAGGTTCCCTTTTTATTCCGTTGAACGAAAAACATTTTGATTATGCTGCTCCAGTTATCGGGCGCCCCACTCGCAGCTTCTACGGTCAAGGCTCTCGTCATAATTGGCTAATCATAACAGCGAGGCTAATACGAAACAACCTATGCAAAAACACCACCAATTATGTAAAGCGTTTTCGTAATAAATCATAGGCAAAATTATGATATCATGAATGTATTTGCACAATTTGCGCATAATCTCATATTGCACGCTATCAATTCGACACTGATGGAGATTTTATCATTTATTGCTGGTGTTATAAAGAAATGGTCAATGGCAACACGCGGTTAAGTCTGCAGTTGGCCAACGTTGCGTAAGCGCCGGTGGGGGGCGGTGGTGAAACCGTGGTCGCCACTCGGCGGCGGTTAGTAAACAAGCGGTTCCGCGTCGCGTGGCCGCCGACCCCCGTGGGCGCAAAACTCTGAAGTACATGCATTTATGGCAAACTATTTCTTAATCAAACCACTTGGTGGTCAATTACGGTTTTTGTAAGACCTACTTTATGACCAACTTCTTACGAGTACTTAGTTACAGTTCTGTTAATATTCCGATTGTTTCAGTTAGTTAATGTTACGATATCTTTTTTTTCATATGTATACTTCGACAGTTCCAAGTTATTCGGTTTTCGCTACTCAAACACGTTGACAGAAGATAGCTTTAACCCCTTGTCTGCTCTACTTTCGAAACGCGTGGTGCGTAATTTACAAGATGGAAAATTAAATATGAAAATATATTTGTCATTCTACAAACGTTAAGCAATAGAACCCCAGAAGCCCTATTTTTGAACCATTCACCTCGAATCGAATTCAATTTCGATGCAACTCAATGTATATGTACATGTAATGTAATACATGAACCTGATTTTCTTAATTTTTGTAACCGTTCGCTTTCGCTGTTGCCAATTTAATTTTTCATGCCGAAAATAAACCTTGAAAACCATTCCGATTGAGGCGACCGGTTCAAAAATAGATTTAAAACCAAGGTAAAATCTCCTAACAATATTAATAGAGCAACATCGTCATTATTATATCAGCCAGAAGACGCCCACTGCTGGGCATAGGCCTCCCCCAGAGATCTCCACAAAGGCCAGTCCTGTGCTTTCCGCATCCAGCTGGTACCTGCGATCCTTACCAGGTCGTCGGTCCACCTTGTGGGAGGCCTACCCACGCTGCGTCTTCCGGTACCTGGTCGCCACTGGAGAACTTTACTGCCCCATCGGCCATCTGTTCTTCGAGCTATGTGCCCTGCCCACTGCCACTTCAGTCTGGCAATCCTTAGAGCTATGTCGGTGACCTTAGTTCGCTTGCGGATCTCCTCATTTCTGATTCGATCGCGCAAAGAGACTCCAAGCATAGCTCTTTTCATTGCCTCATGATTTCTTATAAGGCCCACAGTGAGCGGCCACGTTTCAGTTCCGTAAGTCATCACTAGCAACACACATTGGTCAAAGACCTTCATCTTGAGACACTGCGATAATTGGGACGAAAATATATCGAGCATTTTGTCCAAGTCTTCCAGGGTTTCAGCAATGACTACGATATTGTCAGCAAATCTGAGGTGAGTGAGTTACTCGCCGTTAATATTGATGCCAAGTTCATCCCAGTCCAGAACCCTAAAGATATCCTACAGTGCAGCGGTGAACAACTTTGGTGATATGACATCGCCTTGTCTAACACCTCGCTGCAGCTCGGCTCTGTTGTCTTGTCCTGGAGACGAACAGACATAGTGGCGTTTTCGTACAAACACTTCAGTGCTTCGATATATCGACAGTCAAATTGGCACCGCTGTAGAGACTGACAACATAAACACTTGATAACATAGTTCTCCCTCTACAGTAATTTTTTAGTATTGTCGGTATTGTCATAATAAATAAACGCTCCCGTATTACTCTATTATTTGGCCATGGTCATGAACTTCAAAGGTCACTTAAATTTCTCGCTGTTAGACTGATATATAAACCGTACGTCACGTCGGTGGAACACAATAGAAACTATATATTACTAATTATTTCGTGGATGTTAGACATAATAATAGTCTAGGAAGCTCCAACGACTCAACTACCGCCCTGACCTTTGTAATTTATTAATGTGAGCGACCTATTGAGTTGCTATGATTGACAAATGATTGCTGTTCTACCGTAAGTCAGTAATAAATTGCCCTATTAATGCTTACCTATCATGTTCAATAATGCGTATTAGATGTCATTAGTGTGTCATGTAATATCGCTAGTCCAGTTCACGATATACTTGGTTGTAATTTGGGCGTTCCCAAGGAATTCATTATTGGATTGGATCATATGTCGGATATTCGTACTCAGAATATTAATTACCTACCTACTTATTATTTAGATGTAAATGGAGAGTATTTGACAATTGGTAATTAAGTATGTAAAATTTCATTAGCTACTTATTTTATTAACAAGAAAAGAAACTGTAGCTGACCGATTGACTGCCTTTTAGATAGTGTTAACTCTGACTATGCCGTTCGCGAAATCATCGTCCAGTACAACGGAAGACATATTTTAAAAAGAAGAAGAAGAACTGCAGTGTGTAGAGCACGCATCAAAAACGCGACGCATGATCTGTGAGCATGATTTGAGCAGTGGTTTGGTCACCCCTTTACGTGTTTACGGTCCACATACGACAGTCTACGTGAAAAATCATGTCGATTGAAACAAGGTCAAACAAAATAATGTACGAACAGGCACACTTTCGCCTTTATAAGTTAGAATCTTATTTTCATTTTTCAACTGTCCAACTGCATTGGCTGCTCACAGTACCAACTAAACCTTCCTTATCATAAAAAGTATAGGTTCGGTTTTGTTCGGAATAAACTTTAATTAACTATCATATTACGTACCGACGTATTTCATCAATATAATTCTGAGAATTTATTACGTACCTATATTACAACTTTATTGTAGGAATACTTAATGTAGTTTTCTTCGATAAATAAAAGATCCATCTATCGAAAAACGAGTAAACGCCTGTAGTTAGGTACTTAGATGGATATACCACATAGGTATACATCTCGATTTGTCGAGTCATAGTTTGGAGGCACAGCTTGTGATGTTTTACGATCCGCCCATTTGGGTTGGGCATTAATCAGACAGGAAATCGATTTTGCAAATGAAGGCGGCAGCATCTCCTTTAATCAAGAATTAATTCAATAATCTGTGTTAGCCATTGGCCATTCCTGCATTAACAGCAGTGTTACCATACAATTGTCTGCCTCGACAGGCGAGACACGCCTTTAAAAATAATACAATCCATTTTATCTTAACCCGAATAAACAATATTCATTTTATCTTCAAAGGCTTCATTGTTAACTGTCGCCCAGATTGATGCCATATTAGTTTCGCAAAAACAACACCTTATTGTTTTTGAGTATTGATCAGCGAACGAAACACAATACACGTAGGCTGGCAGCTCGCCCGGCGCGATTAGCGTCCGCCGATGCCGCTCGACTAAGACAAAGATTTTGAATGCACGATTGGCTTTCTCCAGCGAAAGTGTGGCTAAGCGCGGTGGCATTATTTCTTCAACGCTTTCAAACTCCCCGATTTGCGTGTTTCGTATAATGGGATGATTTATCATCTTGGGAACATAATTGTGGCTGTTTGAAATTGATGCGGTATCGTAATCAAATCGGGCACGAAAATGTACGCGCGGCGATGGATGCCGAGATTCGCGGCACGGGAGCCGGCTCGAGACAATGTCGTAACAAGTACGAGAAAGCAGGTTGTTAAGGAAAATCACTAAGTACGAGTAGGTACCGACCTAACCTACAGTTTGCGGTGTGCCGGTTTAGTTCGGAGGCGGCGGCGTCGTGACTCAGCGTCGTGGGTGCAAAACACGGCGACACTATCAGAAAACCTTTCTCAGACACAAATCTGAGTCACCATCACAATATTGAGATGGAACCACCACTCGTCATGACGTAACCTTGTAAGCGAGACGCCGCAAAAAATACTAGGCATATCGGTATCGACGATATTTTTACGGCATCATAACTCAACAAAAACCGAGCAGTAAAAACGTTAATTGAGTACCTACTATCGGGAAAGTAAGTAAAGTAAGTACCTCGTATTCGTACTAAAAATGAACATACAGCTATGAATCGATGATGTAATTAATAGAGAGTATTTCTAAAAAAATCCTAGTGTAGTTAGTTCTAATACCTATATACCTTCTAATACCTATATGTAAGAACGAATTGATACGCAATTATATTGATTACTTGTAATTATATTGATACCTATTTAATTATACGTAATTATATCTATTCGCTAATACATTTTTACGAATCGGCATATATACTTACGTAAATGAGTATAGATCTTCTCATCATCATGATAGATCTTACCAATTAAATTGGCGTTTTGGTGAAAAAAACATAAATTTTAACTTTTATAAATAAAAGTATATCAGTTTAATGAATTAATTATTTAGAAATTGTTTTAAGAACGGTAATTTCTACTACAATGATGCCATGACATTACTAATGTATAAACAAACAAAAATTTTATATTACCTTATGCGTTGGTCACAAAATTATTGAGTTAAACAGGCAAAACCGATAACAAAGTGGTTTTTTTTTAACCATGTACATAGATAAACATTGTAATGTGTTATTTGTTACATTATAAAGTTAATATTTGCACATATTTTTGAAATTTATTAATAATTTGGACATGTGTACTGTTTTATAGATTGTAACCGAAACCCCGGTCCGATCTAAAAGAGGTACCCCAATCGCATAACCAAAATATCAGTGTTATCAACTTCTAAATCAAAGTCGCTTCCTGCCGCCATTTTTTCTATGTATGTACGTACGCTTAGATCTTTTAAACTCCGCAACCGATTTTAATGCAGTTTTCAACAATAGATAGAGTGATCCAAGAGAAAGGTTTAAAGGGTACGAATTCGCGGCGGGCCAGGTAGTATTATTATAATGATTAAACCTGTGGATTAAAGTCTCCCTTATGCAGCAGATCATTAATTCCGCCAATTTGCAGTCTTAGTTGTCAATAACACTGTCAGTGTTCCGCTCGGGAGGATAGCAGTCTTGCCGGAAGCGGCGCGTCGCGTGCGCACGCGCAGCCCACGCCCGCCCCGCCCCGCGCCTCATGTCGCTATCTCATTACAATTTACAATGGAGCATGTAAATTATGGAAAGTAAACACACAATTCATTAGAAAAGAATAGTCGTGTTGTCTGCTTCATCCGACATATCGGTCACCTGTCCGCTGTAAGCGTGCTATTGATACTACGATTGGTTCCACAGCATCTCCAACAGGTAATGCGCTCGGTGCGGTTCTATAGGCATTCGAGGCAAATAGTCACATCGTAAAATGCGTTTAAAGCGCAGCAAACATTATCAAACTCGATATTCGTGTCGATGCGCGCGCCATTCCAACAAACGTATTGCATGAAACCTGTCCGTCTCAGTATTTTATCGGCTATTTGACAATAATAGAGGTTCATGAACGTTGAAAGTGAACACGCGCGCATCGTATTCTAAACCAAATTAGGCACTAATGGCCGCGCCAACAACGCGGGCCAAATTGCTTCGGGACGTGACACCAGCGACTCTTGATCGAAGAAATTACACATGAAGGTACGATTACTTTCTCCGTGAGTTAACAGTTTGGTTTTAACAAGTTGGCATTCACATATTTGTCGATCCTTTCGACTCGTGTCATAGCCTGGTTTATGAGTGGCGGGCGCGGCGGAGCGGCACGAATCTCTTTCTGGTAATAGCTCTTTCCCATGGCCCGCACAGTTCCGGGGTCGCCGTGCCAGACCTACCACCCGTATATCTTACATTGACAATTAAATGGGCTCACGCTTGACAAACGCCTACGACAGCGCGGCGATAATATTCAAATGATTATGATACTATTAACTACTAGGATTTATGCAAATCCACGAACACCTTTAGATAAATGCATAAAGATGTTTACCTGAATTTCTGTTCAAACATAGGGCAACTTAGAACTATGATTGCTGGGAATTTTGCAACAACTTCGTGGAATCATCGAATTAGAGGTTCGGGGTAATCGCTCGAACTATCCAACAACAACAAGTAGATTAAGGTGTTAAGACTCAGCGACATCATACTATTTTAAGCTACACGATTTGATACAAAAACAAAAAAAGGTTTATCCTAATTTTATTTACTTAAGGAACAGCAATGACTACAATATAAAATAATACTGGCAGCACAGAGCCAATTCTAGGTTTCCACCGATAGAAACTAGATAAAACAAACTAAAAGTTAAGTATATCGAGCAGTCTTTAAGACTTTACAATTTCAAATTTAGCTAAAATATACCTACAATACCCGAAAGCACAAGGATTTTCGTTGAATCCTGCACTAGACTGTCCTGTATTAGTGTAGTTGATTTTTTTCTTTGCTTCAATAGCGACAACTACATCGATTACAAGTTCTGCACAGCACACCTAGTAACAAAACTAAGTGTACATTGTCGCAACAAGCGGTAAACCGTCGGCGTAGTAATGAACATGCGCCAGTTCCAGCCGCCGAGCCGCGGCAGTGCACTCACGCGCACCTGTGGCCCACTCACGTATCCACATCGGTGTCATTATCGAGATCTCGACAGACGCACTTACGATTTCGTTCTAGATTTTTTTTTCTTTATTTGTTTTTTTTATCGTTATTAAAGTAAGTTCAGTTGTAGGGGAGAAGGGGCACCTTAGCGAAGAGGCGGTATTGAAAATATTTTATGGTAACTTTTCACACACGATATTAAGCTTATTGGTTTTTTAAAATGTCAATAGATATAGGCCGTTTTTATTTTTAAGCTTTCAAGAACAATATTTGTTTTTTCAAGGTAAAAGAGTAAACCTGATGTGCATTGTAAATATAAATATTTTTATCTAAAAGTACATACAGTTCTGTTTGTATGGAAGCATTTATTCAGTCAATATCATATTGACATTTAAAAAAAAATTATCAATGTTTTCGTAAAATGGGGTTGAGGTAGTTTTGAACAAAATTTATATGAAATTTCAAATTTATCTGTGGAGTTTGTTTGGAAACTAAATATACATATTAATACAATAATGTGAATTGAAAATGATACTTAATTGACGTACGACGTGTAAGTAGAACAATTATTACGTTTCAATGACTGAAAAATTAGCTTATTTATTTTGAGAGCAGGTTTGACTGTTTTACTTTCCCTACATAAATATTTTTTAAGTCAGTGTAAGATTCCAGGGCTTTTCTGATATTGTGATTTTTACCAGATAGCCCACCTAAAATACACTGTCACAGATTCAAATTAAAGTATTATATTTCAAAAGTTACATACAGTCTATACATTAAGAATTGTGCGCCCTTCTCCACTGTCTATGGTAAAGTCTAATTAAATGCTTTTTATCTAAAATTAGTAACAGTATAAGCACTAAACAAATAGTGACACTACATTTTAAATTACTTCTGGCTTTGTTATGAAACTCATCACAGATTTGGGATGACTAATGACTATTTACTTAGTTCTAATGTTACTTATCAGACTAAAAGCTGGTCTGTAGACACATTTACTCCATAAATGTGTCTATATCCAATAGTGCTATGCGAATCCTAACCCATACTAGCCTTTATTATAATTGACACTTTTTAAGGTAGAGACGACGGATTAGATAATTTATAATTTTAGCTAAATTACTTACAAACATTTTAAATTACTGAGCTTTCCACCGCCTGAAAAAATTGCAAAATAGGTGAACAACAATGCAATTTGATTCGTGCATCTCATCTGTCCGATCTACAAACCTGCATATCTACCCGGAACACCTACACAAAGTTATTTACATACGTAAACAAGGCACAAAAACTATCCAACTTATAATTATTCTGTAAACAGAATCGCGAATTACACACATGACAAGTCATGCTTACAATTAGGCCGGGGCTATTACGGACAGGAAACTTCAAAGAAACAGGAAGAATACTACACGTTTAACCCACTAGCTCTGGTGATTGCCGCCTTCCCCTACAGCCATTTAGTGGCCGAGACACTTTCTTTTCCACTATTTAACAGACATTTGGTTCTTGTTAGTAAATAAACCACGGAATAAGATTCTACCTACATTATTTTGAAAGGTACTACCTGTTTTAGTACCTACCTTCGCGCCTACTTTAGATAAAAGAATCATCTTGGCGTCAATGTCACGCCTTGACTATGGTCCCGGATTTGACAGATCAGGTAACTACAATAGGGCCAGTAGTAGCCATCTGACCTCCGTGACCCTGCTACCAGGGTAACCTGACCAGATTGTGCAGGTTTCATCACGATGTTTTCCCTCGCCGTAAGAGCATCGGTTAGCATTTAACTAATGTACGTAACTCTGAAAAGAGTCATTGGTACATGGCTGCAGTGGGATTCGAACCCGGTACTTCTCGCTTTCGAGTCGGATACCTTAACCACATGCCACCGACGTTCCCATGCGCCTACTTTAGATAATAACGTAGAAAATGCGTACAGTAACCTTTACGAGTTTGTCATAAAAAGTTACAAACAAGATTTTTAATTGATTTGCGCCGTTTTTATCCGGGTTTAAGCGTTAACATGACTATTACGAGTATTATTTCCATGAAATCTTTAATAATTCATGCGCGAGATAATATCAAACTCATCTTTGTTTCCCGTTACTTACGACGACGCTGTTTCGATTATCCAAATTGATATCACGGCGCCGAAACAGGAATATAATAATTGTGTTCAATATTCTATTTATATCTGTGGGTATACAGATTTATTACGATTTAGAGACTTTTCCTATTAGTTCTCTTTGGTTTTCGCCAACAGAAAAATTGAGCGAATCACCGGTTCGTCAATAAATGAGTACCACTTCACTTCGGTGCCATCTCGCTAGCTATTAACTGTAAAAGTGAATAAGTATTGCCTTATAGAGGCAGTGCAAGAAGGATGTGGGATGTGGGTGAGACATCGCAACGTGGCTGTCGGTGAATGTCCGAGGCCCGAGGTGTCTGTTTGTTCGGCTAGCGGGACACCGCGCTCGTGCTGCGTGCGCGCCGCTCTCCCACGCGCCTGCGCTAATTGACGTCTTTGTTTGCCTACTAGTTTACACGGATCCGCAGCGGCAATAGCTGTGCTAGCGGATACATAGCTCACATTGTCAACGACTCGTCTACTGACTGACTCGAACCATATCGAGTAGCTGGGTTTTCTAGTTGCTATGAAGAACTCACTTTTTTATATTATACGGCAGACGAAAAGGCAAGCGAGCCACGTGATGGAAAGTGGTCACCGCCGCCTGTAGACATCGGCAACACCAGGGGAGTTACTAATGCGTTGCCCGCCTCAGAAGATACCTCTAATATACCTCTTGAACGATCCCATGTCATAGTTCAAAGGAAACACTTAAAACGTGAAATATAATTTTAAATAACACTGACATACTGCGATTACACTGGCAACGCACCAAAATAGAAATATTTTGATGCAGATTCCGGTAGTGTCGGGTAGTGAGGTAGTCTGCATCATTAAAGGACAATCAGGAATGAAGTCCGATAACGTCTTCGAACCCTCTCTCACACACAGTCATTACAAGGCTCACTGAGACCCTTACAAACTAGAATAGCTATCGATTTGTGTCCGCTCTAAGCCATAATAATATATGAAGGTCTTCGGGCTGTTCAAAATTGCGACACTAGTGGTATAACGCTCGTATGCGATAAGCATAAGAAAACCTATGTCGGCGAGAGATTTCTCATGTAAGTTCTATTTTGTTTTCTGGATAATATTGAATAACAATCAGAAAGGAGAGAGAGAGAGAGGTTTTTCTTGTAAAGTACAACATTCAAGAAAGGGATAAAAAGGTTTTATTAGGGTCGGAAACGCGGAAGTGATAGTGATACCCCTGGTATTGTAACTGTTTACCATAGGGCAGGCCTCAAGCCTGTTTGCCATCTTAGTGGTGTAAAAAAAACATCATTTTACATGGCCATTTTGACTTACAATTATAATGGAACTGAAATATTGCCCATCGCTGTGGAGACCATGGGCAGTTGGGGCTCTGAGGCAAAGGCGATGGCGAGCGAGTTAGGGCGAAGATTGAGGGAGAAATCGGGTGATTCCCGCTCTGGCTCGTACCTGGTGCAAAGGTTAGCCATAGCCATTCAACGTGGCAATACCGCGAGCGTGATGAGCACCTTTGCCCCAGGTACCTACTGTCAGAGGCGGGCTATTTATCGACTGATATTTGTAATTTTTTTTTTTAAATTTAGCTTTAAGTTAGATGAGTTTGTATATTATGTAAGTAATCTAATATACTATATGCTGATTTGTTTAGTTTTATTAGTTAAGATTTGTTTTTCGGTATTTTATTGTTTTCATAAATAAAATATTGGAACTTTCTTGTTCTTGAGGGTTTTAACGATGTTTACAACGGTTTAATCCGTGAGTGACCTTTTGTAAACAGTAAAGTATATTTAAAATATTTTTTATGTTAATGTACTTTTCCATAATTAATTTAACCTTAATTAATCCGACTCGTAAGCGAGAGGTACTGAGTTCGATCCCCAGTGCCGCCGTGACCCAATGAACTTTTTCTTAGTTACGTACATAACACTAGTTGAACACTAACCGATGCTGTTACAATGAGTGCAAACATTGTAATGAAACCTGCCAATGGTGACTAAATGTGTAACCATGATCCAATCAGGTCTGGTTTCCCTGTTTACGGGATCACAGAGGTCATACGGCTATTGCTGTACTGTGATTCCCTGATCTGAAAAATCAAGACTGACCCAGAGCCATCGCGCGCAAGATCACAACCGGTATATTGATGCCAAGTTGATAATTATTGTAATTATCGTCTATTACTAAATTAAAAAATAATAAGATAATAAACCTGAAATTAAAATGATAAAATTACGCAAACACCCCAGTCAAGTCTAATACACCTATTTCTTCAGAACTTAAATGCAACGCGTTGCAAAATAAATTAAGTAACCCATCGATGGATGCTCTGCGACGCAACGGTCGGCTGCTCTGCGATTAATTCGAAGTCAGCCGTTTAGCAATCAAAGGATGTAGTGTTCCGGGTAGTGGAGGGTCATTAGAAGGTTCGATCTAATCTCGAGCGTGGTCGTGCGCCCGGCTGACCCGCGGGTCGCCGCTAATCTCTTCGCTACACCGCTTTGGCGGCCCTATCTCGGCCAGGCCTTATACAGCCGACTAGTCGTCCCCACTACTATGTATATCCCAGTACTTTCTTGAAGGTGCTCGTTTCGCACTAAGCAATCTCCGGTACAGTTTAGATAATATTATTTTAAAACAGGAATAGAGATTTGTCCGTCCGAAAAAGTCTAGGTCCGCGATAGTATTGGCGCACAACGGTGCTTCGCCGTAAGGGCAAAAGGTTATCGGTCTATTGCAGGCTTTATAAGGAAGGTGCTCTGCGTAACATTAACCCCGTTTGGGCCGCAACACGCCGCGGTCGTGCCTGTCGTCCCACAAAGCAAAATCTCTAAAAAATATCAAATCTATCGATACGAACCGTGACATAGATGTGTAGATAAAAACTTCCTCTCGAATTCTCGACACAGTACCGTAATGTTAGACAGATAGCCATCGGCAGATAGCGCGGCTGGCGAAATGAACCGGCAAGGTTAGGTTTTAATTAAAGAAGCAACAGTAACAGTCTCGGGAACATAGAAAGCGTGTCACGGATCTCGTGTCCGAAGCTCGTTGCAGCGATGGGTAGTAAAAAGGCGTATAATTTACAATAACACAATGGCCAGCAACATCTCTAGAAGGCCATTTGTCCGACTGTCCTTGTTCCATCCAAAGGCGTCAGTCAACCGCGTCGCTTTAACGACCGGGATTACTACGGGCTGGGCAGTTCAATATCCTTGTTACGTCAAAGAGCGTTTGCAAAACTATTTATCTGCGAAACTTGTCTCGTTCTATTATTAGCTTAGCCAATCTCCAGTTTCATATACGTGCAATTAAGTGGTGAGTGGCGCAGGCAGGCTATAGCCACGCGAAGTAAGGACCATATTTTTTGTCCGTGGCCCAAAAAGAACCGGCTGGCGGCAGGTTTAACTCGCTTTCATACATGTGATCCGAATAATGAATTACTATCCTTAACATGGAACGAAATAGGATAAATAATCCTGGATGGTACGATACTTGATTAGCGCAAAGAGAATAGATAAATTAACGTATAAAACGAAATCAAAATATGGAACTAACTTTATCTAGTTGTACTATCAACAGCAATGGGAGAAAACATAAATGATTAAAACTAAAATGAATAGGTTCCTACTAATAATAGGTACCTATAATATTTGACTGTGAGGTTAATATAACAACAGGTAGATTAACTTTTTGAACGCACAGTAAACTCGTGCAACAGAAATTGTGCAAAGTAGGTATTTTATCCATATGTTCTGTGTGTACATGACCGAAAACAAAAGGTAACAACCACAATGGTATTGTTTATCGTCGCTGTGCTGTTGAATGTACCTTGGTTTGGATTGGAATAGATTGTTGGCCTCAGTTTGAGATGACATACCTGTCACGGTTGTCCTCCGGCTTGTCGTGAGCACTCGGCGTGTGTTTGTAAACAAGGTTGCGGTGAACGACACGTGCGCTTTGGCCGGCGGAGTGAGTGCGACTGGCGGACACGCAGCGGTCGCGGTCGGGCTGCGCGGCTCACCCAGCCCCTGCGCCTGCGCAACCACCTCGAAAAGTTGATCAAAGTTGTCTGCGTCCACAGCGGGGCAGCGGCCACCCACATGACGTCGCTCATCGCGGTCGAACCTTATGTAAATAAAGTGCAATTAGAACACCCGCTCTGGTTTAATACTCGTCATAATTTTATTCCCAAACGGCAAGCTGGCTTGGCAGGGTAGCCGACAGCCGTACGCAGGAAATAGTAAAGTTTTACGATTGATTAATAGATAGCGCAAAGTGAGTACAGGGAAAGCAACTTATGTAAGTGGCATAACTTCCATCGCGTTGCAGACTGCAAACACTGCTGTTAAAAATGCAAATGTTGCTGATTAGTTCAGTAGCATCGATCGATGAATTATCAAAAATTGCAAACATGGGAAAACACTGTTTTATTAATAACACTCAGTCAACAAGTGAATCATTAATTAATTTTACCGTTGCAGTTTAGTGTGTGAATCACCTGAATCGCGTAATACAGGTTAACACCGTTTTGAAAATTGAGCTTTTTAACCAGGCGAAAATTAATTGTAAGTACTTTCAATGCGGCTGTTTCCCACGATACAAACATCTGTCCAAAACTGGATATACCGGAAACTATAGCACAAAAACTGAGAAGCGAGCATTTGGTGTCATTAACGCCGTACCGACTCCGTGGCTCCAGTAAAGGTGTACGTAACAAAAAGCAAATCGTAATTAGTTTCATACCACCTGCCAAGTCTTTGTTATGAACTTTTATTAGGCTCAATTACAAAAGGTTGTGAGGCTATACAACTATAGCGCGTTAAAACACGCCGTAAACCTTTTTATGTTTATTGTGTGGACATATACCTTAAGACATTATTCGATTATGAAATTATTTATTGCGGATTACTGAGACTAACGTGATATACGTTAGCACTTACCACAAATAGGTGATGGGCTTTACAGTTCTCCTAAGGATAGCTATAAGGTTCAGTGGCTGCAAGGCTGTGTTTAACACGTATAAAATTTCACGACCCGCAGAAAGTCGGTAATTTGATAAATCGGCTCTTTTACGTCGATTAGTGAAGCGTACCCACTCAGCCAGTGGCGAAGTAAAAGTGAAAATAATGGGCCGGGCCGCCGATACTGGAGCAGGTTTCATTCGCAGACAAAGCGGCTTTGTCTCCTTGAGCTTTCACGACCGCTGGTGACAATTGTTGTAAGTACTCACTTCTACCACGTGGTTGCTGCAATAAATAAATATAACAAAATATATAGCTCTATCTACTCATTAACCTTAACGGGCCCGCTAATAAATTAAGATTTTAATTGATTTCGTTCTCAATCTTTTATTGCGGAAATCAATTTTTCAAAGTGATAAAAATTATCTCTTTATGGAACAGCGGCGGCTGATTCAGTAAACTGTCCGATATTATCTCGTCGAATTTATAATCCAACGGTGCTCGGTATGAATAAATATACACTTCAAATTTACAATTAGCCGGCTCGCCTGAGACGAGGTACGTTAGAATTGCAGTGAAACGTCGATATGAGAAACACCTCGTCGAAAGCATTTACTTAATGACACCCAAAGTGCCGTAAGCGTCACGTCCTAAAAACCTGGAGCTCGTAATCTGCGACCTCGGTCGTAACGGGCTCCGTAAATCTGTGCCATGCATATGTTACGTATGATTACCGATGTAGGTGGTTCGCGCTGCAGCCTAGGGCTAGATAAACACCGGGTGGACTTGAGAGTTCATTGATATTTCGCGGCGTCTGGTCCATCCCATTTATCCGATAGCAGGATAGAGATAGCGGGCGCGGTATCGGCGGAGGGGTCGTATATCGGGCAGGAGCGACCGCGGCGCGATGCTATCGCCTTATTTATAGTAGACGCTAACGAGACGCTGCGCGGCGCAGTGCTCCAGATGCTACCGATACCTGACGCGGTTCCTAGAAATCATCTCGTTATGACAACGAAATCTCCTTGGTACAGCTCCGGCTCCGGCGACGGCGCGCGTGACGCAAAATGAGAACAATAAGATTACGTAACCGGCCAAATTACCGCCTCTCGGCCGGCCCAAACAATAGGAGTTTTTCTTTTCATAATAATGCAATGCGTCTCCTGTGGAAGAACGCTGAAGTTGACGACAGCCAAACAAGCGGCACAATTGGTGAAAAGTCAAAGTGACGGCCAAACAAACAACATTCACAATGGGGCGAAATTGTTGCATGACTTGAAAGAAGCTTGAAAGTTAGTTCACTTCACACCGTTCTCGTAATAAAATATGTCGTGGAATATGCAATAGGATTGTCTAACTTCCAGTGCTTTTAGGTTTTCTATAATGTATTTTTTTTTGTTTCATGCTCACTTGATTATCACAGGACCAGGTATGTTAATTTTTAACAAGAAATTGAATATGTTCAAGTCGTCAAATACAGGTCTGATTATTATTAATAACACAAACAAAGAAAGATCGAACATATTCGAACCTGTATTTACGATGGGTTATTTATTGCGTTGACAATGTTTATCCTCCCCTCTGAATCATTTTACTACTTAAATTAGACTTAGGTATGAAGAGTGCATTTTGTACCTATAATACAATGCCAAATTGTGAAGGATTAGTAGACCATTTAATTTAATTATGATAATGAAACCTTTGCCATTTATATATTTTAACGTAGATAGCTAAAGAACTGAGAGTAGTTTTTTCTAGCTAGTAAAACAATAATGTAGGTACATCTTTATTCTTATTACAATAATCACATCCCTAATTATTTCTATTTCTAACATTTGATTATTTAGTACCTTTTCTTGTAACGTAGTTAGTGTGCTCTTGACACCTGCAAGATCGAACCAGGGATTCGGTAGGGAAGTTTGCACGAGGCTAGGTAGTCGTGGTAGGAGCGGGCGCGGACCGGCGGGCGTCGCGTGCGCAAGGTCTGGACCTGAGTGCGTGTGATGTTTCAGTGCGGCTATCTCGAGGGGCTGCGCTCATCACTCGGTGGCTGGACGCAGAAAGTTAAATCATGGTACTGGGGACGACCTCTAGTAAGTGGCCCGGCCTCTGCCGTCCGAACGATCGGCGAACTATTCTAGCACATTGACGATTAATTACATTTGCACGATTATTTCAAAGAACCTTTCAATTTTGTTATTAAAAATTATCGCTTAAAAGGAAACGATTGCTTTGGTGTTCTAGTTCTTTTTGTTATATGTTTTCACTTATTTTTATCACTGCACTTCGTTTCAATGTTACTTTAATAAATTGATAAACTTGAGATTTTATTACTTTGAATTAGTAGGTAGCGATGTGGGCAGACCCAGTATTATTGTTTTGTCGTAATAATTATTCTTTTATTTAGCCTGTACTTACCTATAGAAAGAACTATTTGTCTTGGAATGGTTTGCGTTCACGTGGTGCATGAAAAATTAGTTTTACTTTTAAAACTTGCGATTGATCAAAATTTATAGTGTTTGCATTATGATAGATGTGATTAGTTTCCTTGAACCATTTCCCGTTAGCATTCATACGTACTTATTTGGCGCATGGGTGGCTGTTAAAGAACCAATCAGTTCGATTGATGACACCTACTTCAGTTCTTTATTTGTTTTTGCACTTTTATTACACGCGCATACAACATTACTTTTAACAACATTTTGGTTGCTCAATGGCAGTTGATTTGTGATTTTCTATTGTATTATTTTTACAGAACTAGGTAAACGGGTTGTCTTTCTCCATCGTTACATTGAGACACATGTAAATTACCCACTTTGAACCACGCCACCGAGTGATCGAAACGCATGTTTCCAAGCCTCCAGCACACATCTCACTAACAGCTTCTCGATACATCGGACGTGTATTGATCACTTACATCCGTGTAACTGAGGGGCACAGGCCGAGCTCCGGTCGCCGGCACCGGCAGCGACTGCCCTTGCCGCCCAGCTACATTCTCCTCAACTCTTAGCACAACTGTACTTAGAGGCTGACTTTAACTCGCTGTTTAGCATCGTAGCGTTGGAATTCTTAGTGTGGATGTGGTATATCTAGTAACATTATTAGGAATTAGGAAGTCCCACTTCCATTTTGTAAGTATTTATAGCGTCGTCCTTGTGTAAATAGACGTTCAAACTTTGACGTTGTTATTATCGTCGATTGCCCTTGTATTGCTATGCCACCCATACGCACTGGGTCTCATAGGTCTATCGCCGTTTACAGGAACTGGCGCACAAGTTGTCCCGGAGTTTTGACATGAAGGAGGAGGGGGGCGCTCTGTTGGAGGAGCGCGGGGGGATCCGGCGGCACCAGTCCATGCAGCGGCTGGGGCATGGCGAGGCGCTGGACGAGGCCCGCGCGGCTCGAGTCGTGCCTGATCACCATGGGAATCTACACATCACAGTGAAGAAGACCAAGCCGATATTAGGCATCGCGATCGAGGGAGGTGCCAACACGAAGCACCCGCTGCCTAGGATTATTAACATACATGTGAGTGATTTTTTGTCGGATTATATAGAGAGAATGATGAAGGAGCAGACAGCCTACCGTTTGCCACAAACTTCTACGATTCATACCCTTTTTGTGTACGAGAGAGGCAAACGAGCGAGCAGGCCACGTTACGGACGTAATCGCCACCGCCTATGGACATTCGCAACACCAGGGATGTCGCGAATGCGTTGCCGGCTAATGAGAAAGGTGTAGACACGTTTCTAAATAACTTTAGTTTTTATGTAACAAATATGCAGAACCGCAGATGTGTTGTCACTGCGAGGACTAAGATGATGTGCCTCATGTCATGCCTGTAATTATTGTTTTGGCGCTAAGATTGTTGCTTGGCAGAAGAAATAGATAAGGGGCTGGTACTCATTTAGAGCGGACTCCTTAGGCGTAAGAGAATCCTACGACCAGTACGATTATTTTTTGTTAGATCGCCGGTAGCCTATTAGACACCAGATTCATCATCATCAGACATCACTGTAGAGGCACAAGGAAGAACTCAGAGAAATAATGTATGGAGTACCTGCCATTGCATCATTTCGTATTATAATATATTATAATAAAAACAAAACACGTTCAAGGAAGATGTATCCAGGTAAAGAATAAGGAAGTTTTGGGCAAAACCGTCAACGAAGTTGGTCGCAAAATCCCAAGACAGATTAAATGTTATATCCCATTGATCTCACAGATCTTGCAGATTTGACGCATCACGCGTATTTTTCGTGGAATACAAAATGTGGTGGTATAACAAACACGTAGGAATATAAGGAAGGATAGTCTAGTATAGGCTATTAGGAAACATGCGTACCCTAATAAAAATGTATATTTATGAAATCTTCAATATTCATGTCGGCGAATTATATAAGAAATTACAAAACAGCTAGCCAATTTGACAAATACAACGATACGGCGCAGGTCAACGTCTCGTGGTTGTCGTTAAGAGCACCAATTAAAATATTATCTCCCAGTCTGATAATAATATGGGACTATTTTAATGGGCTGTAAGACTAAAGCTCGTTGAAGAAGGGGCTTTATAGTAAAGAACAATGGTACGCCATTTCTAGAAGATTCTGTCACCTACGTGTGACACTTCACGGTAGAACATGATTAATTGATGCGAAAACAATAAATAATACGTAATAATCAACATGATGTTGGGCCCCCAAGGCAGGATTTGAATCCAAGAAACCGTTTCAGCCCTACAAACTACTGCCCAACGCCTTAAAGAACGCGTGTTAGGAAATAGATACGCGAAAAACTGAAGACCGACAGTAACAGCGAGGTTACAATGCAATGTCACGAGAGTTTTAGCAAGATGAGACCATGTGCCACATAACATGGCAATCCAGGAAATAGAGATCGTACGCGGTTACTACCCTAAAAAGGTCATTTTTGGGTATGATGTTAAATATCAGATGGCCTCCAAGAAACCGAAACCTTAAACTAAATAGGCGGATGTAAAATGTTGAACGAAAAAAACAATATCGCTATCACTACATATTATAAAATAAAGTCTCACGCCGCGTCTGTCTGTTTGCGATAAACTCAAAAACTACTGAACGGATTTTCATGAAGGTTTGGGTTAATTGGGTATAATTTGATAAGACTCGTACTACCGGGGCGTGTCGCTAGTTTAATAAAATATCATAGTAATTTTCCCATGCGTAAATAGCTGATTTTGCAAATATAAACGTATGTTATGAAGCATTTTTCGCATCTATAAAAGTTACTTTTTCTGAAACACAAGTGTATTATGTTTAGAATAGGTTGACTTCGTATGAACAGTGAAAATATACTAAACGTCTAGGGATTGAATTATTACGAGCCCCCTTCAATATTGAACGATGATTGTAAAAGCTTGGAAGGTGGATTGAAGGTCACATAATGATAACAATAGATGCAACAGAAACCGCTGGTTAACCTGGGTTAGATAAATTGAGATTGCGTCAAACCTCAGGATGCGCCGCTGTAGATCTTAGCTAAACAGAAAACCAGCGGTGAAAATGAGTATGGTATGAGTATATTTTTGAGGGTAGATATTGAGTACGAGTGATAGTAAGCTTTGTGCGTGACCTATAAGTTCGTCAAATATAGCTTGATCTCTACGAATATGGTATACTAATAATCATATCGGCGTCAATATCCCGGTTGAGCTCTCGCGCGTGAGGGCTCGGGTTCCCCTTGAACATGATCCAGGATTTGGCAGATCAGGTAATTACAGTGGAGACTGTCATCTGACCTCCGTGACCCTGTTAGAGAGGGAACCGAGACGGATTGGATCATGATTACATTCAGTCGCCAGGAATGTGCAGGTTTCATCACTATTTTCACCATAACAGCATCTCTCTCATTTCTACGATATATTACCTACATTTAATACACCACAAAAATCAAGATGTCTCCCAACCGTGTCCTGGCTTCCATTCCAGGAGCACGGCGCCGCGTACGAAGCCGGCGGGCTGGAGGTGGGGCAGCTGATCCTGGCGGTGGACGGCCACCGCGTCGAGGGGCTGCAGCACCAGGACGTGGCCAGGCTCATCGCGGAGTCCTTCGCGCAGAGGGATAAGCCGGTTGGTGTTGGGTTTTACATGAATTTTCCCCTTGTTTGTATCAATGTTTGGTAGGTTGGAGATTGCGATGTTGAAACGTACGCTGATGGATATTCTCTGGTCACGTAGCGGTTGGATTGGATTGGATAAAAGTTTGGCGCCTTTTACGACACACATAGGTCGAAGGGGTTGGTGCAGTATTCTACTCTACTGGAGACTCACGACATCAATGTAGTAACTGATTTGCAACCAGGTAGTTAAATTTCCCGGTTAATTAAATGGCTACCTTTTTAAACAATCATTCAATTGCAAATTTGCCAAATTCGTAAACTATGAAAGTAACGTCTAACGAACGATATTACCCCGAGTTTAATGCATCTCACAACGCTAACTTAACCTAACCGAAGTACAACCTAATTCAAACTATTATTATTGTTTGAGGTTGTTATAGTTAAGTTAGCGTTGTGACAATGTATGGAGGCGCTCCGTAAACTCGAGTCAATATCTTTATTTAAGCATTACTTTAGAACTTCATGAAATTGGCAAACGTTTAATTGAATAACTGCTTAAAAAGCTAGTCGTTTAATTAACCGTCTAATTTTACGTCGCGTGGTGATCGGCAGAATAGAATACCAACCAACCCCATCCATCGAGCACAATAGGCAGCAGCATTTTCTGTAAAGTATTTTCAACACTGCGATCTGCAACTCGTCTGCCAAGTGTGAAGATTATGGCAATGCCATCCACTGATATGGAGAAGACACAAGCCCGGCAGATGAGCTACTGATACGTTGTGAAGCTGTATCTCTTAGAAAGCGGCAATTACCGTCGGCACATAATATAGATATCTACGATAATAATTACATCTAAGTTCAGATCTATGATAACATTTCTGTTTAAAGTGTAACATAAGAACATAAGATAAGTCAGTCTACTATAAAACCTCCTCCTTCTTTTGTTTAATAAGTCGGTCAAAAATGCAGAACCGCACGTGTGAGGACTTTCCACATGACTGTAATTTGGCACTTCTCGATTTAGATACTTGAGCTGTACTACTTATATCGTTATCTATGTTAGGTAGTTGGATCAGTGCTCATAAAGGCCAACTCCTCAGGCTATTGAAAGGTGGCACTTGACTAATGTATTATTTGAGTAGTTAATAACACGAATACTAGAATCAAGGTGCCTGTCTTACCTCTGCCTCTTAGAGAAAGTAAGCCAGGTGTATCATATTCGCGCGAAGGACGTCACGCGTTACCCGATTGCGCGCGAAAAGATAAATCTTGAGAGAATGGTATCAGCAGTGAAAGTGGCGCATTCAAAAGGATTCGGTGTCGATTATGAAAGTAAATGCAGCGTATTAATATCGACACGTTCGTCCGAAAGAACATCAATAACTGACGATCATTAACCTTGAAATACTTATAATTTACGATTTCTAATAGAGAACTGTTTTCTTATAAAATAGACGTACAATGTAGCGCGTACCCCGTCCACTTAAAGAGGTCGTTTGGACGGAGCAGACACGACAGTTGGAGGTGTCCCATTTTTTACAGTGTGCAAATTTGCGACAACGTCTTAGACGACTAGATTAATAAACTATTTCAAAATTAGAAATTTCATCCCTGTACAACGCACTTAAAATTAAATTTTAAAGGGTAAAAAAGTGCTATTTTGGCAAAGTTCAAAATAAAAGACGTAATTCAATATTGCAAACAATTCGTACGCGAATATTTTTTTGTAATTCTTAGATTATCGGCTTTCTTTTTCGGTATGCAAATCCCGTTCTAAAGTTTTCGCGAATTTCTAAAATTGGCAATTAATATTAATTAGTTTGTCAAATTTTTTCAGTACGTATGCCTTTCTAATACATTAACTGTACTCTATTTGCATACAAATCGAAGCAGTATTTCTGGCTTGCATACTCTGTTACAATTTCTCGTTCTCAAAAATTTACATACTGTAAAAAATGGGACACCTCCAACTGTGGCGTCCGCTCAGTCCATATGCAACGGCGACTAATATCTTAGAAACCCTAACGTAAATCATAACATGGCGAGCCGCGTTTTCTGGCAAGCATTTTCTACAATCACCACCCGCCTTTCACACATGTAGATTATACCGAAACCTTCCATTTACGTGGATGAGGTTCAAATCCAACAGTAGACTGTTACAGCATATTGACGTACCTAGTTCATAAATATGAACGAATAACACTGACACTCTTCCTCTTTCCCTTCCAGGAGATAGAGTTCCTGGTGGTGGAGGCGAAGAAGTCCAACCTGGAGCCAAAGCCAACTGCGCTCATTTTCCTGGAGGCCTAACATCTACTTTCCCTCCCCGCCAGCGACCCACCGGCCGCGCTGGGCAGCGCGATGCCGGGGGTCGACCTCACCGCGGAATAGCCAACTCCAACCTGCGCTGTCACATGCTCTTCTAAGCGCGCCGGCGTGAACCGCCCCAACCCGACACAACCCGACAACACCCGAGAGAGCCCGAAGCTCAGCTCGGGCCCTGTCGGTTGCAGTCGGGCTCGGCAGGGGTGGCACGCGGCGCACTCGCTCTACAGGGGCCTGACAACCGGACGACGATGACAACGACACCAAACAGAGTACAGACCGTACAATTGAAACGAAGCGATTATGAGTTCTGACGCAGGTGAACCAGAGGCTATATAATACACACACAATGGCACAAGGGAGGCAGTCAAATTTTGTACACTCGACAAATTGTCCAAGATTAGTAAAAATTAGTTACGAAGCAAACTGCCCGAGACGCTTGTACGATAAACTACATTTCTAAATGAATCTTAAGCAAACACGTCCCTTCCCCTGAAAGGGAGGAATCGGGTCAGAAAAGGTTTTGTAAATTGTTTTCTAGAAGTAGCATTAAAGCAATTTTACCAGTAGTCAGCGACTGAATTTTATAAATCAACAAAAGTAAATTCCCCTACTTTTACCAATTACGATAAGTTTCATCTAAAAATTCACATTATAAAAAAAATGATCACAAATTTAAAAAATTTTAAATAGGATTTCGAATTCCGTAACTAATTTAAATAGAGCTAGATTTGTAAAGAGATGGCGATAACATAGATCTTACGATGTTATTTTGAGAAGGATCGTGCTAATGAAAAAATACAACATAGTTATCTATCGGCATTGGTGCTATGAAAAGGAATCATTCAGAGTGTCGACACATCGGATCATGTTCGTTCACATTGGTAGTTTTCACTAGAGGGCGATAGTGCTTTGTCGTGAGCGTCGGAGGGCGCATCGTATCGTATCGTATCGTACATGCATTTCATGCGGGGCCGGGCCTCTTCATCGTCATCGGTAGAGCAGAGCTTGCAGCACGCGACGCGCTCCTAAGCAACCTGACTACCTTCACACTTCCTACGTTCGCCTTTGCCCACTGCTTTATTCTATTCTCCTTCCTTAAACCCCTACTTATACTCTGTCTCGACCTTGTTTATTTACCTATTGGCTCTGAAATTATTACCCCATTATGATTTGATCCCAAACGTTCACTTCAGTTTGCTTAGCGAGGCTACATCGAGTCGAAAGTGCGTCAACATGTCATTCCATCAGGTAGTTAAGCGGTGAGTTAACGAAATTATGGCGGAGAGGGATTATAGCCCACTCATTTGATTAAACCTATACATATAGTTAAGCTTAAATGAATGTGTGCAATATAACCAAATGTTATGTTAGGTGTTAGAATTCAATAAACGATTTTTGGCTATTGTCGGACACCACTACTACGGAGGAGTCCGCAGTATTTATGCAATAATATTCCATTTATAAGTATCTATGTGTGTGTTGCTAGTGCTTATGATATTACATACAGCTGTAGATATTGTACACGTTCCATATCGTACTACATGTACTTGTATAAATGTAAAAGCTGTGACTATGTACCTCAGTATTTCGTTTCGTCAGACATTTAATGTACCGTTGTAAATATATATCTTTACTACATAAGATGTAAATATCAGAATATTCAATGTATTGTAATATAAAAGTTTAATATTTATTGAAGTTAGTGCCAAAAGCATTCGACAGTCCCCTCTACGAGTCGACGCGGCTTCTCAGGATTCGCTTTGACTTAGGATTTGATCGTCGACTCCAGCTGGTCAATAGGATATACTCACAGCCTAATTATGTGTACCTACCTACCTATCCAAAATATATTTTCACATTTTACACGTAGGTACAAAATCTGTAATTTCTTTTTAAATTGTGAATAGTTTCGTAATTAAGTCACTTAATAGACATCCGCCTTTCCAGAACTTACAATTTTATCCAATTACTAGATACTTGTACGTAACATTTAAATAAAAATAATAAACAGAATATGCACTGAGGCAACTATATATTTTGTACGTAATTATAGTTAATTTTAACAAACGTACCTATTTAAAGTTACTATAAGTTTGTATGGTTATATTTAAGTGAGCATGCAATTTGTAAAGTTTCGAAAGGCAACCCCAGCCTTTAATTTGAGTCAATTCATCATTTACGTATTAGACACGTCAAAACAAAAAGCAATTTTAAGACTAGGGAATAAGAATTATTTTAATAATGTAAATGAAAGAATATCATTGATCACACTTGTTTATATAATATTTATCTCTTGAGCAGTTTATTTTGTGAGTGAAATGTTTGCCAACGGGAAAGGTAAGGGCGCGCGCACACTGCGCGGTGTCCGGCCGTCCATTATGTTGGACCCAACGCCCTCTGCCAGCTGTTGGAAAACAGTTCACGAAACCTATCGCAAAGTTTAAACTTGGCGCAGATGTTTCGTTGAGAAGATCTATGTTGTAGTCTGTTGTTAAGTTTGTCGTTGATGACAAAAATATATTGTTATCTAGATATTTTGTTGTTTTATTCACATAAAATTTGTTCTACAAGCACAATTGAAACCCCATTTTGCTGAGCATCCGTAATTCTGAAGCATATTTTACGTTATTATTATCACAGCAACCAAGGCTGTAAAAATAAACGGCGGATGCCTATATTTTGCCTGCTCGAAAATTCTGAGCAATTATATCGTGCGTGAAACTTGCTCTTACGTTTCTAGTAGAATATAACGTGTTTTTTACCTACAATACTATCATGCCAAACCAAAATCTTTGTACCAAAATTCACCTCGGCGATGCCGACATTTAATATAAACAGTCAAAATGGATTTACCTCCTAATGCTTTTACGTACAAAGGACCACGTTTGAGTTCAAGTGCGGAAAAATGGAGCCCATTAACCTATTATTAACCTAATGCTTTACTTAGCAGTTCTAATTAAATAAATTGCATGTTAGGGCAATAACAGTAGACCCGTGAAATAAAGCAAAATAGCTAAAGTTGCACCATTTGGTGCACCAGTTGCACATTTGTGCGAAACATTAAAATCGAATGTTTCAGTTCTTCAGAGTGGATGCTTTTTAGGCAAACAATGGAGGATTAAAATATCAGAAAACCCACAAATGTAGAACTAATAAGGAATAAATATAACATGTACAATAAGTATGTAGGTATTTAACAAATAGCATATAAGTAGTTTATCAGTTATCTTACACCCATAACAAAGCTTTGCTTACATTGGGGCTAGATGGCTTTGTATAAATTTGTCCAAGCATATTTATTCACTTATTTTATTTATTTATATTTTTGCTTGATTTATTGTGTGAGTAAAAGTTAGCCAATGGTATCACCCCTACCTACCGACAACATCGATTTTAAGTCAGTCAACCGTTGAACATGACCATGTCAACGTACAGATAATGGAAAATTAAGACAGTGATATACATAACAGATATACGTTTAGGTAGTAACAATATCGTGCGATAGTTTTATCTGAGAAAAATATTTTCAATGAGCAATTGTGAAAACATCGTTTGACGTAGAGCCTACATATTAAACAAAGTGTGATATTAAGTATATGTTTTCTTTAGATTATGAAAGGGGACCCTCTAGATACCTACTCTAGATAGACCTTTCCAGATAAAAAGTCTAATCTATACTAATACTATAAAAGTTTGTGTATGTTTGTGATTTTCTTTGTTCGGAGTAATCTCCGAAACTACATTCTGTCCAAGTGTCTTAGGTCACTTCTTATGCCAGATAAATAATAGGGTCCCGGGGGGTAGTAGAATGTTTACAGATAAAAAAGATAACCGAACTGCGCGCAGTTGGAAACCGCGGGGGACTGCTCGTGAGCAAGTAAGTTTAATTAGCAAAACTATGTAAGCAGAACAACGGCGACCTACCAACATGATATCTTATTAAAGTAAAAGTAGAATAAAAATATGTATTTGCACTTACTCACAAGACACAAAAGTACAAAACATACAAGACAATAACAAAAAGAGAAAAACAAAAGTTAAAAATAATCATCTTTTGGCGTTAATGTCCCGGTTGTGCCTTCGAGCACGAGGGCCCGGGGTCCGCCTTGACCATGATCCAGGATTTGGCGATCAGGTAATTACACTGGAGCGATTACCGATTACCGACAGCGATTAGCGATTGGACCATGATTACAAATTCAGTTGCCTAAATTTGCAGGTTTCATCACGATGTTTTCCCGGTTCATCCCGAGCATCGGTTAGTATTCAACTAACCGTTGCTCTTACGGTGTAACCGAGCCCTCGTTCTCGAGAGCACAACCGGGACATTAACGCCAAGATGATTATTATAAAAGCATTGGTCAGAATTCAACTAATGTAAATAACTCAAAAAAGAGCCATGGGTACATGACCGCAGCTGGATTCAAACCCGATACCCCTCGCTTACGAGTCGGATACTCAACCTTTCGGCGATCGACGCTCTACAACGCAAAAGAAACAAAAGATATTTACTAAAAACTACGCCAATTGTCACCGTGCCATGGATAAGTGCAATGGACCGCACTCAGCATAATGCCACAGCTAACGCGGTGGCGCTGGTCAGTGCGCTCGAATTAGAGATAGAAAGAGGTGATCTAACTGTGGTAAGTAATCCTATTCGTTCAAATCTACTGAAACATTTTAAAGTATCCATATCTACTGAAATTTATATCGTTTAGGGGTGTAAATGTAACACAGCCCGCTGTGTTAAGGGAATCCCCGTCTACACTTGCTTACCTTACTTCATAACACTGGCTACATCCTGTCACATTTCTACACCCATAAATATTAAACAAAAAATTAGGTGAGGTATCTACTCGGTCAATCAATATAAACAAAGGAGTTGAATGGTAAGGTCTTAATTGATAAATGCATCACACAACAACAGCTGGACCGATGTGGTATTTTTAAATGTCGGTATATTTGATGACACGTTGATGAGTGTCATAGAAGGCGACATATAGAGGCATACTGCATAAACTAGTTTTCTTTTTATTGTCATATAGGCAAACAGACAGTGTCCCTCGGGAGATAATCTGGTAGGCTCTGCGGTCAAACTCTGTGCCCGAAGCGTGCATTAGTATTATACAGAATATGTATGCCAATACTGGAGCCGTCGTCAAAACCATCGTAGGCCATACTAATCCCTTCCCGATTACTGTAGGAGTTCACCAGGGTTTAGTGCTGAACCCTTACTTGTTTTGCATTGTGCTCGATGCCCTGTCAGCGGAAATTCAGGACATGCCACCTTGGCTTATAAAATACGCTGACCACATTGTACTGGTGAACAAGCTTAGGCAAGATCTTGAGAGCGGAGTAAACACGTGAAAGGATGTGCTAGAAAACGGTGGTTTGAAGTTGAATGTCGCCAAAACGGAGTATATGGCCAGCTGTAGCGCAGATCCGGAAACCATACTTGTAGGTAACGAAGCTGTCAATAGGACAGATAAATCCAAATACCTCGGATCCGTGATGCACGAGTCCGGCGATATATGGCCCTGATATCAAGTCCCGAATCTCTGCAGCTTGGGCCAAATGGCCGGAACTCACGGCAGTCACCTGTGACCCTAAAATCCCTGTAAAGCTCAAAGGGTTTATATACAAGGTATAATTAGACCGGTAATGCTCTATGGCTGCGAGACATGGCCAGCGCTGACGAAACACGTTCACGAACTCCACGCCAGCAAAATGAAGATGCTGCGATGGATGTGCAGAGTTACGCGACTCGATCGAATACGTAACGAGTACATCCGTGGCAGCCTTGGCGTGAGGGATATCGCAGATAAGATCGAGGAGGCTCGTCTGCGCTGGCTTGGTCACGTGTTGCGGAAACCTCAGGGATACGTGGGAAATAGGTGCCTGAACCTGCCGGTATCAGGAAAGAGGCCCCGTGGGCGACCCAAGAAGCGATGGATTGACATTGCTGAGTCGAATGTAAGAGCCAACAGTTTACGACGAAAGGATGTCGAAGACCGAGCGAAGTGGAGAAGAATGAGTAGGAAAGTGGACCCTGGTAGAGGCCGGGATAAGCGCTAAGACGATGATGATGATTGGCAAACAGGCAAGCGGGCCACCTGATGGAAAGTTGTCACCACTGCCAATAGACATTAGCAACACCAAGAGTTTTGTCTACCTCTATAACACGTTACTCTGGCAGCCAAAAGGCAAATGCCCCTCCACTGACAAAGCCACGGTTCCAAATCCCCAACCCATGGAGCACTGGAGACCTTACTCTCTGGCAGAACTATTTAAAAGAGTATTTAGCTGGAGGAACTTCCCCTGTCGGGCGGCTCCAATTCGAACGGGATGCTCCGCTATGCCCTACCTCTCTTAAAATAGATAGATAATGGGCAACAGCGTTTGTCAGTATTTTCAGTTTTAGTTCAGTACCAATTTTCAACACTGCGATCTCCAACATGAAGATTAAGTCAATAACAATAATAATCATCTTGGCGTCCATATTCTAGATGTGCTATCGTATGCGAATCATTATCCACGATTTGGCAGATCAGGTAATTACAGTCGAGCGACTGCCATGTGACCTCCGTGGCCCTATTAACAGGGAAACCTGACCATTGGATCATGGGTTCACTTACGTTTCATTACGATGTTCACCTCACCGTACGTGTCCAATAACTAATGTACTAATAACTCAGAAATGGTCATTGGTACATAGCGGCACTGGGGATCGAAATCGGTACCTCTCGCTTACGAATCGGACCTATTAACCATTAGGCCACCGACGATCTACTTGCTAATACCACACCAACATGGAAGAGGTTTAAGTCCAGCATTGAACTAGGTTTTTAGAGAAAGAAAAATTGGAAAAGTTGCCTAATGAATCTGAAAATCCTTACCACCTCTTAGTGATATAAAAAGAAATCAACTGTCACATCATTGGATGGTGGCGCCCTCAAAATTTTCTAGATTTTCTTGACACACTGTACGCAACTTGACTCAGTACGTAACGAGTACATCCATGGCTAGCCTTGGCATAGGGGATGTCGCAGATAAGATCAAAGAGGCTCGTCTGCGCTGATTTGATCAAGAGTTGGGTAAGCTACACGGATACGTGAGAAATAGTTAAACGTAACAGTATCAGGAAGGAAGTCTTAAAGGAGGCCTAGATGGATTGACATCCCTCAGAAACATGCGAGCCTGAAGGCTTACGACGCGAGAATGCCGAAGACCAGACGAAGTAGGGTAGAAAGAGTTTCTGGTCCCGCAGAGGTCCCGTAGCAGAAACCAGGCTTAACCGCTACGTTGCTAAGCTTGTTCCTAAGCTATATAATGCATTACCGTCGGATGTAAGGAATGCATCAAATGTTAAATCATTCACAAACAAATTAAAAATGTTTTGGTTGGCATAGCTTGCTATAATATTGACGATTTCTACAAAGGAATAAAACAATGTCATTGACCCAAACATACCCACACAATAAACATTATAATTATGAATATAAATGAATTTAATACCTATATAATTTAAGTTATATGTTTAATAACACTAATAATATGTAAAATAACACTAATAATACTTTGTAACAGTTTGAATTTAACATACAGGACATGTAAATTTTTAATTTATGCAATAAATGAACAATGAACAATGAACAATGTTGAGCTGAGCAGGGCCTTGTGGCGAAGATGAATTGACTTTCATATAAGCTAACTGCGTGCGGAGCAGATGGGTTGGTAACTTGGCAGGAAGCGGATTCTCAACACTTACATAACGACAAATTGGTTATCGCGAGGGTAGATACACCTTATTCTTCCACTGCCTGTCTGAGTGTATCCGGGTATACTAGGCATGTACCCGGTTTGGATACGGTACTCGGCGAATCCGACACTTTTTCAAGGATCAGGCCGGATACTGAGGATTAGTGCCGGGTATCCGGCTGTGCCAGGTAATTAACCAGCTAAAGGACAAATAATTTTCAAATTAAATTAAGGAAATTGAACTTGCTGACGGATAGTGCGATTTGCTCGACTGGGGGACATTAATTTGCACATTAAATCTTAAGATCTTTAAATGATCTAGATGTTCCCAAAAGCCAGTCATACTCCAAATATAACGTAGTAGTAGTTTATGCAACCCGCATATAAAACGGGGTTTTAAAATATGAGAGTCTGTTTATCATACGAGGCGTAGCTGAGTATGATAATAGTTTGACACGAGTATTGTAATATCGAATTATATGCAGTTCATCTTAAAATTTGGTACAAATAATTTTCTCAACTTTTCTGTAAGTAAGCTGCGTGTCAGTTCTAATGTACCTATGCGTCGAAAATATCAAGCGGCGGGAAATTCACTCCATATCTATTTATTTGCTTCAAACAAGGAAAAACATTCACAAACACAAATTACAACAGTTAGAAAAAATATTTTGTTTGAGGGGAAAATAATTCCATACCAGAGAGGAGATAAAAACTACGTTTTATTCCATTCATACACAATCACAAACATAGACTTGATGAATGAGCTTTATTTATTATATATATTATATAGGTTTATTTATTATATTATAATTATTTATGTATAATAGTAATTGTTAATTTATGTACTGATATTAGTATTTGATTAGTATATAGTCTGCCAATATTTACATCCTCATATGTATATATGGGGTTATATTCGTTATAGTTAATTGTTTTACTCTTGATTGCCTTCACCGCTCATCAAAGGTCTTCTCGGCTTATCAAAGGTTAGCTGGAAGAAATCCCGTTGTGGGATAAGCTCGCCTTTGCATTATAAACTGTATTTTTATTTCCTGTAATGTTATAAATTGATGCAATAAAGAGATTACATACATACATACATAGACTTTGAACTATTGATCACAAACACAAACAGGAAATTTGAATTTTGAATTTAATTAAAATAACAACTAAAAAAAGTTTTTGATAGAGTTTTATGATATTTATTTTATTTTGTCTTCTTTGATTAGAATTACCTATATGACATTATCCTAATTATCCTAATCCTAATTACGAGTTTGTGTATGTTATATTTGACCATTTATTTACGATACCTATATTAATACCTATATTATTTAATATTTAAGACTTGAGTATTCTATGATATAACTTGATGACATCTATGATTTTTATAATATTGGACAAAACCATGCTTTATTACGGTATGGAGATCATAGAGAAAAATTTTTATATACAGAAGCAGAGAGTACATTTAGAGTTTAAATACGAGACAAAATGTCACTCATCTCTATAACACACACACTAATGCAAATGCAGGGACGGAACAAGGCAGCCCATCTGCAGCAAAATATAACTCATCATGAGTTATATTTTACTACGACTTTCTACTCGTAACGAACACAAACAAATCTGACTTGTTGTTCGCTCCAGATGACTATGCATTTTTTTTAAACTTGTCCTTATATTTTAATATTGACATTATAATAAAAGGTAAGGTGTCTAGTGAATCAAAGTCATGCCCTGATACCTACCACCATCTTTTCGATCTCTCGATCTTACATACCGTGTATCGGCAGTGCTTGATTTTGCAAAAAGGAGGGTTATGATTTTGACCGGTATTAATGTTTATTTGTTGCCTCATAATTTCTAATCTAAGTAGGTACCTACCTACTTACTTATAGTTAGAAGCGTCTTCATTGTTCACAGGTTGGCCTATGTGACTTCACAAATTTAATATGATGTCCTCTAGAGGACATAGTCATGAAAAAAAAACAATGAAAAGGGTAGATACATTAATATTTTAAACAAGCAGCATATTCTTTATTTTCAGTAAAAAATCATATAATGCTGGTGCAGCAGGACAGAAGGGACTTGCATCTAATTATTATCTTGTTCTTCAAAATGTTTACAACGCAGCACTTCCAATTTGCAACCCAGACATAACCATGTCTGGTCTTTAGGAAACCTAGAAAAACAAATATTTATGTAAATAAACGTAAATACGCGATTAATCCGTTGTTTCGTATGTCTGAACATTTAAAATGTCATCTAGGTACATTTTTGGTATGGAACCCTGATACATATAAAATTGTGGACTGCTATTCACAAGATTTGAGTAATAAATTTGACCCTGTTAGCATCAAAATATTTTCGTACCTATTTATACACCGAAATATTGCACAATTTGCCAATAATTTTAAATCTATCGCTAATGGCATGTTGTTTTAAGGTATCAATATCATTTCAATTATTGCAAATTCACACTATTTCGATGCATATTTTTGTCACAATTTCTAAAATTTATTTCGATCCGCCGCGACCACGAATGTTTACTTACCGGTGAAAGGATAATCCAGGTGTATTTCCATACTTTGCGCTTTCACATAAATGTGCACTAAATTACACACAAAATTACAATCTTTTAAATGGTTTGATTTAAATTTTATTAGGAAATTCTAAAATTTACACCGATGTTTCAAAAGAAACGTCAGGTCGTTAGGCCCTCTAGCAATATGTCGGACGTTCAAAACATTGCGCGCGTCATTTTCCGTGAACTTATTCCAATGGATGGAAAAACGGGATAGCAAGATTCATAATCATTGTAGAGCGAGCGAACAGGGAATATTTGCGATTTGTGTTTAGTCTGTTATGTCTGTGATGCAGATGCATAATATTATTAAAATAATATTACATATTTCTTAGCCGGGTACTCGGCGCCAGGTACCCGGCTACCCGGCAGATTGGATCGCCCATTGGGCAAACCAGGTACATCTCTAATGTATTTCTACAGGTGCAAATCTCAGGGTGTTATGCGGCTTAACCGCATGTAGAGTACGTCCCTGCTTGTAAACAAGACCGCCTGAGCAACTTGAGCAGTGGCATATTTTGTTTTAATGTATTCTGGAAATAGACAAGTTAATCGCACAGGTTAAACACAAATTATCAACTTAAATAAACTAAACAGTTCCCATAGATAACACTTACTTTGGATACGGATTCGCGATAAGCATTTGGACCACTTTTTCTGCCGCTGTTTATATATTTGTGCTACTGACTGATTAGGTAATTACACTGGAGCGACTGCCATCTGACATCCGTGATTTTACTACCAGGGGAACCTGACCAGATTGGATCATGGTTACACACTCAGCCGCCTGAATTGCAGATTTCATTAATATGTTTTTCCTCACCGTAAAAGCATCGGTTATTTTTCAACTAATGTAAATAACTCAAAAATGAGTTATTGGTACATGATCGCAATGGGATTCGAACCCGATACCTCACGCTTACGAGTCGGATACCCCACCGACGCTCCTACCTATTAACATCCTATTACCTATCTCATATCGGTATCTTATGACGTAGGTAAACTTGCAGTGGCAGCTTGAACTATACGCAAAACAATATCTGAGGAAAGTCAAAATATCCGATCATGACTTTGAACTTTTTTGTTTATAAACATTTATAAAAACGTTGCGCAATAGGTACTTATTATTACGTACGCACTCATTTTAAAACATTGTGACAGTATGGTATGAAGATACTTAATTTGACAAAATTATATGAATAAAATTACTGTAAGTACAACAATTTTTCTTTTTCGTTTTTGACAATCACACAGCACTATCTAGCCCCAAAGTAAGCAAAGCTTGTGTTATGGGTGCTAGACAATTGACAAACTATAAGTTACGTACTAGAATCCTATTCTGACAATTTTTTTTGAAATAACTTCAATGTACAGACACGGTTTCTTTACAGTCTTACAATAGTATAGATTATTTTTACTTTTATGTGATAAGACGGCGTTTTAATTTTTTTTTAAATGTTGTACTCAGTTTTGTCAATTGAGGGCGAGCGAAAACAACGGGTGTCAAAGCTACAAATACCTAATTATATATTATTAGTAACATAAGTTTTGCTTCCTTTTTGTGTTATATAAAACACTAAATATAAAAAAAAAAATTTAAAAAAAAATCTTTTGGTGAACCGGTGTTCCATTTCAAATAAATAATAATAAGATTACATGGCTCACTACGCAGTTCTTTTATACGGTGCTATCTGGTAAAACCCGTGGCAGTGCATGCGCAGGCTTGCGGGTGGCTTCGGGGCGCCATAGTATCCAAGAGTATATCAAAATTTTTACTATAACAAATTGACAGGAGCTGACATGACGCCAAGCTATATGTTGCCTAGCTACGCCTAGACGTCTGCGCGCGCTGAAATATCCTGGCCTGATAATGTCACCAGAGAGGAGGCAAAAACAATATTATTATGTCGCTTGTCAAGTGAACAATTAAGTGAAGTGAAAATTTTTTCATTTGTAAATGTGAATTAGCAAACCGGTGTGAAAATACTTTTTTTTATAGATATAAGTGTTTTTTTTTTAGGGTTTTCTTTTCTACGTATAGTATCTGTAAGTGTCTCTTTTCCCTGAGCCCATTTCCATGCAACATTGCGCAGTATGTTTAAGATCATTCACTAGCATCAAAGGACTCCATATTCATCAATCGCGAGTTCATCACGCGCGCATCATTCTATGCCCACCATGTAGCCAAAGCCCCGACTCCCAGACCAACAACACACCACTCACGAACACATCTACCCCCTTACACTCACTCCTTAGTCAGTTAAAACATTCTACAGCCATTGTGAAACGCATACCTCGTGGTGCCCGATCCTGCGTAGCTTCCGCTGTAGCCGAGTGCATCAAAAGATGCACACGCGACAACAATTTCGCATCCTGGCATGACCTCCTCACCTTCTCATACAAAACACTACACGCTTCACTTGAGAATAAGATATCCCTCACACAGCAAATTAAAAACAACACTGCTCCAAACACACAATTAACCCAAGCGGCGCCCCGAAGGCCTCCGCATAGCAGACATAATAATGACATATTTCTTAAAGTCGAAGAGAAAGTGCAAGACGGAGACTTAAAGGGCGCCGCTCGACTACTATTCTCAAACGATACCATTGCACCCGACTCACCGGAGACCGCCGCCGCACTACAATCCAAACACCCCCCAGGCCCTTCCTGCCCCCCTTTTGTAGACCCCCCATCTGACATTGCAACTTGTCTCCGCGCCAAAGAGGAAGATGTTGTTGCCGCCATCGCTTCCTTCCCGGCAGGTTCGGCGTCCGGTTTGGATGGCATCTCCCCTCAACACCTCAAGGACCTCTCCAGCCACGGTGTGGGCATCGCCGGCGACCACGTCATCTCAGCACTAACCGGGCTGGTAAATGTCATGCTAGAGGGGAATGTGTGCCAGGAAGTGACGCCGATCCTATACGGGGCTAATTTAATAGCCCTGACTAAAAAAGACGGTGGCGTACGACCGATCGCTGTAGGTTCCACCCTGCGGCGATAGGCTGCCAAAATTTGTGTTCGGCTAACTCGTTCTAAATTCCAGTCTCTTTTCGAACCCGTACAAGTTGGCTTCGGAACCCGCGGAGGCTGCGAGGCAACGGCCCATGCCTTACGTACCTTCACGCAAGACGATATGTGTGAGGTAATCCTTAAATTAGATGTTAAAAACGCTTTTAATTCGGTAAACAGGGACACCTTACTGAATAAAATTAAACTACACGTTCCGGAGATTTACAATTTTATGCTACAGTGTTATCACTGTCTTTCAAAATTATTGCACAAAAACAATGAAATTCTTTCGGCTGTGGGGTGTCAGCAGGGTGATCCCCTCGGTCCAGCGATCTTCAGTTTGGCCATAAATTCGATAATCCACAGTGTCAATTCAAAATTAAACTTATGGTACCTGGACGACGGTACCATAGCCGGGGACGCTCAGACTGTCCTAACTGATTTAGAAATGATAATACACAATTTTGACCTCATTGGTTTGGAACTAAATTTTAACAAATGTGAACTCTACATTTCTGAGAAAATAGACAAGCTTGGCACAATCCATAGTCCAAAATTTTAATAGCGTAGCCCCAAATATTAGAATACTCACAAAAGACAGTCTGAGCCTCCTTGGCTCCCCTATTTTCGACGAGGCCATTCCACCGCTCCTAACAAGTTCGGTTTCTAAATTTAATGAATTTTCGAACCGCCTCCTTAAAATTAGCAGCCATTCTGCCCTTTTCATAGTGAAGTTTTGTCTTTTTGTTCCAAAATTTACTTACCTGCTCCGCTGCTGCCCAGTGTGGAAATTCCCTGATCTAATCCAAGACTTAGATAATGTAATAAAATTCCAAATTGAATCAATCACAAACATCAGACTAAGCGAGCAGGCATGGACCCAGGCCTCCCTGCCAATTAGGTATGGTGGCCTGGGAACCCGTAAAATCTCTAGTGTAGCACTGCCGGCTTTTCTGTCCTCTATCCATAGCTCGTCTGACCTCACAAGAAATATTCTTAAAGCCCCCGTGGCTACAAACTGTGAGGTCGCGTGCTTGGCGGAGGCTGAAACTGCCTGGCTAGCTGGACCGAGCCCAAATTTTCCTCCCACACCCAAAATTCAAAAGGCCTGGGATAACATTTCATCTCAATGAGCGCTCGAAGATGGGCAAGTACAGCTGTCTCGGCGCCCAATACGACTTTGTCGCATTTGGTGTCGAGACACTGGGTCCGTGGGGTCCGGGCGCACACTCGCTCTTCAGTGAGCTTAGTAAGCGGCTCAGGAAAGCGACGGGTGACCCACGTGCCGGCGGCTTTCTCGCGCAGCGGATAAGTATCGCCATCCAGCGCGGGAATGCCGCCGCCATGATGGGCACCTTACCGCGGGGCCCTGGTTTTTTACATCTTTTTTAATTTAGTTAGGTCATCAAATATTTATAAGGTTTTAGTTTAGTAAATTTTATATGTATTTTACTAATGTATATATTTGGTATTTTAGATGTAGGTATTAGTGTATTTTTTTATTATAACTGTAAATAATTTATGTGTTCCTTAATAAATACTATGCTGTTCTAGAGCTAAAAACATATAATTCAATGCTACATTGAGTGAAATTGAGTGATAGAGTAAAAAATATAGTGATCCGTGAAAGGTGTGACATGAAAGATTATGTAGTATCAAAAATAGAAACAGGGATGTTAAGATGGTTCGGGCATGTAGAGTGAATGGATGGTAGACGATTGACGAATTGGTTTATTAGCTATAGCGCGAATCTGGAAAACCAGCCCTTAAGAGGACGACCCAGGAAAACATTCACTGATCAGACCAGTAATGTTCTCAAAAAAGCTGGGGTCCGAAGTGGTAAGAATAAAAAGAGATGTACGAAAAGAGTTGTGGATATATGCGAGGCCTAGGTAGTTGTGTCAGGACAGAGCAAAGTTGCAGTCCATAGTCTCTGCCTACCCCACCTGTGGGACACAGGCGTGAGCTTTATGTATGTTTATGTTTTATGTGACAATGCTACATATTCGTATTAAATCAATTTAACCACAAACTTGATAACAAACTTTACGGTTCTGCGGGTTTGTGCCCTAATAAAAATGAAATTGGCAAAAACAATAACTCAAAAATTGTTATTTAAGTTACCTAATAAGTAGTAAATAACATACATGCAAATAAAATTTATCTAACAACAATTTATATCCAAAAACATTAATTTATTGGCATACGCGCAGATAGCGACCGTATGAAAACCCGGTGTATCGACGGTCTAGCCCGCCGCGCGTCCGATGCATCGAGCGGATAAAAACTATTTCCACACGAACGAAGTCACGGGCAACATCTAGTTTAACAGATAATACGAGTATCATTTATTTTTGGGCTCGGTGTCAGCCAGCATAGTCAAGGAAGGGGGACGGGTAGAGGGGGAGGGTTGGTGTGTGTCACGACTCCAAAACTAAATTATGCCTGAGCTACTTGTATTTTGGGTTAAAAATCTTGCTTATTTTTTACTTTTTTGATTTGAGAAAAATTAAATATTTTTTTAAAGCGTAATATTTTTTTAATTTTGTTTATTTCCAAACTTTCAGTGCTAGTTAAGGTAACTTTAATACTTTCCTTGGTCACGGTAATCTTGGCGTTAATGTCCCAGTTGTGCTCTCGCACGCGAGGGCCCAGGGTCAGTTTTAACTATGATTACAATCAGGTATTATCAGGTTATTACAGTGGAGCGACTGCCACCTGACTTTCGTGACCCTGTTATCAGGGGAACCGGTGACGGCATGAATGTGCAGGTTTCATCACGATGTTTTTCCTCTACGTAAGAACATATTAGTGTTCAACTAATATACATAACTCATACAAAAAGTCATTGGTGTATGGCGGGACTGGGGTTCGAATCCGGAACCTCGGGGTACAAGTCGGACCCCTCAACCATTACGCCACGTTTCCTCACAGTTAGGTATTACCGTTTGAAAATGAGACCACTAAGAATACTTTAAAAAAATTTGTAAATCGTCCTACAATTGCTGGAGAAATCGGTGAACATACATAAAAATAGTGATGTTATTACCATTGAACCTACTTCTTTTGTTTTAAAGACGGTTAAAATTTAAAGTAGGTATTGAGTGTATAAGTGCGACAATTTTTTTTCTTTAACGAACTGTTCAAAAGAATAAACATTAAAAACAGCGTAATTTCGTGTCATTTTGCCCAATAGTGCCATAACATATAGAAAAGGTCCACCCCCCTTGTTTTCAAAAATTATGACGTAAGCTTACTTAGGCACTAGGGTTACTACTATATTAATTCAGAATTGTGAAAATAGTAGGTTAACGAATAACAGTTAGTAGGAAAAGGTTAAGGAATAACTTGCCCTTGCCAAGGACCAATAACTAATCCCTTGCCATAATGTGGTCTTCATTGCTTTCCATGCTGTTGTTATTAGGTTTTCCGTACCAGCTTCAGACATTAACTATGCCTTTACTAAGCGTTATTAACATAAAATTACAAAGTAAAATATTAAAAACTAAATCATCCGCGAGAAATATAACAAAAGCTTATTATTATATTAGACGAGACTTACACGAGACGTACCTTTTCGATTTGTTTTCCGACGTTTCGGTAATCGGCAATAACAAAGGCTGATAATACATATGCCATCCCAGTCTTAACTTATTCTTTTGGAATTATTAAATGGTCGAATACCGAGTTAGAAGCCCGTAACGAGAACAGCACTGCTAGCACAAGTGTGCCCGCAACACAGCTCGCGCCGCGAGAGAGCATTTGTTTCCTTCTCTCGTAACTAAGATAAAAGAGATAGCAGTATCTATGTCACGCCATATCCCGCTTATCGCGCGCGAGGGCACACTTGTGCTAGCCGTACAGCCTGTACCAAACAAAATGTGCACCATATCCGCTCAGCAGTCCAAAGATTTACTCTAAAAAGGAAACTTGGGGGACGCAGATTTATAGGCATTAAAAATTTGCACTATATCCAAATAGATAACCTATGAACTTACTTCCAAACAAACGCGATCCAAAGTACACTACATGCTAAAGTCCAATAAGGTGCTGCACGTCATGGGTCCCCGGTATCTTGATTGGATACCGGTTGATGCAAAAGAGAGTGCGAACGTGTCGATCTTTACCCGTGTAACGTAACACTGTCCTACGGACAGTGCCAGGCTCAGTTAATAAGAAAAACAACGAATATCAGGGTAATGGGTTTATGTACAATCAGTCCAGAAACTACAATCTACAAAACAAGAAATTTATAAAAAGAATTTAAAATGTTAAAAGTACGAAAGTTTTTACGAAAGTCCACTCCACACAACTTATGCCCGGGCTGGATCACTGGGTTCACTGTTGGCCGAAAAGTACAGGTTGCAGAATGACTCGACAGACTATTTAATTAGAAAACTTTGGAGGATAAACTTTTATGCAGTCACGTGCATAATTTGACCGGTCAACTGGTATTTAATTTTTGGTTTCTGAAGATAGCTTCTTCTAGCTATGATACTGATCCACATTCTAGTTCGAAGGCTGGGAGAACTCTGCACACTCATCCGCTGCACTCTCTAACGAAGGCTCGGGTCTTCACTTAAACACGTTCGAGAACGCATTTGGCACAAAAGAAGATATAGTCTTGATGGCCAGTACTCACAGTCGACCAGCCAGTTTCCGAAGTGGTCGATATTTATTTTCGGACGACGTCGTGTTTAGCAGCCAAGAATATAATCCATGAAGACATGATGAAGAATTGGATCCAGCAATTACCTAGAATCAGGGGAGCACAAAAAAGATTAAAATCTCCGCCGACCATGAACTGTGTCATATGAACATATGACATATAAAGACTAAAATAATAAAAGATTAACGTTAATTTGGAAAATGTGATATTTTAAATACTAAATCAAATATTTGCTACGAAAGAAACCTTCTAATGTGATGGAAAAATCACCCCCGTGGCATGGGGGCCTACTTTTATTCATAAGCAAAGGAAAACAAGAAGATACAACGGTAAGAATCCAGACAAACACCCCAATACCCTTGTATTTGACCAAAAACCCTCATTACTTTTACCAATTCGATATTTAGGAAACAAGAGATCATTTTGCACAAAAGAAAATACTCTAATCGAAGTTCGATTCGATTCAAAATATTTGTAGAACGTAATTACAACGTAGTCAGAATTTACAATATTACCTAATTTTCCAGGCAAAGATGATGAGCAATCAGAGCCTGAAGGGCCAAACCCAAGAATATACCAATTATATGTTTAAAAATGGACAATAAAAGTGTCAACGTGCTGAACAGTTATTTCAACAGGAGTCCTAATAACAGTAAGTACAGCTTCAGGGCAAGACCCTACATATTACCCCAAAAACCCGGGAAAAAAAAAAATTTGATACTATAAAATTTTTTTTTTAGCTAAAGTCCAAGTGAGTTATAACCTATGTTAGGCAGTTAAAACAATGGCTTATTTAAGGAGTTGTTAGCCGCTCCTAGTAATTCCTATATCCCCTTTGAGAGGTTAAAGATTACCCAAACCCTTTAGAGGGGTTAAAGTAAACAAGAACTCCCTAACCCTTTAGAGGGGTTAAAGTAAACAGAAACACCCTAACTCTTTAGAGGGGTTAAAGTAAACAGAAACACCCTAACCCTTTAGAGGGGTTAAAGTAAATAAGAACTCTTTAACCCTTTAGAGGGGTTAAAGTATAGAGACATCCCTAATCCTTTAGAGGAGTTAAAGTATAGGGACAACCCTAACCCTTTAGAGGGGTTAACATGTAGAGGGAGAAAAAAAATATATGGGTAATATGTAGAAAATCCCCTGTTACAACAAGAGTAAAAAAGAACATTAAAGTATATTTATCATTTTACAATGTTAAAAAAAAACTAAAATCTTTAAATATTTACAGAAATAAAAGAAAACAAGAGAAAAAGAAAAAACAAGGTTATTATGGAAGTGTTCAGTAAATGTAAGAATATGTTTGTTAGTTATTTTGTAGAAGAAAATATTGTATCAATCACCATATAATAAGAATGAAATTGGAATATGAAGCTCAAATAAAATAAAATTTGTAACATGTTTATATTATTTTCCTAACATTCCAACATAACAGTTAAAAGTTTATTTATTTTTAATAAAAGAAAATAGTAAAGTTTTAACTTCAATCATTTAAAATAAGTAAAACTTTTCCGACTATAAAATATAATGAATAAACATTAAATAAATACGTTAGGATAAATATTAATAAAAACAAAAAGGTGACTCAAAGATTCGAATGTTCTGTGCGGCGTAAATCTGCTTCACCACCCGCTCAGAACGAAACGTGTAGGCTTTAGATAGATGTCACGATGCGCATCAGTGAAAGGCTAATTTTTTTTTTACCTACCACACAGAACACGCAAAAACTTGGTAATCAATAAATACGTTATAATAAATATTTTTATATTAATGGAAATACACGATGACCGCAAACGGGATTCAACAAGTTCATCTCATTTGCGTGCGCTCGTAGCATCTACAACGAGAAGAATGTACAAGAGGACAGGCGGTACCTTACACAGGATTGAAGAGTCACCAACCGCTCTAAGAGGTACAGACAGCATAAGGCTTTTTTAAAGTGTCGCAATCCGCACTCGGTGTAGGCTTTTTTATGCCGGCCGGCCCTACCCATAACCCAGAAAAATATAACTAAGAGATGAATTGATAAGTTCTAGAAGTTTAAATCTTAAAGTCCTTTACATGCCATCAAGCACGAGATCCATTAGGATCTTCCAGAAGATAAACCAAAGCAGAGAGCTTTTGAATTATCTTACATCTAATGAAACGCGGAGCTAACTTTTTAGAAAAATATGAACCAGCATCACTAATTACATAGTTCTTACGCCATACAATATCACCGACGTTAAATTCTTTAAGAGATCGCCTCGTATTATAATGAGATGCATTCTTCATATGAGCACTATGCAGAGCAACCTGCACTCTGTCAAAAAGATGTGCCAAGGTACCAATATTTTCAGCATAAGTGTCTCTGGGTAAAAAGATCAGCTCATCAATATTGCTTACTTAAGAGTACCCACAAGTAATGTTCTCACGACCAAACACAAGAAAAGATGGGGAAAAACCAGTAACAGAATTAACTGAATTGTTGATAGCCGATTGGACAACTGGGAGAAACGTATCCCAGCTGCGATGATCATTACCGACCAGGGAAGCTAAGGCAGTAATAATAGTTTTGTTATATCTTTCAGTAGGATTCACTTGCGGGCAATAGTTAGGAGTGAAAGAAGCGAAAGGAATTTTATATTTTCCAATCAGATCGTGGAACTGACGTAATTGAAACTGGGAACCATTATCCATAATAATAGTCTGAGGGACACCATGTATCAGAAATACAAGTTCTTCTAAAATTTTAATAATAGCAGCCGCTGTGGCCTTTTTAAGAGGGAAAAGAAGAGAAAATTTTGTGAAACAGCAATTTACTACAAGAATATGCTGACTTCTTAAACGAATCATTGGCAAAGGTCCAATTAAATCGAGGGAAATACATTGGAAAGGCCTGGAACAGATTCTAGGCTTACCCATTAACCCATAAGGAGAATGATTGGTGTGTTTATAAGCAAGACACGACTCACATGAAGAGACGTAGCGAGCCACGTCCTTGAACATCCTCGGCCAATAATATAATAGTGTTAGTTTTTTATAAGTTTTAAAAACCCCAAGGTGTGGTTCTGAAGGCAACCCATGACATCCTTTAATAAGACTCTCCCTTTCGTCAGGATGTGGAATCTGTTTCCAAACAAAATCATTCGTTAAAGAACATGGGCTACGCAAATGATGAAATAATTTATCTTGAGTGATTCTATATTCAGGAAAACGTTCCGGTTCGTTACGACATCCGAGGAAAAGGTCATTGAACTTTGTAAGTGCAGGAGATTGGTTAGTGTCCCCAGCTATTGGAGCTACCGGTAATGAATCAACTTCGTTTTCAGGGAAACGAGATAAATAATCCGGCACTACGTTATCCTTTCCTTTTTTATGTTTAAGTACGAAATTAAAACAAGAAAGTCGTAGAGACCATCTTGCTAATCTTCCCGTAGGATTAGATAGGTTCAGGAACCATTTTAGAGCTGCATGATCAGTGAAAACAGTAAACTGTTTGCCATTATCCAAATAACAACGCCAATGTTCCAGTGCAGAAATGACAGCGAGGGTTTCCCTTTCAGTTGCGGAGTAGTTTTTTCATGCCTATTCAGAGATTTGCTCATGTAGGCAATAACATCTTCTGAACTATCGCGCGTTTGAGTAAGCATAGCACCAATTCCCAAATTCGACACATCACAATGTACATTAAATGGCAAGTCAAAGTCAGGACTAGCCAAGACTGGAGTAGACATTAAAAGTTTCTTCAACTTCAAAAATGCAGCATGGGCCTCAGGGGTCCATGAAAACTTTGGCGCATTTTCCCCCGAAGAAGAAAGTTTGTTTAAAGGAGATATTATAGTACTAAAATTAGGTATAAACCTACGGAATCAGGTGCACATGCCATGAAATTGCCTTATCTGTTTTTTTGAAGACGGAGGAGAGAATTCCAGAATAGCACGGATTTTATCAGGATCAGCAAGTAGACCATTTTTATTTACAACAAACCCAAGATATTTAAGTTCATTCTTAAAAAACTGACTTTTTCCAAAATTAATCGTTAATTTCGCATTTGGGAGTTTATCAAGAACCCTTAGTAATAAGGAGATATGTTCCTCAAAGTTAGAACTAATGATGATGATATCGTAAACATAACAAAATACTTTATTTTCGAATTCTGGCGTGAGAAGAGTATCCATTAATCGTTGCTGAGTGGCCGGTGCATTGGTAAGTCCAAATGGCATTACTACGAAACGGTACATCCTCCTACCGGGAACATAGAAAGCGGTTTTGTCCCTATCAGGTTCAAATAATGGAATCTCTCAGAAAGCTTTCGCAATATCAATACTAGATAAATATCTTGCTTTCATCTTGGTTATCTAAAATTTCATTTACATAAGGCAATCTGTGCGCGTCCTGACGAGTAACAGAATTAACTTTCCTACTATCAACACAAAAACGCCAGTCACCGTCCTTTTTAGGTGTTATGAGAACAGGAGATAACCACGGACTTTCGCATGCACACCCTTCTTTTCTATTAAAATATCCTTAAAACGCGAAATAATGTTATCGGCCACGCATTTTTGGTCCGCGGAAAGTGCAGAGTAGGAAAGAACTTTAGGATCAATATCCAAAGAGTTACAATTCACCGAAGGTGAGCAAGAGGAAATTAAAACCTTAGGCAAGAGGTTAAATTGTCTCCAGAAATCAATTCCGAGAATCAAAGATGGATAAATATCCGGAAATACGTGAGCTTTGATAAAACAATTGCGATTATTGAAACAAATTGGTAAATCAAAATAACCCATTGATTTTAGTTTAGTGTTATTAGCAGTGGATACATAAATGAAATCCGACTTGATTAATGTGTACCCCAATTTTAAAATATTATAATGAGAATTTTTTCCTAAAATAGTAATATAACTTCCACTATCAAGAAGACCAGAGAAATGAACATTATTAATAGCGACATCCACGAATGGTCTGTTCTGATCAGCCTCATCGTCAAAGTGAACCGTAGAAATTTTATTCCGACCAAAGAAATTACGGATTTTAGCAATCCAATCACGCCAATCGTTTAAACGAAAATTAATCAAGTCTTTATTTCGTTTTTTTTTGAGTTGAGGTAGATCTACGATTTTTTTTACACTCAGGACATTCAGGTTGTCTAACCCCTTTAAGGCCACAACCAAAACAAATCAAAAATTTAGGTTTAGGACACGAGAATAAACTGTGGCCATTAACCCGACAACGAACGCAAAATTCGTGAGCGTTAAATTTCCTTGTAGCAATTTACTTGGAAATTACCCTTGGCTTGGTAATTATTTTGAGAAAATTTTGAACTATTATTAAAAGGTTGTTTATAATTAAGTTGTTTATTATTAACTTGATTATTAGGTTTAGAGTTATAGTAAAAGTCGCTAAATAATTGAGAAGGATCCGAATTTTGAGGTTCTTTAAAATTTGTCCCTATCAAGAAGTCTCTCATACTTCTGGCATGACAAAATTAAAGAATCAATCGTGGTAATGTCGCATAGGGCAACAAAAACCGAATAACAAGGACGAATATTTCTAAGTAAAATTTGAAGTTGATCGGGTTCAGTTAGTTTTTGATTAAGACGAGAAAACATCTCGTAAATAATTATTGTTTCATCCTCGCCCTGAGTGCGAGAGTTAATTGCCGATAGGAGTTTATAATCGAAATCGAAGCTGCCAAAGTCCTGTATTAGTAATTCTGATAAATTAGCCCAAGAAAGTTTTATATCTCTATGTTTTTGAAAACGGAACCAATGCAGTGCAGCCTGTAAAAATTTCAAATGCATTATCGAGCAGCCGCTCATGGGTTAAATTTCGCGAGATTCGAAACTCCTCGAGTTTTTGTAAAAAAGATTTAGGGCAAGTGTCGCCTGAATAAGATAATTTTTTAATGTCATTTATAATGGAAGTCATCTGAACAACCGGAGGTTGAAAAGTGGGAAACGCAGTAACCGGTGTCTGTTCCTGAATTAATGCAGAAGGCCAGGGAGCATCAACAGGGGCAGCAGGAATTTGCTTCACCGCATCTGTTGATACAATAGTTGATTGATGTATTGGGTCGAAAAAAGTTTGCTCCACCTCACCCGTAATGGAAATATATTTAGATTCACAGCGTTCAAAATTGTTTTTAAAGATTCAATCTTAGTCGTTAAAGAAGGGGAGCAACTATCGTAGTCCAGGCGCTCAAATCTATAGTATAAATGATTAATGTAGGTCCGGACTTTATTAGAAGTCACAGATGTGAACTTCTTCTGGAGAGAGTCTAGTCTCTCCTCAACATAAAGTAGAGTTAACTCCACCTGGCTAATATCCTCTTCTAAAGGCAAAGTCGAAATAATGACATCTTCAGTCGAAAAAGTTTTAGAAATAAGCAATATCTGCTTTTTAAGACTAACTAAGTCCGAAGCGGGCGTTTCCAAACGTATCCTTACTTCATACTCCAACTCACTCTTATTTAGTAGCGTAAAATTGATAGGACGTGCCATGATTAAATAGTAATTGCCAAAATTAGAGCCGAAATACTATATGACTTTATAGACAAGTGTGTGTCTTTTTTAGAATTTAGAGAAAAAGCAAGTTAGATATGTAATAGGTATGTATATGAGTATGTATACGTTAACACCGCCAGAGAGTAGCCCTGGGACCTGATGCCAACGTAAGTATATGAGTATGTATATGTTAACACCGCCAGAGAGTAGCCCTGGGACCCGATGCCAATGTAAGTATATGAGTATGTATGTGTAAACACCGCCAGAGAGTAGCCCTGGGACCCGATGCCAATGTAAGTATATGAGTGTTAAGTTATGTAATGTTAAGTAATATTTTTAATGAATATATTTAAATATATATTTAAAGATTTTATGTACACAAAATAATTAAGAGTGAACCGACTGAATAATTATGAAAGAATCTACTAGACTTCATAGACACTAATATTACTTCTGGACTGAAAGACCACAGTTTACGGCGCCAAACTGTAACGTAACACTGTCCTACGGACAGTGCCAGGCTCAGTTAATAAGAAAAACAACGAATATCAGGGTAATGGGTTTATGTACAATCAGTCCAGAAACTACAATCTACAAAACAAGAAATTTATAAAAAGAATTTAAAATGTTAAAAGTACGAAAGTTTTTACGAAAGTCCACTCCACACAACTTATGCCCGGGCTGGATCACTGGGTTCACTGTTGGCCGAAAAGTACAGGTTGCAGAATGACTCGACAGACTATTTAATTAGAAAACTTCGAGGATAAACTTTTATGCAGTCACGTGCATAATTTGACCGGTCAACTGGTATTTAATTTTTGGTTTCTGAAGATAGCTTCTTCTAGCTATGATACTGATCCACATTCTAGTTCGAAGGCTGGGAGAACTCTGCCCACTCATCCGCTGCACTCTCTAACGAAGGCTCGGGTCTTCACTTAAACACGTTCGAGAACGCATTTGGCACAAAAGAAGATATAGTCTTGATGGCCAGTACTCATAGTCGACCAGCCAGTTTCCGAAGTGGTCGATATTTATTTTCGGACGACCTCGTGTTTAGCAGCCAAGAATATAATCCATGAAGACATGATGAAGAATTGGATCCAGCAATTATCTAGAATCAGGGGAGCACAAAAAAGATTAAAATCTCCGCCGACTATGAACTGTGTCCGCATGACAACATATGACATATAAAGACTAAAATAATAAAAGATTAACGTTAATTTGGAAAATGTGATATTTTAAATACTAAATCAAATATTTGCTACGAAAGAAACCTTCTAATGTGATGGAAAAATCACCCCCGTGGCATGGGGGCCTACTTTTATTCATAAGCAAAGGAAAACAAGAAGATACAACGGTAAGAATCCAGACACACACCCCAATACCCTTGTATTTGACCAAAAACCCTCATTACTTTTACCAATTCGATATTTAGGAAACAAGAGATCATTTTGCACAAAAGAAAATACTCTAATCGAAGTTCGATTCGATTCAAAATATTTGTAGAACGTAATTACAACGTAGTCAGAATTTACAATATTAACTAATTTTCCAGGCAAAGATGATGAGCAATCAGAGCCTGAAGGGCCAAACCCAAGAATATACCAAATATATGTTTAAAAATGGACAATAAAAGTGTCAACGTGCTGAACAGTTATTTGAACAGGAGTCCTAATAACAGTAAGTACAGCTTCAGGGCAAGACCCTACACCCGTAAATTTAAAACTTGGCTTTTTACTCACCATCTTCATATCAGCCGAAAGACACCCACTGCTGGTCATAGGCCTCCCCCAGAGATCTCCACAAAGGCCGGTCCTGTGCCTTCCGCATCCACTTGCGATATTTATAAGGTCATCGGTCCACCTTGTGGGAAGCATACCCACACTGCGTCTTCCGGTACGTGGTCGCCACTTGAAAACTTTACTGCCCGAGCGGCCATCTGTGCTTCGAGCTATGTTCCCTGCCCACTGCCACATTAGCCTGGCAATACTTAGGGCTATGTCGGTAGACTTGATTCGCTTGGTTGGCTTTTTACTAGGTTGAGGAGTATTTATTGAATTAATTGGACATTGAAATTTGTTAATTATTTGATATAGGTAGACATTTATATCTTTCACATAAATCGAATATATTTATTTATTATGACATGCAATACTTTAAATTTAATTAACATTGGACATAAGTACAAAAATTGAGAATTTATATAATTAAATTGTATGAATGTATTTCAGACGATGTACAACAAACAATGAAAAAAAAACTTTTACTCATGAATCCATAGCCTACAGTACCCTCTACGGAACACTCTTAAAATTAAATAATACCCAATTCGATCCTAAACAAAAAATTCTACAAGGTGACCAAAAAAATCGAAAACTGGTAGAAAAAATCAATACACGGAAAATATCCTAGTGATCTCGATCAAGACCATGTTAACCGCACCGCATCCTGCACCTGGCTCGCAAAAGGCTATTTATTTAGCGAAACCGAATGATTTCTTATAGCAATCCAAAGAAAGAAAGAAAGAAAAATGTATTACAAAGGACGCCACGACATGATAAATTGCAATACAATTTTATTACTCCAAATACAATTACTGATTTATTTACCTTTCCCTGACCTGGAAATATAGTCGCAAGAATTCTCGTCAAGATAAATACAACTGGCCCAAACTACAATAGAGTTGCGTTGTAATATTCAGGGGTTCCTGTGGCTACCTTTCATCACATCAGCTTACTGACACCATGATATCATTGTCATCTGACTTACCTACATGCGTATGAAAAATTTCAATGGAATACCAGGACGTGGGTCAAATACACAAGCGCGGATCCAGCGTTGTGGGCACAATGGGCATGCCCACAACCCTAATTGAGGGTCGACGCTAACGTTGTATAGAAAAGTTGGTTTTCTTATCATTACCTTCAGCTTTTAAGTGCCAAAATTTAAAAAAAAAATTACTATTTGTTCCACCTTCTAAATGCTAAAAAACTTCGGAATTGCGTTACAAATTCGGAGCTCGCTGCGCTCGCTTATTAATTGAATTATCTTAGTTCTAAGGATTAGCAGAAGAAGGCCGTAATGTCAATTTTAGTCAGTCCATTAAATGTTCGTACAGAGCTGGCCTTGTATACTTAACGTACGTAAGATAGAATTTATTGACGCTCATGATTTCAAGCAAGCAGCGCTGCGTGTGTAGATAATTAGTTTATTTTTGGCCTGTATCCGTGAAGGTAGGTACCTAAATCAAAACCTCCAAACACTTTGTTGCAATATCAGTCTCGCACTTGGCTGATTTTCAGGTGATCATGCCCACACAACCTTTTTTAGGGGCTGAAGCCGCGCCTGCAAATACATGATGTTCAACGTAAAGTGCCAAGGTTCCAACTGCCGTGCTAAAATATAACGCATTGGACCCACTTCCCGGTAATCAAATGAATTAAAATTTTTGGTACACATGTAAATTAGATGACAATGTAACATTATAGTATCAGTCATATGATCTGATGATGAAGACGGAAGGGGGCCACAGAAACTATTAAGATGCATAAGGGTTTTTGTTCTGTTAAAAAACCGGGGTGCCAATTGGCTCCCGAGAATATTAAAGAGTTCCCAATACTGTTCAAGAGTCCCTAGCGGAAGACCATCAGTATTAGGAGGCACAGTGAATGGCTAGCTCATAGCTGGGCTTAAGTAGGACTAGTCTCAAAGTACGAAACACCCATCCAGTTTTCGGACTCTGCGTGTGTCGCTTAACATGTTTCGTGCCAGGTGTGCATAAATTATACACAAACAAAAGATTTTCTTTGGTTGTCAGTTTAAAATAAATAGGAGTTTATTTTCCGATTCCCTAATTCTTGTAAATGATATGATAATCTTTTTTTTATACCACTAAGGTAGCAAATAAGCTTACGGCCTGCCTGATGGTAAGCAGTCACCGCAGCCTATGGTCTTTTGCAATACCAGGGTATTATACAGGTTGTTACATAATATATGTAAGCAGCCGTGAACTGAATGGAGTGCTAAACGTATTAAAACGATAGGTACAATTATGTCTGTCCTACGTAGAATATTAAATAGAACTTTACTTAATAGCTCCAACCGTCTGACTAATGTGATAAAGGCAGATCAGCTCGCACCTCCATGAACCAATAGGCAGCAGCGTTTTTTGTTGAGAGTTTTCAGATACTGCGATTTCTATTCAACGTGCCTGCCAAGCGTGGAGATTATGGTAATACTCTTTACTAATGAGGTGGATGCTCAAGTCACATACAAGTTAAAAAACTGATACTACGAAATAATTACTTCCTGATAAACTGTTCGTGGCGTGGTTAAACTAAGAATTATATATTTTAATTGGTATAAGTAGGTATAAGTCTTGATGAAAACATAGATTAGCTAATTAACTTTCCATATCCCTACCGACCAAGTTCGTTCCATCCAAGTCTTAAAGAAGTTAGGCGTAGGTAAAACCGGTAGCATAAACAAGCCTATCCCAGTACCTGCCTATAAAAACAAGATAAACCTAACGACTTTCACAGCATAATGGAAAAAATCAGAGCTCTATGTAAACACTTGTAACCTTCCTACCCCGAAAAACCCAAGTTCTATGTAAAAATGTAAATAACTAAAGTTGGATAGTCATGAATGACTTGGTTTGATAAGAGCGAAACGATAATGAATGAAATGGCAAAGATTGTGGCGTGACACGATGAACGGGGGAAATCGGTATCACAATAATGTTTCGATACCGATTCTGCGAAAGTTTCTATAGGTACTTGATAAGAATTGGCGTATTTTTGCTGGTGACTGTACCCAAGTAGACTAATTAATCAATTGTTTGTAAGTTTACAACCTGATAACTGAATAACTCCCGCCTCGGCAGTTTGGTCCAACGATCAATGTCATAAATCGCCCGACTGAGGTCAAAAGATAAATTCCTACCGGGAAATGAAATAACTTTTGTTGAGAATTAAGTATGCTTCATTTTGGGGGTCTCTCAAAGGGATGGAGATTGGAGATGGAAGAGTATCACAAGATAATTATTAGATGATTAGAAATAACATGGGCTGGCCATATGTGCCGAAAAGAACCGATCACCGGTAAACGATGTGGTGCGGCCTCATATGGAGTATTGTTCCCATCTTTGGGTCGGCGAAACGGCCGACTTGTTTAATCCTCTGGACTCCGTACAGAGACGCGCCGAGTTTACGGTCCCATACAAACAACCAAGTTAGAACCACTGGCTAACCGAAGGCCTTTCGAAAGAACATTCCTCGCTCGTACGTTCCGGATGTGGAATGAGCTCCCAGCAACAGTATATTAGAGGTCTCTTCGGCGGGCAACGCATTGGTGTTACTGATGTCCATGGGCAACGTTGACCACTTTTCATCAGGTGGCCCGCTTGCCTGTTTATCTGCAGTATAACATAAAAAATACGAGTTCTTGAGTGGGCACTGCCACTCATCAGCAAGCTCTATAGACCACATATTTTATTATGCAAATTTACTACTTACGTTCGTACTTTGGTTGCGGGGTATAACCGATTAAATATCTATCAATTCTAAATATTCAGAATGTTTTTAGACTTTTTGGGAGGACAGTATAGGATAAAGGATAAATATATAATCGAACTTAGGTAACTGGTTATATCCCATTTATCGCCCTCATCGATAATAGGTTAGGTTGAAAGTATTTAATTGTTATTTAGTAATATTATTAAATGGGATAAAGTCAAAGTAAAAATTTCTCTATTGAGTAGAATATTAAGTATCTCTTTCAATCGTAATTCGTCAAAAAATAGTGCCTCTACTCGTAGGTATTGCTATTCGTATTCTTAATTTGTAAATCAAAGTGTAGTGAGTCAAAGTGAGTACTAGGCACTACTCGTAAATTACAAAGTAACAATTACGAATTTAAATGTCGGGAATTGTTCCTTATGTATAGGTATATAAGGAACAATTCTAAAGCATAAAGCTATAACAGATTATGTGAAAACATCATGCATGCAGTTACACGGGTGTACGTACCTACGTAGAAACGGCAGAAATGCTGACCGGTAAAATATCCAGCTCGACTGTTCCGTTTACGGCCATAGTGTAAGCGTAAAGTGTCTGTCTGACGCAACATAGTCGGAATCAATATCATGCGCGCCAAATAGTGCCGGCCGGCTTGTTTTATGAATGGAGCGGAGCCCCCGCGAAGCGACCGCGCGTGCCTCTCACGATACCGGCCCATTAGCTTGCATCAGCCACGCTTCCCGTTCGAATAACGAACTGAGACGCGCACGTGCCATTTTTATTTTTATGCGACTCTCTTATGAACGAAGTAGCTGCTAGCTGACGAAAACTTTACATCCCAACAGTCATGGAGTCGGTCAAGGCCGTAACTAATTTCGTATTGTACTCGTGTTGTTGGCAGAAAATGTAATTTCAGTTGCGATGTTGCGACTTTCAAATGTTTATTTATAGTTTATGCGGATTGTGTTTGTCGTGGACAATTAAACTGTATGAGTATTGGTATTTCATGGTGAGAATGATAGCTAACGTATCTTGTTATGTATTATGATCGAGTTATCTAAAAAAAAACTATAAACCCATTTGATTTAATTTTTACAACTCTGATTAAGTACTCATATAGGATTTAAGAATTTCGTGGTTATTCACATATTCTCGATATATACATGGTCATGGTGACCATGACGCATGCAACTGCGTCAAAATATGGAGGTAACAATAATACTAACCGTGGTAACAAACCCGATAACATGTGCGATGAAAGTGTAAGTACTAATAATTTTACTGACGTAATTGGCCATTGGAATAACAATTCGAGGGGTCCTTCGGTCAGAGGCAGCACGCGATTCGGCGGCCAGAGGCCTCGTGTAGCCTGACTAGATATGCTTAAAAGTTCGTGAGAACATACGACCCGCCCTCACATCGCTGTGACCCCACTCCGGCGCAGATAAACTGCTCCAATTCCATCCGGATAGTACTTGAAACTCTGAAAGAATCGCTCGCAGATCTTTGCAGTGACCATAAATCAATCACGTTCACGTCCATGCTGATGCTTTATTCAAATGTAATAGTGCAAGTATTTGCGTCATTATGAATAATAAGATAGCTTAGGTATGTTATGATGATACAAAAGGTGCTGAGGTGTCGTTTTGACGCGATTGAACTGGTAGGGAATAATAGACTGGTAATTAGTACAACTAGTAACCATATAATTTTATAGGTTTGAGTACGACATTGTTATAAAAACAGTTCCATTTTGTTGGACGTTGAATTCTTGAAAAGCGCATCAAATAATATTAATCTGAGCTCAAGAATAAAACCCTTAAGAAAACTATTGTTAAACACATCGTTTCAGTTCAAGTGGGAAGATGTACCTATATTAGAGTTTCTGATGCAATTTGGATCTCTGTCACGGCACATTGAGTTGTTTCCAACCGCTGGGAAAGTACCCTCACTCGCCTTACAGAATACCGCATATACAATAGTATTGTGTTCCTACCGGTGAGTAATGTCTCCAGTACTCCACGGAGATCCGTGGCTTTGGCAGTCGTTCGCATTTGCCAATTTGCTGCCAGAGATACGTCTCCTGGAATTTTAGAGGAACGTACAAAGTTGCTGATACCCCTTACTGTCCATAGGCAGCGGTGATCACTTTCCATCAGGTGGCCTGATTCATGTTTGTCTACAGGTTGAAAAAATACCGCCTCGTCTCGCTCCCATGGATCCTAATTTCTAGGAATGTATCGAGAGCGGAGCGCGCCGTGCGTGCGTGTGCGCCGCGCGGCGGTTTATCGAGCACGTATATGACCCCGAACCGCCGCGATCCGGTTCGATCCGTCCACCATTGCACGTCTCGGAAGATAACGACAATAAAACTCTGTAATGAATACCCGCTACCAAAAAAACAACCAAACCCACAGTACGCAGTACCTATTACGGTACAAACTCAGTTTTTGTGGAAAAATACAAATGCGGTAGTAACGTTAGGTTTCGTTTTTGAGATTTAGATTATATTGAAACTAGGTATAAAAACTAGCAACTCATTATAGTGCAGGCTATTTTAGTCTAGGTTCTAAGGAAAGTAGGTACTATAAATAAGATCAGAGATAGATAAAAAGTGGCCCGGCAAAATGTAAGAGCAAGCAAAGAAGGTCGGCCCGTCCGTAGCAACAAGGTCATGTAAGAAGCACTTTAACTAGGTGTCTAGTTCGTATAGAAAAAAAAATAATTCGAATCTAGAATGCACTTCCTGATTATTCTCTCTTATGCAGGTACTTACCTACTGGTGTTGCCAAGCAACTTCTTAAACAAGCCATTGTCACAATTTAAGGATGTACTTGTTTGAACACTCAACAGTCACAGGCATATGCGTCGTAGAGTCTTAACCTTCCTTTTACAACAAAATTGATTATCCTTCCGTTATAGGAAGTTTTCTCTGAAGTCAAATTTTTTCCTGATTGTTTAAAGATTGAACTGAGAGGCGCCTTTCAGCCGGCGCACAGTGGGCTGAAAATCGAGCTTCATAGACATAGGCAACTCAACTTTTAATGTGTCGTTTTTTTGGCGGGAATTGCTTCCATGAGCTATAACTATACATAAAAATGTTATCCGAGTTAACTCTGCGCAAAAACAAATGAATTATATTTTTTTTACGAAAAAAATGTATGGAGCCAATATGAAAAATCCAATTATCTCTGAAACCGCTAGGAAAACCGTAATATCCTTACAGATGGTTATAAAACTAATTATTCATGATTTTTTGACATACTCCATATAACGGTTACTGCTGCAGAATTTTTTTTAAAAATCGTCGAAATATTTTATTTATTTATTTATACACGGTTCCTTTCGGTGAGAATTTAGCAACACGTTAAATCATATAGTATTAGGCTTGGTTCCTAGAAATAGTAGGTAGATGTAGGTAGGGTAAATTCTCACCGAAAGGAACCGTTTATAAATAAATAAATAAAATATTTAGAAGATTTTTAAAAAAAAATCTGCAGCAGTAACCGTTATATGGAGTATGTCAAAAAATCATGAATAATTAGTTTTATAACCATCTATAAGAATATTACGAAAAAAATGTATGGAGCCAATATGAAAAATCAAATTATCTCTGAAATATTTTGCTTGGTTATAAAACTAATTATTCATGATTTTTTGACATACTCCATATAACGGTTACAGCTGCAGATTTTTTTTTTAAATTATTGAAAAAAAGTATTTTCAAATTTTAAATGGTAGGCAAATATATTTGCTCAAATGTTTAGTAGGTATATATATATAATAGGTATATGTATATAAAAACCGTTTAATCAAATTGATAATTGTTTATATTGATAATTTACATTTATATAAAATGGTGGGTTACAAAAATGTGGTTTTTATTAATATAATATGTATTGATAATAAAAAGATAGTAATTTATAATATCTTACAAACTATTGATAAGAAGAAACTTAACTTCTTCACTTTTTATTATTATGTACAAGTAATAAGAAATAAGGAATAACAATAGCATGCAATAATATTATTGAAATAAAAAAAATAACAAAAAATAATTAAATATGACTTAATCTAAAACACATTATTCAGTTTATTCATTTTCCTTATCACTCTCGTCGTCTTGGGTATCCATTTCTGAGTCATAATGCACATTGGAAACATCTAGAAACTCAAAGTCAGTTTCTCGAAACTGAATTATCTCGAGAGTTTCAGAAAAATACTGCTGCCTTTTCTTGGTATCTAACTTGGGCCTTTGTGCACTTATTATAGGATCTGAAGAAATAATAAGCATATTAAGGATATCTTGATTACTATCTTGCCTGTTCTTTTTCCGCGAATGATGTTCTCGAAACCTTCTAAAATCTTTATTTCGAGCTTCTGATGCTTCTTCTGAGAGACTTCCAATCGGTACAATATCATTATTTTGGATTATATCTGCCCCGTGTATAAGTATTTTATGGACGGTTGAAGACATATAATACCAGTCATATAACTCCACGTACTTTTCTGCGGTTTGGCGAGCATAATCTTTGAACTTACTGACATCGATGTTCTCACCCGAAGTGATTGTTTGCAAAATTACAGCAAATCTTCTTACAAGTTCTTCATCCAACCCGGTAATGGCTGCAGTTTTATTTGGGAATTCAAAGAACCTTCTTGCTGTATTTCCGTCATTGGTAGTTCCCGAGCCTTGTTTTACGATGTCAATCAAAAGATTGAGTTCATTTTTGAACTTATCCTGGATAATCTTTTTTCTTCTTTTTAACATTTCTTTGTGCTCATTTCCTCTCGCTGCCCACTCTTTGAAATCAAGTCTGTACGAAATATGTAACAAACATTCCATACAATTAATACGGGCGTGTAGAGATGACAACCCAAATTCGTAAACGGCAGCGGACACGGTCTTTGACGTCACAGCATCCAAACGGTTCATTTCAGTTGGTTTTGCTAAACACAGATAGCATGATGAATTTGATCTGGCATCAGATAGGTACGTGCAGACTTTAGCATCGATCATTGTCATCATCAGTTGATGGTTCATCTTATTTCCATTATTGCACTCTGTGGGAATAAGAGCCTTGATTTCATCATCCATGTGTCTTTTATTATCAATGACGACTGCTTCGCTCTCCTTCACAAAAGTAAACTGAACTGGGCGACAATACACCGCTGAGCACGGTTTCGGGTTCGTCCATAAAGTGTTGTCTCCATCAGTCAGTTTAAGTGGCACTAAGGACGTCATAAAAATGCTGGAATCATCTTGCTCACCCTCCATTTTCTGCTTGTATCGGCTTTGGTTTGAAGCACCATCAAATCCCCACTTTGATATCAGTTTCAAATGTTTATTTTGCACATTGTTAGAAAGAGTGTGGAGGATTCTCTTCACTGTGATGTCAAGTAAACTTTGAAGTGTAATCCTGGCTGATGAATCCGTCACCGACACTGCTTGCTTTGGCGGATAGCATTCAAGCTTCGCTTGTTGCACTTTATAGTACGATGGATAAATGTCCTTAGCACCTTCTCTAATGGCCGTCTCTCGCAATGTGATATATTGCCACTTCGATAGTTTTAAAGAGAGCAATAATCCAAGCGCTTTTTCTGGGGTAAATATATCAGTTTTCACAGTTTTTTTTATTGATTCCTTAATTTGACCAGCTGCTTCAGGATTTTTTAATATATATTCGATGACAGATGCGATATCCTCGTGGCCTTTCTCTTTTAAACGTAGTGCAGCTGTATATGCCAATTCACTTGGGTCTTCGTCTTTATGATCATCAGATCTTCTCTTTTTCTGTTTGCTTCCTAGATCTTCAAAAGGTTTTCGAAGTATCTTGGTCATTGTTCCAACAGAGGATGATGTCGATGGCTCTGGTGAGACTGGTCGTTCATCAACAGTTGCTTCTTGAGTGTTTAACATTGTTTGTACGCAACTTGGCCAATCGATATTTGCTTGTAGCCAATTATCGTACTGTTTTCTGAATGTATCTTTAATTCGGTGAGATCTCTGCCATCTCTGTGATGCAGCTCGTGTGAATTTCCGACAAAATTCTTTTAAAGTCACACAATCTTCGGCACCAATGCAATCGCCTAAGCGAGACATAACTGCACCAAACAATACTTTATAGTCAAATGAAGTACTTTCACTTTTTAGAAGAACAAACAAGTCTAAATTAGTTATTAAACTTTCCATTCTAACACTTTTCAGTCGCAGGACAAATGTAATGTTAACGGTTACAAAGTTTTGTAAATACTAAATTATAACACAAAATTTTAGTCCTTTTATTGTAGTGGTCGCTCATTAGTTAATTACTACCCTCATTAAGGGTAGTTACCTAATGATCATTAGTTAACTACCCTTAATGATGATCATTAGTTAACTACCCTTAATGAGCGACCACTACAATAAAAGGACTAAAATTTTGTGTTATAATTTAGTATTTACAAAACTTTGTAACCGTTAACATTACATTTGTCCTGCGACTGAAAAGTGTTAGAATGGAAAGTTTAATAACTAATTTAGACTTGTTTGTTCTTCTAAAAAGTGAAAGTACTTCATTTGACTATAAAGTATTGTTTGGTGCAGTTATGTCTCGCTTAGGTTACGGGTATACGGTTTTCCTTGCTGTTTCAGAGATAATTTGATTTTTCATATTGGCTCCATACATTTTTTTCGTAATATTCTTACAGATGGTTATAAAACTAATTATTCATGATTTTTTGACATACTCCATATAACGGTTACTGCTGCAGATTTTTTTTTAAAAATCTTCGAAATATTTTATTTATTTATTTATAAACGGTTCCTTTCGGTGAGAATTTACCCTACCTACATCTACCTACTATTTCTAGGAACCAAGTCTAATACTATATGATTTAACGTGTTGCTAAATTCTCACCGAAAGGAACCGTGTATAAATAAATAAATAAAATATTTCGACGATTTTTAAAAAAAATTCTGCAGCAGTAACCGTTATATGGAGTATGTCAAAAAATCATGAATAATTAGTTTTATAACCATCTGTAAGGATATTACGGTTTTCCTAGCGGTTTCAGAGATAATTGGATTTTTCATATTGGCTCCATACATTTTTTTCGTAAAAAAAATATAATTCATTTGTTTTTGCGCAGAGTTAACTCGGATAACATTTTTATGTATAGTTATAGCTCATGGAAGCAATTCCCGCCAAAAAAACGACACATTAAAAGTTGAGTTGCCTATGTCTATGAAGCTCGATTTTCAGCCCACTGTGCGGCGGAGCGAAACGAGCAGATGAAGATCACAAACTATTATATGGGTATATGAGTTAAGCGGTAGAGCTCCTGGTACCCCTGAGGGTACGCGGAGAGCATGACGGGGTGCAGGCGGCGATCTAAAATCTTAAATTTAGTATGAACTTGTGCAATGACGGGAGGGGACACGTTTCTGTGCTTTAGGGGATACGATGGCTTGGAGTATGTCCGAAGGGTAAGCAGAAAAAATAATTGAGAACCGCTGTCAGGATTGCCTTATTAGTCAGTATTAACTGCCTGTTATAAACGCACAGTCGAAACCGTTGTGTCCAGAAGTTTAAATTTTTTATAACAACATTATGCTGGATAAGTAAAGGTTATTTTATTTCTCTATGTTGAGAGATATATGTATACTTAACTAGTGGACCCAGCGCGACTTCGTTCGCGTACACCTACTTTGACCCTACGTGCCCTTTTTGTCTAGCTTATAAACCTTCCTCATGAATCAGTTTACGTATTGTTGAGTGATAAGTATATAATTACATAGCGTCAGATCTTCGTAAAACTATCTTAAAGAATCTGTCACTGTACTTTGTTGGCCTTAGTGGGAACCAAGCCACCAACCCTAATACAAGCTGCGACTAATATAAATTTCGGATATTGTCTAGAACTTAAATTACTTAAATATTTTAAACTTAAATTGTACGGATATAAATGTAAAACAACCAAGCGACGGTTGAAAGACGAGCATGCGGCGGAAATGAGAATGTTAAGATGGAGTGACGAGAATGGACAAAATAAAAAATTTTATATACGGGGAAGTTTGAAAGCAAAGCCAATGACAGAAAATATGAAGCGCTATAGTCTAGAGTAATATGGACATGTTATGCGGAGGGTCGCAAGGAGGACAAGGAAGGCGATGATTACGATTGAGGACGGATACTTAAGCCGACCTAAGAAAATATGGATGGACTGTTTGAGGGACATGCGGGCGAAAGGAGGGAGTACAGAGATGACAAGCGATAGGGTTAAAGAGAAAGAGACAAATTGTGCCAACCCCACCAAGTGGAATAAGGGCAGATAGACGACGATGATGTTGGGAATATTAGCTACCTATCGAATCCCGAGATATTCATTAATTAGGTACTGATTCGCAAAACGAATATTAATATTACGATATGTATCTTTATAATATCTGGGAGTGTCGGTGGGCTAGTGGTATCCGGTTTCCGGCTCGCAATGCGAGAAGGGTTCGAATCCCACTGCGCCGTGTACCAATGCTCTTTTCTGAGTTATGTCCATTGCTCTTACGATGAGTGAAAACATCGTGATGAAACTTACTCATTTAAGCGACTGAATGTGTAACCATGATCCAATATGGTCAGGTTCCCCTGGTAGCAGAGTCACGGAGGTCAAATGTAATTACCTGCCAAATCCTGGATCATGGTCAAGGCGGACCCCGGGCCCTCGTGTGCCTCGTGTGCATAACCGGAACATTAACGCCAAGATAATTATTTTTATAATATCTATTCGTAGCGTGCATGGAGTATGTATCATCTAGTATTTACACTAGAAATATCAAATGTCAATATGATAAATTCTCCAAAAAGGGTAGGTCAGGAGTACCCGCAATCAGCGTACGAGAAGATGTGCGAATGTGGAAGAGGCGAAAGAGGTGTGTCAGAATCGTAACTTGTGGCACTCGAGTCTCTGCTTACACACACATACTACGGACATGAGTATGTATGTATGTACTAAGAAACATCAAAGTTTCCCTGCATTTACTGCGTAATGTTTTGGTCAAATCAAGAAAATCAACTAATAGATCAATTACGTACCCAGAGTTGAACTGAGATAACAATATTTTGATATTGTTGTGGTGCAATTATAGATGGAGTCAAGAACGTGTTTATTTACGCATATTAAAGAGACGTCAATTTGACCTGTTTTCATTCCGATATCAAGCGTATTAGGATGCATCTTTATCTTTAATCATAATAATTTATAGTTAGAATAACAGCAGCCCAGAGTTCAGAAACTAATCTCGCCGTTCATCTAAGCCCAAGGTTTACAAGCGCGATGTAAATATTTATATAGATACGAACAAAAAAAACTATATTGCCAGCCGGTTTCTTCGGATAATGGCCGTGTCTTATCACTAAGTCGTTTGGCTTTTTTGCCCCCAATAGAGCTTTATGTCAATTATCAAATTTTGCCATTGCGGTAAAATAAACAATTCGGCTACGACGTACCTAATAATAATACCGCTTATAAAGTAAGTAACAATCTTTACACATTGCGTCATGTAATGTTTGTAGCTGGAAAAATTTCCAATTTAGCATTTCATTAAAATCTATGCAACGACAAAAACAATTTTCATCAGTCGTGCTGACGCTAGGTCTTAGAAAACCAGTTACATGTTAGAACTAGTTTACTAACTTAAGTCGTTGATTAGTGATAAAACACACTCACGATATAGATACCTACCTATGTGTCGGAAATCCCAAATTACACAATTTCGTAGTTTATGCAGAAAGCTATAGCCATGCTCAAGAGCTAGGTATGCTTAAGTAGGTACTGATAATGCACTAGACTAGATTAAGATATCATTAGAATGAATAAAAAATTCTTATTAAAAAAAAGTTGAAATATGTATATTATAGTAAAGAAAAGCCGAAAAAAGCAAGTGCGTACCCAGGGAGGGTCGCTAGTACAAAGTCAAGCCGCTTTTCGCGTCTATCTGTCTGTATCTGTCACGGAACGGATTTTCGTGAGGTTTCCAGTATAATTTAGAGAATTTCTACCAGAAGGTTTATATGTATATTACACTTACGAGATTAACTATGAACCACCCCACATTTTTCCACATACGCTCATACGTTTCAGGCATTACAAGTCAGTCTTTAACTAGATAAATACTTAATCAATTTCTATAGGTCTTGGCGGTTTGAGAGCCAATAAGGCAACGATTACCTCTGTATTTAATTAATTTTTTCAATACGATAGCTTTGTTCAGTAGATCGATTTTTTCATAGACTGCTCTGATTGGTTCTGGGTCGCTAGTTTCGTACAAATGTGGTTTTTTTTTCAGGATTCCGTAGTTAAACAAAAAAGCTCTTATTAAACGTCATGACCGTCCGTTTGTCAGTTTGTCCGTGGAGTCACTCAGAGACTATGAGTACTAGAGAGAAAACTATGAGTATGTAGGTACAAGAGACCTGAAAATTTGATGGATATACGTATTAGGTATTAATCACGCCGACAAAGTTGTAATCTTTAAAAAGTGCCTTTTTAGGTGCCTTCCCTACACGTTAAGTAGGGGTAAAATGTACATTGAGCACTTTCCGCTGTGGATGTCAACATGAAAAAGGCGTATAGTAGAGTAAACTTAAGAGTCCCAATACAAAAAATCTTTATTTGCCAAATGAAGTACATTTTATCTTATATCTAAAAGTAAATAATTATTGGTATTAGAATGAGGAATGACGGAAAAGTTTGGTTTGAAGTTTGGAAGTTTGGTTCTTGAATAAACGGAAATTTTGGAGCGGGTCATCGGGTTCACTGCAAAAATCAAACAATGTGTCTAAAATGCATAATCTGAAATGACGAGTTTCCTGTTTACACTCTGATAACACTTTATGACGTTGGTCACTTGTTTTGGAGTCGAGGGATCCTTAAACACGATGACCAGAGATAAAGAAAACACTGTCAAGTATCTACCTATTTTCTATTATTGAAGCGAAACTTTTTCGTGAAGCTATATACATTATTTTTTATTGTATTTTGTGTATACGAAGTTGTGATTTTGGTATTCGTATCTCAAGATAAATATCCAACCTTAAGAGAAAAAATGCACATCACATAACAGTTCACTAACTGGACTTGAACCTCCTCCGCGTAACTGGAGGGAATTGCCGTGACCTCCTCGCCTAAGAGGCGGATTGGAGATCGCTATCTTAAAAATACTTATTTTTTGTTTTCATCATGGTCACCTTCTTACCTTACGTGGTCACGAATAAAAAGGGTTGGTGCATGTTTAATGTGATAAATTAGCATTGCCATAGTTATTTATTCTGGCTGTACTGTTTAATAGCTACAACATCAAATAAAATAGAAAATCGCATCAAATCCAATCCAATCAAACTCTACAGGGATATTACAACGGGTGTGGTAAATGTAGTGCCCCTGCGAAGGCGCGAGAGTTCGTTGGCCGTTGACGTCAGAGGCTCGTGCGACACTCAACACAAAACAAAACAATCATAACACAATATAATCACAATCACAACTCATCGCGGTATCATCAATCAAAATACAATAACATGTTGAAATGACATACACGAAATGTATGGCCGCTGCGTATGCGTACGCGCACTAAAGGGAACCGAGTGGATGACGCACACACGCCCTTGTTTTCTGGTTCTTCCCTAAACGCAATACCTACATTTTCCGTTGACAAACAAATGGAAAAGTTTTAAACAAATTAGTGTACAACTACTCGGATGCTTTGTACAACATACCTAAACAGCTCACGCTCACGTTTCATGATTTTGTCTCCAAGTAATAGGAAGAGTAGAATTTAGGTACTTTAACCTAGTGTGATTCTTAAAACGAAGTTTATGAGATTTTTAAAGGGCCCCTGAGATGGTGGTTAGGCCCCAACGTAAGTGAGGGTGAGGGGATGAGGGTAAGTAATATCTATAATCTATGCTAAGTATTAAAAGGATTATTTAAACGCCCAAGAAAATGCGAAAGTAACTCTTCTTCGTCATGCCGTTGTAACGCTGCTCGTGTAAACCGTTAAATAGATTTGGATAAAAGTTGGCAAGGAGATAGATGGCACCTGTTGAAGGCATCGACAATACTAGTTTTTATGTGATAATTAACTGAAATATACGCTAGCCATTTCAAAGAGGTAAAATTTAACCAAAGGTAATCTCTAATTCTACTTATCATCAATTCTAATTAGGTCTGGGTGTTGAATGTATTATAAGTATTTTTTAAATATACCTATATTTAAATAGTTTATCAGGTTTTGGCATCCATAACACAAGCTTACCTTACTTTGGGGCTAGATAGCGCTGAATTGTCCAAGCATATTTATTTATTTCTCTATTCACGATTAATAGAGATAAATATAAATCCCAATTTGAGTTCAAAATTGTTCGACCTTCCCTATCAACTGAGTAATGAATTGTAGCGATAGCGATAGTCCGTGGAATTGTTACACTTTGTAGAACTGGCTAAATCCTGATTATAACCAATTTAATAGCAAATATTTTGCAATTTATGTATTTTATTGAAGAAGTAATCGCTCTATGCCCAAGTAATTGGAATTACACACACGTTAATACAATTTTTATGTAAGTAAGTGATATTTTAAAAGTTAAAGTTATAGGTGTTAAAGGGTGCAAATTAGAAGAATGTTTACGAGTTTTTTTCTATACAGTTAAAACGTTTAATCAAAAATCGAAACGCTCTGTTCCCTGAAGAAAGGTAGATTACTATTAATTTTTTTGGAATCCAAATTATCATTTGTTTTTGAAATACAGCTGTCAAAAAACGCAATTAGAGCGACACACTGCACCTTAAATATACGTAACGTAACAAACAGGGGAAAACCGTTAGGTATTACAACAACAAGTTCAAGGCGGTGATCTTCAAATTTTCCTGCTGGAAGTTTACCCGGGCCTATACCAAGGATTACCAGAAACTTTATAGGGCACTGGGTAAAGGATGATTGATATGTAATGAAAGATTTTCGAAATTAGTCTAATATTTATCAAACAACTCTATATCTTACTTATTAATATTAGATTAGGTAGGTACTACCTATACCTACATTACGATCCCTCCTGTACTTTTAAATTATATTCATTCGTCACACATAATTTAACTATTGTTTTCAGTTTTGGTAAGTTATTACCTACACATTATTTTCTCTACATAAACATATACCCACACATCTATATAATGCCGCACATAACTAGTCAAAGTAAGTTACTTCCTAATTAACGATTTGATAAGAATCTTGTTAAATGCAGATCTTAATTTCAACATTCCATTTTAGTATCAGTGTCGGATAACCCAATAAGCGTAACACTCAATGAATCCATGAAACACTAATTGGTAGGCTGATTTCTGACCATAATGAATGAATCCATAACTTACAATACAATACAAAATACGTTAAACATATCTAACTATATTTGTAAACTTTCTGTACCAACAATTGTGAGGCATCACATCAGATCAAGGTTCGACAAGCTCCTTGTTAATTAGAAATAAATGGGTGGGACCGAAGATCGCCGGTAGAGGCGCGACGCGGCCGCCCGTGCCCGCAAGATAGCGCGCGATTACATCAGGCGCCCGCCGCTCGCGGCGCGTGCGCACCCGATATATAAAAGCGGCGCGCCGCACCGGCAAGTCACTCTCAACCTAACAGTGACATAAATGACAAGTACGTGTTAAATCGTGGCAATGTTATACGCTCTCATGCATAATTCTGAATTAGTGACAACAATTCCTATATGCGAACAGTGGTGGCACAGTGACAATTGGTGTGACAGTCATTCCCCGCGCTTCGAGCACCAACAGAGATAACACAAGCCCTTCGCCTCAAGTGCGTGATAAAAAGGTAAATATTATTGTTTACTAAGGATTCGCCCGTACCGCGACATTTCACTGAAAATATTAGCTTACAGAATTAAATTTTAATTATTTTCTAAAACGGTTAAAAAATTTTAAAAAGTTAAAACAATGACTAAGATAAATGAATAGGTCAAAGGGGGTCAACGAATTATCTTAAAACTAAGTGGGCACTTTGAATTTACGTCAATAAGCAATGATAACGGTCGGCCTATAGCACATTGTTTTCGCAGTTTTCACGATAAAAGCTTTTCTTATCTATTGTTTAAATTGAGTTAAGAGATTATGAAAACCACAAGCTCAAACTTAGGTTTTGACGAGATTTACATTCGCTTTGGGTTTATATAGCCGGGAAATAGCAATACTCCGGTGGCGGTGAGCCGCGGCCGGCCTAGTCTTGCACATGTAATTTGATCGCGGGCTAACAGTATCAGATTGTTGAGTCGTACGCTCCACTTCCTATTTGCAGGGCTGCTACTGCCGCTTATAAGAGAAATCACACCAATACCGATAACGAAAATCACAAACAAAATTAATTTTAATTTTTATCGTTACATAGTATGAAATTTTTATAACATCAATTACAATTTATGTTCCTCTGCTATTTTCACTGTCTAGTTTAGATTGAATAGTTGTAATAAATAGCAACCCTAACACAAAGCTTATAAGGTTTCTTAATTCCTTTACAGAGTTTGCAAGATTCCTAGCCTTCAATAGCGTCTAGACCGCATTTGGAGAACAACGTTCAACAAGACCCTTCGAGTTGAAAATCTTGTATTTGAAGTGAAGACGAATATTGAAGAGATAAAGATGGCTAAAGTGCAGAGCGCTCACGAGATCAGCCTGCCCGCTACGCTGCCAACTGCTCAGGAGGCTACTGACATAGACCTGGTGGCATTAACCATGGCCGCGCTTCGGTTCGTGAACCCCTGGTCCGTGGAGACCAAGCCGAGCAGTGAGTCTTCGGCTTGGGCACCGCGCGCGCCCTGGCGATCATCAGAGCACGTGGAGCCGGGCTCCGCCGAAGCCAAAGACCGTGTCCTTACCCTGGCCGAGGTGGGCCAGCACGACACCCGGGACGACTGCTGGGTGGTGATCTACGATCGAGTTTACGACATCAGCAACTTCTTAGATGAGGTGAGTTCAGATATTCATTCCACACCGCTATCTTGTCGAATCTAATTAAAATAAAATATATTTCTTTTTTACTACTTAAGTACTTTGCAGGCATTTGACCGCCATCTCACCTGATGGGAAGCGATGACGGAGCATGCCAGTCTAGAAACGAATCCCCTAGAAACCCTGAACCCAGAATAAATATTTAATGGTTCTTTTGTATTGTTGCAGCACCCCGGTGGTGACGAAATTATGGTAGAGTACGCCGGGCGAGACGCGAGCACCGCCTTCCGAAGCTCCGGCCACTCGCGCATGGCCACCAAGGCCCTGGAGCGGTTCCTGGTCGGCGAGCTGCCCATGCAAGAGAGGTTGTACCGCCGACCAGGGGGCATCCGCCTTAGCGACATACCAGAATAACCCGCTGTACTCAACCAAACTTGAACTACAACCAGGATCTGATCCTGACTGAAAGACTGAAGGATACAGACATCATCATCGAGTCAGAGTTAACTCGGATGTCTAATCAACATGATCGGAACCAGTCTACACATTACATTATTTATGTAATGGCATTTACCTTAATTAATTAGATTACAATACTACTCAACGTATAAAAGTATCCAATATATTTTTTAATTAAAGAGGACGATATTATTTAACATTAGCAGTCTTCAATTCGCATTAATTAACATGTTCACGTGATCAAATCTCCAGGCCTTGTGGGATCATCATCGCGGAACATGATAGTCGGAACTGCCAAAAAATAGCATGATATTTTAATTGTTCGCTTATCGAAATATCGTGTGGGCATTCTCTTTATTTGTTAAAGTAGGTACATAATAAGTTATAAAGATCACTGAATGTAATTAACCCAGCAACCGGTAAATTCACAGCTTTGATAAATGTTGCTTGAGTTTTATCGAGTATTATTGTTAAAATTATCTATACAAAATAAGGTTAAGTTTGTGTTAAGTGTCGCATGCGACTTTTGCTCAGTGTTAGCAATATTATACATATTAATAATCCGTCTATTTGTAAGCAAGTTGTAACAATTCGGAGATTAGAACTTGTATTAATATTTATTTATTATAAAATTGTATTAATTGATACGTCTCCGATTGCATTTGTTTAGTTTTAAGAAACTCTACATAAAATCATAGTGTAAGATACCTTATGTTACTCAGTATTAATTTAATAATCATATAATATTTGTTGCCTTCACTTGGCATGATTAAAGTTCCTATTGTATTGAATAAACTTTTTTCAAAACGTATGATCATCTTTGATTAATTCATCCTTCACTTCTTTGTCTTAGAGTTAATGTAAAAAACCCGCCGTATTCAGTGGAAAACTGAGTGTTATTACTTATCCTCTATATGTATCTAAAAAATTATCTTTATACAAAGGCAATATTCTAAAATACTAAAAAATTTAGGTGTCAGGTTATTTAAGTGTCAGCCAAAATCTGAAAAGTAATTAGTTTGATAGAACTAGAGCGGTTTATGTTGATTATTTTTATTACTTCAGCCAAACTATCATTATCATGATCATTAGTAGAGTTGTTATTTAAGCTTGAAAATCTAGAATTCTAATGCAAACAAAAGCTAGAGCCAGTTGGTTTCAAGAACAACTCTAGGGATTGTCGTATAGGTTGTGTGTCCTTAAAAACCTTTAGAATATTGTCGAAATTGCTGTTTTGTTGACAGGCACTTTAAAAAATTAGCACTTTTTGTATGGACCGTGAATTAAATCATACTGTTCTCAAGTAGCATGAGGAGGTCACAGATATTTGCGATTATTTAGTCCAGGAAAATAATAAGACCCCGAGAGAGTCTTGAAAGTAGCACTCGGATGAAAACCGCGGAGGAGAGGACACCGCCAGTGCCAACCTACGGAACCTACCAAAAATCATAGGGCTCATCATAGACTTAGGGTCTCTCCCAAGAAAGAGAATTAAAAAAGGTTAAGGCAATAATTCCTTGTTGGCATAATCTCCACTCTTGGCAGGCGGGTTGATGATCGCAGTGTTATAAATATAAGAATAGAAAAAGCTGTAGCCCATTTTCCAGCCTACGGAGACTAAATATATTGCCTCGAAAACATTAGTCGCCTTGTAGGACACCCACGGGTGTAAGGGGATATTAGAGGTTGGTGCTTTGTATGGTGATCCTATTTTATTTTTGGTGTCAACAACACTGCGATCTCCAACCTGCCTCTTACACAAGGAGTTTATGACAAAACCCTCTACTTATGTCGAGGAAGGTCAAGTCCAGTAGTGGGCTGGGGCTGTATGTGTAGCTGTCACAGTAAGAGTGTACCGATTTCGTACCATTAACACAAATAATTCTTAGGTTAGCAACAAGATTTTGATGACAGAGCAATAGGTTATTCGTCAAATTCTATTAAATTTGAAACCTCAAAAAACCTTATCAATAAACCTTAATAATAAACCTCAAAAATACGGCGAAATAGCATGTTTCTTGTATGGGGCCCCCCATTAATTTTCAACATTTTTAAATTTTGTTATTTATTGTTGTAGCAGCCATAGTACCATACTCTGTGAAAATTTCAAGTAAATTTCATCACACATATTATCGGGTTTATTACCACTGTTACTATTGTTTTTACCGCGATATTCTATTCGATAGAGTCTACTCGTGACCATGACGCATACACTGCTGCGAAATATTGAGGAAAAACAATACTAACCGTGGGAATAAACTCGATAACATGTGCGATGAAAGTGTAGTGAATAACCACGAAAGTCTTAAAACGTATAAAATGTTGACAGACAGGGACAGACAGTCAGCGAAGGCTAATAGGGGGTTTTGGAGGTCTTGCTGCACCACGTCCGCAGGCTATACCCTAGAGACCATACACGTGGCCCTCGGGTGGTGCGAAGAGTGCATCCGAAATTGCTTGGTGGTAGGGCCTCGACCCGCATGCCTAGCGACCACCCACGGAGATTGGTCTGCATGGCGCTAAGCAGCCCATGGGCTGCGTTGCTTGCGTTATTGACGCAACCTGCGTTATCGACGCTCCCCGCGTCGCGCGTCGCCGACGCGCCTTGCTGTCAGGTGTCACTCAAAATTGTATGAATTTCAAATGCGCGCGCCGACGCGGGTCGCGTAAATAACGCAGGTTGCGTCGGCGACGCGGGGAGCGTCGATAACGCAGATTGCGTTGGCGACGCTAGTAAAACGCAGTTCGCGTTGGCGCGCGCCTGATGCGCGTTCATACAATTTTAAGTTGACAAGATGCGTCACGAATTCTAAGGCCGGGCACAGACCTACCGGTCAGGGCCGGGCTGGGCCGGCCCGGGTTCAACCTGAAGGTCATATTATTTTTATAGAAAATCACCCAGTTAAAACATTCAAACCGGTCAGAAAGAGGTGAGGCTTGCATATAATCTCCTTATAATCAGCATATACAGCCTATTAGCTTTCCGGGCCGGGCGATCGGGGCGGATCTGTTATCATCAAAGAGATTGGTATGCATGGGAAAGGTATATAACTCTATGGTTAACCCTTAGTCCACTCGTTCCTTAAGAGATATGATAGTACTCGTTGACAGCTGTCAACCTTAAAGGGGTTATATGTCTGATTCTATTGGTTTTAGAAAACTAGTTCCTATGTAGACATGATAGTACTAGTCGAGATCTACATTTCGGATGACAGTTTTAAGTTTGACGCCTCTCTTACGAAATGTAGATTTCGACAAGTATCTACTATCATTTCTCTATAGAAACTAGTCTTCTAGGTCGAGTTATCATCTAGTCGAAACAGTTTTCAATTTGATAACTGTCACTTCAAATGTATATCTCGACGAGTGATATATTTTTTCTTTAGAAACTAGTGTACTAGGACCAATAGAATCAAAGTTATAACGGATTTAAGTTTAACAGCTGTTATTCGAAATGTAGATCTCGACGAGTACTGTCATGTCTATCTAGGAACTAGTGTTCTAGAACCAATAGCATCAGAGATATAACCCCTTTAAGTTTGACAGCTGTTACCCGAAATGTAAATCTCGACGACTGCTATCATATATTTTTAGGAACTAGTGTTCTAGGACCAATAGTTTCCGAGTAGAAGGATAGTAACCTTGGGCTAGACCCTGGTCAAGCCCCAGGCTAAACATAGCAAATTCTTGACCCGAGTCAAATTCATGTATTCACGAAGACTAATGGCAGTAGACCGATACTGCCCACCCGCATTAATTTTCTCCTCCTCATCTAATCTACCTTCTTTCCTTTTTTATTAGTTTTCGCGCCAATCAGTAAGACCACGCACATTAATTCGTCGTCGTCCATTTCTACCCGCAAACCATTCCCAGCAAGCGCTTGATTACGATTGAATGAACATTTTAAGAATGTGTACCGGTAGGGCCCGGCCCTGACCGGCCCTGACCTTTTCTGTAGGTCTCTGCCCGCACAAAAGCAGGGAATTTACATTAACAGGGCAAGGAGTTTATATACATAAATATATAAACTCTGTCTCTGAGAAACATTCTTTATATAAAAATATATAAAGAATGTCTCTCAGAGACACTATACTTACTATACTTAGTGTCTCTGAGAGACATTCTTTTCCGAAAACTCATATTTGTTGCATATACCTAATCTACAATGGTTAAATGCACAGCGTGTAACCAGGCTACCGGCGGCGCTGCTGCGGATATTCTCAAATGCTCACAGGATAAATGTAACAACCTATATCATTACGAGTGCCTCGGAGTAGCTAGGATCTAGCTTTAATTAAATTGACAGTGAAGCAAAAAGCGACTTGGAAATGCAAGTCATGCTCGCTACCCAAGGAGCGAAAGGGCGATAATACACCTATTCGTGCTGCGTTGTCCTCCCAGCCGACGGCCGAAGCACCGGCAGCTTCAAACTCGTAACAGGATGCCGTAAAGACAGTGGATTCCTGCTTCCGACCTGCTGTACCTCCTTCTATGAGCTCCCAAACAGGTCCTATACCGTCAGAGGTCTCTGCGGTCACCGCGGAACCATCGCCGCCGCAACCTGTACAATGTGTGCAGCCTGTGCATGCCAACCTGCTGCTGGCCATATCCGAATATAACGAGAAACTCATATCCAAATTGACTGCACTTATTGATAGCACGTTGACCGAAAATAGCAAGGCTCTGCAAGAGAGACAAGACGCGATAATCCAACAATATAGTAGCATGTTGGAGTCGTTAAACAAGTATAGTCTTCTGTACGACGAGACGATACGGGATATCAGCACGATCAAGACAGAGCTAAAGGAGGCGCAAAAGACAAGAACTGAGGTCACTGAGTTGCGGATTGCAGTCGACGACTTGCGGCAAATTGTTAATAATTATGAGCAAAGGGATAGATTGCTCAATTTGGAAATGTTTGGCGTGCCAGAACGAAAATCGGAAAGAGTTGCTGATTTGATAGTCTCCATTGCGTCAGCAGTGGGCGTATCCTTGGATGGCAATGACATAACTTCGAATACCAGTCGCCAGTCGCCAGTCGCCAGTCGCCAGTCGCCAAACTCAGGACCTTTGTGTAGTCGCAGCGGTAGATCCTGGCTACACAGGAGTTGTAATAATGAAAAGTAATTTTTAATGGTGCCCATTAAAAATGCCTCACATCCAAAGACTTCTATATAATGCTCTCACCACACGTCCGCCAAGACGGCAGACCTTAGATTGGCTTGGAAATTAAGTTTGAAATGAAAATGCAGGTAAAGAAGAAAAAGGGTAAGGGAAAGGGTATTTTGTATATTTTGTAATAACAAAATATCTAGAGGCGACTGCTAGCTATAAATCTGAGGGCGATAGCTGCCAGCCGGATGCAGAAGGACAGGACAGGACACACAGGTTCAAAGTTGCAATGCCAATAACAAAACTGCGGTTTAACATTTTGAGTATCAAACCATCTAGCAGTATGATAACCTAATGAGAAAAAAAAAAAGCTTACATATACATAGATAGATACATGCGCCCATATGCGCGCGTGTGTGTGTGCGTGCGTGCGTGTGCGTGTGTGTGTGTGTGTGTGTGTGTGTGTGTGTGTGTGCGTGTGTGTGTGTGTGTGTGTGTGCGTGTGTGTGTGTGTGTGTGTAGGTGCGTGCGTGCGTGCGTGCGTGCGTCGTAAAATTGTGAACTGTTACATTCGATGGTAATTCGACACTAGGCGGAGTGACGGCGAACACAGACCTAACGTAACCGAATTAAAACCTAATGTTAGCGAGTTTTTCGAAAATTAATGCATTAATTTGTAAATGGTTTGGTAAATTTTCTTGCAGGTCCCAAAATTTATAGTTTACCTAATCTAACATATTTGACCGAGTTGATGTCTATTGTAAGAGGATTTAAAGCAACCGCGTTGATGTCGTTTGACGCATCAGAGTAGTCCAGCAGTACTACTAGTACTCCTCCTCATATTATTCAAACGAACCACTTTATTCGAATCCAATCCAGAAACTGTACCTATGCGCTTTATCGTTTACTCTTTATTCTTTATTCTCTCAATGCCACAAAGTAACCTTGAAGTGCGTTGCCCTCTTAGTCACAATCATAACTACAAGTATGTAAGTTGAATATAAGTAATTCTTAGGTACTTATTAAAATGTCTACAAAGACTAGAGCGCATACCTAGTAATGCAGGGAGCACAGGGAGATAGCAATGTTGAGAAAAAATATAAACGCAGCTGCCCACTTCCTGTTCTGCGATGGTTTGGCCAAAGAGATCAAAATTTTAGCTACCTTCACGATCACGCCTGAGGTTTAGACTTCAAGAAACTTGATTGAAGTTTGATTTGGACCAATCAACTTCAATTTTGATGTGTTGTTACCTTTGTGTGTGCCCTACCAAAACTTGATACGACTATTATAGTCGAAACGGACTTGAGGGAACTTATCTTCTTCAATTCACTCCGGTTCAAATTCACTGTAGCAACCTTAATTTAATTCTTAGATTTCCTTGATAATCAGATAAACAGAAATAGAAGGAAAACGTACTGAAAGACGCAGTGTGGATAGTCCTTCCCCATAGTGGTACCACCAGGTACCAGCTGGATGCAGAAGGTACAGGACCGGCCTTTCTGGAGAGGCCTACGCCCAGCAGTGGCCATCTCTCGGCTGATATGAAGATGAGGAGGAGAACAGATTGTATAACATTGGAACATCTAATTGCTATTGTACCTACTATTTATAACTATACTGTACTATGAAAGTACTGTAAAGTGGCCACCTTCGTCCAGGGCATCTGCAATCTAAGGGGAGCGAATGCGATGCCGCCCTCTGAGGTACCTGTAGATATGCTTTTTGAAGAACTTCATGTTGTAGTGCGAAGACTTCGGGAGGGAGCTCATTTTCATATTTTTCAGAGAGCTGCCATGACTTGGTCTATCACCCGTTTCAGGATGACGTCAATTTATGGGACAGACACCCTGTATGTAGATAAATAGCTGGCCTGCCGCGAGTTCGTTCGCGTGTTGTCCTATCCCATACAACTTCCTTTTGAATCATTCTATCTATGGTTTAAAAGCGCATTAAAATTCTTTGCGTAGTTTAAAATATCTAAGCGTACATACTTACATATACATATACAAATACAGAGGGACAGGTGGCTGGAAGCGGCTTCCTTTTATACTATGTATAGATATGCACCTTCTGAAATTGCCTAAAGCTGATTAATAAAAATCTTTATTGTAAAACAATTAGTATATGAACTCGTAAAAACATGTTTCCAATCTACCTGTGTAATCATGCGGCACTAGTTAAGCTATCAACCGGGTGAACCTGGCCTTCGAATTACTTTTAATGACTTGCTATTTCCCACATAGGTAGGTACTTACTCGTATTGGGGCAAAACATTGATAACCGTACGTAGAAAGAAACAATACTAGAAAGTTGTGAGAAATTTGAGGGCGCCACTTGACAGCAAAAGTAGTCAGTTTGACAGAAATTCAGTGTTGCAAGAGCTGAAGTTCCTTTTTACGACTTTCTTGCCGCACTGTACCTTCCTATAACTAACAATTTCCTCCAATTTCTTTACAGACACCCGCAACACCCAGGGAGTCAAAAATGCGTTGCCCGCATTTGAGGCTATTTTAGCTTTAAGTCCGCCTTGCACAATTTTGTGCAATAAATAAATATAGATGTAGGCTCGTAATTAGAGGTTTAATATTGTATCGAGTTGGGAACACTGCTAAAGGATGCTCGTTCTAAAGTTTGGTCGTACGAGGCAGGAAGATTCATGATAACCGTACGGTGGTTGTACGGATATACCAGTCCACGGCTGGGCATAGGCCTCTCCCAATAAGCGCCAATGCACCCGTCCTCGGCTTGCCGCATCCAGATTTAGCGTCCACCTGCAGCCTTTCGCAAATCGTCATTCCATGTGGCCATAGGGTCCTACACTACGCTTGCGCGGGCTCCACTCAACATCCTGGCTGGTAAATAAAAAAAATAAGCACCTTGGCGTTAATGTCCCGGCTGTGCTCTCACGTACGACGGTCCAGGGTCCGACTTGACCTTGATACAGGATTTGGCAGATCAGGTAAACAATGGAACGACTGCCATCTGACCTCCGTGACCCTGCGACCAGGAGAACCTGACCTGGTACGGCAGAGAAATTCTACAGCAGGTATCAGGTATCAGCCCGAACAATTCTAATTCCAAACCTATTCTTTTGATTCTAAGGTTTGCTGGTAGAAACTCAACTGTCTTGTTTATGCACAATAAAGAATTTTGTGTTTAAACGAATTCAACTGTAACATCGTCAGTATCAGTTGGTTGTCCTTGCGTATGGTTGCTACGCTATCGAGAGTAAAAAGTGAATGTGACCTTGTCCTGCTCAATAAAGACGGATGGAGTACTGTTTGAGGAGTTATCCGGTGATGAAAGATTTTTTTGTTGTTTACAAGGTTACCTTATTATAGCGATTATTATACTCAAAAGATTTATTTTTCTTTTTGGTTATTATATTTTCAATCAAAGCAAAGTCATTATTAACAATCCATGCAAAACAAGTCTTAGTACTTAGGTATAAATTAAAGCTTTATTGTTATCTTATTAAAACCTTACTAAATTTTGTACATCAACTTTAACTAAATTACAAAAATTATATAATACCACAGTTGCACAACATACATTGATATTAATTCAACCAAAACAGTCAAATTATAACTAACCTTTCGATTCTGGCATTAGTCTTAGTATATAGTACGTATTGATTGAGGTAGACGCGAGAGTTAGAGAGAATTAGCATTAATTCTTTCACACCTTCTTCCCCGACCTGCGAACAAAATGGGTTTTGAAGTAACACTGACTTGCTAAGCTTAGAGACAGGCTATAACATGTTAAATTTGAGCGAATAGCATTTCAGGGGGTCTGAAACGGCCACATTAGCGTTTCATATTAGTGCCACAAACTTATCTGATCCGGTGGTCAGTACTGGAACTAAGTGACGCCATTTTGAATTGTCATGTCAATGTCAACAACAGCGACGCTGCAGATAAGAGTATGACAAATTAATATGAATCATATTATGAAACGCTAATGTGGCCTTTTAGAACCCCAGGTCATACAGGCATCTTTCGCTACTGAGAAGTAAGGTCTTGTCAAAATACTGCAGTGCTATTGGACAGAAACAACTGCTGTAAAATGACGAATCGATTCCAGCCAATGACAGAGCTTTACTTTGACATCAGACTTCACGTCTCAGTAGCGCTATCTGTAATCACGAAAACCCTCATTCTCGTGTGCTTTCGGGTACTTTTTTTATGCTACTCAGTAACAAACGAGCCATTCCACCTGACGGTAAGCGGTAACTGTCGCCCATTACAAAGTGAAAAGAAAACGGCATAATTGCAAGGAAGCCGCCGAATAAAATTATACACAAAAAGAAGTGGCGGTGATACAAGTAGTCTATAGACACACGGATTTATCGTAGCTACATAGAAATTGCAACGATGCTTTGAGGGTCTACGACTTTCATACAATTTTTATGTATGTATGTACCTTTGATGGAGATTTTTTCTAGAGTTTCATCTTTGCATTGTATTTTCATATGTGCAACTGGCCGTTAGTAAATGTGTCCAATGAACAGCGGCATGGATATAACACAAAGCAACGAAATAGTAAAACAATAAAATAACAAAACAACGCCATCTTGCGATGAATTGTGGTTTTTTCGATTTAAGAATGCTTTAATGTATATAATTAACCTATAATACAAACCCATTTTGCGCACTATTGAATACATTTACTTAATAGTATAAACCAATTGCAATTACTCCCGGTTGCGCTCCCGCGCGGTACGTGAGCTCTCGGGGTCCGTTTTCCTACTCTTCCTGCCCCACTTCGCTCGGTCGTCGGCATCCTTAGTTTGTTGGCACACATATCATTCTTGACGACGTCAAGCCATCGCTTCTTGGACCGACCTCTCCCTCCTGTGCCTTACCTTAATGCAATGACAAAACACTCAGAATAACGAGCGAAAATTTGTATGGGTGTCGAACCAACTCACAGTTGCTTATAGGTAGTGGAGTGGTAGCGGCGGCCGGCAGCGTATTTGAGATAGGCGGCGAGTGCGGCCAGCATCCCCACTGCGGTGGCCTGCAATGTCCACTCGCGCGGCAGCCCACACTTGGACACCGTCACTCCTTTGGGGGTTATTGTTACCTTTAAAAAGACATGAGCTATGAACCCTCAGACCAGTGTTAATTATGAACGCACCTACTATGTATATGGCCCCGTAAGATTGTAAAACCTTCCGTCAGTTACTATACATATTGTTAGTTTTAGGCCGGCCACACACATTCGTTTTTCGTCTTTCCGAATATGTAGGTAATTCAAATTCGACCAATCAGAATCCGCGACTCTTGATTGGTCTTCTTGAATTCTGATTGGTCGAGTTCAAAATTCGAATTCGAAAACTTGACTAGGAAAACGGACGTATGTGGCCGGCCTTAATACCACATATTAAAAGTATGTTCCGGGTTTGATACCGCATACCTTTGTTTACGAGTAGCCCTTCATCATCACAGCCCATAACAGTCCACTGCAGAACTAAGGGCCTCTCCCACGAAAAGGGAGGTTATTGCCATAATCTCCACGCTCGGCAGGCGGGTTGGAGATCGCAGTGTTATAATATAACAATGGAAAACGCTGCTGCCCATTTTCCAGTCTACGGAGGCGCTTAGATCTTTTATCTCGAAAACATTAGCCGCCTTGTACGACACCCACGAGTGTAAGGGGTTGGTGCTATTCTACTCTGTCGGACACCACATGGCCACGTAGCCCTTATTATGCCTTAATACTGTCGAAAAAATGTGAAATTGTGTTACTTCGTATTCGTAATCTCACTTTAACATAATATTTTTTATAAAGCCTAGTCATGATTGTTTTTCTCCTTTTGATGGTTATTTATTTAACCATTTATTGTACACAAGATTTTTACAAAACTATATGACAGAATATATCAGACACAACAGGCCAACTTATTTCTATAAAGAAATTTCTTCCAGCAGCCCTACAGCAGAGAGATCGTGACAATTAAATGCAGTTAAGACGTGCACAGTAGTAAAAAAAATATATATATGTACAATGCTCAATTCATAAAAGCCTATACTATACACACATAAAAACATACATATATACCTACTTTAAAAACAAATACATATACATACATACATACATATACATACACACATACTTATACATACATATATTAGACAGATAGAGAAAGGTAGTGCTCTTTTACACGTTTCTTGAAGATGAAGATAGAAGTGCTATCCCGTTATTGTTACATTATAAAACATGAACTGTGACCCTCCCTTCCATGTATATTTCTTTGATAAAGACTATTACCGGTTAAATAGTCATGATTTCTTAAGTAGGTAGTCGAAGATAACAGTTATTTTATTTTAATACGTGATCTTAAACAATGCTACGATAATAAAGACGTGATAAGACGATGTTAGTTGCTATGCTGTGCAAAATATCTTGTTTTTTTAGGACGGGTAACCAAACTTACCAAATAATATTTAGGGTCAAGTCTGTTCCTCCAAGAGAATGACGGTACAGTGTATTCCATGAACTCTATTTTGTAGTCCGTAGTGGCGGAAATGCTGTGGCGCACCACACAGCTGTGGTGCGTGTGCGCACCGAACGCGGCGCGCGGGTTCAAACTCTCTATCAGGTACTCTGTTGACTCTTTAGAGAGACAATCCCATCTCTCCTCGAACAGGTTGTTTCTCTGTGGCAACGGAGCAGCATCAGGCTCGGTGCATATGCTGTCCGATTCTCTGTACAAGGGATAATGCTGGAAATATGGAAGAAAATCATAGATTGACTATTGTCCAGTTGTGACAACTTCGACAGTATTCTGGTCAGTTAATGGATGATAAGATCCGGCAGAAATGTATGGACTCGCCGAATCGCTGTGGGAAAAAAGTTATGGTCAATTAAAGTAAACATCATTTTGCACGGGAAATCTTGCATGAATGAATGAAAAATTATTTATTGCTTATACATATAATAAAACAAAAACAGAGGAAAAAAGGAAAAGCAACCGGCGACCTTATCGCTTAAAGCAATTTCTTCCAGGCAACCTTAGACACCTAGAAAAAGAATATTTTACTTTAATTAACCATAACTTATTTCTCACAGCGATTCGAGAGTTGTCGCCATACAAGTAGTGTAAAATAAAAAATCCTTTCCTATGACATATCGCTCAACGTTATTGGCCATATAGGCCGAACTTTCCAGTACAAAATGATGTTTACTTCAATAGACCATGACTTTCTTCTCACAGCGATTCGAGAGTTGTCGCCATAGTAAAAGTTGTAGAAAATAAAAAATCCTTTTTAATGACATATCGCTCAACGTTATTGGTCATATAGGCCGAATTTTCCAGTACAAAATGAAGTTTACTTTAATTGACCATAACTTTTGTCCCACAGCGATTCGAAAGTTGTCGCCACAGTAAATGTTGTAGAAAATGAAAAATCCCTTCTAATTACATATAGCTCAACGTTATTGCTCAGATAGGCTGGGTTGCCCGGACCTCCTTTGTTGATATTGTTCATATGGATTCAATTCAATGCGATAGTTCTTATTTTCTTATTCGAGTTATTGTAACTGAATAAAAAACCGACATTGTCGCTAAGATGATGGTGAATGAAAAAGAGAAGAAAATATATTCCTTTTCTTGATAAGAAACATATGAACTCAATTATCTTTGGAATTATTCAGAGGAATACTCATCATCATCTTAGCCTCTATCACGACTTATGCCGAGGTACGCATTATATATCTTATAGAGAGCAATACTAACCTGCATTATAATGGGTTTACTATAGTTTTCTAACATTATCTTGCTCTTACATAATGTCGAACCACTACTGCATTTGAAGATATCTGGAATTAAAAATCAAATAGTTACTCTTTTACGCAACAACACAGAGAGTAAACTCCAAGTGCCAGACAGCGCAGAGAAGAACCAAGGAGCGGTCTTTTTGTTGGTGCCGATAACCAAGACCGATATATACTTTTGTTTTTAAAATTTCAAGACTCGCCACGGACGTAAAGAATAGCAAAAACAATCGGTGAAACAAACCTGCCAGTCTATCGATTTCGGCGACTGCGCGTGCGCACAGCCGGCAGCCGTCGCCCTCCATGGCCATGGAGTTGATCAGCACGAAGTGGTTCCCGCGCACGCTCACCAATCGCACCGGTGGCGCGTCTAGAAGCTTCTCGAACCTTTGCAGCAGGTTCGGGGTGATCCTGTGGAAGGAATGGTGGAGGGGGTGGTCAGCTTTCTTCACTACAGAAGCTTCTGGTTTATTCTATACCCTTTATTTATCATAGTTTTGATTTCACTCAGTTGACTTGACCAGGTTACTACAAACTTATTGCTATTTAACTGTATTAACTGTTGGTACGGGCTCATCAAATTTTACTCACATAAATTGATTACCATGATAGCCCGGTAGAAATCGACGCAAAAAAGGTTAAAATTGAAAAGCATTATGTAGTTCTGATTTTTGTTATGTTGAATGAACAAGTAAGGGTACAGTGAATCCAAATTTCCAACTTCGAAAAACTTGTGTTCGCTTAGCAAAACGCGAGAAACTGCGAAATTTTGGATATTTTTTCACTTTTTGCTCTATAAGTCATAAAATATGTGTTTTCGATAAACTTACACAATTTAGTACTTACCAACAATTTTAGCCTAACCGCAGCTTCATAAACCTTATAGGGACCGAGCTATGTACCTTCGAAGATGGTCAATTTTTCCCGAGAATATACAAATTGCATCATTAGTCTCACAGATATTGTACTGTGTACAGAGCAAAAAGTGATTTTACCAAATATTTCAAAGTTTTTTGCGTATTGCTCATCAAGCACAAGTTTTCATTCTATGGGGACATTCTACTGATTTCCAAAGAGCCTTCATGGCTCAAAAGAAATGTGTGCATGCAATGTGTGGATTGCCGCCTTGGGAGTCTTGCAAAACGGTGTTCAAACAGGTAAATAATATTAACTCTACTGTGTCTCTATATTTTTGAAATAGCTAAGTTCATCAAAAGTAATCCAAACTTATTCACTACTGCTGAAAGTATTTGGCGACCTTTACTGACCCAAGATGGCGCTGTGTGTCCACGAATTTTTTTTTATTTTTTTATTTATATAATGTTAATGGATATAATGTTTGTGACGACTACAATAACAGGTTCGTGGAAACTGTCTATACGGTTGGGTCAAAGTTTTACAAAACCTGCCGTACAAAAAGAACAAGCAAAATCTCTGACAATACCCTCAAACTCATGGAAGAAAGACGCGCAATGACTCTGCAATCCTCTGATGATGTCTCTCAATTTAGGCGACTTAATCGACAGATCTCCAAGTCTCTGACTCGCGATATACGCCGCTTCAATACTATCAACATTCAGGCGGCGATCGAGCGGAATAAAGGCTCTAAAGTCTTTGCGAGAGATCTGTCGATTGGACAGAACCAGTTGACAAGACTGAAAACGGATGACGGCAGAGTTGTTTCGACCAAGTCCGAGGTTTTGAGGGAAGTCGAGAAGTTCTATGGACAGTTATACACGACAACACGGGCACCTGTTACCAGTATGGCAAAAGACCCCAGAGCCAAGTTGACCCGACACTACACCGAAGATATCCCGGACATCAGCCTGTACGAGATTAGTATGGCTCTCAAACAGCTCAAGAACAACAAGGCGCCGGGTGATGATGGAATTACGGCTGAGCTTCTGAAAGCTGGTGGCAAACCTGTGCTTAAGACCTTTCAGAAGCTGTTCAATTCCGTCATCCTCGAGGGAAAAACGCCGGAAACATGGCACAGAAGTATAGTGATATTGTTCTTCAAGAAAGGTGATAAGGCTCTCTTGAAGAACTTCAGACCAATATCGCTGCTGACCCATGTGTATAAGCTGTTTTCGAGAGTCATTACGAATCGTCTCGCACGCAGGTTTGATGACTTCCAGCCTCCCGAACAAGCCGGATTCCGAAAAGGTTTTAGTACCATAGACCACATTCATACGCTGCTTCAGGTTATACAGAAGACCGAAGAGTATAACCGGCCATTATGCTTGGCGTTTGTGGACTATGAGAAAGTCTTCGATTCGATCGAAACTTAAGCGGTGCTCCAGTCTCTACAGCGGTGCCAAATTGACTATCGATATATCGAAGCACTGAAGGGTTTGTACGAAAACGCCACTATGTCAGTTCGTCTGCAGGATAAGACATCATCGATCACAGAACCTATCCAGCTGCAGCGGGGTGCTAGACAAGGTGATGTCATATCACCGAAGTTGTTCACTGCTGCACTGGAGGATATCTTTAGGCTTATGGACTGGGACGGACTTGGCATCAATATTAACGGCGAATACCTTACTCACCTCATATTTGCTGACGATATCGTAGTCATGGCTGAAACCCTGGAAGACTTGGGCAAAATGCTCGATGACCTCTGTAGTGCCTCTCAACAAGTAGGTCTTAAAATGAACATGGACAAGACGAAAATTATGTCGAATGTCCATGTTGTGCCTACTCCAGTGACCGTTGGAGGCGCTTGAAGTTGTTGACGACTATTCATACCTAGGACAAATAGTTCAGTTAGGTAGGTCCAACTTCGAGAAAGAGGTCAATCGACGAATCCGACTCGGTTGGGCAGCATTCGGGAAGCTACGCCATATATTTTCGTCCCAATTACCGCAGTGTCTCAAAACGAAGGTCTTTGACCAATGTGTGTTGCCAGTGATGACATACGGAACTGAAACGTGGCCGCTCACTGTGGGCCTTATAAGAAAGCTCACTGTTACCCAAAGGGCAATGGAAAGAGCTATGCTCGGAGTCTCTTTGCGCGATCGAATCAGAAATGAGGAGATCCGCAAGCGAACCAAGGTCACCGACATAGCTCTAAGGATTGCCAGACTGAAGTGGCAGTGGGCAGGGCACATAGCTCGAAGAACAGATGGCCGATGGGGCAGTAAAGTTCTCGAGTGGCGGCCACGTGCCGGAAGACGCAGCGTGGGTAGGCCTTTCACAAGGTGGACTGACGACCTGGTAAGGATCGCAGGTACCAGCTGGATGCGAAAAGCACAGGACCGGCCTTTGTGGAGATCTCTGGGGGAGGCCTATGCCCAGCAGTGGGCGTCTTCTGGCTGATATGATGATGATGATAATGTTTGTGTACCTACTCAATATTTTCATATCCGAAAGGATTAAGTTCTTGGGATGCGATTATAATTTTGTTAACACCAATTAGTGTACCAACATTTACTGAAAATAAATATCTTTATCTTTTATCTATCTACCTATCTGTTTCGAAGTCCATACACCATACCAAAAAATCAGAACTACATCGTTGATTTCTGCCAGACTATGACTATTGGCTTGACTAAGAAAGTAAATTTTTTAAAATGGCTAATTTAGTATTTACATATACAAACTAATTCAATGATTAGGTAGGTATGTCTGTAGTTTTGTTTATTGTACCTAATAACATATTTTATACCTGTAATGGAATCCAATATCATGGTTACCCACTACAACATGTCTAGTGGTGCCTTCAGGGACTTTAAAAAAAGTATTAAATCTACTGACATAGTCCAGAAACTCTTCTTGTGAACACCATTTTCCTTCATCAAACAAATCTCCTGAAATGAAAAAATTTTAATATTTTGAATTGAACTACCATATAGGGTTAACCACTTGGCCGTGTGGTGTCCGGCAGAGTAGAATAGCACCAACCCCTTACACTCGTGGGTGTCGTACAAGGCGACTAATGTTATCGAGGCAAAAGATAAAGAGTCTCCGTAGTCTGGAAAATGAGCAGCAGCATTTTCCATTATTCTATTTAAACACTGCGATCTCCAACTCGCCTGCCAAGCGTGGAGATTATGGCAATAACCTCCCCTTTCATGGGAGAGGCCCTTAGTCCTGCAGTGGACTGTTACGGGCTGTGATGATGATGATGATGATGATAGGGTTAACAAACACTGAAAACACACCATGTGTACCTCTTAGTTTACACAGGCTGGACTGTTAACATTTAATAGTAAATGAAAGCAGCAGTCCCTTGCGGTTTTCACCAGTGTGTAGTTCAAATCTCTGTAAACATTCAACTATCACATGGGACCCTATTATTTTTCTGAGATAAAAAGTAGCCTATGTCACTCAGGAATAATGTAGTTTATTATTAGTTATAGAATTTCTAAAATCGGTTTATTAGTTTTGGAGATCACCCCCCACCAACCCCCAACATACAAACTTACAAACATACAACTTTTCCTTTTTATAATATTAGTAAACACATGACACAAGTGTGCATGATGATGACTCATGTAATTTAAATTCACCTAATTAAAATAGGTAAGTGTGACATAGGCACAATGTAAATTAGGTATTTTCAGTACTGAAAGGTTAGGTAGGTAAGAAGCATTTTTCTTTTAAACAACCACACACTATTGTGTGCCGGGCCACTGAATAGACCCAATTAATCTATATGTTGTGGTTGTAATGTTATTTATCACTCGGTAAGATTTATTGACCATCAAAGGTCTATCCTTGTACCAAAGTACCTATTGTCCTTACCTAAAACAAATACCAGGTCAGGCTTGTGCAGAGTCATTGCAGTTTGGAAAGCGCGATACATTTGCCACTCCCGCCGCCACTTATCAAGCCAGTGACCATCACGTGAACCAAGAAGGTGTGTATCAGCTATGATCATAGCATAGACCGGCTCTAAATCGCCAGAGGAAGATTCGGTTGGAATAGGCCATCCACACTGGAAGTAAATAGTAAATAACATGATTAGCTACATAATTTTCTCCAGCTTTAACTGATGCAAAGTTAAGAATTTTTTACCTGTACTTGGGTCACGTAATAAATAAGATATTCACAATAAACATAAATAAAAATAATCCCTAAAACAAATCGAGGAAATAATCCAATTCTCAAACTACGTCTCAGTTTCTTTGCAAAAAGGGCCATGGTTAACTCTCAAACGTAGGGTAATTAGAACCTCACACCGAAAGAAAATCACTATTGCATTGAATTTTCACATTATTTTCATTATTTTATTCAAAACGGGCGCAACTTTTTCGGCGAAACGCCACAATATGTTTGACAAATGCGATTGCGTTCTAAAATATCGAATGAGAACTAATGAGAAGGATGTTGACAAAAACCAAAAAACATGTTCTTGCGAAACTCTTCTCTTTCTTTTTTCATAGAAGGAAAAAGGAAAACATGATACATGTCATGGCTGCAAACAGCTGATTTGCTACTTCGTTCAAAAACTGAATCTTGTTGTCACCGAGCACTATCTACTTGTTGTTGTTTTGGTTATTTGCATTGATTTTCTAATAAATAGAAATTACTATAATGACGATACATTGGAGTGCAGAAATTGCAAAATGGGAATACCGAGATATGCAGGCGACAGCAATGTCCGTTGATTACAGCGGCAACAACGTGCTGCTTGCAGGTCGCAGATGGCTCGCTATTAAACAAATATCTCTTGATGATGATGCTGGAGACATTGTAAAGAAATATCCCAGGCACAGCAAGTATGACGCTGCTGGTGCGGAGTGGTGCCAAACTTACCATGGACAAAAGCTTTGTGCGATTGCTGTATGTTAACCTTTACTCCTCACTAACATGTTTTTCCTTTTAGAATAAAACTATAATGTTATTACAAACCAATTAAAATAAAGATAGCCATTGTCTGTCTCTATATATATATTTCACCTCATAGAGAATTAAGTTATCTATTTTGAATATATTTTGCTTTTTTATAGAGTAATCAGCGTGTAGATGTTTATGAGTGGCGTAATACCAATGAGCTGACATGCATCAGCTCTCTGCGTGCACACACTCGCGTAGTCAGCGATACACACTTCCACCGGCAAGACCATAATCTCATTGCAACATGCTCTATTGACACTTTTACACATTTGTGGGATTTGAGAGATTCAAGAAAACCTATAATATCACTATCCGCTGTTGGTAAGTTTACGTACATATTTAGTGGGAAAAAATAAAGCTGAATAAAATTGTTTATTTTTACCTATAACATTTATATCTTGCAGCTGGTGCATCACAGGTGCAATGGAACAAAGTAGCATCTCATATTGTTGCCACTGCTCATGATGGAGATATAAAGATATGGGATTACCGCAAGCCTTCAGCACCTATCCACTATATTTCGGCACATTTGTGTAAAATACATGGTGTAGATTGGAGTCCTCATCATGAGTATCAACTTGTGACCTCCAGTCATGATGGTAGCATAAAATATTTCGATATAAACAATGCAAGGAAACCCGAAAATATAATCACTACAAATTTTCCTGTTTGGAGGGCTATTTACACTCAATTTGGCAGTGGTTTATTGACCATTGGTGTTGGCTGGGGTGGTCTACCACGAGCTGAACAGTCTGGGGTGATTGGAATATGGGTGGGAGGCACCCTTACCCACAGATTAGTTGGTCACACTGACACAATCTTGACAATGGTGTGGAGGCCTAACACATCTCCATCTAACCATCAGCTAGTGACCTGGGGCAGAGACCAGTCCTTAAGGGTTTGGTCCATGAATCATATGTTACTAAAAATGTGTAACCACTATTTGCCTGATGATGAAGAATCTGAAGAAGGCCATAGTGATGGTATGTTGAAGAAATGCCTTCTAAATGGGTTTTAATCAATTTTCAAATCAATTAATAAATTGTTCATGTTTTAGTTACCAGCAGTACATCTACAGCAGGATCAGTGAGTGATTTGTCCAATAGCAACAGGGAAGATATTCAAATGGTAATACATACCTATTCCTTATTTTATAGTTTCACTAGTCTAATAACAACAGTGTTTAGCTTATTACTTGTTTATTTCAGAATAAAATTGTTGAAGAAGAATATGATTCAATTCATGATATAGAGGACATTGAAGTCACTGACACAAATTTGGAAACGAGGACTTGTCAGATTCATTCTGAGCGTAATGGTTACACTGCTAACCTCCAGATAACTTTCCCTACAAATGTTCAAACCATACCTAAAGTCTCTTGGCTGGCAGGGACGAACATAGATGGTCCTACCACTATTAAAATATTGCAGGCTATTAACAGGACAGCATACCACAAGAAAAAGGAAGGGAACAATTGTTTGATGGACTGTATGAAGACATTGATCAAATCTATGGATGAGGTAAAAGCTAGAAATGAATATACTTCTTACATATGTAACTTTTTTTATATTTTTTACACACCAACTTTTGCCCGCTTCTGGTGCTAACGAAATAGGTACCGCATAACGTTTCGTTATGCCTTTTTCCCGCGGGAACCGTATTTAATTTCGAAATACCTAAATAAAAAATCTATGTGTTATTCTGGTATACAAGCTACAACCTACACCTACACATACGGCACCTACGGCATCATAATCTGTTCTGTAGATCTTGCATAATAGGGTAACAAACATGCATCCAAACATAATTTTTTACAACCTTTCGCATAAGGATAGGGTTAACAATGACACCAAAGAAAGAGTGACACTCATCTCCTAATTCCAGATACCAGTAAAAACAAACGACGATTCGGATTCGATGAAATCCAGCCAAAGGAGTCAATCCGAGAGCGAGAACGCTGGCGACTCGTGCATTCCGTTTCCCCGCACATGCGGCGCTCGGTGGTGCGGCGTCAACACCCTGGTGGTGTTCAACCGGCCGGCGAACGCTCGCAGACTATCCTTGAAACACGAGGCGGGGACCCCACGTTCTATGTCCTCACTGTCTTTGATGCCGGGCCTGTTCGGCCCCGCGTACACCTCAGTGTCGCCCCTAGCCACCACCACGCCGTCACCGACTAACGCACCAGGCTTCCCACAACTGCTGCATCGCCACCCATCAAATTCAATCACCACATTCTATTTTCAGGATAGATGGGTGAGTTACATTGTTCACTTGTTCATGTAGGTATTAGAAAACATGTATTTTGCTATCACCACTTACGAGCATCACGACGGTGACGCGCGGCTTTGGTGATAGTCGCACAGCATCACAAACGCTGGCGCTGTGCGTCACTGGCGCGGCGATACCTAATGATAGACTGTCAAGTTTAAGTTGGCCTTAAAGGTCTGATCAAACAAAGGCGTCCAGCCTAAGTCCGTGGTGCCGGCCACGGTGGAAATCACTGCATAGTACTGGCCGCGTGTACGCGTCTGTTTGAACCCTCATATACATTGCAAGCGAATACAAGTGATCGCCACCGCGGCTGCAAGCTGAACGCGTTGGTTTGATGGGATCTTAACGAAACGCCAGTACTCATAAGTGAACCTTTAGCAGCACCAATCCAATCCAACGCTTTTACAGTAGGTACCACATAATACCTACTTACGCAATTTCACTATTACATATTATAACAATTAAAAGTCAAATGCAGAGCATAAGAACAAACGCGCCGACTTCAGTTAGACGGTTAACGGGAGCTGGTAGAATCTTATTTTGAATATAATTTTGGTGAAAACATTTTTAGCACCTGTTCACTAGAGTTATAAAAATATTACGTATGTTTTTCAATATCAGTCATCCCGCCATCATCATCATCAGTCATGTGGAATGAGCTCCCAGCCATAGTTTTGTTTTCTTTGGACTATGACATGGGATAATTCAAGATATATATAAGAGGTATCTTCAGAGGCAGGCAACGCATTGGTAACTCCCCTGGTGTTGCTGATGTTCATAGGCGGCGGTGACCGTTCTCCATCAGGTGGCCCGCTTGTCTGTTTGTCTGTATAACATAAAAATCATTATCATAGCATCTAGGTATCCCAGTTTATTCCAGAGTGCGCTTGCCTACTTTTCTTCGCTCCGTCGTAAGCAGTTGACTCTCGAATATAGCAAGCGTCCTTGTCAATCAAATACTTGTTTCGTTCTCAACTTCTCTTACAATATTGTCGTGTTGTCCCGTTAGAAAGCGCAAGGCCGTCGCGCGGGCAGCATGCGCGGGCGCGCCACGTCGGGCGGCGGCACGGCGCGCGTGCTGCTCTACGACGCCGCCAACCTGTTCCCGCTCAGCCGGGCACTCGCCGCCGCCTACGTCATCGACGCCAATGATCCCGTGGGTAAGGACCACTCCTACGTACGATGTTCAGGCTATTGCTTATTACATTTGACTAAATTCAGAAGCAAAAAGAGTGAGAGCAAATCAAAGTGGAATGTATTGCTCAAAAAATAAAGTCCATTTCTGTGTCACGGCTTTTGAAAAGAGAAGCAACGTACAACATATAATAATATAACTGATACCAAAATGGACCTTATTCTATGAGCATTATTTGATTTGATTTGCTTTCACGCTTTTTGCTTCTGAATTTAGGCTACTGAATTTATATTAGATATGAAACTGCGTATACATAATATGATAAGTACTTTTACTCGCTCGTACCGCCTGAAAAAATATCCCGTATCAGGAAAATGTCGGTAAGGGTAAGCCTAGAATATTATTTATTTATTTATTTATTTAACAATTTATTGCACACAATAAACAAATGCAGAGATACAACACAGATATCTTATTGCAAGGGAAAATCAACCTTCTTGTTTTTTGATGTACAACAGAACTTCTTATCAATCTTAGGGTCGTAGACTAAATTTTGCGCGCCGCTTCACGCGGTAACCCCGCACCGTTATTCGCATTGCGTTTTTTCTCATCCATTAGAGGTTTGATACGCGCGTACAATGGATGGCGTGCCACACAATGCAGTTCGGGGCCTTAGAAGGTGTTGTGTCGCCGCACCTGCTGCTCTTCCGTCAACGCCGTCATCCTGTACACCGTATTATGGCCGTGTGGTGCCCGGCAGAGTAGAATAGCACCAACCCTTTACACTCGTGGGTGTCAAACAAGGCGACTAACGTTTTTGAGGCAAAAGATCTAGACTCTCCGTAGGCTGGAAAGTGGGCAGCAGCGTTTTCCATTTTTTTATACATGCGTCACTGCAATCTCCACCCTGCCTGCCAAGCGTGGAGATTATGGCAATAACCTCCCCTCTCCTAGGAGAGGCCCTTAGTCCTGCAGTGGACTGTTATGGGCTGTGATGATGATGATGATGATGTCGACGATGTCGATATGAACTATCAACGTATACGATTTGGCAATGCTATAGGGTCTGCGTCTATTTCCTCCAGGAATGTGCCAAAAGAACGCAGCCCTCGCACGGTCGGAGGGTTCTACGGAGGCGGCGCGCGCGTGGGCGCTGGCGGCGCGCGCGGCGCGGGCGCTGCAGGCGGCGCGGGCCGACCACGGGCTCTCGGGAGAGGAGACCGCCGGCTGGCAGGGCAGCCCGCTCGCCAAGGGACTGTTGCAGGCATTGTGAGTCTCCTTAACCTTTTTACCTCCTCAGTCGTTCACTCTGGGCAGAGTGGTCGTGGTTTCATGACGATGCGTCTTCTCTGGATAACGCAGCCCCCGCGATACGCCTCCACTTTTTGCGGTCTTCAGCGTTACGGAAACATTGAACTATAGTACTTTGGGTTCCGTCACGCCTTTTTCCCGTAGGTGCAGGGAGAGACCACATCGTTTCGCTTGCTGCACGGTCCTGACAGATCTCTCTAGCTCACTTCTACCATATTATTTTTTATCAGTAGTAACTACCGGCCACACAATGAACAATCAAACCCACTGACAGGTTGTGGTAACTGTGATGCCGTTTGCACTCTATAATATCCTCGATTCATTTTCATGTAGATATTGACGAAAGATCGCAGGTACCGAAAGATCGGAGGTACCAGCTGGATACGGAAGGCAAAGTGGCCTTTGTGGAGATCTCTGGGGGGGGCTTAAGCTCAGTGGGCGTCTTGATGACCTGATATGAGGAATCGGTGAAATCATGGTCCATTGACGATGGAACCTATAATTTGAAAAGAAGAAGAATTATCAAGGGTCAAAAAATGCAGACACGCAACACTTTACCTCATTTAATCGCAAAGAAAACGATCTTATAACTAGTAACCGCGAGTAACCACATCGCGGGCCTCTTACCAGTATTAGTATTCTGTGCACTTACGTACATTTTAGTATAGTTCCATAAACGTCATAGCCTGTAGGATTTGAATTATAATTACAGCTCAAATAATCTGCGAGGATTTGCGCCCAGCGCCGGTTATGGGCGGCGGTAATCGATCACTTACCACCCGCTTACTCATACTGTGCTCATACTGCTCTTGAAAGAGTATAAAAATTCTGTATAGTGCATTTCAAACAACTTGAACCTGTGCAGTAGTTTATTTTTAGGTATGAGGTCAGTCCAACCAGAGGGTAATGTTCGAATTTTGAAACATTAATAAAATACCGTCGTTATTAACTCTTTCAGAATAACTCACTTCGCGAAGAGATCGAACCTTCAGATGGCAGCCATGTTGGCGTGCGCGTTCTCAGAGTTCAACTACCCATGCACCGCCGGATCGCAGTCATTGACAAGTTCTGACACATTTGTGAGTATGATAATCATAGCAACAGTGATTTCCCAAGCACTGTTGCAATTAATTGAATTGAAAAAACAATTTTAGTGCGACTACGATAATTCTGAACGTAGCGTAAAAAGAAACTAACATGCCGAAAAGAAAGAAACTATACTGAAGGGAAAAACCCACCGAAAGTCAACTGATACCCCTCTCACGGCCTTTTTAATTTTTTTTAAATAGTTAGTTATTTGACTGCCATCTCACTCATCTGATTTGTCTTTTTGAAACACGCTTTAACAGTGGTCAGCACTACACCTAACCGTCACCTATCTCTGTCAGGGCTTCAACCCCTCCCCTTACGAGTCGTTAGCGGGGCGGTTCAGCGAAGCCCTAGCAGCCGGGTGGGAGGTCCCGGGGGCAGGTCCGGGGGGGTCCGAGGTGGCTACAGTAGCGGGAGTTGCCGAGCCACCCTCTCCTCCCCTGGACGCCGCAGCCACGCACCTCCACCAGTGCTTCAAACGCGCCTACGCTGACGTTTTGCATCGCTGGCAACTGCTCTATAAGAAGACCGAGGTAATAGCTGAATTTTTAAAAAAATATTTCGTCTCTAGTGCCAATATCTTGGATGCGAGGAGCTTGATGCGGCCAGCCAAGGGTGCATTGGCGGTCATTGGGGAGGCGTATGTCTCAGCAGTGGACTAGTATAGGCTGATTATGTGTCAATTTAGAGATGAAACGTATATCCGGTTACTACCCGGTATCCGACTTACTATCCGGTCGAATACCGCATAGTGCGTTAATATCCGACCGGATATCGGGGAGTAAAGATTTATTTATTTTATTTCGCCTTTAACTCATCGAATGTTGTGTTCGATCGTCTTTAGCTTGTCGATGTAGAGAGATGACTTGACATATCTCCAAAGAAAACCTCAACAAGTGAACTACCTCCCACCCAGTTAATGAAACTAGTCCGCTGGCCCGACGGCAGCGACTCCACCGAGCGCGGCACCCAGCTGGTGAGCTGGTGCGCGCGGTGCGGCGCGGCGTGCGCGGCTTTACCCGCTGCTTGTGGCGCTAACATTGCAAATCATCATTCATAGATAAATACAACCACCGCCCATGGGCTTTCCACGAGATAGCCACCTCAAGCCGAAACAAATATGTCCCGGGCTGCTGAACCGGTTTTGATGAAATAAGCTTAGCTTTAGCCAGCTCAAAAGGGACTTACATTGGCAGTTTATGTCAAAAAATGTACCTACTCGTAAGCTCTTACTGTATAACTTTTTTTTAAGAAGTTGATCCACCTCCAACCCCCCACCCAGGTAATGAAACTAGTCCGCTGGCCCGACGGCACGGACTCCACGGAGCGCGGCCCGCAGCTCGTCAGCTGGTGTGCGCGGTGCGGCGCGGCGTGCGGCGCGGCGTGCGCGGCGTGCGGGGCGCGCGCGCCGCGGTGCGCGGTTTGCTCGGCCGCGGTGCGCGGGCGCACGGCCGTGTGCTACTACTGCGGCCACGCGGGACATCATCAGCATCTCGTTAAGTGGTTAGTAGGTTTGGTTATTATTTGCTGGCTCGAGGGCGCGGACTGCGCCAAGCGGGGCCCCCAGCTGGTGAACTGGTGCGCGCGGCGTGCGGGGTGCGCGGCCGTGTGCTACTACTGCGGCCACGCGGAACACCACCACCATCTCGTTAAGTGGTTAGTGGTCTTGGTTACCTATCTAATAGAGTGTGAGAGCGCCGTAGGTTATCCTACGTCATGGAGTACAAAAATAAATTCGACTTTGTAGTGAAATTAGTCAGCCGTGTGGTGTCAGGCAGATGAGAATAGCACCAACCCTTTACACTAGTGGATGTCGTACAACGCGACTAATGTTTTCGAGGAAAATGATTTAGAATTTCCGTAGGCTGGAAAATGGGGACGCAGCTTTTTCCATTGTTGTATTTATAACACTGCGTTCTCCAACCCGCCTGCCAAGTATGGAGATAATGGCAATAACCTCTGGACTGTTATGGGCTATGATGATAATGATGATGATGAGTGATAGTAGGCGTTTAGGAGACCCGCATATCTTTGGTCTGTCCGTGCAGAGCCGGGCACAAAAAATATTTCTTTAGTGGCTCGAACTTTGACTTTTCTTACATTCTACTGTTTTAGAAAGCCGACTAGTGGCACATTACCTTCACCAGAGACCTTCACCTGATACCTTATACGATGATATACTGCATTAGTGAACATTTTCTATAATTTTTGTCAGGTTCTCAGAGCACGAGTACTGCCCGACCGGTTGCGGCTGCAAGTGCCAAATCCAGGGCAGCTCCAGCTGGCGCGCTGCGTCTAAATACGTCTAGCTTTAAAGTGAACAACTATATAAATATATGTATATTTCGTACATAATAATAATAGTACATTAAGATACACAAATAACTTTTATACAAACACGCTACGCATCTCGTAAACAATTTAAGCTGCAGCGTAATGTGGGTATGCAAGCATTTATTCATGGGTACTTTTATTTTTTTTCTTAACAATTTGCGCAGAGTAAACTTGACATTAATTGTATATGAATTGATTTAGGTAAGTAAATGTAATATATACCGTAAGTTGAAACTTTTTGGTTACAGAAAATATAGGTACTGGGCTTTACTTTAGACGCGGCGGGACGGCACAGCAAGGGATCTTTCGACATCTCTACGTCTAAGCGTACACTGGTAGCAACTATGCCGTGGTATCCTAAGAACCGCGTGTGGCGCGGATGGCGGGTGCATTCTTGCCTCGATGTCCCGAGGACTGCCGAAGCGTCGCAAAGGCTATCCAGGCATACCCGAAACGGAATCTTTCCACAGCATTAGTTGTCAGTGGAATTTCACCTTTATTATCATGCTGCTAAGTTCCATTTTTACTCGTCCTCTAAAAATCCCTTGCCGCGCTGGCGCCGCAGTGGTGGCACTGGGCGACGAGCCTTTCTTATTTGAGCGCATATATAACACGCCCCTTGTCCAAACATATTTTTATTGCCTTTACTATTGCCTCTAATATAAGACTGCGTATTTTATAAGAATTGTTTAATCAATAAAAATATTATATTTAAATGCAACGCATCGTTGTATGTGAAAGTAATAGTAATAAAATACAATAAATTTATATGGGACTTTTATTTAACAAACTTTTTAAATTACAATATCCTTAAAAGTAAAACTCAAACATAATAGAACGTGCGAGTGAATTATACATAATAGTTTGTGAAAGAGTATAACTAATTAGTTTACTTCAGTCTCATTGAAGTATTAAATAAGTTACATTATAAAAAGCGTATCCTTAGTCGAGTATTATTTGTATTCAATCTCTCCAAATTTTATAGCATCGATACCAGTCCAATTTAATTATGAGCCAGATGAGATGGGAGGTACTGCCTGGTACAATGTGGAAACAGAGAATTCATCTTATGTATGGTCATAGATAGATAGAAATTTTTGTCATATTTTTGGTAAGCGTTTATTGATTGATCTGATTGAAAAAGGTAAGCTTATCAGAGTTTTTAAGTCATGAGTAGTTTCAAAATAATATTTCATTATACTTACTAGTAGTATTCTGAAAATTAAACTGTATGTACATCAAGTATTAACCTATCAATTCGCTGTGGGTCGCGGTACAAAAGCACTATATTTACTTACCTACTCCTAGTTCGTAACACCCAGATGTATCCCGTTTCACATACTCGTGTATCACAAAGCTATACCATTGCAAAAGTTCTAAGAAAAGCGCACACTGCCACATTCTCAAAATGACATCCTGACGCAAAATTACATTTCTTTTAAATGTCATATTCGCAAAATACCACACTAACAACTATGAGTGCGCGCCAGATAATTTTGCTCGTGGTTGAAAATGGAACTAAATTCGACAGAGAGCCAAAAAGAACAACTCCCAACAAACACAATGACGTCATTACTTATGTACAGACTTATGTAGCGCGCACTCTACCACATCTCATACCATTGAGGTAGGAGCCTAGGTATTTGATATGACGTTTTGCGATATGTCATGTGATGTTCTGAGAATTTGTCATTTTGGTAACTTTTGATAACATTTTGCGAAACTCTAATGTGGCACTTTGCGAAATGCCAATGTGTCACTTTGCGAAATGCCAATGCGGTATTTTGCGAACGTGGCATTGTGCGCCTAATCCCTTAAAATATGCCGCTAATCTCGTAATAAAACAAACTACACCAAACACGGACAGGTACAAAGGTGCATCTAGGTTTACGTTACGGATATTCCACCTCTAGTCCAAAAATCTAGACAACATATCGAAATAACATAGACAAATAATTTTTATCTTCATAAACAAACTTCAATAATATAATATTCATCCTTTAAAACTGTATTTACAATACATTTGATACAAAACAGTAACTACAGAAGAAAGAAGACCCTAAACGTACGGACTAGGGAGAAATAGGCACCACTTGCTCCAAAAGCTAACTACATAGGTACTTCTAAAGAAAACACCAGTTACAAATGCGCTAATCTAATCTAATTAAAAGTAACAGTTGAAAGGTTACGGTCTACTTTTGGTTTGTGATCGAAGACGTGATTAAAGAATAAGTCTGCCTAATCTATTACCTTTAATCAATTTAAAATACTAATATTAAGTTTTAAAACGTTAGAAATAAGCCAAGGAAAAGCAGAGGAAAAGTTGATGTTTTAACATTTGCAAATAAACTCTCATCAGTATTAAGTTCAGAATCGATAAATACTCGGAAGTATTTTCCCAGCTACTTTTCCTTGGCCTAACTTCAGGTTCTGTTGTTCAGGTAGTTTCGGATTTATTCTAATTATTCTACTGTTAGGTACTGGTGTACGTAGGCATGCACAACACATTGGGTTGGACGCTTGGCTCTCAGAGGCGAGTCGTTCTATTGTAGCAGCTAAAACAACAAACAACATTATTAGTACAATTTAGATAATCATAGAAAACTATCTAGTCTCGAGTGTAGTTTAAGATACTCGAAAAGTATAGTTACTGTTTTAAAAATATATGTGTAAATCGTCTACCTACATCTAATCTACAATCTACACAATGTTACATGCAGTGGGAAGAATTTGTAATGGAAAGTCACTTGCCGTTGTTTTAGTATAAAGGAAACTGATTTACATATGTAGAATATAAATCTGTGAGTAAAATTTGATGGCCAAATTATCTATAACGATATATCTTCCCACTGTATCAAGTTAATCAATAATACTCTACTAAAGTATAATAAACCCAAAGTTTTATATTTTATTTCAATTATCACATGGTATATCTTCCAAACTTTGGTAGCAACTAAGGGTACTAACTATTCAGTACTGTATTAGGAACAGACGAACTAGTCGACCCATTTTAGGACCGGCGTGAGCAATACGAAAGAACGTCATCGCACCTCGAACAGCGCTTCTTCTCTAGCGGGTATGTCACTTAGACACTTTGCTCATATGTAGACCCCACAGCGGGTCTAGCCAAGATACCAATCGCTTTGTAGAGAATCGACTGCGATTGACGATGAGAACTTGTCAGTTACGGTATGTTCGGCCAGCGCGAAGCTGGTCAAAAGGCGACAAATTTCGATCGTCAATGGCAATATAATGGCTATGACGAGATTGACATCTTGCCTGGTACAGAACAAAGACGTTTTCCCTATTCTGGTTTCCGTTGATTCGAACCCACCCTACAACCCAAGTTCTCACCAACCTCGAGGTATGTAGAAGAAAGCGTCTTCAGGAATAATTGGACTCGACTTATGAATTAATTTATCTCATAACGCATCTAATGACGTGAGTGTGAGTGAGACCTGAGTGGTTCAATGGTCAACATGCCGGTCTGCCACGCAAGAGGTCCCGGGTTCGATTCCCGGCCGGGCGGAAATTGAAATGATGAATTTTAATTTCTGCTACGGGTCTGGGTGTTCTATGTATAATAAGTATATATTTAAAATTATTTAAGTAGTATATCAGTTATCTAGCACCCATAGTACAAGCTTTGCTTAGTTTGGGGCTAGATGGCCTGTGTGAATTTGTCCACGAATATATTTATTTATTTATATTTAATGAATACCTTTCCCACTGTAGACCTCACAAAAATAGGCGTTGCTCCATTTATATGGTAGGTAGTCTCGGTAGCTATGAACCTACCCGACAACCCAACCACCTATTATTCTATTCATATCTAGCTAGGTATATGGAAGCACAATTAAGACAGAGCTCTGTCGTATGAATGGCATATATGTGTAACGTATCGAATGCAGCTTGTTTGGAAAATTCCAGTGTGAAAAATTCCTAAGCCCATAACCCACAAAATAAACATCATTGACGACCTGAGTGGTTGAGTTGGTTAACATGGATGAGCCGGTCTGCCACGCAGAGGTCTCGGGTTCGATTCCCGGCCGGGCAGAAATTGAAATATTGAGTATTAATTTCTGTTACTGGTCTGTGTTATATGTTTAATAAGTATGTATTTAAAAATATATAAGTAGTTTATCAGTTCTCTGGCACCCATAACACAAGCTTTGCTTACTATAGCGCTACATGACGCTCTGTGAATTGTCCAAGCATATTCATTCGTTTAATTTTAAAGACATTGTTGTTGATAAATAAAGGACTAATCGACCCTACTCTGTCTCACGACCGGGGCGCGAGCACAACCAACGTGACTTCGTCGTACCTCTCTAGCAGCCGCCGCTTCAGCTCCGGCGGGTACGTCACGTAGCGTATGAATGGCCTCATGTGTAACGTATCGAATGCAGATTTCTTGGAATATTCCAGTGTGAAAAATCCCTATACTCATAAACTCATACCAACAGCATAAAGACAGCTTTCTAAGTCTATAGGACTAATCGACGCGACTCTGTCTCACGACCGGCGCGAGCACAACCAACGTGACGTCGTCATACCTCTCTAACAGCCGCCGCTTCAGCTCCGGCGGGTACGTCACGTAGATGTAGTGGTCGTCCTCGTCGAGCGCGTCGTCGGCGGCGAGTCGGTCGCGAGTCGGCGACGAGTGCGTCGTCATCGAGACCGAGGCGCTGCCCGCTACGCTGCCTTCGTCGGAGCTGGGTTGGAGAAATAGTTTTATTTATTTATTTTATATACCAACAGAGTACATATGTAATAGTTACAAGTTAGTTTAGATAATGTACAAGACTTATATGCACCGCAATGGTATACGCAATATTCACTTCAACCTAAGTACTTACTCAAAATACCATGGTAGCGAGAACTTATTATTATCTCGCTACATTGCAATATGGACCGATATTTACGCTATCAGTGAACAGGGAATGAAATCTGCTTTGAAGTCGCTATAACCTAAAGGAGGAAAACTTCATATTGCATTAAGTAAATAGAGACGCCGCAGCTATAATTAAAAACAGAATCACAAACTGCGATCGCTATAAACTTTACATCAAAGAGGGTCCGATTTCTAAATTTATTTTTGCATTCTTTCATTCGTTTGAGTGTTTAGTAATTGAATTACTCATTTGGATACATTTACTAACGGCCATGCACAAACATATATTAAAACATCAAATCCTTTAAAGTATGGATAAATTAGGCGATTATTAAATTAAATGTTACATAAAATTTGTATGAAAAACGTTCCCCTCACCCACAGTACCCAAAGCACTTACTCGAACACGATCCAAATGATATAGTAGCACATGCAGAGCGCCAACGCCAGCCCGGTGGCCAGCGCCAGCAGCAGCGGCCAGGGGAAGGCGCGTGCGGCCGGCGCCGCGTCCTCCCAGTACCGGTCGCATGATAGGTACCAGCACACCGCTCGTTGCATTTCCTCTGTGGGATGACGTACAATGGGGACAGCGTTATGGAAGGTACAGACCGTGTTAGGATCAAACATTCGTTGCGGCCGACGCAACAATTACGTCGAAGTCGGCGTTACGTGTGTGCGCACGAGTCGTCTGGCCAATCCATTTAATACGCGCAGAGAGGCTTAGCACTGCTATTGCCTCTCTGGTATGTGAGTTAGCAGGAGAAGTCTCCAGTAGGTAGGTACCGGTAGGACAATGTGGTTCTTTAAGGCGCGGCCACCAGCCTGTCAGCTTCATTTTAAGTCAGTAGATGCTACAAGATGTCTACTTATGGTAACAAATACAAAAAAAAATTGTAGTTGAAAACTTCACGAGATATGGAATATTTTCGGTGGGCGCGCCGCAGAGTTGCCGCGTTGCAGTATACGCAAATTATTATTCTAGCAATAAATCTACGCAAAAAGTACTTAAGTACTTTCTGAAATGAGTAACATCGTGTGGGACAGCGGGACATCGTTGGAAAAGATTCAGTTTCTTAAAATCAAATGTCAGATTATCACAACACATGAACAGCCCGTAACTTGCAATTACGTAACTTGGAGCCGAGTCGAATGCCAAAGTCAACAGCTTTACATTCGCAATTGCAGCGGTAGATGTCGCGAGTAACTAACTCACCCCAAAAAGTTCGGCATACCAAGGAATAGGCAGGCATAGTAAGTTTATGACTCACCCTCCAACTCATTAAACTGATGATGCGTCAGATGCAGCAGCAACGCAGCGATGCAGGAGTGCACGACGCGGTCGCAGCGCACCTTGAGCGCTTGCAGCCGCGCCGGCTCGCAGGCGGCCCGCGCCTGGCGCTCCGCCGCGCGCCCCGGAGGCCGGGAGGACTCCACCGTGTCCGCGTCGCACACCTCCGCCGTGTGGTTGGCGTCGGAGTCGGCGGGGTCGCCGGAGGAGTCGTCCGGTTTCGGGGGCGCTGGGTGGTTAGATTTTGGTATGGACGGGCATTCTTTGAGGGGTACTGCGCAGTAACGACGTCATCGACATCGTAGGGGAGATATTGTGCGTTCGTGGCTTAGAAAGATTAATGAGCATTAGATATTAAGGGCTGTCCTATTGGCAACGGTCGTGCGACCATGGTCTATGACGAACGTCGCCCGACCAATAGGAGACCTCGAAACCGTCCATCGCACGACTATGGTCGCACGACCGTTGGCAATTAGGACAGCGCCTAAGCCTTAGATAGCATGCATGTGGGGGACTGCGATAGGTGCTGATCATCGTCGTCACTGTTGGCGCACAAAACTGTACTGTAGTCTGTGTCTGACTAGTACTTTTTATAAATCTTAGCATTATAAAGCTTAGAAAAGGTGAGCGGATTTAACACACATAAAATTTCAATTAAGTGAACCTGTTGTGCTTCGCTGTAAACCGTCTGACGGCCTACATAGAAAGAGGCTAACTTCTTAGATCTACTAATACTGCGCTGCACGGGGCGGAGGGCGTTTACGCCGTCTTCACAGCATACAGTTAGGAAGTGTTCCTTCCATAAACGCGCAAGCAGTCGAACGTCGCCAAGGGCGCGTTTTGGTCTCAATAATTGCGCAGTACCATAAAGCATGTCATACAGTCCAGTCAGCGGAGTGGCAGTCCGGCATCAGGGTAGCCTATCGCTGGATGGAAGGCCAAGCCTTACAAGTCAAGAAGTACACCTTAAAAAACCGCTCATAGTTTACCAACCTATTGCATGTCAGTCCCAAACAAAAAAATATATTCTAAATAAGCAAGTCATACCTGGCTCCTCAGCATCGGCGTCATCCCGCGGGCAATCCGGTGTGGGTACCGGCGCCCGCGGCGGCCTCGGGCGGCGGCGGCGGGCCGGCACCCGTGCCACGCTGCGGGGCGCGGGGGGCGCCAGCGCCTTCTTCACGGCCTCGAGGTCCTGCCATATCTGAAACAATACCTGGAACCTGGAACTGGTCGAACTGTAAGGTTCTAAAGGAACTTTTTCCCACGCAGATACTGCAGAGTTCAACATGGAATCGACATGAGGGGTGAATAGGTAAATATAGGGTCGGCAAGTTACTTCACGTAAATGGTATGTTATCCTTTATTGAAAACGTTCACAGGCAATAACTGCTTCCCATCAGGAAGGTCATAAGCTTATTTGCTACCTTCTATGCATAGTCTAAAATAAAATCGCTGCCATCTGTCCCAATGTATCTACGTACGCATACATCAATAGATACCAGTGATTCAAGAGGAAGGTTTATAGCAAGCAAAAAAGGTCAGTAGAGATAAAGTAGGTGTAGGGTTTTTGTAGGGTAGATATAAGGTAGGTGTAGTGTAGTGTAGGGTAGGGGTAGGACACCACGCAAACGAAGTCGCGCCGGGCCCGCTAGTAGTGGTATAAAAACAAACCTCGACGTCGGTGCCGGGCCCCCCGCCGCCGCTCAGCAGTCCATGCGCCACCAGCACCTGGCACCGCATTATGTCGCAATAGTCCGCCAGACATACTGCGTCCTCGGCCTGGAATTTATGAGGTTAATTACACAGGTTAGAAGCGTCGATGGCCTAGTGGTTAAGCGGTCCGGTTCGTAAGCGATAGGTCCCGGGTTCGAACCCCACCGCAGCCATGTACAATGACTTCTTTCTGAGTTATGTACATTAGTTGATCACTAACCGATGTTCTTATGGTGAGCTCAGATAGGCTCCTCGACATTAGGGCATGGCATTGCCATACTCTCCACCCTTGACAGGCGGGTACAACATGGAGATCCTATGTAATTTGGATGACAATGCACTAATATGATAATACCATGAAGCTGGTCTGATGATAGAGAACTAATGAACGCAAGAATTCCATCGTGTTTGGACTCTTTAGAATGGTCTTGAGGAGTACTATTATATTAACGATATTCAATCAAAAATGCGCGACAAAAGTTTACTATGAAAAAGTGCAATCAGGGATTAATCTGGTGTACCAACTTAGTAATGTAAACTTAAAAAGACTTGCCTTATTAATCTGGTGCTTATGCCGCTGGTCGAAGTGGGTGTCGAGATGGCGTTCCTCGTAGAAGGATTTCCCGCAGAAGGCGCACGTCCACTGCGACGGCCGGTGTCGCAGCTTGGCGGCGTGCTGGGGCGCAAAGATGTCGCGAGCCGGGTGGAACGGACACTCCAGGGGCAGCTTTACCTGTGTCCGCAGGGGTACGAGGTTAGACGTTTTTGGCCGAATGGTTACGGGTTTGTTACTGGGAGTTGTGGTTTATAAAATAAATATATACGAGTACAAGCTACACTAATATCCAACTAATGAATGTATGTACAGGTCCACCACAACAACCTACACAAAACCAGTATGCATGGAGCTACCATTTCTATGCGCGTCCGTAAAGATGTTCGCTCATACTTCCGCAAGAAGTTGCCTTCGTACATATCGCACTAATTATTATTTTGTTTGAATGTTTTTTACTCCGTCAAGCAAAGACAACTGAACTGATTTTTATGAAAGTTTACAGGGTTGGTTGATAGCTGACATACTAGGCTATACCTAATTTATCCAGATAATTTGTAGTTTCCGTCACAGGTACAGGATCTCGCTATAACCTAATTTTACACGGACGTGGCTGTAGGGCGCCGCTATAGTTAGGTATCGTTTGAATGTTTAAGCCTCGAGATCTCCGAAATTACTGAACCAATTTTGTAAAATTATCATTCATCATCATCATCTTGGCGTTATGCCCAGGGTCCGCCTAATTTTTTGTACAATTATCACAAATACTTGTAAACACTGTGCATATAATATATTTTCAATAACCATAGGGTACTTTTGATGTTGGAAAATATTGTTAAAAGTTGTAAAGCTAGGACTTGGATTAGTACTTTAGTATAAGGTAGATTGTAGAGTGCGAATGATAAAACGAACTACCGAGTTGCCGTATGGCAATCCAATATAGCAGAGTAGATGGTGTCATTTAGAGTAATACGCAAAAATACTATGAGCAGCGTTAGCTGGCATTTTCAAATACGTACCTACATTTTGCTTTGGGTCATTAATTTGAAAGAGCCTCGGGTACATAGCGGACAAAATCCTAATGTATGTGAGAAATTCGCCTGTCATTTATCATTAGACATAAATTAGGGACTAAATACTTAATTAAAAAGATAATAAAAAGCGATGGCTACATAAATTATCTATCGATTTTTTTAATATTTTTTTTTAATAATACGGCTGACAAACAGGCATGCGGGCCACCTGATGGAAAGTGGTCACCGCCGCCTATGGACATCAGCAACACCAGGGCCGCTAGTCGCTACCAATGCGTTGCCCGCCTCTAATATATGTCTTGAACGATCCCATGTCATAGTCCAAAGGAAACACCTTGTCAAGAGAGCATGCAATCCAGAATACCGATGACTTTTCAACTTACCTGAAATCTTTCTAATACAGGAAGCCATTTGCTTTGTATGACTTTCCTCACGATTTTGGAGTTGTCACGAGAGCATGTAATCTTGAATACCGAGGGCCCTGGCCACGGGATCAGAGTGAGGAACAGCAGCACCAGAACCTGAAACCACACAAACAAAAAAGTCTAGAGAGAATTATCATAAGAAATTCCTTATATTTTAATGTTAGCAATGCGATAGTTCTGTATGTATTTTTAATATAAGCCCTGAACCAATACTGACGAAAGTAATTTTAGAAAAACGAAATTAATTTTATTTTAACCCGTAAACACCCGTGTTTAGGTAGGCTCTCATTACCGATTGAATTGATAGAATGACCATAAATTTTAACAAAATCTTTTATGGAAGTTCGGGAAAAATAACAATAAAGAATATTATCAATAATTAATTTCGATTAACTTATTTCATCGATGTTATTTTTGATATCCGTAACTAAGGTCGTTATCTGCTACCCATTTACTTCTACACAACTTATGAAGAACGACGAGTAATTGGTAAGTACTCACCTGCATTTCAATCCTACAATAGGGACCACAATCACAACACTGTCTACAACTGAAATAACGAAAGCGTCTAATACAAATACCGAGCACGGATAAGATTTGATTTGTAGGTTATGCTTGTGTTATTATCGATTTTTGAACGTCGACTGTTGTCCTAAACTCGGTCAGGTGCGGGCTTGCTTACCTCGAGGGTAAACGATGTGGTCCTCATTCATATCTTTTATACGGCAGAAGGTCGAAGAAACTCTTTGAACTTGTTATTTAATAGGGTGTTAGTTGGGGGTGCAGTAGGGACAGTTGACGTGTTGGGGCCGTCATCGGTGTGCCACGGCGCATGCGCCCCCGGCAACCTACCCTTCGAGGGTCCGAGGGAAAGTTTTAACGACAAGTTTATTAGTTTACCGAACACAACACGGTGGTAAGACCGCTTGCCACAGTCTTCATGGAGTTACTTAATATAGCTTAGAGTACAGTTTGAACAACATCGCTCTTCTTTTTTGTGGGCAGTGGTGGTTGGTAGGTATATGTAAAATATAGTATCTATTATTATAGCAAACGAACATTATTATATGCAAAACTTATAATGAATTAAGAAAAGTTGTAGTATAGTGTTATGATATAAACCATTTTGTAATTCACAAAGTTAAATTTTGTAAATTTCTCCTTAAATGAAATTTTGACGACCTGAGTGGTTCAGTTGGTTAACATGCCGCGCAGAGGTCACGGGTTCGATTCCCGGTCGGGGAAATTTAAATAATGAATTTTAATTTCTGTCACGGGTCTGGGTGTTGTATGTACTCATAACACAAGCTTCACTTACTTTGGAGCAAGATGGCGCTGTGTGAATTGTCAAGCATTTTTTTCATCCCTACACACAATCACCACATCCTTGTTCCGCGTCCGTAACTCACATCATTCTTTAGCACGCATCTATCTCTGCATATAAAAACCACAGCTTCATCGAACCCATTTCAAGTACTAAGCTAGGCTGGATGCTATGTAAATAAACTATTCTAATTGGTGGATATCATACTAGTCCATACTCGCACAAAGCCTGTCCAACGGTGGGCTCTCCCTACGCGCCGCTCCGTATCATCGATTTCAAGCAACAAAGTTCTTTTGCAATAAACTGAATCAATTAAATCAACCATACGTAACCGCAAAAGTAACCATTTCAATCATTGTTGGCAACAGAGTTACGTAATTAGCCTACAGGAGTCATTGCAATGTTGGGAATAAGTGACGGGGCCAAGCCTGCTATTGTCTGCTATATAGACATGGGGTGCCAGACGACTCCCGAGACTTTTTAACCAGTCTCAGGGCGCCCAGAGGAAGACCTTGGTTAACCTCGCTTCGCTAACGGCATATTAATAGGCACACCTAACGACTGCAAGCTCGATGCGGTGCTCAAGTTTTATTAGCCTTAAAGTACGCAGCGGTCACCCATCCAGTTACATATGCATGCGTTGAGTAACTCTCCCTCACACGGAGACCGGAGACGCTTCAGGTTTCGAGATAGGTTTAGAAATTACATACATTTTTATCCCAATTATATAAAATTTGAGAAACTTTAACTCTAGAACGAATAATCTTAGATTATTCCTATCAGTTTATATTGCTAAGTAGTGATACGCTTATTTCCGCCAAAAGTTAGACTCTATAATAATCGTATATTGAAGTAGAGCTATATAAACGCACATTGTCGCCACTTTTTCTATAAATATCTCTTATCTAAACAAAAAAACAGGTAACAGATGCAACTTTGCTCGTAAAACCAAGTGCCATTTCCACATTTTGGCGTCAGGTGCGCTTCTAGAGGTGCTTGAGTTTTAACTGGAGCGCGCCTCCTCCAAGCTACGAGACGCGAACTCGAGGGCTTCAAAGCGTCTACGAATCTACGAATGTCTACGAGCACGTAGTTCGTGCTACGTTGAGGAGGTGGTCTATGTCATGTTAGACTATGGATGTATTTAGTGGTCCGACTCGTACTCCGAGGTAGCGGGTTCGCCCCAGTGCCGCTATGTACCAATGACTCTATCCTGAGTTATGTACTACATTAGTTGAGCACTAATCTGAATGTGTAACCATGATCTATTCTGGTCAGGTTCCTCTACTAATAGGGCCACGGAGGTCAGATGACAGTCACTACACTGTTATACCTGATCTACCAAATCCTGGATCATGGTCAAGGCGGACCCTGGTCTCTCGCACGCGAGGGCACAACCGTAACATTCACGCTACGATGACCAATGTTATACTATGGAACCTTTAGGCGGTTTACGACCACAATGAAAAATGACCACACTTAAAATGGACTACTTCTTGAAAAGCAAACTCATAGTCTAAATTCGCAAAAAAAATAGGGTTTGATCGTGTGAGAACATAACCATCGGAATCATTATTTTTTGTTTTCCGGAAAAGTTGGAACCTGAAGAACGTCGTGCTGTTTGCATTTTAGTGAGATGTTTTCCTTAAATCTATGGATATTGTAGGTAGTTGAAGATTTTTCGTCTAATAATTTCTTTGAGTTGGGTAATTTCTGCAAGTACCGAAAAAGAGGCACTAATGCCAAATGGTCATCATAAACTTTTAGCTCAGCTCAGTCTGCAGGACAAAGTCGCGAGGAAAACTAGTTTCTAAAGAAGAAAGAAACCATTGCTAAGCTGTGGCATACGTTGGTTAAACTAAAATAAAAGCTTGTAAATTCTGTGCAGTGTTAATAAATACGCTAATGCCAAAGCAAATAATTCATAAATAATTTGCCATAATTTGTGTAAATCATATCTCTGCAGCAAATCTGTTTTGGCGGATGAAGTAGTCCAATTTTCATTCTTATTACGAACTGTTATTTAGTCTAACCTTCAGATTCATAGCAAAATACAATTCTCGCGTGCGTCTAATCGTAGCTCGACTTCAACATTCATTTCTAACTTCAGAAACTGACGTAAGGTCCGAGCGACTAACAAGACTTACCATATTGAAAACCGCTATAGAAAAATCCATTTCCTATTAAAAAGCTATTCGCTTCTTAAACCATAAATATGAATGAAATCAAATTTTAAATAATCAGCAAAAAAATCGATATTTGATGTAAAACACCACATTTCAAAAACTACGATAATGGACCTTATTTTGACTATCTAGTCTCAAAAAAACGAGCATCTGCTCGTTTCAATAAAGGTTACACGTGGTCCTTATTTGGAACCGAGCTTAATTAGGTCTGGATCTTATGTAGTTAAATGCTACGGTGAAAGTACTGAAAAAGACGTAGTATGTCAAAAAATCTTAGATACAATATTTTAAGTTTAACTGTTACAATATTTAAATGTACATATTTGTTTTCTTATAGTTTTGGTATTTACAAGTTTATAAAAAGGTAAGGGAAAGTGAGGTTGTAAGGAGGGCCATGCGTTGGTGATATGCCCTGGTGTAACTGATGTCCATAGGTGGTAGGTGGTGTCCTCTTTCCATCAGGTGGTCCGCTTGCCTGTTTGTCAGCCGTATAGCTCTGCCAGGGTCCGCTTTCCTATCTATTCTTCTCCACTTCGCCCGGTCTTCGGCATCCTCGCGTCGTAAGCCGTTGGCTCTCTCATCCGACTCAGCGATGTCAGTCCATCGCTTCTTGGATCGCCCACGGAGCCTCTTTTCTGATACCGGCAAGTTCAGGCACCTATTTCCCACGTATCCCTGAGGCTTACGCAACACGTGACCAAACCAGCGCAGGCGAGCCTCCTCAATCTTATCTGCGATATCCCTCACGCCAAGGCTGATCCGGATATATTCATTACGTCGTGTAGCTAGTATAACATAAAAAATTCCAGTTTTAATTGTAGTGGTGGCGGCAGTAGTGTAGTGTGGTGTGGTGAGCCATTGTCAGAAGAGACAACGCTAAATATTAATTTATTAACAAGTAAAAAATATCGATACCAAGGTAGAGTAGGAGCAGGTAAGTCTAATGTGACAGTGGACTGTTACAATCTGTACCTATACGATGATGAAATGTAAAATATTACTTCCAAAAAGTTGCTGACCACTTTTTGTGAGAATGTCACAACAGTAACAATAACTTATGTACATTTGCTTACAGTTTCTTCTGAAGTTGAATTGAAAGTACTTCTTCTACTGGAAAGAGGCACTAACCTTTTCCATCATTATTATCATTATGATATCAGCCGAAAGAGCCGCCCAGTGCATAGGCCTCTCCCAAATTACACATTTATATGTTATTTAGATAAGACTCATTGCTATGTTACGGGCACAAACCTCTTTGGTTTTTCACGTAATTTTAGTAGTATAAGTTTTTTTGAAAAATGTGAAAATAATAAATGATTTAAAAAAAAAAAAAAACTCCAAATTCCATTATTTTCCAAATTCTCATTATTTTAGTTCGGTGCATTTGTTTCATTTATCGGTGTCGGTAGTGAAGTCCTTATCCTATAGTATGTGTATTAGTGGCAGTTAATATTTGAAACTATACAGGCTGTTACATAATATATGTATAAAGCCGTGAACTGGATGGAGTGCTAAACGTATTAAAACGATAGGTACAATTATTTTTGTCGTGCGCTAACTATTCCATAGTTAGCGAGAAAATGACTATCGAACTTTTTCTTTTTCAATGTCGATAATGACATTTTGAAAACGGAAGACCGCAGCTCTAGAAATCAGTTGTATAGGCCACTCAAGTTCATAATCAGGTCAATCAACCGAAGACTTACAATTTTGCCAATTACAATTAGATTTGATTTAAAAAGGTTCATTCATAGTTTTTACGAAAGTGCACCACCACCTAACTAATAGCAAAGTAGTCTAATTCAAATTACTGTAGCATATTAATATGCCAAACTCTAATAATGTATCATATTTGTCTTTACGAGTTTGCTTTCTCATGTCATGTAGGCGTAGTAAGAGGGGGTGCCGGAATGGTCTGGTGCCCACCCCAGGATGTACCGATACGAAATTCTGGGCTAGACACTTAAAAAACTTCACACAAACATAATTTCAATTAAATACAACCGAGGAATCCACAAACTTATTATTAGGTACCTACTTTTTGTAGGTATATTGTATAGTGGTGGACTAAAACCTCGACTCTAGGTAAGTGGCTTGACTTTTGCTCATTTCAGCTTTTATCGCATTTTTTTATGCAATACTGAAAGGAGACTACTTTGCTCTTCCAATTAACAACCACATTTCATTATAATTAAATTAAATTACAATGAAAGCTACCTAGATTGAGTTATTTTTCCAAAAGTCGGGTAACAAACCTAAGAGAACATTTTACAGTCGACCAGTGATATAGTCAGTCAATTCGGTCTTAGCGTGGTCCTATTATAACTTGTTGTAGGTAGGTACATAAGTACTTAGATAAGTGTAAATAAGAAAGCCGTTAATTAATTTGGTAGTATCCATGATAGGTAACATGTGGGTAACATTTAAGTAGGCTGCTGGTAGGGTAGTAGACTTAAAAGGAGGTTGTTTTGTTTTGATATGGATCGCAGGAGGTTACTAAACTGCTGTTTGCTCCAGGCACAAGCCACTTACCTACCTAGGCTCTGGCGCAAGCGCCGACATGGCATGTGTCACATGACATGGACATTAGGAGGACATGGTGAGGATACGGCGCTGAAATGACCTGTAGTGCAATTCCATACGACAACATCCGTGAATTGTTATTTCAATAGAAATTTGTGCGTTGCTATGGCAACTTCGCCACGGTCTTCCACATGGTGTGTGGCATCGTTGCGATCACGTTAGAGAATCGACAGGCTGACTCAAGTGTAAATAGATGAGTCAGTTACAGTAAGAGTAAGTCAGCGCGCGGGCCTTCCATTCCGCATGCCATACCATTCCGTGTGTTTAATTTACAACATTAACTCATGCATTTTGTGTCATCGAAATTTGAATGGAATGGAAAGACGCCCAAGTAGAGTCGGCGCCCTGCGCCTGTGCCAAATCCTATGTAGCTTGCGCCTTGCGCCTTACGCTCCTGGTAGTGAACTAAGAAGGAGGTTGCTTTGTTTTGATAGTGGTCGCCAGAGGTTATTAAACTGTTTCGTGTAGGGTAATCAATTTAAAGTAGATCTTTCAAATCGAAGATTTTTTAAAGAAAATTAAAATTCAGTATCCGGATACTATAAATTCGCCAGTGTACTCTTTACAAGCTATACTACACCCTTTCGGCTTTATATATATATATATATATATGGTAACACCCTATATTTTAACTACGAAATGTAGGTTACGTGTGTAATCTAATGTACCTATCTACCTACTTTATGAGGGATATTCTAAGCAAACCGATAAATAGCTATCGTGCATTCTAGCGCGAACGTTTATGGAACAAAATAAAAAGGTGAAAATAGCGTACAAATGCCTCAGCAGCGCAACGTGACGGTCGACAAAAGGCGGCCGATTGTTATTGTGCTAGTTTAAAAAAAAAAGGCTACACTATGTGGACCTGTACAGAGTGCGAACACTAACAAAGCAATAAATCGGCAATTAGTGAGGTAAAACTGCAAAACAATCTGATATCTGATAACAGGCGGGTGCGGGGAGGGCGCGGGGAGGGCGCGTGGCCAGCACTCGCCGCGCCGCCCGCCGAACCCGCGCGCGCGCACCGGGATCGCAGACGCAGGTCAGTCGGGAACCGCCCTCCGAGATACTTTGTTGCACCACGCGATACCAACCCTTCCGCACTACACAAACATTAAAACAATTTCGTTCACATACAAAGCCTAAATCACAGTAGCTCGAAAGATATCGCGAATAAAATAATAAACAAAACCACGCAATTTAAAAAAAAAGGGTTAAATTTTTTAAATTAAAAACTGGATTAAGTTTAAAAACCTGCATAATTTATTCAACAGCTTGCTGTCGCTTCCTTTCAGCAATAACTATTAAACAGTAAAGGATATGGACTTAGCTTACTCGGTTTAGAACTTATAAAATTTCAACTAAGTTGCGAACTTACGAATAATTAATTTAGCCGGAGTACGGCCACCCTCCGTGAGAGGGGCTCAGTAGTCGGGTCGTGAAAATGCTAAAAACATTTCTCGTGGGTAATTACGATGTAGGCTCATCAACTAGCTACACTATAAAATTTCATACAGACAAATAGTGTATACCTAATGTTTAATAATGTAAGATGAATATCGTCAAAGAATTTTCAGTATAAACTAACAGTGTGCTCTCTGAAGCTTGGAAAAAAGACTATTTATACAGGGCTTCTTTATAAGATTATGAAAAGAGTGTAGAATGATGCTAAACTTTTTATTATCAGTCCATCATTATATCTATTGATTTTATCATTATCTAATGTTAGTGGACTAAACCATTCAGATATGATTTTGACGTAAAAAACTGATCTAAAGCCGATACTCACTATTAAAATAAGTTACTTAAATTATTTAAAAACATATTGGTAAAAATTAAAATAATTAATTACTATGACACTTTCAACGTGTTTTGATTGTAGCCGTTTGTTTACAAATAGGTTAAGTAGGTTAAGTGTTTTGAAAACATGTGATTTTACTTCGGCGCGGATTTGTTTCGTTCTACGAGTGACTACTTATTGATAAGCAAAGGCATACCCGTTTTTTGAGGTCAGTGATGAAGGCTAATAAAAACTAAAATATTTTTTATTGAAGATGGTACTTTATAAAGCTCTTGTTTGTATTATTTTAATCGCTGAAATTTTTGTGCGGAATAAAAAACTAACTGCTGGCATGTTAAGGCGATCTCAAAGGCATTACGGGGCATATAACACATTTAAGCGAAGTCAAATACATCACGCAGCCGGTATATTGATGCGAAGTCACAAACACTACACGGCTGGCATGACCAGGCTGGATATGCACAATAGAAGCAGCCTCCACGATGACTCCGACGTAGATCCGTTGACGTCTGTCGAGGACTCGTGTGGCAGGCCTTTCAGTGATGGATACACCGTACAAACTGAAGGCTGTAAGATACCAGGCATGGATGAAATAGATAATACTATAAACGGTTTCATGAACTATCCTACCGAAGCATCAAAGTGCTCGTATGATGATTATCCACTGATTAATCAGAACACTACGCATATACAAATATTGGAACAAAATATATTATTTCACCAATACAATAGAAAAAAAATACGTTGCTGCTACAAATACATTGATATAATGTTAAACGCAACAGATGCGAAAAACAAAGTCAAGTACTCGCGCTGTAAGGGATTCGACACTGCAATCAGAATGAGCAACGAATTTGTAAAAGTTCTTTGTTCTTATAACAATCAAAATATTTATGAACAGTTTTTTGTTTTCACTCCAAAGAAATCAGACTCATATTCGTATCCGATGCTGTACCCATTGATTCCAACGAAAATTAATCAATATCACGTAATCGTTATGGGTTTCAGTGCCCTATCTAGACTGAATTTTCACAGAACTATGCCCAACACTTTAAACTTATTAAGACAAAAAGATGTTATCGAATTCATGGGTTACAATACACTGTCCACAAGCGAGTCAAATATTTTGCCCCTTCTGATAGGCAGGATACCAGAGGCAGGTGTATTGAACCAATCAACATCGTCTGACAAAATATCATTTATTTGGGACCGATACAAACAATCGGGATTCTACACGGCTTTTGGAGAAGATACAGCGCAAAACGGAATATTGAATTCTGGTAAGGATGGCTTTCAAGAATTCAAAACATTTCCTACGGATTATTATTTACCACCTTTCATACAAGAAACTGAAGAAGAGAATCAATCCTCGAAGCTATGTATGAGAGATAAGTTTTATTATAGAGTATTGCTGGATTACATTGAAGATTTAATCGTAACATATAAATCAAGCAAGTTGTTCGGTTTATTTTGGGAATCATCTGTAAGCCATAATTCTATGAATTTACCCATGTTGTTAGATAAATGTTACTCATCTTTAATTGAGAAACTTGACAAGTCGGGATTACTAAGTAAAACTTTTTTAGTGCTTGTTAGCGACCATGGTGTAAAAGCAAGTGATATTCAAAACGTAACACAAGGTCCATTGGAAGAACGACTACCTTTCTTATTTGTTTTGACTCCGCCGGAGTTTCGCAAGGAGTACAGTATGGCTTACGAGAATCTCCAACACAACGCCCACAAACTAACTACAGCTTTAGATTTACACCAAACGCTGGCCGACTTGGCTCATTTATCTGTATTGAAGAATTCATCCCTCAAGTCACGGATGAAGGCAGAGCCGACAGCCAATGGTGTCAGTCTGTTTCTGCCCATACCGACTAAACGAACATGTGCCGCGGCTGGAATTAGCGAAAACGCTTGCACCTGTCTCAAGACTAAACCGTTGCCCGTGGCCAGCGATACGGTAAAGCGGTCCTCGCGATTCCTGTTGCGTACCGTGAACAATCTGTTGACGCCGTATCCCCAGTGTGAACAGTTGACTGCATATAAAATAGTGGCAGCCATGGAATTGGTGAATGGTTACAATATGAAGTCTAATATGAGTGACATGGTGGTGGTAGTGGCGACGACGCCAGGGGACGCGGTGCTGGAGGGCACGATACGCCGGTACGGGGGCTCGTCTCACGACTGGGCGATGATGGGCACCGTGAACCGCCTCAACCCCAACCACGACCAGGGCCTCTGCGTCAGCGACGCGCTGCTCAAGCACTATTGCCACTGCGACCCGGCGTACTTGTATTGACGTCATCAATTAACTAGGGACTGAAGTGTAGTTAGTGTGTAGTTAAGTGTAGTTTATAAAATGTATATTGTAGTATTTGTAATAAATTCCTAGCTAATGTAAATAAACAAGTTTTTTATTGGTCACGAATCTTGTGTCTCTACTTTCAAAGTAGTAATTCGTCATCTAACGACATCGAAGAGAAAGGGAGTGGTCGAAAAAAAAGGGTTGTAAATAGTGTCCAGAGAAACTGCAGTTCATTGTGGGCGATCCTTTTTTGACGAAATAATATCGAAGTAATAAAGGTCGCAAGTCTATATGTTTCCTTATTTGGTTTCGATACTGCAAAAGGCGTAGAGTTTCTTTAACTTTAACGAGAACTTAATTTGTTTGTTGTAAGTACATTGCTGGCAATTAATTTAGATATTTATTAAAAAATAAGAATATAAGTACAATGTGTGATATCCGGCAGAGTAGAATAGGTAAACCACCAACCTCTTTCCTGGCAGCGACCTCAAGGTGATTGATGTCTTAGTACACTATGCAGCTAGTTCCTCTACGAACCAAAACATAGGCAGCAGCGGTTTCTGTTCAATATTTTGGATACTAGAATCTTCAACACGCCTTACAAGCGTAGACACATGCACACATTTGTGCAACGTAGTAGCCACGCACCTTGTACTTAGGTCATACTGAATGTTACAGAAAATTGGGAAATAGTAGTTAGCTACTATTAGACACGATAGATTAAAACGTTCTAGCCGTTTCTCTGGGATAAATCTACGACAACACGCAATCAGCAGATTGGTTCACAAATCCTATGCTTAATAGCAATATTGGATAGTACTTAGTATTCAAGCGCCGCGCCCCATTAAGATGCTGGGGGTGGTGGTTTGAATTCCCCACCGCGTGTAGAGTTTGTCTATCTACCCAATACTAAAAGTATATCTCTGTGGCTAGGTAGTGTTGGATATTACCTATATATCTTCCTAGAACCATGTGACAGGTACTTAAACATAAGTAATTCCCCAAAAATTAAAAATCTTTTTAACTAACCCTCCGGACGATAGTATAAAACAAAGTCTCGGTCCCTATATATCTATGTATGTGTATATGTACGCTTAGATCTTTTAGACTACGCAACACAAGTGATTCAAGAGGAAGGTTTATAAGCAAGAAAAAAAAGGCTAGGTAGGGGTAAAGTAGATGCATGCGAACGAAGTCGCGCCAAGTCCACTAGTTTTCTTACAATAGCAATCCAATGATGACAGATCGGCATAATAATAAAGTAAGCCACAAGTGGTGACAAATTCTACTCGTAATAAACTGACTGCCTAACACGAACAAAAGTAAAACGCGGCGGGCATTTTATTCGGCGTTTCGTCCGCAGTCCGCAGGCAATCCATTCTCGTCGGGTCCCTCAAATTGGCCATCAGTCTTAGAGGCTGATCTTTAAATTTTCCCATCAATACTTGCCACACGATGCGATCCGGGCACTGAAAAATAGCCTTCCCTAAGTGAGTGATATAATAGTTGTTATTAGTGCTCTGGAATACTGAGCGAGCGTGCGCCCCGCGCCCCGGCGGGCATGCGCGCAGCCTCCGCGCGCCGCTCTAGAGTTGCCAGCGTCGTGCTGACGAATACGGCTATTTCATACAATTACGTTACTGCTTACCATCAGGCAGGCCTAAAGCTTGTTGGCCACCTTAGTGGTATAAAAAAATTCAAACAAGAATTTTATTTAGCATTTTTAAAAGCGGTCCAGTAGTTTTTAAGTTTATTCATTAGATACTAACAAAAATACAAAAACACAACTTATTTCTCTTTATAATATTAGTATCAGACATTCTGCATTACTCTATACGCGCTCGCGTATCGCGACATAATGTAATTCATACATATATAGAACTAGAGGCTGTCCGTAAGAGGTTTTTAATATGTTTATACATATTTCATTATCCCGTAGGTACATGTTTTAACAATCACACCAAAATGTAGGTACCTCCTTATTAGTAAAACCTGTAGTAAAATTTAGGTTCGTCAAAAAAAATTAGGTAGACCATCCTCACAGTAACCAGACGTACTGAACAACTCAACGACCCTCCATTACCGGTTCCTCTCTCTACGCTATTCTACTCTAAGGGGCGGTTTAGAAAGGGATGGGCACCCATAACGGGGGCAAGATCCCTGGTCCCTCCCGGCGGCCGGAGCGGGCGGGCGGCAGTCGGCCGAGGCGGGGGCGCGCGCGCTCGCTCGCCGTCCGCCGCCAACCGCGACCCACCGCACGCTTGTTTACCTCGCCGGAACACCTAACCAAATAACGATGCTAACCAAAACACACAATGAGCGCCCAACTGATTCTTATGGTTCTGCTTATATCTACGACGGATGGTGAAACAGCTGTCGATACGTAAGTATGATGTGCTGTACGCTACGGGCGTACCTATAGTTGTTTAAAGTCGTTACGTACTCGTAAGTATAATGTATTTTAATTATGACTTATTGTTTGAAAAGTCATCATTTGATAGTAGGTGTAGCTCGGTCGTAGTACACTATAATAAAATTAAAATATTCTTCAACATAAAGTTTTGAGCGAGTTTTTGTACTTATAATATCTAAAAACCTATAGTTGTTGTGTTTAAATGTAGCTAACGATTAAGGAGTAGGTAAATAATCCTACAATTTAAATATGTTCTCCTCTGAATTGTAAGTACAAGTAATTCTTATAAACAATTGAATTTAAAAAAATCTACCTCTAGAAAAGTACAAAATAAAAAAAAAAACCTCCTTAATGATTTCAATTATTATAAAGGTTTCGGATGTTTACAGGGTAACTAATGACAAACGAATGACTAATACCTACATACACGCTACATAACCTACCTACCACGATGTTCTTCTATACATCTGAAATTCCGAACTCTATGACGAATATTTTTTTAATTCATACTTTTCAGAGACCGATTTTTCCGTAGGTAGGATTTAGATTTTTACTTTTGAGTTTCCTTAGCTCCGCTAGGTAAAACAGATCTTTTCCATATTAATTCAAAAATATCATCCGTAATAATTACATAATCCACCTACGAGATACGGTGTAACTACTCGTTCAAACTAAATAATTAGGTAGGTACGACATGCAAATAACTTAGCTAGGGATCACAATCCTGCCACCGTTGATTGGCCATATGACTGAGTGTAGCCGTATATTGCAGTATGGGCCAGCTGCGGGCGGGCGCGCGCTACCGGTACCTGTTCCTGGCGGCCACGGTGTGCGGCAGCGGGTTCCTGCTGCTGTCGCTGCACGGCGGCGGCGAGCTGTTCCCGGGCGAGCCCGCGCCTCGCCCCGCGCCGCCGCGACGCGCCTACACCATACACACCGACGGCTGCACCATCCCCGGCCTCAAGCCCTATGACCAAACCATAGCCAAGTTCATCAAACCCCCCCTCTTCATCAAACCATGCCCCAACTCCAACTTCTCCCTCCTCGACCGCAACGACACCCACATCTGGGTCCGCACCGAGAACCTCCCCTACTACCACATGCCCGGCGACGCCAACATCACCTGCTGCTACAGGGCCTTCTACAGACCCTCCTCGATCTCCGATATCATCTCCGAAGACGTCGACAAGAGAGTGAAGTACGAGAGATGCACCTATTTCTCACATTCGATCGAAGTGGAGGACGAATTCGTAAGGGTACTATGCAGATACCACAACCTCACTCTGTACGAGCAGTACTTTCCGTTTGCGCCGCACAAACCGGTGATGATTTATGATGAAGACGCCCCAGTTTCGCCTCCGAATAACTCATATAACGTAATCATTCTAGGCATTGACGCCGTTTCAAGATTAAATTTCCACAGGACCATGCCTAAAACTTATGCCTATTTGAAAAAGAAAGGTTCGGTGGAACTGCTGGGATATAATAAAGTGGGCGATAATACATTTCCTAACTTAACTCCGATGCTGCTCGGATTTAGAGAAGCTGAATTGAGGCGAACTTGCTGGCCTAACATTAGAGCCACGTTTGACAACTGCCCTTTTATCTGGGACTGGTTCAAAGACGTCGGCTACTACACTGCGCTCGGCGAAGACAGTGCGTCATTGGGAACGTTCAACTATGGAAAGTTTGGATTCACCCGGACTCCCACGGACTACTACATGCATACTTTTATGAGCGAAGCAGAGAGTCGGGTCGGGAACAATAAAGATTTTAATTCGCAAATATGCATGAGTGACAAATATTTCTACAAAGTGCTTTTAGACTACGTCGAAAGTTTGACTGTAACATTAAAGTCTTCCAGGTTGTTCGGATTTTTTTGGGAAGTCACAATGAGTCACGACTATTTAAACTACCCAATGGTTATGGATAATGATTATGAACAATTTTTAATAAAACTCGATAAGGCAAACTATTTAGATGAAACAATATTAATAGTTCTGAGTGACCACGGAATAAGATGGGGTGACATCCGCTACACCAAGCAGGGTAGGTTGGAGGAACGACTGCCCCTCGTGCAAATCCTTACCCCGCCATCGTTCAAAGAACATTACAACGCGGCGTATAATAATTTAAAAGTCAACAGTCGTGGTTTGACTACACCGTTCGATATACACGCAACTCTGGCCGATCTCGTCGACATGGAAACCATAACTGACTCGCGGATACAGTCGCGATCGCAGAAGACGTACGCCCAAGACAGGAGTGTGAGTTTGTTTTTGCCGATACCAAGGAACCGGACATGTAAGATCGCTGGGATCGAGGATCACTGGTGTACGTGTCATACGGGGAAGAAGTTGCCGACGGAGGGTGAGGAGGCGCAGGAAGCGGCGACGCAGCTGGTGCGGCAGCTAAACGCGTTGGTGCGCGAGCACGAGCAGTGTGCGCGGCTGCGGCTGGCAGAGGTTCTCGAAGTCACCGAGATGTTGGTCGGAACACCCGACAAGAACGAGGTGGGGTGGCGGGAGTACATGGTGGTGGCGCGCGCGGCGCCCGGCGGCGGCGTGTTCGAGGCCACGCTGAGGCGCGACGACCGCGACTGGACGCTGGCGGGCACCGTCAGCCGACTCAACCTCTACGGCGACCAGAGCCGATGCGTACACCACTACCAACTGAAACTCTACTGCTACTGCCAATGAAAATAATGGTATATCAAAATATACAGGTACATATCTTGCGCATACCATATCATTTAGATTCGACCAAAGATTGCTTTAAAGTAAATAACAACTTATTTACGTATAAGCTTTCAAACATAATTTAAAGAAGCTTGGAGGAATTGTTCTGCGTCTAATTTGTATAGCGCCATCTGATTTAAAGTTTAATTGTCTAAGCAATTTCATTTGCCAACGATAAGAAAGCTGTGATATTATGAAAGTTTCGTGAGTAGGCATATGTAGGTACTTAAATATTTTATTGGGTGTACATAGAATTAGATTGTAATATGCTTTTCTTAAGTAAATACAGGGGAATATTTAATTGCACATTATACCTACTAAATGAAGTCCGTACACATGAAATTAGTAACTGAAAGGCGATAATACATCTAATATTTTACTTTATTAATTAACCACCTGGTTAATAAAACTACCACAACCATTCATTATTTGTCCTTCTTTATTTCACGCAGAAAATCTTCAAGGAATCGATTGTTATAGTTGTCGAGTGAAACAGACGCCACATTTACGCGTATTGTATATTTAGTACTGTCCTGTGATTCTACGCTCGACGAGACAACAATTCTAGTAAATATGCAATTAAAAACTCCCCTCAAATAATACCCCTACATAATATTGTTACATCATAAAGCGTAAGCGTAGAGGATTTTGCTCAAAATTCCATTAGATATTTTTATAATGTAAATTTTGTTCAGTACGTACAACAATATGTTAATGATATTGCAATATGTATTAAGTAACTTTATTTTTACAGAAAGCATGTGGCTTTAAAAATTTAATAAAGTGCCAAATAGGCTCCAATAATGGATAACATTGATAGTTAAATGTATGTAGTCGTCTTGCATCTTGAATTGAATCAATATCTTTTAGTTGTGAACTAAAATATACTACATATAATTGGAAGAATATACATAATCATAACCAGCCTGAACGCAAGAATTCAGGCGTATCTATATCATTTACAAGTAGGCACTTTATACAGTACCTATAGCGCTTGTATTAGGTACCTATTACAAAACTTTTAAAAGGTACGTAGGATAGCGTAATGTACAGCTTACAAGTACTTTCGAATTTGATGTTTATAATGTAATTAAAATATTTTTATGTAGTACAATTATCCCGGTTACGAAATCTAATCTTAACAACTTATTTTAAAGATTTACGTTTATTTAAATATTTAACCTTCTAACCGCCCAATTTTATTTCTTTCAACTTGCCCGCCGCCACGTTCAAATCACACCATAGAAAACTATCACACATTTCTTTCAGTCTTATTTATTTATTTATTTATCAATCAGCCGGCATTGTCTTGTAACTCAGACCGGCGATTAAAATGTGAACGATAAAATGTGAAAGAAATATAAATTGATTTCAATGGTTTAGCTAGCTAAATAGCCATTAAAATAATCTTATAATGGCCATGTAACAAGCTAACAAGCCTACGACGGCCTACGTCTAAGTTACCTGCCTCCTATAATAATTTACCATTTGCTAAAACCAACTCATGCTATTATGTGTAATGTACAAATTGTAAAACTACGTGTAGAAATAAAAATTGGTTGTTTACTTTTTGACGTTACTCGTATATCGCTCTACTACTCATCCAAGCGGTAAATTCCCGGCTCAAAGGCTGGCGGTAAATCTCCCAGTCAGGGTCCTCTCTTCTGGTAGGAAATCTCTTTCAGATTTATTGAAAGCGGCGTTTCATCAGAATTCTTGAGTAGAAAGTGATAGTACGGTCGCTCGTGGACATTCAAATGGCTAAAAAGGTTACCGTTTGGTATTCATATTGTGAGTTCTTCCTATTTTACATACTAAAACCGGAGTCTTAAAGATCCCGCCAATACCCGTCACAAGGCCGTAACGTGGTCGAAAATCTTCAAATGAGATAATGAATTACATTGGAGGTTGCGACAAAACGCGTCTTCAAATCTAAACCGGCAACAGCAACGGTCTTAAAATTTGTATATGTTTAACGAAGCGATCACTTCCAATGTAATTAATTTTCATTTTTGGAGATTTTCGACTTATCACGTTACGGCCTTATGGCGGGTTACGATCTTTAAGACTCCGGTTATAGTATCTAAAATGGGGTAAACTTAAAAATATCGCAATGCCAAACGGTAAACTTTTTTGAACCCCGACGAAAAAAGAGGGATGTTATAAGTTTTACGTGTGTATCTGTGGCTATGTATATCGGTTTGCCTGTCTGTGGCATCGTAGCTCCCGAACGGATGGATTGATTTGGATGCGGTTTTCTGTATTTGAAAGTCATTATTCGAGATGGTTATAGCTTTGTTTCATTAAAATCGGTTCAGTAGTTTAGAAAATATTAGAGTCCATGTGAACTTGGTCGGGAGTTCTCCGACTATCAGTTGGTTGAGTTTAGTCATTTGAATGTTTAGGGGCGACCGTACTATGATGTTTATTTTGGCTTTTCACATGTGGCGGCGACTGCCATCCGATCGACACAACGTCATCAAAAATTATATAGCTTACATTGGCAATACCGAAAGCGAACGATTCGAACGATGCAAAAATGGGGAAACTCGGCGACATGCATCAAAATATTGATTTTTTCTAAAAATCAAAATTGAAAAATGTTTGACTCAAGGCGAGCGGTTTAAAAATACAGCCCATATTGTTGTAGTATAGAATTAATCATCATCGTAATATCAGCCGAAATACGCCCACTGCTGGGTAGAATCCTATGCCAGAGATCATACCTACGTTAGGTGACTAGGAAAGTTTTGAGATATAAAATATGAAGTCTAGAAAGACTCAAAATACTCTCCGTCGGTCTCTATACAGAGACATACGTCTAAGCCAAGATTTGAAGCCCTGGTAATAGTTTTCCTCAGAAGGGTTCAACGGCTGCTTGCGCAAATTGTCACTAAATGGCCACTCGTAGAAAATAATGTTACCACAATTTTATTGCCCACACTGCGCCCACGTTTCACTTTATTGGGAGGTTCTTCGTCTGGAAACACAAACCGTTGACTGCCGCTTAGTTAGAGGGTCATATTGATAAACCCCACTTTCATCATCATCATCATCGCAGCCCATTACAGTCCACTGCAGGACTAAAGGCCTCTCTCAAGAAAGGGGAGGTTACTACCATAATCTCCACGCTTGGCAGACGGGTTGGAGATCGCAATGTTATAAATGTAACAATCGAAAAAGCTGCTGCCCATTTCCCAGCCTACGGAGACTCTTAGATATTTTGCCTCGAAAAGATTAGTCGCCTTGTACGACACCCACGAGTGTAAGTATGTGGTTGGTGCTATTCTACTCTGCCGGACACCACACGGCCATGCCCAACTTTAATTACATGAAATATATTCCGTCCTCTATTTTAGAATTTTACTATCATTTTCTTGCACCATATGTGATGTGAGCTTGTTATTGTTCAGTGCATGAGGAGCTCAAAGCGCACAAAGTTTCCTGACTTGTAGATGATGGTGTAAAATTTCATGAATGGTTGGCGATGATATTTTAGGGGTTCTTTCTATCGGCTTGTAGGTGGTTGTTTAAATTGAGAAAGCCATCTAAAAGTACCTAGTGCACGGTAAGGTGCGATTTTACCAAAATCAGTTAACAACCTACTATGTTACTCATTTTCATTTAGGCCAACTTTACAATCATACTGAATAACATCATTGTACGAAAATGCTCACGTTTGTATTCCATTGTTGCGAGGAAAAACGCACGAAATGCAAAAATATATCGACACTTTTTTTCGTTTTGTTACTTTTTTAACCAAATGGCTTTCGAAATTTGAAATATAATTAATGTAGTTTCAAAAAAGTTATAATTGAATTGCGATCTCTTTTTTTTAAATGGTGTATCTCAAAACTTTCCTAGTCACCCACGTAGGTATTAGAAAATGCCATAATCGCCACGCTTGGCAGGCGGGTTGGCGATCGTATTACATAACTACACAGGATGCTGCAGCCCATCTTGTGGCTTAGTCCTTTATATTTTACGACACCCACGGGCAGATATGGGGCGGTGCCATTCTTGAAGTTGCGTCATCACGCACCACTAAGGAATAATGCGATAGAATAAATACTACAATTTAAACTAATCTATAAGGTGATTTCTAATAAAAGCGGCTGAGGATGCAGTAAGATGTAGTAGTAGTAAGGTCCACATTCGGGCAACTCATTAATAGCCACGTCATCCCCCGACAGGCGCAGATCCAGGATTTGGTTCAGGGGGTGGCAAAAATCAAAATTATATGGCGGTCAAATGCCTGTCTTGTTTAACAGCAACCCATAGATGTGTTGTAATAGCACTACTAAAATTAGTTTGAGGTCGAAGGATAATACCTACTAATTTAGAAATACCTACATTACCCTAAAATTAGACTCAAAAAGAGTTACCCAATTACTGACTACACATTCCACAAAACGTACCTACTCATAGGTTGTTAGCATTGTTTAACAACAACAGTTTGCTTACAAAAGAAAACTCTGATAATAGCAAAACCCTACTTAGTAAACTTAAGTTGCTTTTTTCAATAGGCCCTTTTCTTTTACAGGGCTACAATGAACAATGTGATAATAGAATTTATCGTAAATTCGTAACCATAAAAATAGGTAATATATGTATTAAAAATGACGACGAAGTGAAGTGGGGTGGACTTAAACTGAGGGCTTAGTGTGAGTTTTACTTCGAATTTACTTTACTATAGAGGATCTGCACATACTAATCTGTATAGGATCTAACTGCGGAAGCTAAATGCAACAAGCCGAGTGCATTTGCGTTGGAGCCCGTTGGGGGGAGACCTGTCTCCAGCAGTGGACAATTTCTGGATAACCTCAAACTGTACCTCTAGGTGATACCTACTATTTCACAGAAAACCTACCTATAGGTACGAAAGCCAAGCTACAGGGGACCTTAGACAAGTACCAGAATTTACCGGCCGCATCAAATCAGAAAATTAACATCGTGCTATTCGACGAACCCCTGCTCACAGGCGGTCTGGATCCCTCAGGCCTCCGGAGAAACATTGTCTCTCTGTGTGTTCTCTACCGTCTGTACTACGGGGAATGTTCCGAGAAACTGTTTAGTTTGGTGCCACCGTCACTTGAGCGCCACCACACCCTGCGATAATAGAATAGATTTCATTCACGTCATCTTAATGCCTGGCATCCAAGTAACGTACGGGCATCGCAAGCCTTTTTACTGCGCACGTTCTAGATGTGGAATGAGCTCCTTCCCGAAGTCTTTCTTTTGCACTTTCCGTTCCTCTTAGGTTGCAGATATCTGGCAGACGGTGGCCGCTTTGTAAACCGGAGCCAAATCCTTAGTACCATGCGTTATCGCTGTAAGGACTAAGATGAAATGCCTCATGCCTGTAATTGTGCTGGCTACCTTATCCTTCAAACCGGAACACAACAATGACTATATGTACACCTAAATAAATAAATAAATGAAAGCGTTGTTGCTTGGCTGCAGAAATAGATGAGGCGGTGGTACCTACTCACCCAGGCGGGCTCCTCAGGCTTTAATTTTTTTTATACAGACTTGAATCGCTCTTTATGGGCGTCGGAGGTTAAAAGTCAAAGATTTCTTAATTCTCTTAATATTTGTGGGCAAATCCTAGCCATTACTGCTTTTTAGGACTTCAGGAAGTGCCGTAGAGGTTTTGATCAGCCATTCAATGAATGTCGTAATCGAAAGCGGCGCTTAAAATATAAGTGATACAAAAATATACCTTATTCTGTGATCATATATTACATATTGATCTGTTCTCTGATGACTTAGGTTGCTGGATTAAGCAAAGGTGTAATCTTAGAAGGAGGGTGTAATCGATGCCGTATTCCTAATCTGTGGACGAGATGTCAGATGAGATGACTGACGTTAGTGATGGGCAGTTGCTAAAAAATAATCGAATTATTCGAATGATGTAAAAACTGTTTGAAAATAATTCGTCATTCTAACTATTCGTATTTAGAGCGAACGAAGGGTGCAAAATGCATGCAAAGTGCATTTTTTTGAAGATTTATTTATTTATTTATTGCAAACTTAACAGCTATTACATCTCTATTACAAACAATAAACAAAGTACATTCTTATTCAGCCAGCCTAGGTAAGACATCTTGAAATTATAAGAAGATATTTTTGAAAAGTCGTTAAGATATAATCCTTTGCAAGATATATTATTATGTCTCCCGGTGACGGCGGCGGTGTTGTTGACAAAATGACATTTCTAAATGGCGACACTTGTTCTAGTTTATAGCGCAGTACTGCTAACGTAATATCACAGATCATAAATATTTAATCCTGCAATGCAAAGGATAAAGAGCTTGAGCTGTGTGCAAAGAAGTAAGTATTCTATTCTATACTGATAAAACATTCTTTGAGTTGACGATTTTATGGTATTGTCGACTCCAATATAATACAGGCATTGCTAGCCTGATGAGCCTTCTTCTTACGAAGAGATAAGAGATATTCTACGATAGATAAAAATATCACAGTCTAACTCGCATGGCTCGCAAAGAAATTATAACTTATTAGGTATCACTAATTTCCTTTACATTAAACATAAATGCCAGAAAAAAAATCTTTCCAATAAAGCTAGTTTCACTGATTTAAATACTTTATTCTTTGTTTTATGTCAATTTAAAGTTCTCCGCCTCTATAAAAACATCATTTATAGGGGTAAACATATTTCAACTTAGTTGTGCGCGCGTAAACATTTGACGTAGTCGACATTGACACCAAATTTAGAAAGTATAAACCTAAGAAATAATACAAGGTATTAAGATTTACACAACACGTTTACGCGCGCACAACTGAGTTGAAATATCTATACCACAACTTCAGCTTACTTTGACAGATTGCGGAAAAATGAGCATACTAAATTAATTTTTCTGGCAATAATAAACTATATAGAGGAAATATTACTTAACGCTATTGAGTAGTCTATAACCTTAATAAGCCGCCTTCGTTATTATACACTATTTAAAATTAGTCGGTTTATACTTTCTAAATTTGGTGTCAATGTCGACTACGTTAAATGTTGACATATATGACAAGAACCATAATTCCATAAAGGAGGGCGCTAAATCTTTTTCCGAAACGTCATTATTCTAATTTCACAATCGAGACATGTTTATTTTTCCGCCGCGTACCTTCTTGTCCATGTCCCATTATCGGCGACATTCGAAGTCTGTCACAGAATACTACATCCTTTCGGTATTGCTACATAAAACGCAGAACTAGCACCACATTTGACAGGTCAAATCGCGCGGTCAAGCTATACCATCAACCCAACTGCTTCACGAGCGCGTCAAGCTACTTGATTGGAACCACTATTCAATCGACAAAATCGAATATGTGTTTAATTCGAATGAATCATTCACACCCCATCAATCACTACACTACTACTATCTGACATTGACATTTGTGTATATCATTTGAAAAAGTTGATTTTTAGATTTTTCAGAAATAAGTGAAAATTGTAATCCTGTTGCAATACTTTTCGCGATATTTAGCTCAATTAGTCGTATTTTAACAGCTCGTGTTTATTATTAGTGTACACTAATGGGATGTTAAGTTTTATTTTTGGTTACCTACTACTCAACGTATCGTACTCATGGCTCTAGTATTTAGAGTATTGCAAAGAAGTATTACTTCTAGTAATATTACCCAACCGGTGAAATGGATCGTACAAAGGAACAATATACCCGTAAGAATATTAGCAAATGGAGCTTGCTACCAACACACCATTTGTAAATCATGGTTCGAAAGAAACAACTTAAGTTTGGCTCCGAAAACGTTAAGAATGTATAGCACGCAAGATCAACCGGATACCCAAAATACGCAACCAGCCAAGAAACCCAGCGTTTATCAAAAATTGAAACAAATGTACAGAGACTACTGGTATGTTGTGGTTCCTGTCCATATGGTCAACAGTGCAATATGGTTTGGTTGCATGTACTATGCAGTGAGAAGGTGAGATTTATAATCATTTTAAGTAATAGCAAGATATTATGTAAGTTCCAAACTTATGTACATTGAGTGTCAGTAATAGCAAGGGGGCATTAAAGAAAAATATAAATCATTGTAATAAGAATTTTGCCCCTTTGCTTTTGTTATATATTATTGTATGTTTATGAATTTTATATCTTTTCCAGTGGTATTGACGTTATTGGAATCCTAAAAAGCTTAGGTATTAGTGATAAAATAACATCACACTTACAAGATGGTGGTGCAGGATATTTCGCACTTGCCTTGGCTCTGTACAAATTGTTTTCCCCACTGAGATACGCAATAACAATTGGTAAGTATGGAAGGATATTTAAAACCAAATGCTAAAACAATTGAACTTTTCTCTATTTTTAAAATTTTTATTTTACCTGATAGAATGTAAATTGAAATAATATTTTTCTTCTAGGGGGAACTACATATGCTATCAAAAAGTTGACTACAATGGGTCTAATAAAGCCAGTGCCATCGAAACACCAACTGAAAGCTATATATCAAGAGAAGAAAGATAATTTTGAAACAAGAATTGAAGAGAGTAAGCAGCACTATAGAGAACATATTAGCAAAATAAAAGTTATGGAGGAAATGAAAAGATATAAAGCCCAAATTAGTAATATTAAAAATAAATTAAAAAAAACTTAAAAAAGAAAAGTAAGTGAATGTACCTAAATGTTAATTATATCTGGAGTTAATATTATATTAAAACAAATTAATAATATCTGAATGGTTTATTGTATAAAATATTTAAATATAAAATGTTATTTCTTAACAAAATCATATTTTTTAAGAACCTATTATGAAATAATCACATTTTTTCAAAATGTACAAATACATGGACAACTTATGAGCTAAATAACATTAAGTACACAACATGACAGCACATTTACCTCTGGAATGTCTATTCATTACAAGAATATGAATATAATTATGACATTACATTCATATTAACAGGAAATATGTCATACAAATATGAAAACAGGAGTGCTGCCAATGTGTATAAATGCATTGTTCCATTTTTGTGGCACAGTTCACTTTTTAGAAATCAAGACTTCAATTATCTATTTTGTACTGAAAGTCCTGAGATAGATTAAATATGACCTAGTGTTGAGAGGCAATTAGGCAATATTTTACTGAAATATGCGGCTGCAATATGGTCACTCAAGGCAAACTTTATGCTGAGTAGACAAACACAGTCATCATCATCACCATATTAGCCAAAGAACCGCACTGCTGGGTACAGGCCTCCTCCAGAGATCTCCACAGAGGCCGGTCTTGTACCTTCCGCATCCACCTGGTACCTGCAATCTTTACTAGGTTGTCAGTCCACCGTGTAGGAGGCCTTCCCACGCTGCGCCTTCTAATACGCGGAAAAGGACAGTATGACGCAAAAATAATGTTTGAAAGAATAGGAAAAAAATCACTGTTGCAGCTACATATTGCAGTAAAATATTGCCTGTTTAGAAGCCCCTTTAGACCAATTCCAAAAACTGATATCACAATGTAATAATTTTACACTCAAGTATAAAATTAAATTATGGCTTATCGAATAATTAACCTTGTCATAATATTCTGGCTATCATAATTCAATTACATATAAAATGTATATCTATTTCCATTTATAATTGCAATACTGTAACCAATTTAATAGTGTCATTCATTACATTATGCATCAAGATCAAGAGTTATGACTTAACATATATTTTATACAATTGCTAAATACTACCAGTTAATTACAATGTTAAAGCTATAACTATACCTCGGTTCATCTCGTTAATGCAATTAGCACAAGAAATACTCAAATTCCTTTAATTTGGGAATAAAATATTTGCAATCAAGAGCTAACTTGTCAAAGACTTTATCTGATAGGTGTTGCTGGCCACATATTGCTGTGGCGGTGGCTAAGTAGAAAAGTTTGTTACGCAACAGGTGCTATTTTCTAATGTTACATTAAGAGTATACTCGAATACAAGTCTAAATTTCAAACCAATTAATAAAGCTTTTGGGATTTGGATCAAACCAATTTTTACATTATATTTATTTTACATTATGAGCTGTTGATGTGATGTGATAGAACATATACCTCATTAGATTTCGAACTGGTGAGAAAGGTATAAGGTACTATTTACATCGACCACGCACGATAGCGGCATGGTGCCGCGGCATGTGGCTGACAGCATCCACTGGAGTCAGTTTTAAGCGAAATCAATCCCACTCACTGGCCGAATACCTGCGCGCGGAGGACCTGAACCTAAGGTATATTGGCGGAAGCGCAGCGGCCGGCAGCTCCACCGTCATACTATTTCAAGCCTTACGATCCTAACATAAGTATCGCTTAAGACAAGGTGACCAAGCTCAAAATGGCGCGACAGCGAAGCTGCCAGCTACTGCGCTGCCGACCGATTTCACCCCTTTCCCGCATCGGTCTGCAACCGCAGCGACGTATTAAGTTAGTAGAATGCCCTACACGGCTACTTGTGGCAACGATAAAAACAAAGTTGATCGCAACATTAGCAATTATTGCAAAAGTTGACGTTTGTACGCATCAGGATCGTACGGGATGGTTACTAAGTTTGAGTTTTGGACTGAACGCAGGAAAGGCCAGAGGACTGCTACTAATGCTACTATCACAAATTACCCATACTAAGCCGGGGCGGCTAGTATAACTCTTTGTTTGTGGCTCACATTTGCCGCGGGTTGCAAAAAGTCGTCGCACAGATAGATTGAGTGGCGACGAAACGACTAAGTTAGTAACAATAATGATAATGCACCTCGGCCGTCTGCAATCACCCTTAAAGCGGGTGCACCAAAACTGCTGTTCATTTATAAATTCAGTTTATACGTATGCGTCGCTATTACAAATTCGTAAATGTATGTTGCTCCATAATATCTGTACGAAAAACGTGGTACAATAACGTTTTACAAGTTTACTTTTAATGTTACCCTTTACGAATTCGTAAAATGCAAGTTATGGTGAAACCAACTATGAGTTAAAATACGTACTCAAAATATAATATCGTTGACCTTTGTTTCCATATGTTTTCAAATAAATGTTTATGTTTACTAATGCCTTTTTTTTATTTCTATGCATTTTGTTTTATAGCAGATATGATACAAGCCTTGACCGCAACATGTGCCCATGTCTACATTATTCACATACTTTTTGCTTGTTCTTGTTTATTTACTACATATTTTAGTTGGCTTCCTATAATAATTATTTGTCAAACTAGATGTACGCTAATTAGATACTTCGATCAACTGTTCTGGTATAGAGAATCGAAGTAAAGATTTTCAAATATAGAATTGTAGTAGTAGAGAAGGTTCCTTTGTCAGCTGCCAAATTGGAGTAGACGTTGTTAAATTAACCCATGTACTGGTACGATGCAGGAGACAGTCGAGGCGCTGGCGGCATCCCAGGACCAGTGGCCGCGCCGATGGTGGTCAGGTGACATGGGCGACACATCAACTTGCCTGCAATTAACAATGACTTAATTACTGGTAGTGTCTCATTATTGGCTGATATATGATATGCCATTATACATTCATTCAGGGACAGAAAAAGTGAGGCTAAATGCTTATCGATAATGTCTAAACAAGCTAAGTGTAATTTATGGGATGTTTTGATGCGGATAGGTTTAGAATAAGCACTTGGGCCATTTTTTCTGCCATTGAGAAAATCAAATAAAAATAAAATCATGATTACTGACTTATTACAAGATAATATTACTTATTTTTCCTCCCCACAATCTTGCCATAATCACTCTTAAATAACAGACTTACTTTTTTATTAAACTCTTTTTAATTAAAAAAAAGGAAACAATTTTTTTCCCATGAAGGTTTCACTTGGACATGTATTTCCATTCAATACAATATACTCAGTACAGTCAACAGCAATACTATAATATTGTGGGTATATAAACTTATTACATAATACGGTGTATGTACGTACTTACATATTTTTTATTTTGTACAAGTAATTGGTGTTTGGCCGATGACTTTTAAACAAGTTTGAGACACAAAGGATTTTCATCATTTAAACATTCATCAACCTAACAGTCTGTTGTAAAACAACAGTCAGTAACAAAAATTAATGTATGGACCTGATTCAAAGAATGAGCTCTCACAGCAGCTGCCGGCTTTGCGGTGCCACTGGCCAGTCTCAGTAGCCAAACTGAACACTGCCGATTGTTGCTACTCCAGTGTGGACTGATCCCTGGTAGCTTAACCCCGTGCAACCACAGATGTTGCTCTATATTAAAAACACTTTGTTTATCAGCATCTTATTAAAATAAAGTTTGTATGTTGATGCAATAAGTCTTACCTGCTAGAGGATAGCAGCGCTTGTCAGGCTCATCAGTGAGCTGCATGCCACACACACAGCACATGTAGCAGTCCACATGGAAGTCACGATCCATTGAGACCACCCTCACAGTCTCGTCAGTGCCCTCCACTGGAGTTATGCCTATAAACAGCGAAAAGTCACTAAATTTTTTTTTTTATTGACAGAATAGTTTAGGTGCTTAATCGTAAATGAGCTTTTTTATATCAGGGAAATATTTCGATTTTCAAGGTTAAAATTAAAGTACTTGGAGTTAACAACCAGCAAATGAAAAATGTGAAGGACTGCAGGAAGGAGTAAAAGATCTACTTTTATAATCATAATATTTTAAATACTAGAAATCTAAAATATAGTAAACAAACAATTATTTTACCTTTTCCACAGCTGGCACATTTTGGAGCAAACATGCGATGATAGTCATTAACACAATAGATCTTGTTGTCTACATCAACTGTGAATGGCACTCCATCAAGGCATTCATTGCATACACAGCAACGAAAGCACCCAGGATGATATGATTTTCCCATAGCCTGCAAGATCTGTAAACAACAAATTTTTGTTATATTAAATAAGATCTGTTTTGAAATTGAAAGGAAATTTTTGTTATATTAAAGAATATGACAGATCCATCACTGTTTATAAAACAACTTACCATTTCCATAATTAAATGGCCACATATTGCGCATTTCTCTGCTGTTTGCTGGAATCCAGAGTACTGAAATCAAAGTTATAAATGTTTAAGCTTGTATTTTGAAACACTGCACAAAAATAATCACATTAAATACAATAGGGACAATGACTAAAAAGATTGTTTAGTCCATCAGGTAGATTACCAAAAAATATTGGACACATATTTTTTTTGTTACTTAAACAAAAAATTATTCTGATACAGTGCATTAAAATGTTGCATGACTTCACGTCTGAGGTGATATTATACTCAGAAGTGACCGCCACTCCCGCAACTTTGATACTCTTTAAACTCTAAATCTTTGTAAGTTTTGATTGATTTGTTAAATAAAAAAATATGTCTAATATTTTTTATAATGTAACTGAATGACCAATAACAATTTGAAAATGTTGACCCAGTAATCATCCCTATTACTTACTAAGTAATCTTCCTCGCAGTACACCTTTCCATGCACATTATAAAAGGCTTTGCCTCTTAGAGCACGGCCACATGAGCAGCAGATGAAGCAGTTTGTATGGTAAAGATTGCCCATAGCCTGGCATGCCTGCCCCATCCCAGTTACACCTACTCCACATGTGTGACAGATCCCTGCAAAGACATTCTTCATTTCAATGTTTATAATAAAAATTTGCTATTTTCAACAAAAACTGATTTAACAATTTATACAATGCGACTTCAAATTAATCCTTGATACCAAGGTACCAACTCTGAAATTGCCAAACAAAATTTGATTTTATAATACTTTAATACTTCTAAATAATACCCACCAAAGTATTCTCCTTCCTCATCTTGCTTTTCCATTTCCTCTTCAAGTTGTCTGGTGAGTTCTTCTATTTTTCTTTGAGCCTCACTTGGCCCTGCTGGCCGAGGTGGAGTTATGCTGTAGGGCAATAAACTCTTTCCACGGCCCCCAGAGCCTCGAGATCCACCAGATAATTGAGACACTGAGCTAGGAGTCGGGCTGGGAGCAGGCGATTGTGCTGGAGAACAAAATGAAGTTAATCCAGACACTAAATTTCTAGGAGCCAAAGTTTCTGAGGCAATAGACACGTTATCTCTATTAACTGCAGCTACAGCAGTTGCAGGCTGACCACCAGTCATACACACATAATCTGAGCCATTAGCATCATCCATAATTTGCATCCTATTTGTAACTGGTTTAGAATTAAACACACCATTGACTTTAGTGGTTTTATCTTTCCCTACAATATTACCAGCAACCGATTTAGCATGAAAGAACTTTGGACCTGATGCGTTAGTTTGAACTTCAGTTGCAATATTCGCTTTTGGCCTTTGAGCACTTGGGGCTATAGACGCATAGATAGCAGTTGAAGGAACGGTTACTGTTTTATTGTTGAAATTAACAGCATTTTCATTCTTCAATAAAGCACTAATATCAGTATATTTTGGAGGAGCAGATTTCATCACAGTATAGTCACTGCTCAGGTTATCCTGCACAGGATTGTATGGTGGTGGAGGAGGTAAAACTTTGTCTGTTTTAGTTTTATCTATCAATAACACATTTTTACTTGCAACAGCGTTGGGAACTTGCGGCCCTGGAACAGATCCTGACTTAATGAATTGCTGCTCATGACTTTGTAGTTGTTTATACTCTGGTTTCTTTTCACTATCTGGGCAATGCATATTTTCATATACTGCAGGACTTAGTTTAGGTTTAGATATAACTGGCACTTGTGGCTGAGCTTTACTATAGCGAGTGTCGTAATATCCTTCGGCGGCGGGCGGCGGCGGGCCCGCTTGGTACAGCTGGTGATAATAAGGAGGTTGAGGAGAGCGCTGCTCGCCGTAATAGTCGACGTTTTCATACACAGCCGGAGGGTATCTATTCGGGTTTGCAGGTATCTCGTACAAATCCTCAGTCTGGTAGCTGAGTGACCTTTGAGAGTGAATACTATCGATAGACCTAGTAGGACTGGAGGGCAAAGCTGCAGTGTTTATATCTCGTTTATTTATCGTAGATATCGTCTCGACACGTTTAGGCGTTGCGAACTTTGAAGAGGCTACGACATTATTCCGTTCGTAAAAACTGTAGTCCTGTCGATTATTCAGAGGCTTGTCTAGTACGAAATTCTCAATCGCACCGACGGGTCGAGATTTACTGCGGGCGCTGGCACTAGCAGTGGATACTGCGGCGGCGCCGTGCGCTTGCCCAGTATCGTCTTCATCTTTGTTGGGGATTTTCAAATCTTTGAGACCCAAAATGCATCGTTGTTCCTCGGAATTATTTCTTCTAGAAGAATCCATCGAAAAAATAGTTTCGGGTCACGCTTGAAAAACAATAAGTTAGAAATAATAAATCATAATTCTGTATACACTCGGATGAAAGGAAAAATGAAAAATTCCAAATGAAATCCACCAAACAAAACATGAATGAATCGAAAATGAAAAAGTTATCAATCAAATTATCAGTGTTGCCAACTATTTTGGGCTGCCTGCACCCGGGGTCATACCGCCGATCTCCGATAGTACGCTGCTATTTTAAACCATTGGTGTAGAATCACAACATCAAATGAGCAGTACTCAAGGATCGCTTCCCTCTAATAATAATAGCGCTCTCCCGCACATTATCATGATATCTTGGCTATACGGTATTGATGTTTATTTATCTATTAATTTAAGAGTTTTATTTTTTATGCCCAAATAGTAACAAAACAATTAAAAATATTATATTATAAAGTACATTTAACCATTGTACCTAATAATCATGAGAGTAGCATTATTTTTTGTTATGTACTTTTTTTATTTATTCATTTATTTACTTACTGATTTCTACCACAAACCGCAGGCATCTGGGCGTTGAGGCTCAGACCCTTGTCATTCGCATCATGTTTCCTGACCAGTGAGTTTGCTAATGTACTACATTTGCTATTTCTGTAATACTTTTACTTAATCAATGTTTTCAAGTTATTTCTTTCAACCTGCTCAAGAGGCTTTCTTTAAGAGGTAAAATTAAATAATTTCACAGTGTTTAACGTAGACTTGAACGTGTTGTGTTGTGTTATGTTTAACGGTTTTGCCGTTTGGTTTCGAATCGTATCGTTTCAGATTAAAATATGGATAATACGCTGCCGTCCACTAGTAAAACTAAAGGCAAAGAGGGAAAAGACCAACAAGAGGATAAGTCCTTGACGAGCTGAAGAACCAGTAGTTCGTGGTCCTCTAACTCGTCAAGCTCGTCAGATACTAACAGAAATCTAAAGAAGCGAGGCCTTTGAGTGAAAGAAAGGGAGGTGTACTTGTAGTAACAGCAGTCCATCGCTTTCGCCCTGTAGTAAGAACAAAATACTTGCACAAGACAGTAACTTGAACCCCATTAATGAGCAGTTTTCCAATAGGTTTCCAAAGCATTCCTAACTCTAGATGGCGCCCCGACTATTCAGTAATTGAAGATCGCATGAAATAGGTACTAAGTAAAAAAGATATAAACACAGGGTACGTTCTACTAGATAATATTGTATTTATCAATCGTTTTCAACGATTTTAGAGATTTTAATAAATTGTTGCAAACAAAAGAAAAATCAATTTGACTGAGTCAGTTCGTTTCATTCATTCACGTTAGGGTCAAGAACGGACGTAATTCAAATATTTAAAAATTAAGTACCAAAATTGTGGAAGCGTCATCTATTGATGCTTTTAAAACCAACTGACAGTACCTACTAAAAAACGGATGTAGTATATATGTTTAAAAATAAGATCGCAACGGGGCGATACTAGCCTCACAATTCATGAGGACTACTTAGATCCACACATCAGTGGTGAAGTATACGAGGGACCAATCAAGCTAGTACCGCGTAACTCCAATCGCATGATACCATTACTCAGGAATGCCGTCACAGAATTCGTACCGCCGATCAAACCGCCGGCAAAATTAACGAAATGAATGAGAATACGCGGTACTGCCCCAGTGTACCACATTCAATCAATTCAATCTAAATCAAGGGGATCAATGCTGTCCGCGTCCGTAGGCGAAGCCCCCTTTGGGCTTCATGACTCTAGATACCCTACGCGTGGTCCCTGGGTAGCGCAAAATGGACAGCGCTCTCACCGGTGGTAGGCTTCGGCCGTGGCTGGTTACCACCCTCTAGGCAAACGCGTCGTCAAGCGGCCCAGCCGCGTTTCGTTGCAATGCCTGGAGTAGCCATCTAGGAGGATGGGTTTGGACAGTTGTGGTTGCTCTGCGTTACCGATTTTTCTACTGCTCACCACTCCCGTACCGGGTGTCTGGCTTTGGGGGGCAGCGGGATCCGAAGCACCGTGCCGCCGCTGGCCGACCGTTGATAGTTTGGGGCCCAAGTATCTGGTTAGCCACCAGTGAAAGGCTGCCCCGCAATCATACGAAAAATCCCAGATAGCTCTACCTTGCCGGTTGGCGACCGGATGGGAGGACCAGGTGGCCAATCTGGGGGGGTTCGGGCGTCCCCGCGGTCTCCGCGTCAGGCACCTTTTCTTCACTCAACAAAAAATATGAAGCACAAAAAATAAAGGAGAAACGATATACAGCGGCTGCACGCCTTCCCACTCAAAGTGCACCTCACGAACATTCGAGCCCTGCACTCAAATCTCGATGGCGTCCACCATCACCTTGAGACTTAGAAACCGCATCTGCTGTTCCCGACTGAGACGCAGATCAGATGTCCGGCTGACGGGGCGTACCTCAGCTACCCAGGGTATACACTCGAGCACAAGTTCGTACCTCGTGCCTTAGAATGCGTGAATCTTCGCGATGACATCTGCACTCGGCGTCTCAGGAGCTTTGAGCGGTCTGATATCTCCATTTTGTGGCTTTTGGTGGCCACAGGTTTGATTGCACATGTGCAAATCCCGTATGCTTGCGTTCATCGCTCGCACAGCGGGGATCAGGAGACAACTCGTTTTCGTGGCCATTTCATTGAAGTGGCGAATGAAGCGAGGGAACGTTACCCCGGGGCGCAATTGGTCGCCGGGGCGCACCCAGCTGGTAAACTTCGACTTTCCTACCTCCAATTGCTTAAACCTTCTGTTGACGACTGATCCGGACAAGCACTCAGTATCGGTTTCTGCACCGCTGGGTACATCTGACCACTGCCTGGTGAAATTGTATCAGTCTATTCCCCTCCGGAGCAAACTCTTTGCAACCCCCGGCAGGTGTGGCGATACAAGTCAGCAGATTGGATGAGATGCACCACTTCTTTTTTTCCTATCCTTGGCGGGAGGCATGCTTCTCTTCGGGCGATCCGTCGAAATGTGCTGAAGCCGTTACCGCGGTTATACGGCAGGGTATGGAATATTATATTCCGTATTCTGACGTAGTGATGAACGGCAAGTCTCGACCATGGTTCAGTGCTGAATGCCGTTGCGCCGAAGCGCTGAAGCAGGCGCAATACTCTGTGCAATGCCTGGGCTGAGGCTCGAGCTCATATGTCACTGAATACTCGCAAACTGAATAGAGTCTTTAACCTCGCCACCAAAGCTTGCAAAAGGACGCTACGTAGGGATCGATTCGAGCCGGATTGGCGCCAAACTGGCGCCAAACTGGCCTCTTACCCTCCTGGGAGTAAGGCGTTTTGGTATTTGGCAAAAGCGGTCTAATCCAATTTTAGTCAATCCTCATTACCACCGTTGCTGAAGCCGGAACATTGGCACATGCTGCACAGGAGCAAGCGAAATTGCTTGCTTCTCATTTCGCGGCGAGTTTGCGTTTAGATACTGCAGGAAAAACTCCACCCATCTCTCCCCGCGCTGACTGCACTATGGCAGACGTGCGAATACATCAGAAAGAGATTTAAAAAATTCTGCGGGGTCTAGACGTGAACAAGGCTAAAGGACCTGATGGTATACCAGCGACGGTCTTGCGTAGATGTGCCCCTGAGTTGTCTCCTATTCTCACAAGCTTGTTTCACTTCTCACTTGAGACTGGTATTGTACCTAAGTCGTGGAAGCTTGCCAATGTGCCTAAGAAGGGCAGCCGCGCAGACCCTGCCAACTACCGCCCTATTTCGGTCACCTTCCATACTGTAAGATTATGGAGCGTGCACTAAACAACAAACTCCTTGCGCATCTCGAAGGTAACGATCTCCTCAACGATTACCAGTACGGATTCCGCCGTGGTCGGTTGACTGGGGACCTTGCTGGCGAGGTCCTTGCTGTGTCTCTTGAGATCTCCAAAGCCTTTGACAGGGTTTGGCACGTAGCCCTGCTAAGCAAGCTTCCCTCATTTGGTATTCCTGTTGGCTTTTGCACCTGGATTTCGGACTTTCTGAGTGGACGATCAATCCGGGTAGTTCTCGATGGTTACTCGTCTGATCTTCAGGCTATCGACGCGGGAGTTCCTCAGGGGTCGGTTCTGTCCGCGACTCTTTTTTTGCTGCATATTAACGATCATCTAGTACCAGGTACCCTTGGGTACGCTGACGACAGCACAGTAACGGATAGATATCTGTCAGAGGCAAAAGCTAACAGGGACGACATTCTGTTTTGTCGAGAGGCCATGGTTAGGCATTTGAATGAAGCTCTCAAAGCAATCTCTGACTGGGGCGAAGCCAATATAGCGGCGTTCAACGCTACCGACACACAGGCATGTTTGTTTTCCGCCAAACGGAGTCCATTCCAACTAGCTCTGGCTTTCCGGAGTGTACCTGTGAAAATTACTGACAACTTACAGCTCCTTGGTGTTGAGCTTTCAACAAATCTTAACATTGGATAGTACATCGAATCCAAAGCTAACACTGTAGCCAAGAAACTTGGTATCCTCTCGAAGGTCAGGCAGTACTTCACTTCAAAGCAGCTGCTTCAGCTATATCAAGCACACCGATCACGCATGGAGTACTGCTGCCATCTCAGGAATGGATCAGTCAAATACCAACTGGCCGCTTTGGATTCGGTGGAAAAACGTGCAAAGAAGATAGTTTGTGTCTTCTACAGGTTGCATTTCGGAGAGTGTGCGAAACAGTTGCACGACCTCATTCCGCCAGCCTCTTTCCGCCATCGGGAAATGCGATCCGGGCGAGTGCTTCATCCTTTATAATGCGATTTGGTCCAACCTTTATAATGCGAACGGCTAAGGAATGGAACGCGTTGTCTGCGAGTGTGTTCCCTGATCACTATAATCTGAACACCTTCAAGGTTAGAGTGAATAGGCTGTTCCTAGACATGCATGATCCATCTTCGGCCGCATCGTCACTTACCACCAGGTGAGATGGCGGCCAAATGCCCGGATAATCTAAAAATTAAAAAATAAGAATTCCAGGAGCTTACAACATTGACACACATTGTCTGTCTCGTCAGAAAAGCGCACCCGAATGGCCTCTACTGCCACCGTTGACGGACGTAGTCTGGGGTCTTGTCTTGACATAGTCTTGATCCTATCACTTGAAGTCACAGAATTCGTACCGTCGAACTAAATTAACGAAGTCAAGACTGAGCCTCAACGCCCAGCTGCCTGAGGTTTGGGTTTGGGATATAGCTCTGGAAAATGGAGGGCTACTGTTGGACGACTCACACGGCTAGCTTTGACGGAAGCGGAAGTCAATAATGCTACACCCATCTTTGGCTATGATAAAGTAGGTTTGTTTAATAAACGTTTTATTTTCAGGTAAAACCTCGCTATTATTCTAGCATTTTATTAAATAAAAAAAATACAATGTTGTAAAATCAAAATGCGGAACGGCAGCGGCACCGCCGATCTCCAATCGCATGATACCACCCTCTGGAAACCAACCCTCTGACGTCACAGAATATCCGCAATGCATGTTGTGACGTCTTTCCAGAGGGGTGGTATCATGCAATTGGAAATCGGCAGTAACGTTCCGGATCGTTACTGTATACTCCCCAATGGCATTTATTTCGTTAATTCTGGCCGATACTGAGTTCGGCGGTACCGAATATGCGACGTCATTCTGCGGGATTGAAACAAGATGGTGAATTGGAGATCGGCGGTACGGCCGCAGATTTAATCACTTTGTGGTAGTGTTTATATCCTCTTTGGTGTGCGTGCGTCATCGGCGAGCGTTTGTTTCGTTGTTTATTGGTTGGTTATAGTTCATAGTTTGTGGTTGGTTTGGTTTGGGTTATTCATGTCAGTCATTTACGTTCTACGAAAGCGCAAGCAAGCTCCGCAGAATTCTAAACGTGGTGTTTCTTTACTCTGTACGGTATTCTTCGGGAGAGTAGTATTATTCTGTGCCATATTTTATATTAACAAATTCTCAAGAAGAAATCAATAAATTGGTTGAGGCGGCTGCTGCCTGCCGGCGAATTTAATTTGTCTGCTGGGTATCGGGTGCTGCCTGCGTCCTTTGCTGCTACGTGATTAGGAAAGTGCTAACTGTGAATAATTACCACAATGTACGACACAGAAGAAGATCAATATGAGGAGGAAGACTTAGAGGAAATATCTGCTGAACTTTGGCAAGAGGCGTGCTGGATTGTCATCAACGCATATTTCGATGAAAAGGGTTTGGTACGACAACAGTTGGATAGCTTCGATGAGTTTATTCAGATGTCAGTACAACGAATTGTGGAGGACTCGCCACCTATAGAGTTGCATGCTGAAGCTCAACATTCGGCCGGTGAAATAGAAGTCCCTCCTAAATATCTTTTGAAATTTGACCAGATATATTTATCAAAACCAACTCATTGGGAAAAGGATGGTGCACCATCACCAATGATGCCCAACGAAGCCCGTCTTCGGAACTTGACGTATTCAGCTCCTCTGTATGTAGATATTACAAAAACCATTGTCAAGGAAAATGAAGATCCAGTTGAGACCCAACATCAAAAAACCTTTATAGGAAAAATCCCGATCATGTTGAGATCTACATATTGCTTGCTAAGCAATCTGACCGACAGAGATCTGACTGAGTTGAATGAATGCCCCCTTGATCCTGGTGGCTATTTCATTATCAATGGATCAGAAAAGGTTCTGATAGCTCAAGAAAAAATGGCTACCAACACAGTTTATGTCTTCAGTATGAAAGATGGCAAATATGCCTACAAAACTGAAATAAGATCATGTCTTGAACATAGTTCAAGACCCACATCCACACTTTGGGTGAATATGATGGCTCGTGGTGGACAAAGCATTAAGAAATCTGCAATTGGGCAAAGGATTATTGCTATTGTTCCATATATCAAACAGGAAATACCTATAATGATTGTATTCAGAGCTCTTGGCTTTGTAGCTGATAGAGACATACTGGAACACATTATTTATGACTTTGATGATCCTGAAATGATGGAAATGGTAAAACCTTCACTGGATGAAGCATTTGTAATTCAGGAGCAGAATGTTGCACTTAATTTTATTGGTGCTCGTGGGGCACGTCCTGGTGTCACAAAGGAAAAGCGTATAAAATACGCTAGAGAAATATTACAAAAAGAAATGTTGCCACATGTTGGTGTGTCTGACTTTTGCGAGACCAAGAAAGCTTACTTTTTGGGTTATATGGTGCATAGATTACTTCTGGCTGCTTTGGGTCGCAGAGAATTGGATGATCGTGATCATTATGGAAATAAGAGATTAGACTTAGCAGGCCCACTGTTAGCTTTTCTATTCAGAGGCTTATTCAAAAATCTGTTAAAAGAAGTTAGAATGTATGCCCAAAAATTTATAGACAGAGGAAAAGACTTTAATCTTGAATTGGCTATTAAAACAAAGATCATTACTGATGGTTTGAGGTATTCCTTAGCCACTGGTAACTGGGGTGATCAAAAGAAAGCTCATCAAGCCCGAGCTGGAGTATCCCAAGTGCTGAACAGACTCACCTTTGCTTCAACACTATCACATTTGCGTCGTGTTAATTCCCCGATAGGTAGAGATGGTAAATTAGCAAAGCCACGTCAATTACATAATACACTATGGGGAATGATATGCCCTGCTGAGACACCGGAGGGTGCTGCTGTAGGGCTTGTGAAGAATCTGGCTTTGATGGCTTATATCTCAGTTGGAAGTCAACCTTCACCAATTCTAGAATTTTTAGAGGAGTGGTCAATGGAAAACCTAGAGGAAATTGCTCCATCAGCTATAGCAGATGCCACCAAAATATTTGTAAACGGTTGTTGGGTAGGCATTCATAGAGATCCTGAACAGCTAATGGCAACACTCAGGAAGTTGAGAAGACAAATGGATATCATTGTATCTGAAGTGAGCATGATTCGTGACATCAGAGACAGAGAAATCAGAATTTATACAGATGCCGGTAGAATCTGTCGTCCATTGCTTATTGTAGAAAATGGGGCTCTGTTGCTGAAAAAGAAACATATTGATAATCTGAAAGAAAGAGATTACAATAATTATGGCTGGCAAAATTTGGTCGCCAGTGGTGTAGTAGAATATATTGACACTTTGGAGGAAGAAACTGTTATGATTGCTATGAGCACTGATGATTTGGGCCAAAATAAAGAATATGCTTATTGTACAACTTATACTCATTGTGAAATTCATCCAGCAATGATATTGGGAGTTTGTGCATCTATTATTCCTTTTCCGGATCACAATCAGAGCCCCAGAAATACTTATCAAAGTGCTATGGGGAAACAAGCTATGGGAGTATATATCACCAACTTCCACGTGAGAATGGATACTCTTGCTCATGTTTTATATTATCCCCATAAACCCCTGGTGACAACAAGATCAATGGAATATCTGCGATTCAGAGAATTGCCAGCTGGTATTAATTCCATTGTAGCTATATTATGTTACACAGGATACAACCAAGAAGATAGTGTCATATTAAATGCTTCAGCTGTGGAACGGGGCTTCTTCCGTTCAGTCTTTTATCGCTCGTACAAAGATTCTGAATCGAAACGAATTGGTGATCAAGAGGAACAATTTGAAAAACCTACAAGACAAACTTGTCAAGGGATGAGAAATGCTCTGTATGACAAACTAGATGAAGATGGTATCATTGCTCCTGGAATCAGAGTGTCAGGTGATGATGTTGTTATAGGAAAGACTATAACTTTACCTGAAAATGATGATGAACTTGAAGGAACAACAAAGCGTTACTCGAAACGAGATGCATCGACATTCTTGCGTAATAGTGAAACTGGTATTGTGGACCAGGTCATGCTTACGTTGAATAGTGAAGGATATAAATTTTGTAAAATCCGTGTCAGATCAGTTCGTATACCACAAATTGGTGACAAGTTTGCCTCACGCCATGGGCAAAAAGGTACTTGTGGTATTCAATATAGACAAGAAGACATGCCATTTACTTGTGAAGGTCTCACACCTGACATAATAATTAATCCCCATGCTATCCCTTCACGTATGACAATTGGTCACTTGATTGAATGTATTCAGGGCAAAGTTTCATCTAACAAAGGTGAAATTGGCGATGCAACTCCATTTAACGATGCTGTCAATGTGCAGAAAATTTCGACACTTTTGCAAGAATATGGATATCAACTCCGTGGCAATGAAATTATGTACAATGGTCATACTGGACGAAAAATCAATGCTCAAGTGTTCTTAGGCCCAACTTACTACCAACGTCTCAAACATATGGTGGACGACAAAATACATTCAAGAGCAAGAGGACCTGTCCAAATTCTAGTGAGACAGCCTATGGAGGGTAGGGCTCGAGATGGAGGTCTTCGATTTGGAGAAATGGAGCGCGATTGCCAAATCGCTCATGGGGCAGCACAGTTCCTTAGAGAGCGATTGTTTGAAGTTTCAGATCCATATCGCATCCATGTTTGCAACTTTTGCGGTCTTATCGCCATTGCCAATTTACGCAATAATACATTTGAATGTAAGGGATGCAAAAATAAAACACAAATATCCCAGGTTAGATTGCCTTATGCTGCAAAATTACTGTTCCAGGAGCTAATGTCTATGAATATTGCACCAAGATTGATGGTAATATAAGTTTCTTGTATGTATTTGATTGTGACTAGATATAAATTAAACTTTTTAAAACATTATTCCAGTTTTTTATTATCACAAATCGACAACATTAAATGCAACTTAACACAACAATCACAATATAAAAGTGTACAATTTAATTACCTACATACATAGATTTATTCTCTTACAATAAAATTTATAAAATATCAAATGCATTGATCAACTTTAATTCTACAAATTGAGGTATATTTTTATATTATTGGAAGTGCTTGATTATTTATTTATTCGAGATGTTTTGTGCAATAATGAATAAGATGATTTTATAAAATACATGTAGGTATTCATATGGAATAAATAACATACCAAGTGTTCTGGATAAATAACGTCTGTGATCCAAAAAGGGGCTCGGACGAAATTGGTTTCACTGGTAACAAGAATAGGTACCCATACTTGTCCTTGGGACATTGTTTTTCTGACATCTTCAAAAATAATGTTAGCCTAGCAACTAGATAGAACAAGTACCTACTTATGTTGATACAATTCGTAATTATATGGACTGAGTCAGCAATCCAACCAAAGGGATCAGCGACTACAACAATGAATAATTGTAGGACTTCAAAACTTTAAAACATTTTGTATTTAAACGATGACATGGTTAACACAGCTCAATATGTTAGGCACATGTCAATATATTACGAAATGAACTTTAACTTGTGTTTTGTCACTTATAACTGAGGCTCAGTTCCGCGGTAAGAATATATCCGGGATAGTGGTACTATATACTATAGGTAGGTGCTACGGGGTAACCCTACAATAAAAGTTTCTTGTTTGTATAACATACAAAACGAATAAAAACCTAATTAATAAATAATTAACAATTAGCATTGCACAACGTAAAGCACCATAACCGCGGGTTTAAAGCGTCTAGCAGACAGACGCGGTCTGCGGACACAGATTACTATACTACGGTTTCGGCCAGGCTGGAAATAATATTAAGAATTTATTGTGTGGGGTATATATATGAACATTTCATAGTCAATAGTATTGTCAATTGTACGAGCAGCCTTTCATTGCAAGTTAATACATGCGGGCTTACCATGAGCTTTTATAGCAGGACCTAAACAGAACTGCCCTGCTTAGAACGAGACAGCGCTATACGTGTCACATAGGCTATAAGAGCTCATGGTAAGCCCCCTGGCCGCCACCGCAGGCCGCGTCTCTGATAGACACTGACTGAATTGTACCAATCGATGCCATCCATTCAAGCACAGCTACACTACTAGTAAAATGGGATTATTTTCTTTAATTTCCCACTTTCTACACCTAATTAGAGGTAGGTATTATAGTAGGTACAATATCAAAATTCAAGTGTTTCATACCCATCGATTATTATAGATTTCATTTTATGAATGGCAAAAAAAAACGCAAAATTGGACACGATTGAGATTACGCTATTCATATCTAAAATTCATATAAAAATAACAAAATATACGCCTAAACAATGGTAAATAAAGAGAGCTATGTATAGGGTACCAATCATTCCAACAACATACATGAAGTCTATTAATTATTAGTGTACAAAGTTTACATGTGGCAATGAATAAAAAACTATGATTCGAGGACGTGCACAGTACAGCACATATTGTGCGTATAATAAATAATCATTTCTCATAATTTCACACATCGAGACAATAGGTTATTCTTACTAATTATACTGTACAACTTACGTAACTAATCGCATAGGTATTCCATTACGCTCGCATTAGTAATTGTATAGAAAAGCTAAAATATACACACAAATAAGAATAACGGACGTTTACGGCAGTAGTGGAAGCGACGTGATGTATTGCAATAAAGTATTTCCGAGATGGTAGATCGTAATAAAAAAAAATAACGTGGTTACATACATCACAATAACGTCCATTTCATTTCTTTTTTTCATATTTCTATAACTGATTCGTCTACCGAATAGGTACACAACGTAATTAAAGAACTACCTTAGGACACAGTTCGTGTACCGTAAAAGCGGATTATTTACTTTTGCTGGGCAGTTACTTTAGCCCAAAACAAAAGAGTTAATATTCTCGTGTCCGTGTGCTAGCTTTACTAGTTTGCTTGCAAAATATGTGTATACGATAAAGTAGACCTGTACCTCCCTCCTTATAGTATCTTCAGGATAGTCTTCGCGTTACACTAATATAGGTTTACAGTCCGAGTTCTAACGCGGGTCTTCAATCCCGGTCGGGGCGGGGCGATCGCCGGAGCGCGGGCGGCGGGAGAGGCTCGTCGAGCTCCCTCTCAAGTTGCAACTCTCGCTGGTCGTCCTCATCTTCTTTGGGCCTCGTCCACTTTATCATGGTCTCTGGCGACCGGTAGAGGAACACCAGTTTCGCGAATAGATCCTCCTCCAGAGTCAGCTCGACGGCTTCGCGCACCTGCGGTTAGACATTAGTGTCAGAGGGTGAAAAATAAATGAATATGCTCCGTTTTCGTAGCTCTTAACTTGTATCCCCCGTGCCATGGGGCAAAAATACACACGAAGACACAGAACAGAAATGAAAATTCTACATTTCAATTAGCGTATTAATCAGCGTAGAGTCGCGCGTTTATCGGTATTTATAAATTGCATTTCGGAGAGTGCCAAGGAATTGTACGATCTTCTTCTGCCGCCACCTTTCCGCCTTCAGAATACAAGAAGCGGGCAGATATTAGACCCTTATATCGTAGATATACCTGTTATCTGCACGTTTCGCTTAAGCTCGACCTGCGTATGGCTAAGGAATGGAATACATTACCTGTCAATGTTTTCCTGGAACAGTAGGTATGTACAATCTGGACTGCTTCAAGGCCAGAGTGAATAGGCTGTTTGTTTCTAGACAAGTATGTTCCGCCCTTGGCTGCATCGTCACTTACCATCAGATGAGTTGGCGCTCAAGCTTGCCTATGGCTTATTATTAAGAAAATCTGACTGGGTCGAACCAAATCGGCAACCATACCATACCATTCAAACCAGTACCTAAAATCTTGGTATGCGGTGGTACCCATTAAAGCTCCGTCATGTTGAGTAATTAAATTATTCATTGTAAGAATACTATAATATGTACAAACTGTTTACTTATGTTATAATAAGTTACGACAGTTATCTTCTAAAGAAACGAAATTATATCAAGCATACCAATTTTTTTTACTTTATATTTTAATAGTAGAACATACACTGAATTTTAGCTGTTAAGAGTTTTAATTTTTCATTTTCAACACTGTTCACTTTTTAATTATGCTCAGTTGAATACCATTTTCCATGGAAAAACAATTCCCATTGGGTCGGTTGAGCGGTCGTCCGATAAGACGAACGGGAAACACCCATTTTTTTTTAATTACTCCCTTAGGACAATTAAAGCCAAATGGCTAGCCAGTACATACATACAGTAGACCCTAGCACACCACTTGTACAACAATCAACTTATCAGCTGGTCTAGGCTAGACCTAGTGAATGTATTTTCACTAGCCTCCCTAGCGGCGCCACCATCTACTGAACAGATAAGTTTGTGGCACTGTAATAACTCAAGCCATTTAATGCCATTAAGGTGGACAATTGGCCAAGACAGGCGTTCCTAAGCAAAAAAAAAAAACAAAAACAAATGCTCACCAAGTATATGTCAAGACACAATTGCAGTACGCGGTCCACATTCGGCAAATCGTCGAACATGATTTTGTTGTAGATCCCGGAGAAGAACCCGCGGATCACGCGCGAGGCGAGTAGCACGAACGTAGTGTACAAGCCTATTATTCTGATAGGAAAAAATACAAATAAATACAAAAAAAAATATACAAAAAGATTTATGATAGACCAAACCGAAAGAATATGTCAAAACCCCCGACAAATTATACAATATTCCATTATTTTCTAATCAGCAAAGCCAATTTTAATGAAACAAAGCTATGTCGATTAAATAACCTTTCAATTTTCAAGTAAAGATAATCGCATCGAATTCTGCCCCCCGTTCGGGGCTACTATACTACAGACTCTGTTTTCTGCTTCTATTTTCGCGTCGGGAGTTAAAAACTGTAACATGCATTTATTGCATTAATAATTAATAGTATTATGATCACACTTACCCACTACCCGAGATGAAGTTTAGAGTTTCGGGGAACAGTTTATCGTTGAATGTGTACATGACTAGCATGTTGCAGTCGTTCAGTGGTATCGAATTGATGGTTTCCTGTTAATACACCAAACAAAATTACAAAATAACATATAAAGGAGTAAACATGCTACATTTCTTTCAGTTCCTTGTAAGTCAGTCAGTAGATTGGGGCGGTAATGCGGTGATAATTTACAGCCGCGAGTCGAACGCAAGTGCTCCATTATGGCGCGTCTGGGGGTTGGTTGAATGGCGTTTAGGTCAGCAATATTAATTATTTTACATCTAGTGACAAAAGTTACTTCGTTATCTTGCTACGCGCTAACATTTACTTGACGTTCTGTATTGCCTGTCGTTTATCTGAATCCAGAATATAGATTAACGCAGAAATTTACACTTGTCTTGTATAAATAGGGGGGTAAAGGTAACGGCTTCTTGAGCAAGGGCACTGTCCCAGCCACGTGCAAGACTCGCGAGGAACGGCGGGACTTACATGCCCTACCTGCACGGCGCACTTCTCCCGGACGCGCCAGTACATCTAGTGGTAAAAAATAGTTTTCTTGCTACACGCTAACTTATACTCGACGATCTGTATTGCCTGTCATCATTCCTCTAAATCGTTATATAGATTAACACAAAACTTGACAGTTCTTTATAAATAGGGATGTAAAGGTAATGGCTATCCTCCCGATCAAGGCACTGTCCCTGCGACGTGGAAAACCATCCCAAAGGTCATCGGTAGTTCCATATCGTACCTGCGCGGCGCACTTCTCCCTTACGCGCCAGTACATGGTGGCGTTCTGCCGCTCCAGCCGCAGCTGCACGTCGCGGTACAGACGCTCGTTAGGGTCCACTGCAAACGATACACACATCAATACTGTATGAATCTAGTTTAAAAACGAGTTTTGAGTCGTGGGTTTATTCCACGAGAACGCTACTTAAAACGAGATTGAAATATAAGTCAAAATCTTTACTCAAGCATTGATTTCTTTATCTCTGATTACGTAAATAAGGTGAGACTACTTTTAAGAATATATTTATCTGTGTTGTTTTTTTAGTTAAAATAAGTTGTCACAAACCATCTTAGAGCAACTATAATAGTGTGTAAATATCTTATAATGAATCATTGTTATAATTTAATCTGACAGCGAATCAGAGCTTGAGTCGAGTTTCAGCTGAGTAAAACATAAAATACGTTCTGTAATATGTTTGCTACTCGAGTTATACTCGTCTACGTGTGAATAAATGTTCGATAAGACACGTTTCAAGACAAAATAATGTCCCAATTATCATAATAAATAACAAAAACAGTATGCTTTGCTTACTTGAATCAGGCGTCTCTGGCATTAATTGATACACCGGTCTGACAGTACCCTTGTTGAATACTTTCACGAATTTCGGGAACAATGTTTCAACGTTAATCCTGTGGGATAAAAGAGGTTTTATAAAATACAAGTAAGATACCTACTGGTCTTCGCCTTGTATCGCTCTCTCATCAGTGGAGGGTTTTGTTATAATTTCCACGATTAGAAGCAGGAAGCAGGATCGCTGTATAGAAAACGCTACTTTCCATGTTTTGCTCTACGGACGTTTTAACCACGACATACCTACACGAGCAGAAGCGGTTGGTGGTATTCCACTATGCCGGACCACCACACACTTCCAAGTCACGACCAACCATTATTTTATTATTATCACGTGGTAGGACTCGTCAAGCTTGAGGAGTCCGCCTGAGTGAGTACCACCGCCTTATCTATTTCTGCCGCCAAGCAACAATGCTTGCATTGTTGTGTTCTGATTTGAAGGATAAGGTAGCCAGCATAATTATAGGCATTCATCTTAGTCCTCACAGTGACAACGCACCTGTGGTTCTACATTTTTGTTGTCTGCGACCTAAATGTATGAATAGTTGATTTTTTGGACGACAATTACCGTTTACCATCAGGTGGGCTATCTGCACGCTTGTCACTGCGTAGCATTAAAAAAAGACAAGTAAGCGGGATACCTGACAGAAAGTGGACACCGCTGCCTATAGACATTAGCAACACCAGGGGTATCGCCAATGTGTTGCCCATCGCTATAACACGTTAAAACCGGCTTCAATAACAAACAAGTTGTAACAATTATAGGACACATCTCCACGCGAAGGTTCGAAAGGACGCATCTCGCTCGTACGATTCGGATGTGGACTCCTAGCCACAGTGCTTCCTTTGGACTATGACATGGGACCATTCAATAGGTATATTAGATGTCTCATCAGAGGCGGGCAACGCATTGGTAACTCCCTTGGTGTTGCTGATGTCCATAGGCGGCGGTGACCACTTTCCATCAGGTAGCCCGCTTGCCTGTTTGTCTGCCGTATAACATCATCTTCAGTCTTGCCAGCCCCCACTCACCAGTCATCGTCGGCCGCCTTATTGACCAGCATCCGGTACAGTTTGTCGCGCTCCTTGTTCCTAGCGGACTCCACGAAGGCGGGCAGCTCCACCTCGCGGTTGTCCTCGATCACCGGCGGGTTGTTCTGCGCGTTCGTCAGGTGGGTGATCACGTATGTGAATTTCACGCGGAGTGTTGCGTCTGTGGGAGGGAATTATAATTTTATATGATGGATGGGGGTGGAGGGATGTCGGGAATCCAGTAGAGTCCGTATTATCGGCGATATTTAGCAAAGCCATTAGCTAAGTAGTTTCGTGACACGCGTTTGGAAACTTACGACTTGGCAGTAGATTTCGTAGTAGCGATCTAGTGGAGTTTTGGTAGAACACCCATTTCATGGTGGAGGTGAGGATGACGGAGACCACCATAGGGTACTTTTTATATTTATAGAGATTTAAACTACGCTGAAACGGATGAAAACCGCAGAGATCGGGTAATGGCACAATAAAGAACAAACAACAATTTATTAGAGCAATTTAGTAGTGTTGGTAACGTAATCATTAGGGACAGTCGCACGACAGATAATAAATAAATAATAAATATATTTGGACAAATTCACACAGCGCCTCAAATTCAAATTCATCTAGCCTCAAAGCCAAGCTTGTGTTATGGGCGTTAAATAACTAATAAACTACTTATATACTTTTTATATACATACTACACCCAGCCCCGTAACAGAAATTTAAATTCATAATTTCAATATCTGGTCGGCCGGGAATCGAACCCAGGACCTCTGCGTGGCAGACCGGCGTGCCGAATAGGCAGGTTAACCAACTGAACCACTCAGGTCGCCAACGATAGATAAACTACTGAATGCAAAAACACTTTCACAAACAAAGGCGTACTCTTAAGCAGAGAATAAAAATAAAGCTGGCGCTATACGTACTAGACTCCGCCTCCTTCTCGAGCCGCTCGAGCTCCGGCGGCGATATGACCCACTTCATAGTGGAGTTGGGGTTAATGGAGACGACCGCCACGTCGTTGTACATGTACGCGGACAGGAACGTCTGCACGGTGCGGTCGCGCGCGTAAAGGTTGCTCAGCTGCGCGTAGTCTTGCTCGTTGAATCTGTGGCGGAGAGAAGGAAATGTCTGGCCTCAATGTCGTGGTTGGACAGTCGCGAGGGCCAGGGGTCCGTTTTGGTTGATCCAAGATTTGGCAGATCAGGTAATCATAGACTGTGAACGCGTCGTAGGTTATCTTACGTCATCCAGTACAAGATAAATTCCACTTTGTAGCGGTTAAAGTCATTTTTTTTTTGGTCGAAAGTTGCAAGTTAGTAACATTACAAAAAATCGGTTGTCTGTAAAGTCGGTTTACTGACGATAGTTGACCGTGACAACGTCAAGTAGGAGAGAGACAGATGTCGAACGCTGCCGAACGCAGAGGCCGATTGTGCCTCTTTGTCGCTCGTTTCGCGCTCTCGCTTGCACTTCAAGCCTTAAATGGAACGCCTCAGAGCGAGGTAACGCCGCATGAGTCATGTTTTTTCGTGCGTGCAGCGGGCTCCATCGAATTATAAGACGTTATCACGTCAAAAAATTGTGCCAGGTTATGTACGGGCAGACCTGCCGGTACGTGGTCGTCACTCAAAAATCTCACAGACCCATTGAGCATCGGTTTTGCAAGCTATATGGGACTATAAATCTATGTTGGTGGTTCTGCTACGGATATCCATCCTCCTTTCTGTCCTAATCCACACATCCATTAAACACATTCAAATAATAAATGCATATTATTCATACGTACTGATCGATGTTGTGCGACTGCGCGGACATTTGGTAGACGGGTAGGAACGGCCCGATGCGGATCTTTACCGTCACGTCCGTCGGCGGGTTCGGTTGACCCACCTGCAAACAAATATGTTACATTCGAGTGTTACAGGTTACAGTGCTATAAAAAAGAATAGACATTAAATAAAATGGAAATAAAATAATTTAATACAAAAAATTGTTCAGTGTTGCCAAGTTGTCAAGTATACGTGATTTTGACAAGTTTGGATAGATAGCCACTAGCCCCAATTTTTTGTCTGCTCTTTTTTTATTACATTGTACAGAGCCTTTTTAACCGAAGGGTCGGCAACGAGAAATCCGAATTCATAATGCATCTTACACACGTTCGATTTATTTGGCAGTTGTCATAAATGCTGGCAATACTATCACAATTTCAAAGTCAGAAAAAAATCCATAGTTAAAAATGAACATTTACGATATAACTGACAGTTAAAACGTACAAGACGCATAAAAGACAGAGGGGAAATTGCAATAGGACCCATTTGCTCTTTTTAGTCACACTTTTAGACAACGGTTAGTTGTCAATAATTTCCACAAAAATGCTGCGTGAGCATTGCACACGTGCAGTTACTGCAATGAGAGCTTTCACAATTCCAGAGATCCGACACTTTACAGCAGTTGTTTCTGATTAATAGCCGAGCAGTATTTTGACCTTACTTCTCACTAGCACCACCATTTCGAAATTGCGGTAACCCTCATCGGTTCGCACGATGAAATGCACACGCGCACCTTCACCCGCATTTGAGCTTGGTCTCCAAAGCTGTAAGTAACAAAAAAACAATAACATCGATATTTACCGAGTCGCCGAACGCGAAGAACACGAGCGGGAACCAGATGATGGTGATGATGAGCGCGAGCACGCCGCCGCCCAGCAGGTACTTGGAGGTGCTCGACTTCTTCTCGCCGCGCGCCTGCGGGAACTCGTCCTCCACGTAGCGGGAGCACTGCGGGACGGGGCATCGTGAGCAACGCTGTATACCACTGTATGCCACGAGGTACAAACCGATCCTCGAGACTGTTTAGCCAGTCTAGCGGAAGAGTTGAGGTCAAATGCAAGATAATAAAAAATACAATAGTTTCCAAAGGTATTCGGGGGCATACCTCCGTAGTATTTACTCGTATTTACCCACACACTTACGTTTATTTCTATCTTTTTATCTGTACATTTATCTCTGGTTCGGTTATAGTTGCATAAACGGTTCCCCTCCTTCATTTTATCTCGTAGGTTCTCTTGCACCGCCTACTTTTTTCTTTGCCCAATATCTCCTGGTTGACTACTAGATAAGACTATTTTAGCTTTAAGTCCGCCATTGTACCATTTTGTGCATGAAGATTTAATAAATTAATACCTAAGGAGTGGCAAGCTCGTTGCGGTGCTGAAGTTCGACTAGTCCTAAAGTTCCATCCCCATGCTCAAACTTCGGCCGCATCGTCACAGATCACCATATAAGATGGCAGACAAATTCCTGGCTAATCTAATATGAAAAAGTACAGTAAGATGCAGAGTGAACGGTTAATGTATGCTGGTAGGTGGGTGGTCTGTGCACTAGGGCTGCTCATCAACACTATCCAGGGGCAATTTTCAAATCGCCTGACTTGCAGAGCGTGAGGCTATAGCAAAAGAGTCTAATAATTTAGGTTTGTTTAGCCCTTCGACTTAGTTACACAATTAAAATAAAAACTGTTACCAGTTATAAATACCTTTAATAGGAACACGCTGGCGAAAATATCCTCCATCTTGAGCCAGTCCATGAGTGTCATGGAGGTGTCCGTCCATATCCAGTCCATGAGCGTGCGCAGCTCGAACACGAACGGCACGGCGATGAACCTGCATCAATTTGCCAAATTAAGAGAATGGAACATGTATGAATAGACTATACAGGGTAACTATAAATTAATTCTTTAAGAGGGTATGCATCATCATATCAGCCAGAAGACGCCCACTGCTGGGCATAGGCCTTCCCCATAAATCTCCACAAAGGCCGGTCCTGTGCCTTCCGCATCCAGCTGGTACCTGCGATCTTTACTAGGTCGTCGGCCCACCTTGTGGGAGGCCTACCCACGCTGCGTCTGCGCACGCTGTGTGGGTGAGAGTATGCATGTGCTTGTGATAACAAACAACTGTTACTATAACACCAACTCAGAATACGCGAAAATGAAATCTTGAGAACGTAGTCGTTGGCTTTCAATCCATCGCTACTTCGGTCTCCAACAGGACCGCTTTCCTGATACCGGCTGGTTTAAGCACCTATTTACCACATGTCTCCAGTGCTTACGCTGCACGTGACCAAACCAGCGCAGGCGAGCCTTCTTGATTTCACCCGTCATGTCTCTTACGCCAAGGCTGTCATGGATGTGTTCAATAATTTTTGAAAAGCTGACGAACTAAATTATTTCAGTCATCATTTTTAATGACATATTGAGTAACAGTCATCGTCCCAGCCGTTTCTACACCGCACCATTCTTGCAAGAACCTACTGAGTTAACTGTCATAGGTATAAACATATTTTACTCGTCAGTCGTCCCACAAGTTTTGAGCTTGTAATCCAACTACTAAAAAACAACTTTTTCTATCCAATTGATAACGACAATTCGTATTATTGACTTGTAGTTCCACTGTCTCCACCGTATATCGGTGTCTTAGACACCACATCTCTTTTTTTTTTTATACGCAGTGACAAGCTAGTAGACAGCCCACCTGATGGTAAGTAAGCGGTAACTGTCATCTTGTGACATGATTCATACATTTAGGCCGCAGGCAACAAAATGTAGAACCATGAATGAATTTAGTATACTCACAGTCTGAACAGCACCATGTTCACAAAGTTGTAGGACTTGCAGAGGAAGTTCCCGATGATGCGGCGCGGGTACCCGCAGCGGATCTGGTACGCGGACAGCAGCAGGTAGATGCACTTCACCATGTACCACATGGGCGGCGCCAGCAGAGTGTTGAACGTCCTGTAGGGTGGATTCATGGATGAGGTCTACTGGGGCTACTCTCGACTAAAACATGTTAGAGAAAAGGTAAACGAATGACACATATAATTTGTCAAATTATTCCATAATCACACGTTTTACGTGAACTCTCGTACGTATCTGAAATTTGCTGTCACTTAACTACATCACACATTACAAAACAGTAACGGTACACAACTCAATGAATGATTTTTTAACTTTTCTGTCACTTTGATTGAATATATAAGTGGTTTATATCAGTTTACTGGCACCCATAACACAAGATTTGTTTACTTTGCGGCTAGATACCGCTGTGTGAATTGTTCAAGCATTTTTTTTTTTCCATTTTTTTTATTAGGTATTATTAGGCCGGGGCTTCAGATTGAAAACATGTTGTCTGGTTCGTATTAAAGAATTTACTATGATACTTTCCTAGTAATGCAATTAAATCGCCATTCCGTCCGAGGCCGCCAGGTGAGAAGGAAAGTGGGAAAAGCCCGATTATGTACCGCTATCCGCGGATGAGCCGAGCGTAGCCGATGTGGTCCGAAGATACGGAGCCGCGAACTTGCAACCACACTAGTCACACCACGCGACACGCGGGCCGACATCCCAGCGGGTCAAGGGCCTAATTCGACATCTCGAATTCGACATTTTATCTTGCTAAATATCTCTATTAAAAATGTAATTTTAAAACGATTTCGACAAAAAAGGATTAGCGAAAACCATTAAGTATAATTTTTTTGCTTGTAATTGAGATTTAGTGACTTTTTAATATACATTTGTGGCTAGAGAAAATGTCGAATTCTAATGCCGAAAGCGCGACGATCGCCCCCCAAGTCGGCTTCCAACTCAAAAACCCTTTCGACTCTTTCGTGGAAATAAGAAGAAATCCCCACAAACCTCTCAGTAATAAACGGCAGCACGAAGAACATCCACACATGCACGCCTATAATGAGCGCGTACTGGAACAGTATCTTGCCCAGCATGAACTTTCGCAGGTAGAGAGCCCGGTCGATGATGATGAGCGCGAACTGCAGGATCAGCATCGCCAGGAACGGGATCGGGACCTTGTTGTCTTCCAGGTAGGTTTGCACGCCGCCGTCGCCTTGGTGCGTCTGGGGGGTGGAAGGTAAAGATTTGTCGGAATCGTTTTGGATGTCAAAAGAGGTTTCGAAAGGGGCAATATTTTACTGCAACACAGTAGTAGTCATTACATATTGTTGTTGCATTCTATTACCGCACCACTCGTACCGGCAGGGAGTTCATCCTCACACCTTGGATCCAAATTGGTCGCAAACTGTGCGGCCCCAAAGGAACTTTCTCCCACGCACACTAAGGTTGTGGAATGAGCTACCTGGAGAGATTTCCTTGGAGAGTACAAAAAGAGAGTTCTTCAAGAAAGGGGTGAAAGGTTTTTACGGGGTCGGCAACGCGTGGGTGACGCCCATGACAAATTATTGTAGTAAAAATTTTTTAGTGTGCCCGTTTATGTTCCAGTAAAAGGGCATCAGAATAGCTTGCAGCAAATTTTCTTAATAAAAAAACTTTATTTTAATAATAGTGCCGACACATTACTGCAGACAAAAGAGTTGCAGCGTGGGTAGGCCTCTCACTAGATGGACTGACGATCTAATAAACATCGCAGGTCCCAGCTGGATGCGGAAGGCACAAGACCGGTCCTTGTAGAGATCTCTAGGGGAGGCCTATGCCCAGCAGTGGGCGTCTTCCGGCTGCTATTATGATGTAAAAGTTGCCTGGAATCTCACTTACTCCGAACGCAGCAAAGCCGAATATCACCACCAGGAAGTTGAAGAAATCGCACAGGAACATGTACGCGTATATGTCGGCGGTGACGCGCGAGCCCGCCTTGATTATGCGCATGAAGAACGTGCGAGTCGGCCGCAGGTACCGCTTAACGCTGCAATGTTGTTGGACCATTTTAAATGAAGTACGTATTAAGAGAAAAGGACATAACAATGAGGGGTTTCACGATTCCTGATGGCGTAGCGCCACGGGACGGGAGGTCTGATGTCAAAATAAAGCCATGTCATTGGCAGGAATTTATCCGTCATTTGACAGCAGTTGCTTACTTCCAGCAAAGTTGAGAAAATTATAGGTACGAAATTTTAACATTAAAAGATGAGTGTAGATAAAGTAGTGTATGCAACTGCATATAATTAGGTATTAAAGCACTCGTGTTAAACTATTAAGAGACACTCATGTTTTAATACCCCCTTTTATATGACAGTTGCATTAACTACTATTATAATGCATTAGATACAAAAATGCAGATTCGTTGTCACAGATCTTTGGGCAATACGAGACGTCACGACGCGATTGACCAGTATGAGTATGGGATGCATTATTGCATCGCAGTCGCATACACGTATCAAACTGGAGACGTTTGTGATTAGTCTCGAGTGCGAATTGCCATTTAGCTAAGTAATTACGAGTAAATAGGTTTTCTTCTATCATTTTGAACACAGCACATTTTGTGTGTTGCCCAATCATAATAATAATGGGAATGGACGGGCTTCATGTATCAACAAAGTTACAAGCTAAATTAGTTCTTCACGTCTAACAAAAGTTAAGGTGAGCGTACTTACGACAAAAATATCACTTTATAGTATTCTTCGTAGGTTGTTTCTAGATTCGTGGTCACTGCTATTATAGGCTCTTCATCGTCGTTGACTCTGTAAACAAAACGACTTTCAGATTGTTAACTTAATAGGCTATTTACAATAGAACTTACAATATCTTCTGTAACAACCACTATGATATGCATGTTTGTAAATTCTGAAAAAGTACAGGAATGACAACAATTTTACATAGCAAAGGGGGAATGGGGGGCTTATGCGGGAATGGTGTCGTGGATGAACATAGCCGACGGCTGTTTTCCATCAGGTGGATCTACTAACCGTGTGCCTCTCTAGGCCATAGCTTTGTAGCACAATAATACATACTTGTAGTGCTCATCCTCTGATTGCTTGGAGGGCCCCGGCTGGGCGTCGCCGAATGCTAACTCCTGCGATTCTCCTAGCCCGCTCTCCTCAACAGTGTCGGGCCTGCAAACACGCAGATTATGTTATAATACAGGCCAAGGTTCAATACTGGCCTTGATGTGTAGGATATTGAACAGCTGATTTTTACTGGCACGTGATTACAGAAGATTAAAGATCAAAAGCTTAAGTCAGTAAAGCAAGTGTATGCAGAAAAATTCTTTCATTCTTCCAGAAACGCAACATCATTTTATTAACAAGTTTACACTATGGGTAATTAGACTTTTTAAAACATTGATGCATTTCTGTATAAACTGTGATCCTACTTCTAGTATCCCATATCATTTAATTAACTATCTGCGAGCACCTGCTAATGGCCTCGCTGTTATAAATGTTTGTAACTATTACTTGTAACTTGCTGTTGGTGTTCTGAATAAAGTAAAATATAAATATAAATAGTAAATAAAAAATATAGCGTGCGCGTGTGATGTGTGAAAGAAAGTTCTGTTACAGTGTAATTATTTCGAGATGTCATTATTCTAAAAGAATCCTAGTCCATTAAACAAATATAACAATATAACAAATTATCGATAAGACTGCTAACTACGTCTAAAAAATCTGTCCAAACAGATAAACTCTACCTAGACCAGCAGATAACGATATTTCATACAAAGATACTTCATAAAGATACAGAGCAATCTACATCCATAAAAATACGACTTCGATACCTACTACAGTACCCTAACAGTTACAATAATAATCAACCGTAATAAACCTACAAGTTTACTAAACCCTTTAACACTGCCAATCTACAAAGACGCAATCTACGAGCATCATCCGCTCCCATACATGGCTCTATTCTGCGCGGGCGGCGAAGCGGCCTGCTCGAGCGACAGCCCGCGCCGCCGCTCCGGATACCCACTACAGTACCATAACGGCTACAATAATAGTCAACCGTAATAAACCTACACGTGTACTACACGTTTCAAAATAGTACAAACATACTTCAGATAAAGATACAGAGCAATCTACATCCATAAAAATCCGACTTCAATATCCAATACTGTACTCTAATGGTTACCGTAATAAACCTACACGTAAGTATACCAAACGTTTCAACACTGCCAATCTAAACGCAATCTACGAGCATCACCCGCCCCCATACAGGGGTGTACGTGGCGCGGGCGGCGACACAGTCTGGTCGAGCGAGATCAATAATAATTAACCGTAAAAAACCATTGCCTACACGTTTACTAAACGTTTCAAATATCTAAATCTAAAACGACTCAATCTAATGGTTACAATAATAATCAACTGCAATAAACCTACACGTTTACTAAGTATTTCAACACTGCTAATCTAACAAGACGCAATCTACGAGCATCACCGGCCCCCATACAGGGGTGTATGCTGCGCGGGCGGCGATGCGGTCTGCTCGAGCGAGAGCCCGCGCCGCCGCGCCGGATACCCACTACAGTACCCTAACGGCTACAATAATAGTTAACCGTAATAAACCTACACGTGTACTAAACGTTTCAATAGTACAAATATATTTCAGATAAAGATACAGAGCAATCTACATCCATAAAAATTCGACTTCAATATCCAATACTGTACTCTAATGGTTACCGTAATAAACCTGCCAATCTAAACGCAATCTACGAGCATTCCGGCTCCCATACACGGGTGTTTGCTGCAGAGCCGACGATGGTGCCTGTTCCAGCGAGAGCGGCCGCCGGCGCGCCGAGTGGCCTTGCCGCAGCGCCCTTCTCTCCTCCCGCAGCGTGACCAGCCGTTGCCTCACGGTCTCAGCCACGCGCGGGTCGGATCGCGACGCCGCCAACTCGTGCATGACCGCCTCGATGGTCTCGCGTACGTGGTACAGCCGATCCACCAGCGGGTGACGACTGTCTGATCCGCATACCCCATACTGTATTCACTTCGGTGGACGTTTGGGTGGATGGGTAGGTTTCTAGTGATTCCTATGAATAAGGGCGGTGGTGTCTCTAGCCTAGCTCATGTTTCTAGTTCCGCTGATTACTGTTCTTTGTTAAAACATACTCTAGTTAACGGGCGGCTACTGCTGTTTCAGACGCCAGATGGCGCTACCTATTGGCTTTATGGATATTGCTAAGCCACAATGTGGCGAAGTAATCGGGCTAATGCCCACTGCTGGTTAGCCTAGCCGGGTTCTAGCCTCAGCCCGGAGCAATGAATTTCGTAACCTCGATACCTAAAGCACATTGTAAGCAACAAAGTGGCGCTTATCAGGTGTGAAGTCTGTTGTTCAAGACCTAATTCCCTGTACTGGACGGAACCAAATTATAGAAATTAAGAGATGGATTCTACCGGCCGACCTCATGTAGTAACTTATCATATGCAAACTACCAATGGCAAACATATAAAGCGATATCTACTCATATAGGTGAGCGTAAGTGCATGACAACCTTAAGAATTATATTCCTTTGCACTAAAATGCAGTTGTTAAACGGGTTTAATAGCATTCATTAATTAAATTATATAAAAATTACCCTGGAGGTAACGGACGAGTCCTTTGGGCAGAAGGGACAGCTAATCCGCCCTTCTTTTAGCAAACTGATTTTGGCTAAAGATGCACCAAATACCTGTGAATGTTGCTGTAGCGGCAATGGAAAATTTTCTTTAAGTGATAATGCACTTATTTATTTATATATTGAAACTTTATGCACACGTATACTCTCGTTCTGTACATAAGAATGTTTCCCTAATCATCAAAATCCTATCGGCAACAAAAAACGACCACCAATCCCAAATAAACCAGTCAGTAAACACTCACGGGCCATCCACGTCGTGCAGTTTCACGTACTTGTGACCGACCTCCTCCCCGTTGCCTTCGACCAGCATCTTGCGGTCCTCCGGAGTGACGGGGTACTCCTTGTCGTCACGCAACTCCACTTCGGGGACAGACTCCTTCCAGAGGCCGAGGGATTTCAGCATGAATCTGGGGTGGGGGGAGAATGTTAGTTGATTTAGGTTTTTGTACGCGTTTTGCGACTGAGGTCGCGGAGCAAGGTGGAAATTCGAGCGTAATGCATCATACATAGTAAAAAACAAAGTCGCTTCCCACCGTCTGTCCCTATGTAGGTATCTATGTACGCTCAGATCTTTGAATGATTCAAGAGTAAGGTTTATAAGCATGAAAAAAAGGGTAGGTAGAGGTAAAGTAGGTGTAAGTAGGGGTAGGTTCGCCACGCGAACGAAGTCCACTAGTGAAAATAACTTAAGAAAATTTCTCGTTTAAACGTTCGAAAGAATGACCTGTCCCCTTGATTCTCAACTCCTTGTTACCTGTGGAAGAAGATGATAAGCAGCAACATGAGGTCGTAGAGCGCGTAATGGTACTTCCTCTCGATGCCGATGATCCTCGGCGCTGTGAACGGCATGTTCGCCGGAATAGCCTTCTGGTTCCACGGCAGGATCTCGAATTGGAACATGCTCTTTATCAGCACTATCACCTGCGGAATAGGAAACATATTTGATCTGCCAATCTCTTTCATGCCCGATTCTTGTGGGTATCCTATCATTTGACAAAAAATTTTATGTATTACACATAACAAAAAAAGATTGAAAAAAAAATATTTTGAGCCTTCTTAATTACCCAAAATACACATTCCATAAATAATTCCCTTTTTTATATCATAACATCAAAATTCACAAATGATTCATAATTTGGCAACACAAATTCTTTTGAAAACTTCTTGAGCTAAGTACTTTCTTAAATTTCTTACCTCCGTATAAGCAATCATGGTGACCCAGAAGGTCTTGGAGGGCCGCGGCACGGTGAGCGTGCCCCAGAGGAACACCATCAGCGGCAACGGGATTGAGAGAATTGTAGCGGATTGTATCTAAAAAGACAAAACATACGATTAAACTAAACCTAGTAGCATGACGTGTTTTGTCGCGCGTGTGAGAGCGACGTAACTGCCTCTTTCTATTTGCGCTGAAGAGAGCGAGACACAAACTTATGTCTACGTCCGTCATACAACGCAGGCTGGCATGTTTGATTACGATTAAGAATCTGATATCTAAAAAGATAGATATTTAAAAGACATACAGTATTTCCCGTATTAATGGCCATTCAGACGCCAAGATATTGACTTTAAGCGCCTGTATAGTTTCACAAACTTTTCTGACTCAATGGTCAGAAGTGGAACTAAGTGTCTCCATTTGGAAATATAATTTTGTTGCCAGATGCCGTTACCGGTAGGCTAATTATGTAATTCTGTTGCCAACAATTCTCTGATTTCAATGATTGAAATTATTACTTTTGTGATTACGTATCATCGATTTCATAGGTTCAGTTACTCAAGTTATATTTCAATAAACTTAAACTATTAAATCGATCATACCTAATCGCAAAAGTAACAATTTCAATCATTGAAATCAGAGAATTGTTAGCAACATGGTCACATAATTAGCCTACCAGTAACGGCATCCGACAATAAATTACATTTCAAAATGGAGACAGTTACACTGACCACCGAGTCAGATAAGTTAGTGGCATTATAACCAGCAGGCTTACCGTACCTGGTTAACGAACACCATGAGATAGCAGACGATGTCCGTATGGGCGAGCACGGCGTACCAGAGGGCGACACACAGCTTCAGGAAGGGGTTGTTGCCGCGCCGCAGCAGCGAGTCGTCCTGGTCTTCTAGCATCGAGACATCCTTACTGCAATGCCCGGTTGGTAAGGGTTAGAACGGGTTAAGATATAGTTCGTTCTTAATAGACAATGACATTAGCTCAAAGAGTTTCGCCTTATCGCGTGGCAAAAAAAGGAAATAAGTTTTTCCAGTAACAAACCAAAATATGCGACAGGACACGCTTATTTTAATGCTTTGTACTAGTGTCATTTTAGTCTATGGTGTAAGAAGACGAACTTTAGTGAAGTTTGTATTGAAGAAGGCGGTAAGATAGATTTTGGCTGTGTTACATTTGTTTTATATCGTGCCATTGCAATTACAATCATTTTTCGAGTCATTTGTTTGTGTCTTAGTGTAATTGAAGAGAATAGTCAGTTTATAAATAAGATCAGTGACACAAACATGCCAGTAATTGTAACATTTGGTTTGTAAAAGTTGTGCCTCTTGTAGTAAACGTGAATGTGGAATAAATAACTGAAAGATAAGGCGCTTGCTGAATAATGTATTTTAATTTATATTTTCATTACAAAAATAGTATCAGGTGTTCGTCGTTACTGTTTAATTTCTTCGTATTTACAATATATATTATAATTCATAACAACATTAACTAAAAACATAAATGAATATCAAAGTAATTACGATTATCTTACCTGCTAGCATCCACCTTCGAACATAGAATCGAACAAAAAAGCCGCAACGGTGTGCCAAACAAGAGAGTAAAATTTTGAAAAGAGAAACTAGGAGATAAAATAGAAATAGAGATAACGATGCATAGCGAAGCCCATCGCAAGCGACGACAAATATACCCTGACGGAATTTATATACCATGGTCCCCCGCGGTTTTCACCCCCGTATACTGGACAGTATAATAGTCTGTAACATTCGATTATCCCGCGGGATCCTATTACTGTTCCGGGACATAAAGTATCCCTTGACTCTAGAGAACGATGTAGCGTCGTGGTAGTAAACCATTTTCGAAATGGTTTGCCATATCATAAATTCCCCATAACTCATCAGTGAAAAGCGCAGGATACTACTTAGTATCAGAATACATTGTAAGATCCTCAGCACGGCCAGCACAAGTGACCCGCGACACATCTCACGCCGCGAGAGTGCGTTTGTTTCCTTCTCTCAATACTACAATGAAAGTGATTTATGTCGCGCCTTTTTTCATTTATCGCGCGCGAGAGCACACGTGTGCTAAACATACAGGTCGGGAACCTACTGCTTTGCGAAATACGAAACAAAATTCCGTCAGGGCGTGGTGAGCCACTACACCTTTCCGTGGTCTGCAAGCTAAACGCGCTCTCGTGTTCCGAGGTGTCGTCGTCGGAGGGCGCGAGGTCGGCTCCGCGGCGGGCGGGCGCGGGGGGCGGGGGGGAGGCGTCCAGCCCTCGCTCCATACTCGGCGCCAGTATGCGGATCTCCGGCACGCTTATATCGCTTAACTTACGGCTGCAAATCGCATAACGCCACCCCACATATATTCGTCGTTCGGGTCGACCACACTATGGATACGGCAGTCCAAAGTGTGGTTTTAGGTTTTAATACTGTTTTTAAAGCAAAACCTTTCGTTCCTAGGAACGAACTCATGCGTTATGTGAGTTTTATTTATGGTATCAACAAGGGTGATGAGGTTAATCGACAAACTATTTGATATTACCACTATGTACGATCAATACGTGCAAACTTTTTGTTGTCATACACTACTTTAGTATCGAAATCTAAATTGTTACTAGTAATATAGGAAATGTGTAACTAGTAAAAAAATACAAACCCCATCTCCACAGGCACCATGAGGTGGTTGTCAGAATAATCCAAGTTTTTACTACTCGGCAGCATGCAAAAACAAGGTTCTACTGACTAAGGAAAACTAGTATTAAATCTATGTAAGTATCATAAAAACTAGCACTAATCATGTAAGTGACACAAAACATCAAGATTCCGTAAATCTATTGCACTCGACACGCAACAAGCATTTGCAGCACTGAAGCATTCACTCGCCCGGAACGCTGTGTGGTTTGGGCCGACCATTCGTATCATTGTCTTTGGTATTATTAAACAGATAAGCTATGAATTTACTTACAATTGGTATATAGCTCCAGGCAATGGTTCCCATCGCATTTGCGAACCTTCTCTTAGGCCAATGCCGAAGCCTGGTCTTTCCTGTGGAATTCATATTTAGAAATAAGAAGCAATCAACAGACATACAAAATGTATATAAGCAGCTATTAATGATCGTATACATAACATAGTGAATTCTTTCTGTAATATTAATAGGCCTTGTTTTTCGAAATAAATTCTAATCATGGACTTTCTAACTTGTCATTTCACTGACTCGAAATATAAATCAAAGTATAGTCGCTATTTCGAAATGAAACTGAAGAAATAAGACGAACCAACTACCCGACTGACCTTGATTAATTTCTTTTCAACTGAGAGTGTGTTGGATACGTAGCGGTAGTCCCGCGAGTACTTCATTACGTGTCGTGTCAGCGACACCAGGATGCTCTCCACGAACATCCAGACAGTCTCCAGGATGCCCTTCAGCTTGTCGAACCAGGTCTGTTTCTCTGTTGAGTTGAAATACGTATTTTTGAACCATTAGGTATATTGTGTAGGGCTATGGTTATCCCTTCACTATAAACAGTCGAGGGAGACTTCTGTAATGCGCTTATTACACCTTTCAAAATTCAGTAGCAAAAAGCGTGAGAGCAAGTCTAAGTGGTATGTTTTGCTCATAATATAAGGTTCATTTATATACACTCATAGCGTAATGTTCCAATTACATATTCGAAAACAGTTGTTTAAGGATACACTTTTTTCACGCCAGTCTATAAAATTAAAAAAAAATACTTTTCGATACAGCATTTCCCATACTATTTTCATTACAGCTGTATCGAAAAATAACTTTTAAAAATTTTATAGACTGGCGTGAAAAAGTGTATCCTTAAACAACTGTTTTCGAATATGTAATTGGAACATTACGCTATTAGTGTAGATAAACTACTATTTTGTATCACGCCTTTTGAAAAGCGAAACATAAGTGCTACAAACATTAACCTTATTCATTTGCATTTCTACGCTTTTTTCTTCTGAATTTAGACGACCGAATTTAGTCAAATGTAATAAACGCAGAAGTCTTAAACAAACGAAGCAATAGCATAATGTTATTGGTTGGTTACCCATTTCCATCAGATATGTTGTTTAGTCGTTTCTCAGGATAATAGTGCCTCCACCACCTAACAACTCCAACAGTACCCAACGTTTTTTTTCGCCTAAAAAAATAACTCGAAGGAGTTATTTATTTTCCTTCAAGCACCGACTTTTTCTTCAATTTCCAACGGCAGCATACATACTTCTATGAGAATATAAGGTAGGTAGGCAAACAGGCAAGCGTGCCACCTGATAGAAAGGAGTAATCGCTGACTATGGACATTAGCAACACCAGGGGTATCATCGTTGCCCACCTTTGAAGCCCCAGGACACGTTGCTCTGGTACCAACTAGTCAATACGGCAAGAACCCAATACTATTTACAATAATATTCTTTGGCTGCGGTATTCTGACAGGTGGAGGTACTTCCCCAGTCTTCTTTCTTCAATCAGGGCTTCAATTTGACCGGGATATCCCGATAGCCTTATTCAGGAGCGTCGGTGGCCGAGTGGTTAAGATATCCGACTCGTAAGCGTGAGGTACCGGGTTCGATTCCACTGCAGCCATGTATAAAGCTCTTTCGTTGAGAAAAACATCGTAATGAAACCTGCACATTCAGGCGACAGAATGTGTCCAATCACAAAGACAGGGTCACGTCTGTCAGATGGCAGTCGCTCCACTCGCTCCACACAATTACCAGATCTGCCAAATCCTGGATCGTGGTCAAGGCAGACTTCAAGCACTCGTGCGCGAGAGCTTAACCAGGTCATTTACGCCAGGATGATTATTTTATCCCGATATGTCCTATTCTTAGATAGGAATGTGTACAGGGATGACTAATATGGCCCCATTTCTCTTCAATAAAGTGTACACGGATCACTAACCAGGCGGGGGCACGTAATCTTCTATCTCAGAAGTATGGTCGTGGTCGTGGTCGCGGTCGCCCTTATCGGAAGGCGGGCCCTCGTGCTCGCGCGACGGGCCCGGCTCCACTTCGCGAGTCACGCCTGTGTCCTGCAATCGTTGGAAAAAGGATTAGTATGGTTGGCTCCAAATATCTGACTAGCAATTTCCATGGTTGATATGTCTTTTTTATGCTACTCAGTGACAAACTAGCTGACAGCCCACCTGATGGTAAGTGGTAACTGTTGCCAATAACATCTACAAATTATACATTTAGGTTGCAAGCAACAAAAATGCAGAACCGCAGGTGCGTTGTCACTGTAAGGACTAAGATGAAAGGCCTCATGCCTCGTCTGGATCATCGATCAACTTCGACTGTGACTTTGTAGTGTATGGACATAATTAATGTGAAAGGGATTATCATGAATTGTGTATGGCCAATACACCAACCATTTAACTATAACACAGCAAACGACGTATCCGGACTACAGTCAGAATGACATCGTTTTTCATTATTGATGGATTGGTGCAAATGTATCATTCCTCATTTTGACAAATTAGATTTATTCGAGTTATTTCATGAAACTTACCTTGGGCTGTTAAAAAAAATACACAGAGACAAAATATTATCGTAATCAATAAAAATACATATAGATACCAGATAAACATAAATAAACATTTAATTAATTAAATACATATTAGTACACACAAAACATAGACACATGCAATAAAGCTTCCAAAATGCGACAATCCACCCATAGATCGAAGCTAAAATATGCACCAAATTTCGATCTTTTCACTATCTAAGTATACTGAATAAAAAAAAATAGGAATTATTATACTCTACATAACATCATACCTCTGATTATGTGACGGTTTATCTTACCTTTTTAGCAGTCTAGCAATGCCGAATGTCCTATACCCTAAGCCTACCCTATTTTATAACTTTTTATAAATAAAATCTATCATACAATATATTAATTAAATGAAATAACGACATTTTACATAAATATTTGCAATATTTGTACATTTGTGCTTTAATAAATAAAAATAATAATTTAATTTATGTATACAATACTTTATCAAATCGTGAACAAATCAGTGGAACATACTAATATAAATATTTTGCGACCTGAATGTTTGTGTGCACGCTGCGACATATCAAATCAAGGCAAAAAATCAGTGTCCTTGGATAAGTAAATGTTGTCCTCTTTGTCGAAAAACTGCCACCTTCCAAACAACCTCCTTTATACCCACTATAGTTCATTCACGATAAGAAAATAGTAAGTCATCATTTTCATTTGGCCCAGCCTCGACCAATCGGGTCGCAACAAGTTAGAAAGCTAAGTTATCAGTGACCAGTTGACGGCAGAAAATAATAAATATGGATACCTCGTTGGTTGGAATAAACATCATATACTAAACTGGCTGTTAAGCAAAGGTATATCCTTAACTTTATTTTTAATTTGAGATCATTTTTGTTGATTTTTATCCAGTAATAAACATAATCTTTTTTTTTATATATAAATTGTTTAAATTTTTACTTCACTGTAAAAACACCTTTACTCACAATTTTCATAACGCGAATGGACTATAGTTCAGTTGCACAGAACTGGGTTTTTTCCCCACCACATTGGTAAAATAACTTGACCGCAGCGTGGCGAAAACGGCATCGCTTAATGTCTTTCCGTCTATCCGGTGACCTTCACATGTGACCTTGTCGCTGCGTACACACCCTACCTTGAATACATCCAGATACCGAGCTCGTCGTCCCTATTTACCTCTTGTGGGTACGTGTTCGGGCCTGCGGTGCTGGCTCGCGAGTGCGGCCTCGGGGCGGGGAACACCGGCGCCGAGGCCCGCCGCAGCCGCCGCATCGACACCGCACTCTTCAGGTCCGTCTTGATCACCGTCGACACCAGCTGCGCACGCGACCGTCAGCCCAGACCCACACACCCGCGTCATGCCCACACCCGCGTGCCGCTTCTAATTTGTACTTTACCAGCACAGCTTTAAAGCTTCTTCTTGTATAATAGGTCGTTTCTCATGACTGAGCAGGGTGAGATTGAAAGTTTTTAGAAATGCGGGCCTAGCTTCGTAGCGTTTGGCGACTAGATCCGCTGGCTTGCCCGTAACTTTCTTTGCATTTGAACGTGGTCTTAGTATTCTACTGATTACATACTTATTTTAATGGCGCGTAAAATTGTGATAATAGAGCCTTGTGAGGCTGATAGGTTTGGACTTATGATCATTTTGTTATCAGGCTTTTTAGATTTCCCTGGAATATATTGCCGCGAACAGGAAACTAAAATATTTAGAAACTGCCCAGAATCTCTAGATTGGGTGCTTCCATTTACCAACAAGGAAAAAGAAAAGGAAAATGTCCAAGAAATTTTTATTTTGATGCATATTGACCTGCACTACTGTGGGATAAAGCATAGAAGGGCAACAAAAATATTAGAAACGTTCAATAACGAGATGTTTTCTTAAAACTCTCAGTTTGACCAACCTAAGTTTTGAACAAATGTTTAACGAATGAAATGGAAAGTACACAATAGAAGCGGCACATAAATAGTTTGAGTTAGGCTTGGCCGTGGCTGCACATATTTGGTTAGTAACTCGTAAGCGCTCCATAGCAAAATCGTATATTCTTAGATAACAATTATTGATTTTGACGATAAAAACACGCTTTTAAAAACGTTTATAGTCAAAACAAACATTTCGGTTATCAACAAGAAATACTTAAATCCGCCACCATTGACCCAAGAAACATATGTTTATATACAAAGAGGTTAGAATACGTAACAAGTAGAAACTGCCACGAGATAAATATCCTTCTACACAGGAATCATGCCCATGTATCCGAAAGGTCGTCCATCATGCGAACCACTATAGAGCAAGACAGGATAGAAGGATATGCTGTTCATAATGCACTACTCCAAAATCCAATTACAAGATCCAAAAATCATAGGTAAACGGTACACCACACATTGAATCTATCCAGTACTACAGGACCGTCTGTTTGCAACCAAATTCAACCATTCAAAGTCCTAAAAGCAATTGTCAGACGACTTACCTTCACGATGCCCATTTCCTTGGACAAATCCTCATCGGATTCCTCCTCCCCTGGGGCCTTCTCGGCGATTTCCGTGTCATCGAAGTCGTCAAACATGTAATAGTCACCCGACCGCACCGCTGCAGAAAGACAAACGCACGATTAGTGAACACGATTGCAAGCTAAGGTGTCGATTTTGATGCGTGCGATCTTCGGTTATAGGTACCCATACATCTATGTTCAATTAGTTATGCAAAAAGTAGTTAAGGCTGATTTACATTAAGGTTAATTTACTACTGGATATTTATTTGCAAAAATATGAAAAGAAAATAGCTATAATATGTCAAACATCGGGCGTAAAATGGCTGGCAGGGAGTGGATACGCAACACCACGGAGGCCTATCACCAACAGTGGACTGTGATTAGCTGGTGATGATGATGATGTCATCAAAACAAAAAATTTAAACCCTTTAAAAACAATGAGATTTTTGAGCTGGAGAATTGAATGGAGAACTTTATGAGCTTTTAAATATTATTGGCTGTGTTTTCGCACAAAACGGAGATTACTGAGCATTTTAAAGGGGGCTGTGACCCTCGCTGCCTAAGTAGGATTTCAAAACGTTAATATATCGTTTATTTTTAAATTTATTCCAAAATCAGTTTTTAAGTTTAAAAATCTTTGGTATAAAAATCTTTAAATTTAAAAAGCCAGGTCTAATGTATAAGAAAGATGTAAGTACAACCATAAGATCTAACATCAGAATCGACATTGTCTGACAAGCGTCGTGGATATCGCGAAACAAATTATTTGACTTTATTTTTTCTTTTATAAAAGTTTAAATTCTGAGAAGAACGGTAACTTTGTATAGCGACATCCGTTTTTGTGACCCAAGAGTGCAACTACCACAGACTTGTGTATTATTCTTTTAACATTGCCCACATATAAAAACCATTTCAGAAGATGCATCTATGTAAATTATTACGGTGAGTTAAAATATCCATAAATAACAGAAACAAAATATTATGTGATTGAACATGCTTAAAAACCGTGTAAAAACTATGAGCATTTGTTGCACACAAATTAGAAACATTCCCATCTTATTACACAATAAGTGATAAAAAATATGTGAATCACTGTGTTGCAAGGGAAATCATAACGAATATAAAAAAATTAAAGTAGTCGCTTATAAGTTTTTAAAGTAATTAAAAGAAAAAACTATACATAAACTTCTTAAAATTTAAATAAATCCAAGCACAAACACCATGCAGAATGCACATGCAACATAAAATTAGCAACCCAGCATGCTGAGAGGCACATTCTGTCTTATACTTTGTATATACAAAATGTTGTGTATTTTTTTTTACAAAATATACAATACATCACACAACCTCAAGAAAAGAAGTTAAGACAGAGTTCCCTCCAAATACACCGCAAAATGCCAAGATACCAGCTGTTAGGCATGATAGGTTAGTAACGCAAAGACAACTTTACTGCAAGATAGGCTTGAGATAGGCCGAGGCAACGTTACCCTTCTGGTGGCTGGTGGGCTCCCTATAGATCGTTCTGTGGTGCGCTACAAGAGAAAGTGAAAGCTCATCAACGCCACAAGTCACACACCAGAGTATTTGGGGGATTCCAGCGGCTTGGACGTCACAGCGATGCGGAACAAAATCGACAATCGTATTCGAGCGGTTAACACTGTTAAATCCACAGTAGGCAGTAGTTCATAAGCGTAGAGAGAACATGATAGAAGATCGGTCTAAATGGCGATCCTGAGTAAATGGAAGAACATTCAATTTGAGAATTTTCTTCCAGTTACCAATTATGTTTTGCGTACACCGTTGCCTGTAATAATGATAGTCGAGGTAGTTAATTTGGAAAAATGTTGATGTTTATGCCACAGAGATACAGGACTAGACAGACACCTCCATCACCGGCCCATGAGATATCACAGGCTTGTACCTTCATGTCGTTTCGAGTACGCACGACGTCGGTTACGCGCCGGTTGACGTTCAGATCCATCTCCTATATGGATAAAAGTTTACATTTAAATTATAAATCAAACAATACAATGAAAGACGATGCTTTACATTATTTATAAAGTGAAACATTTAGTGTATTTTCATCGGTCTTGCATTTCCTGTAAAGGAAGAATCAGTTAAACACGACAAGCGGCTCGACAGCGTCATCGGCTGCGAGCGAACCTCTAAACGAATCCATAACAAGAACGACATTCCAGTGCTGTACAATCTGCAGTGAGTCCGCGTTGCGGGGGGGTAGTTACAGGTGTGATGCGAGTGCGGCTCGGCGCGGCTCGAGCAGGAGATGACAGAAGCTCGCTGCAGCACGCTGGGGCTCGCCACCGTGTGGCGGCGGCGGATGGGTGGCGGCGAGAACACCGGGTACGACTCTTCTGGACTGAGGGCGCGGAGGGCCTCGGCGGCGCCCACGACGAGCTCCGACGACGGCGGGGACCCGAAGGAGATCCGCCGCGGCTCGAGGTACGCGTCCAGGGAGAGGGAGGCCGTCATGAGTGCGGAGGAGGGCGAGGGCGGGCCGCCGGGGGCGATCGACGGCCGGTGCGGGGGGGTCCGCGGCGGGGAGGGGTGCGGGGAGGGCGCGGGGGAGGGGGCGGCCGAGGCCACGCTCAGCGGGGTGTGGAACCCTCGCGGCGAGGTGGGACTGGCCGGGCTGGTGGGGCTCCCCGGCGGGGGGCTGTCCGGCGCGGGGCTGTCGGGCGGCGGCGTGTGGAAGCCGCGCGAGGCCTCCGAGTCCTCGCGAACCAGCGGCAGGTGGTCCGACGCGTGCTGGGTGTCTTCCTCCTCTTTTGGCGGTAGCGTTTAGGTAGGCACAAATGTGTTTATAATATCTGCCATATACATTCATAAGGTGTCCGTAACCTTGTTGCTAGCCTAATTTATTACTTAACTTTTGTAAATGGGCAATATTGCCTGTAAAGGTATGGCCCATGTATATGACTCGCAAACGAGCAACACTATCCAGCAACAATGACCATCGAAATGGCAGGCTATATAGCTGAGCCATACTAAAATATTGCATAGTCTGGCTGGTATTTCGACCATATTGCCCGGCCACTGTATTACAGCCTCACATTTCAGTAAAAGTATTGCCTGTTGAAACTCCTTAAGAGTAAGACTAATCTTGTCTTTCTTGATATGATTTTTTTTTCGAAACTCAGTATAAAATATGTTTCATGTATCGTTTACTTTTTTATTAGGTACGTCGTACGTTATTGATATAATTGAGCAGTTAAACAAGAATAACTTACCACAGTCATGGTGACGCGGCTCCTTAGAACTCAACGCCCCCTGCATCTTTTTCTGGTTTGCCTTGATACGTTCCATCTTCGCTTTTATTTTCTCTAATATTTTACCCTCTTGATTCTCCTGTACTTGCATTTGCTTCTGGCGTAGCTCCTCGATCAGTTCCGCGCCTCTGGATGTGCACAAATGACATCAAAATGGTGAAACATTTTATCAAAGAAACCTAATTTTTCGCTGGCTTGATCAATTGTCTTGTCTATTTATACAATGCATGTCTTGCCGGTCAAACCAGATTTCATATGGAGGAGTTATGGGCTAAAACCGTAACAGTTTGGACACCCAATTCTTGGAAACAACGCGGCAGACCCAAAAAAAGGTGGAAAGATGAGCAGCGGGCCTTCATAAGTGACTGGCAGACAATGGCCCTTGATCGCGAAGAGTGGATGAATCGGGGGGATGCCTTTGCCCAGCAGTGGAATGATTCAGGCTAATATAATAATGATAGTCGTAAGATAAACTAGCCAGGTCTATAGCATGACCTGATTAGTTTTGACCGCTAATATATTTAACATAGCAAATACCTGGACGCGAGAACTGTGATGGCCTTGCTCTCGTCGATGACGCGGTAGAAGTAGTAGCTGTGGAAGAGCCGCCGCTGAAGTAGCAGGAAGGCGAAGCAAACGCCGTCCCAGGCCAGCCCGATGTCCTCTTGGGGCACCGAGCACGTTGAATTCTATATGAGCACACAAATGGAAATTTTAAGATTGTTCCATGTTCAGACAGCTTATGTTCGCAAGGTTTAAAGGATAAGGTAGCCAGCGAAATGACAGACATGAGGCATTTCATCTTGGTCCTCACAGTGACAACACACCTGCGGTTCTGCATTTTTGTTACATGCAACCTAAATGTATGAATTGTAGATGTTATGGGCGACAGTTACCACTTACCATCAGGTAGGCTGTCTGCTCATTTGTCACTGAGTAGTATAAAAAAAGATACTGTCGGGTGCAACGTATGTAAGTCACTTGACCTGTGTTTTCATTAATGCCCCCACCGACTCACCTACAAGCTGTAGTTCATACATACATACACAACACCACGCCCTTTTCCCGTAAATGTAGAAAGATATCACAAGGCATTGTTTCACTTGCTGTAGTTCATCATCTCAACGACAGCAATATATATCATAATATTATCAACTGCAGAACATAACTTACTCCTCTACGGCTAAAATGTCTTCCCATGCCCTCAATACCGTTGTGCTTGTCGCCTCTAACATCCAACAGCTCCCTACAACCTGTACCAGGTCGATTTTGCTTTGCCGGTACGTGGTCGCATCCGAGAACATTTCCGTTCATAAACTGTACGTTCTTATAAGCTACGTTATTAAACCGCTATATCTCTATTACTTATATTCCACTAAATCTATCGACGGCTGGCCTTGACAGATGGTTCAAAGACCATCGACGTCACCAACTCACCTGCAAGCTGTAATCCATCTTGAGGAACCTGGCAATGTTACCGCCGGCGAACTTATCCACGCACCCGATGCCCAACAGCTGGACCAGCCAGCAGGCGTGCTCCTGCATTATGTCCGTGAATATGCATCCAGGGATCTGGAGCAGCGTCTTCACAGCCACCACTGATACGTTGTATAGGAGTAGCCACGACCACCTGCGGCGAGATGGGTGCCCATTGGCGTTTTTACAATTTCAAGAAAGCCTGCGCTGCTGCTGCGAATAGTGTTAATTTTTAGGCCGTCTAGTTCATAGCATCACTGACGATGTCGACTAATGTCTTAGAGGCAGACCAGCGGGTCTAGCCCGATGCAAATCGCATCGTACCGATTCTATTGCGATTGCCGATCGGGGAAGTAAATCTAATAATAGGCCGAAATTTTCCTTTATTTGAAAGAAATTTGCTTAACAAATAGCAAAGTTAATAGACTGTAAGGCCGCTGTAGGTTATCCTAGATCAACGAGGACAAGATAAATTCCTCTTTGTAGTAATAGTAGATGTTTAGGAGACCCACAAAAGGTTAGTCTGCTCGTGCACAGCCTGGCATAAAATTAAATTCTATATTCTGTTCATAAACATCCCTATTGTAAATACTCACAATTAACAATCACTTACCATTGCAGTATGCTGTCTTTAGGCAGTAAATAGAAGTCGGTTCCTTGCCAGAGGAAGATGAACGAGCCGATGAGGTATCCCATAGAGAATAGGTTGACGCGATTGGTTCCCGTCATGAACATTATCGCGAGCGTGAGCCACAGCATACAGAGGAATATAACGCGTTTCAGGATGTCCAGCCATGACCTGAAATAATATACAACTTAAATCGTGTTCATAAAATATTTCTCGGCAATGAAACATAAATTACTAAAACGATTTCAATAACCGATTTCGAAAATTATTACACTTCAGGAAGCTACGAGTATAGTAATCGCGTGTGACATTTTCAACACAACAAGAAGAATTTCTTCTATCTCTTGTTAAGAATTTATCTGTAAAACAGGTATTTATAACCTAGTACAGACACCATAAAATTTTAAAATTTTATTAAAAAAAAATTTTATTTATAGTTCATAAGAGCCTGTGAAGAGAAAATAAACCTATAATTATTAAAAGGGGTTAAATATAATGACCACCATAAAATGCTTTGATACCCTTAGTTCTTTTACCAAAAATATATACATAACACCAGAAAAATAAAGTCTAAAATTACAATATTACTAGCTGTTTTAGTCACGACGCACTTCAAATTGTATTCGAACACCAAATGTAGTAAATGATCACCAAATCTTAGCGAGCAAATTAATGCGCTATTTCTGCCTAAATAAACCACTATGATTGCCATAAAATGTAGGCTTATTACCAAATAAAGTATTATGATGCCATATTAAGTTATTAAGTTATGATTGTTTAAATAATTAAGAAAAGGATTATTGTAATTGTAACAGTTTTATTTTTTATCTTAGATATTGCATTTGGTTGAATAAACGAAACGAAAAGGTTAGGAGTTTATTATGTTAATTTATTCAAAGAGAAATAACATATTTATTTGCCTAAAGTTTACGATTGATTATAATATATACACTTAAAACTAATTAGATATGGCACACAAATTAAAAAAAAAAAAATACATATAAAAAACAGTCTCTAAATCGCTGCCTTGCGGAAGTGTCCCCATAAGGCTGGCAGCGTTACCTCTCTGAATTGTCAGACTTATACGCTGACCGAGGTAAGCGCCAGCACGTGGGTCTCCGGTAGATTCAATTAGCCGGGTAGACATCTCATGGAACATCTTTTTGGCGCTAGGGCCCCAAGTTCCCAAGGTTTCCACCCCAAACGGCGCAAATAAATAACCCTGACCTAGGCATCTATATTTGCGCCGCTTGAGGTCCTCCGCTGAAGAAGCAGCCGCGCCAGCGTTGGCCGAGGTAGCTCTAATGTGGGATGGGCCAAGGTATCTACACAGGTCGCCTCCCACACCAGAGGCCGGCCTTGTGACCAAGCAACGAGCGTCATGCCGTCGGGCCTCTTGCCATCATCCCGAGCCAGCCCATTGGGTTCTAATACAGCTGGCACGTTGATGGTGGCAAGGGCACGGCGGATGACATCGTTGAGATTGGCGTGGCGCGACATACGACCGGCACTTCGCTGGCACGAGAGGCCATGGAGTTTATTTACTATGTTTGGCTAAATATTCTTTTCCCGATGGTAATTTACTTTAATCGGATAACGAGATATTATTTTTTTTGCATGTTATTTTAAATTAAAATGTGGTTAATAATTTGATGTTCATTAACTATTTTTGGGTTAACAATGATTTTTTTGGAGTCAGTTTGTTTAGATAGGATAGCAAGATGTAAAAAGTATGGTTATAATTTTACATTAAAATGCTGTTTTAATTTTGGTGATCATTTACTACTTTTGGGTTAACAATGATTTATTTGGAGTAATTTTGCTTAAATAGGATAGCAAAATGTTAAAACTTTGGTTATAATTTTACATTAAAATGCGAGTTTAATTTTGGTGATCATTTACTATTTTTGTCTGTTATATGTTACTATATCTGGTGGCAAGTTAAACATAAGCCTTATTAAAAATAAACCTATTATTTATTTTTTTGTTCTCATCCCGTTAGATGGGGCCGGCGCAACATGTCTCTCTATTCCATTTAACCTTACCATGATAGTTTAATGTTGATGACAGTTTCGAACTGCACGCCGTTTTTACCCACTGCGACTACCTATACCGTATTCAGTATAGGTACCGCTTGTACTACTGGCACAAGTTGCTCTCGCGTGCGATAAGCAAGAAAAGGCGCGACATAGATACTGCTATCTCTTTCATCTTAATATTGAGAGAAGGAAACAAAGGCTCTCTCGCGGCGCTAGCTGTGTCGCGGGCAAACTTGTGCTAGCCGTGCAGGATACAAAAAAAAAAACTAAAACGGAAACAAAATTGAGCGAAAATAAACATAGCGGGTACGAACACACCGAATTAATAAACACCTATAATAAATAAAATAATCACATAGTTTATAATTTAAGCCGCAACCAATCCAACATCTTAGTATCGGATGCCAAGACTAATTTCGGGTCGTTGCGTCAACATAGTAAGTATGTAGTTACCAATCCAAAACAGCCTGTAAACTTACCCAACAGTCCCCAAAAAGTCCGGCACAGGATTAACAAACTTCGGCGTCTCCCAGTCACTGCCAGCATTCTCCTCATTGCACCCGCCCGAGTAAGACCTAGTTCGGCCGGCCGCCCGCTCCACTCGGAACGCTCGCAGCTGCCGCGTCGCGAACACGAGAAGGAAGTAGTCGAAGACCAGCTTCAAGGCGTGGGGCGGCTCCTCGCTATAGTACGGCAGGAACAGCCAGGTGCGCAGGTGTTTCAGTTGCTGTGGGTATATGGAATGGTTATGGCGGGTGGTGTACGGCAGTGTTTCGGGAATGGGGGTTTTCGCGATTCCGAAATACAGTAGATAGTGCGACTGAGAAGTAAAACTAGGTAGTAACAGACGTTCCGATTTGGCTGAAGCCAACCGTCAGTTGCAGTTGATACTAATCCTTACGCAGTTCAAAATAAAGTCGCTTTAGGGTACGGGTGACGTGGTCGGACGTTCGACCATGGTCAGCTTGCCCGCGCATTGAAGTCAATCCAAAAGCGACTTCATTTTGTACATCATAAGGATTTGTATTGACTACAACAGACGGTAGGTCTGCTCCAGCCGAATAGGAGCGTTTGTTATTAGTTTTTGTCTGTTGACAAAATACTACCGAGCTATTGAGTAGAATTCTTGTGTCGGAGGCCAAGATCCACTTCGGGTCGCTGAGCCAGCGAAGTAAGTAAGTATTGGATAGAAAGAAGTGCTGTAAAATGACGTATCCATTCCAGTCAATAACGGGGCTTCAAACCTCGCGTTTCCCCTTATTGGCCGCAATAGATCCGTCATTTTACAACACTTCTTTTTTGTTCAATAGCACGGTAGTATTTCGACAACAGACCTTACTTCTTCTAGTTTCATCTGGTGAATTAAAAAAAACCGATTGAATAGCACCAACCACCAAAGCTGGAAAATGGGCAGAAGCGTTTTCCATTGTAATATTTATAACACTGCTATTTTCAACCCGCCTGCCAAGCGTGGCTGTTATGTCAATAACCCCCCCCTTTTGTGGGACTGCACTAAGTCCTGCAGCGGACTGTTATGGGCTGTGATGATGATTTTTATAGAAGAAAGAAACACAGGAAAATAATCTGCTTACCTGAATCAAATCAAATCAAACCAAATCATGTTTATTCAGTTTAGGTTTTTTACAAACGCTTATGAATGTCAATTTTATTGTACATAAATAAAACAAAATACTCAAGCGCCTCGGCACCACCACCACAGACCATAAAAAAATGAAAAGAAAGGGAACTCCGCGACGCTAGCACCGCTGGTTGTCTGTCTCAATTATGGCAGCCCTGTCTCAATCTGTCACTGTGAGTGACCGTCAGTAGATGATGACGCTCGCTTGCAAATAGGTTAGGTACATATTTTGTATGTGCCCAGAAAAAACCGCACAAAATAACTAACTATAATAACTAACCTAACCTGTCCTTTGGGAAGGAATCAACTCGCCTTGCAAAGTTATGATGGATAGGTTTATCAACACCATAAAATTACTGTTGTCATATTACCACATCGTCATGACAACAAACGCTAGATATTATTATGATAACGCTATTCTTAACGGATTGATTAAAGAGGACTCTTTAATCAATCTGACGGCGCGTTTAAAACAAGCTAACAAAATTGAGCGAATTACCATTCGCTTAGTGTAAACAAAGGTTAGATTGAGAGCATTCACTCGGATGATTATGATGAACCACTCACCTCAGAGCTGCCCGTCCACGGATAATAGATGCAGTACATGGGCAGGAATCCAACTGCAATCATATACTGCACTGGCACGATGAAGGTGACGAATGCCGTGAACCCGCCCCAGATCCTGCGAAGGGTCGCCCGGCGCATGGACGCCAGCAGCAGCAGCCACACCGCGTACACTACCGCGTACACGTCCATGCGGGACCCGATCACGCCCATCAGGCAGATTAGGGTTATCTGGGAAGGAATGGGATGTTTTTGACGGTTTTGTTTTAGAGGCAGGCAATGTAGTTGCGTCTGTGGGTGTAGTGGCGGTGGGTGACGGTGATCAATTTCCGTCAGGTGAACCGATAGTTTGTTTGTGTACGTTATGAAAAAAGGGCCTGGTAATAAACAACGTTGCGATCGTAGATGGACTAATGCGAGGAGTGTAAATTGACTTATATTGTCATTTTATCATTGATTAGGGAGGCAGACGTCCACCTGATCCAAAGTGGTCACCGTCGTTCAGGACATCTGCAATCTAATGGGAGCGGATGCGGTGTCAGCCTTTGAGTTAGGTACCTGCTTTTTAAGAAACCCATGTTGTAGTGCAAAGGAAAGACTTCAGGACTGACCCAACAACCATATATCTTAACAAAACAACATCACTTCTATTTCTATTTCACAACAAACTCCTAAAAAAGCAAGAAATAAAACCAGTTTAATACAAATGGTTCTAAACTTTGTTTCAATAAAATCGGTTCAGTATCAGGTATCAGACGGTTTCCGACATCTGCAGGCTATTAACCGGGAATTCAAAAAGGGAGGAGGTTATCAATTGGTCGTAATCTTTAATTTTTTTTATAAAATTAGTTACCACCAGTGACCTCTTTAAAACCACTGTCGTCTCACCTCAACGCCGAATTTGTAGAAACCGTAGTTGAACAGGAACATGATGCAGTGCGACAGATCCTTGTCGGCGTGCGCGCGCGTCACGTTCGGGAATATCTTCTGGTTGTCGGAAGGCAGCAGCCCGAGCTGTCTGAAAGTTCACCGAGTGATGATTTTCCCATGCCTTTCCAAAGTGATTACATTTTTTTTTTTTTTTTACATAAAACACTCGAGACAATTATTGGGTTCTAGTGATATTATTCGTGGACATCTTGCGTAAGTGGACCTTCTCAGCATAGTGTTGTGGCCGCTTGGCGCAATTTGCAATGGCGGAAGATTTGCGCAGGCATATCTGTATTTGTATAGTTAAGCGTCGGTGGCCGAGCGGTTACAGTATCCGACTCGTAAGCCAGAGGTCCCGGGTTCGAATCCCGCTCCGGCCATGACCAATGACTGTTTTCTGAGTTATGTACATTAGTTGAATACTAACCGATGCTCTTTCGGTGAGGGAAAACATCGTGATGAAACCTGCACACTCAGGCGACTGGATGTGTAACCATGGTCCAATCTGGTCAGGTTCCCCTGGTAGCAGGGTCATGGAGGTCAGATGGCAGTCGCTCCACAGTAATTACCTGACCTGCCAAATCCTGGATCATGGTCAAGGCGGACCCCGGGCCCTCGTTCTCGAGGGCATAACCGGGACATTAACGCCAAGATGATTATTTTTATCTGTATTTGTATAGTTGAGCAAGGTCTTTCGCTGGGGACCCTGAGATTGATGCAACAGTCTCGGGAGCCGATTGGCACCCCGTAAGCGTATTCATTTTTTTTTATGCAATGTCACTACTTCACAGTCACGTGCATTACTTAAAAAGTTTACCGGAATGTATAGGTACTAACCTTTTACGTTGTTGTCTATAACAGACAAGGGAATAGAACGTGATCACGGCCAACACCCCGATATAGCCCTTCACTAGTACAGCGAGCGGCCTGCGGGAGGTGGCTTTCACGAAACCCATCCACTGGGCATTGTTGTATGTGACAGTAGAGTTGAAATCCTGCAACAAAATAGAAAGGTAATCGAAGTTCAATATACAAAACTAATGCCTTCAAAACATTATATATTTACTTTTATCTTCTTATGTTCCCATAGCCACAGACGGTGGATTGAGCAACTCGGACGATGATTGACGTTGGCGTCTACATAATGCCAGAATCCGAATCCGAGACGTTCAGTCGCGATAGTGAAGTAAACAGAATTCTACGTGCTACATGCACTACGTGCAATTATGATTGACGGCTTTTAGGTACGGTCCCGGAAACTGAATCATGAAACCCGGAAACCTACGACGATTTGAAAAACCTTATTACGTTGGTGGCGACCTTCATTGTTTTAATGTATTCCCTTTTGACATTTAATTTAATTACTTTATATAAAGATATTTTATTGACATGTACTTTTCATTGACATATTTTACATTATGTAATCATTTTATTAATTGTGTATTTTCCTTTTCTGATTCTTTCTAAATATTTGACGATCTCTTTTCATAAAAATGTACCATAAATGTATCGTCTTGTGTAAGAGTAATCAATAAAATTTAAATCATGCAATACTTACCGATGTAGTGCAGTTGACGTCAAAGAGCGAATGCTTGATGTAGTCTATCTGGTAGACCATCTTCGCCATGATGTACATGCTGATCATCACCGATATGAGCAGCACGCAGAGCCTCTGTTGCCGCTGATGCAGCAAGAGTCCGGGACTGATGATGATCATTATGGGCACATGCATTGCGCAGACCTGCAACACAAAATTAATTAGGATATAGAATCATCAGCTGTAATTATCTGATCTGCCTAATCCTGTACATGGTCAAGGCGGACCCCGGGCCCTCGTGCTCGAGAGCACAACCGGGACATAAATGCCTAGATGATTATTATTTTATTAAAGAATCATCAACTGATGTTGTCGGAGAATGGCTTTGGAAGATCTGAATGATCGTGATATATATTTTTGTCTAATGTCATGTTATGATATTCACACATGACTGTCAATAATGTCTGTTGTGTCGTTTATAATTGTGTTTTTTCTTTATATTTTATTATGTACAATAAAGAGTTAAATAAAAATAAAAACTAGAAAAACTCACATCCGAAACACACAACAGCATCAGTGCCACCATAATAATCTTCAACAGATGCAGCTCCAACAGCATGAACAATTTCTCGAGAGCGTCGATCGCCAGCCCTTGCGCCAGCCGCGCCTGCTGCTGCGCCCAGCCGCGGAACGACTGCGAGCGCGGCTCCGTCACCGTGGCCGCCACCGAGCGCGAGCGCGAGCGGGAGCGGGAGCGCGATGCTTTTCTGCGGGTACGTACGCACATACAGAATCATGGAGAGAGGTCGCTAGAGTACGCGAACGCGAATTCGACGCCTGCATGGGGTCAATGAGGACGTACCTAGAGAGGTTGCTAAGTGCGCGGCCGCGATTGCGACGCCTGCATGGGGTACATACGTGTGTCGCAGCCGGATAGTTAAATTACTCGGTTAATAAAACAGCTAGCTATTTAAGCAATTATTCAATTGAAAATTTGACTTCTTCATGAAATTTTAAAGTAATTTTTAAAGAACGCTATTACCCCGTTTTAACGAAGCTCGTCCATCCATTCTCACAACGCTAACCTAACCACAATTACCTCGAACAATAATAATAGCGTTGTTATCAATTGTAACGCTAACCCAGCATATTATATTTAAATGAAGGATGGGTGTGGGAATAGGGGAGTTACTGGTATTTCTCATAGAATATATATTTTTCGTTAATTTCCTTCCATTTATCTACAATACATCACCAAACAAACTAAGTAATCCATTCTCTATTCTAATGACTACAGCTTACACCCCAGCACAATCCCATATCCCTTCCATATTTTATCTTCCATAGACACTTCTACCATACTTCTTGTCTTAATATTGCTCTAGTGACACATATCTCCTTTCGTGCTTTTTCTGCAACACCCAACGGTCCACAATATAAAATCTTACTTATGATAAAACGTACCTTCGCAAAGAGCGCCTCATGGCGCCCGCGACGGAAACATCAGTGACGGAGCGCTCGTCTGCTTCCGACTGGTTTCGTAGTCTTTCATCCTCCGACAGAACGCCTATCTACAATTCAATTCCATTCTTATTGTGGCTCTACAGAATGGGGGATTTTAAAACAGCTACTTTAAAAAATAAAAAGTGTAGTTCGGCGTGCCTCACTAAATGGCGCTGCTTAGACAGTATTCTTAAGTATTGAATTTGGTAACCGAAATTACTCGGAAAGTTGTTCCGTGACAAGATACTTATTTTTAGTACCTTTTCTTAGTAAGCGCAAATGTCTACATTTTCTAAATTTCACACATCTAACGGTCTCGTTTCGATATATTTTTGATAATCGTGTCTAAGCAACGCCATCTATTACAATTATTTGAACGATTTCTTTCTTTTAAATCGGCTTTAGGAAAATCTCCCATTTGGGCTTCAGCTATTCCATAATTCACCAGATGGCGCTACGTAACCGAAATTCTTAAGTCAATATTAAACGTTATTTTACATTTTACAAGTTTATTTTAACTGTATAATAAAATTCGATTATCCAAAAAGCAGGACAGTATTTTGACAACGGGCCTTACTTCTCAGTAGCGCCATCTGATGTATTTTGGAATCGCAAACATCCCTTTGATAGTGAGTTTAATATAAACCCTGGTAGGCACACCAACACTGTATGAAGATAAGTACATTTAGTTAAATGAAAATATAACAGAAACGAGTGCAAATGGGAATGTAAGTACACAGTTACTTACGTCGTCCCTCAACGTTGAAGCGCCTTGGCTCGGTCTACTCGAGTCGATGTCTTTAGGAGCTTGTGAGCTGAAAGAAGTCGAAAGCGTTTTTGAGAAATCAGTAAGAGTTTTCAAATACACGAATGTAAGAATTAAAAATAAATCCATAATTGGTAAACTACGAATGAGTTTTTCTTAATACTACGCAGTGACAAAACGAGCAGACTGCCCTCCTAGTGGTAAGTGGCCCATAACATCTACGATTCATGCATTTAGGTTGCAGGCAACTAAAATGCAGAACTGCTGGTGCGTTGTCACTGTGAGGCTTAAGATGAAATGCCTCATGCCCGTAATTGCGCTGGCTCCTTGTATCCTTCAAACCGGAACACAGCAATGCAAGCATTGTTGCTTGACGGCAGAAATAGATAAGGCGGTGGTACTCACTCAGGCGGACTCCTCAGACTGACACAGTCCTACCACCTGATATTGAGAAGAAGGGAAACAGTTTCTCTGACAGACACTCTCCCTCTTGTAGTAAAAAAGTGTTGGATTATTTTTGTAACCCATTATCGGAACAAGAAATCTTAGAAATGTTTTGTGTCAGTATTGGTGTAGTAATCATCAAACTAAAAAACAAGACTAACCCGGTTTTCTGCTCAGACAACACCATGAAGTCATGGTGGAAGTAATGGACCTGCATGATTGTGATTATGAGGAACAGCGTCGGAGTCAGCAATTTGACGAACAGGTCCGCCGGGTGGTAAGGCTCGAGGCCCAAATCGTGTTGCCTGTGAAAATAATTTTGTCTCAATACAAAAAAAAAATTGTATCTGTAAAAAATGGGTTAATAGAATTTTAGGAACAGACAAATTTTGTTTTCGAAAACCAAAATGGCTTATAGTTTCTCATTTAATATTGCTCTAACTAAGAGACCTAGTATCTTTCGAGCATCAGATGACAAGGCACAGACTTTTATATTTATGATTAAGACTAGCCAGGCATTTGACCGTCACCTGACCTGGTGGTAAATGACGATGCGGCCGAAGATGGAGCATGCCTGTCTAGGAACAGCCTATTCACTCTAGCCTTGAAGGCTTCTAAATTATAATGAATAGGCTGTTCCAAGACGGGCATGCTCCATCTTCGGCCGTATCGTCACTTACCAACAGATGAGATGGCGGTCAAATGCCTGCCTTGTCTTATATAAAAAAAAATGATCAGGGAACACACACGCAGGTTACGCGTTCCATTCCTTGGTCGTACGCCAATATAATAATACAATGATGCTCGAAAGATGCTGATGTGGAGGTCCCTAAGTGTCTATATATCTTATTTAGTACTTATGGCCTACAATAGCAGTGTTGAAGTGAAAAAAAAAGGTTTTATTTTATTTTTTAAATAACTTACAATCGTTCGTTGATAAGCAGATAAGTCTCGATAGTCTTGGAGAAGTTGTCGAACTGGTATATGTATATGAGTATCAAATTGATCATGGAGTATATGATCACTGTTATCCAGAACACATACATGAATCGTCGCCACCAGTACCAGCTTATCTGAAATATACATATTTTTATTATTTACATCAACTCTCATGTTTGCAATTACGTGAATACTGCAAGTTTCTCGTACGATAATCTATTGTTAATCATCAACTAAAGTTCGCCATCCTTATCTATGGTGAGACGGAAAGAGTTTAAATCGATGATTAACATTGACATTGACAAGCGTTTCAGAAACTGGTCGATAGTCTTGACGACTATTTCCAACACCGATGAGACACGAGATAAAGACTCATTGTGAATCAGATTAATCTTTTGTTACTCATCATATGTTAGCATATGAACAGATTTCGATGAAACTTGGTTCAGCTATAGCTTGAACCGTGAGATAGAACATAGACTCTTATCAAACTCTTAATGAACAAAGCTGAGAAAAGCTCATTCACATGCATATAACATTTAAAACTTCGCCTCTCACCTGGAACATGAGTATGAACGCCAAGAAAAGCAGCATATATATGATCCTGAAGATGGTCATCCGCTCCCCAGTGATGCCGATCACGAGCAGCATTATCACCACCACGTAGATCCAGTAGCGAGCGCAGGCCGCCCGCATCCAGGCGCCAAGGGCCACTAGCAGACGGGACTTCTCCTCTTCCTCGCGTTGGGCTTCCACCACTGGGGAAGTGGAAGCAAGGTCTTTGTTACAGGCTGACTTCAAATTCATGATACCAAGGGGTACCGTATGCATGTGCTTGTGATAATAAACAACTTTTACTATGGCAATCAACTGTTTCATATCATCATCACAGCCCATAACAGTTCACTGCAGGACTTAGGAACTCTCCCACGAAAGTGGAGGTTATCACCTTAATCTCCACGTTTGGCAGGAGAGTTTCATATATTTTAGCAGTTTTATATATTTATTTATTTTCAATGTTGTATGAAACAGTCGATTTTTTTTGCGATTTCAGTGTTGGAGCCATGGTAAAAGTTGTTTGTTATCACGAGCACGTGCAGACGGTACACCTTGGTATCATGAATTTAAAGTCACCCTGTTTAAGGTTACGCCACGAATACGGGGATAGAAAATGATAAGAAAAGGGGGCGTGGTCGGTATCGCAGTAATGTGCACAATCCCAATTCCATGGAAGAAATTTCCGCAGTGCGCAGTGTGAGGATAAATTCCCTTTCGATGACAAGCGGTGCGGTGCGGCCACATGTTGGCGACACTGCCTCCTGAAGTTGGCTTGGTGGCAAGTTAGTGGTATTTTTGCTAGTAAGGTGTTTAGTAAATATATTACAATTACAGTACACGCTTCTGGTTTGACTTCTATTAAATTATCAGAGAGTGACTTAAAGAAAAAGGTGTACCAAAAGGATCCAGTAGACGTTGTAGGGCTTACATAGAGTGACAAATTCTTAAGGTAAGTGACATTTGTGCCAGAGTTAATAGATTTGGGTAGAGCGCTCTATTCGGTGTAATGTATAAGTATATATTGGAATTTTCATTTAATTAGATGTACTTGAGAAGAAGGAAAAGATAATGAGTAAATTACAGTAAAATAGTGGTTGAATTATACTTGAAAAAGGTTATCGTGATTACCGTTCGCCAGACCTGTTACGCATAATTAAATAACAGAAAAAATACATTTGTTAAAATACGGCAAAATATTAGTACTATATAGAATCAATGACACCGAGCAGAATTCCAGTTATACTTCAAAACCTTACTCGACTGTACAACCCTTAATGGTCCCAATAAGTCTGCACACAGTTTAAGAGCTATATCTTAGATTTCGAAGTGCAATCTTGTAGCCTTTAACGCGACTAATTGCGATATGTTATGGGATATAAAATAACAATGGTGAATAAACAATGACCATTATGATGGGAACTATATAAGAGTTATATTTCTTGACCGCGCGACTGATTATATCGTTCAGAGGCGATGGACCGAGAAACCCGGCATTCTCTACTCTAGTGTCGTAGGTTATGTTCCACGTCCCGTTTATTACAGTGATAACACACTCGTGGTTCTGCTTTCACGTTACATTGAAATCTAAGTGAATGAATAATTACCGCTTACAGAGGAAGGCAAAGGAGGTCACCCGATAGCAAGTGATCACTGCCGGCCACGGACATCCGCAACACCAGAGGGTTTGCAAATGCGGAGGAGTTGATTGTCACTAAAAGTAGTACAGTCGAACAAACATAAGAGTACACATAGGCTACAACAAACCGCTTCATTTAGCGTACAGCGTGGTACAGCCATGTGTAGCCTATTATTTGTCCGACCGTAGATAAATAGATGATAGATATATCCGGGCCGTTTCTGCAGTCCGACGAACTCGCGCCTATTCTGCGTGGATGTGATGCACTCCCGAGATACCAGACCGTACATTTTTTTCTTTTTTTTAAACCAGACATTTGGCCGCCATCTCACCTGGTGGTAAGTGACGATGCGGCCGAAGATGGAGCTAAAAGTAGCAGCAAAATAACTGACCACTAGCCGCAGTAGACACTGTGAGCTGCAACGGCGCGGCGATGTCCCCCGCGGCAGCCGCGCGGCGGCGCTCCTTGATCTCCTGCACTCGCTGCCTCAATGTCACCCAGAACATGCACGTGAACAGCGACTTGATCATCAGCACCAAGCACGGCTCGCCAACCACGCGACCGAGCCCCACCTGGTTCAGGTTCACAGCCTGGGGAGGAGATATTATGTTGTAGACGACCTGACGCCTGGCGACCTGAGTGGTTCAGTTGGTCAACATGCCGTCTGCCACGCAGAGGTCCCGGGTTCGATTCCCGGCCGAGCAGAAATTTAAATGATGAATTTTAATTCTTGTTACGGGTCCAGGATATCAGCAACCTAAGGCTGACCATAAATGTTCATACCTATCGTCCAATTGACATGAAACTGCCGATTGGTTAGAAAGAACTGACCGTGCATTAGCATGACATGCCAATCCACGCCCGTGTATACGATCAGTTCTTATGCCGATTGCATGATAGTAATGGCCAGTATAAGGGGAGCGGATGAGAGGAAGCGGAAAATTATAGGATCTCATGCAAGAGTCACCCAGAACATACACGTGAACAGCGAGTCTCGGGTCCACTGCCTGAGAAGACCGTGTTTGTTGTAGGTATTTTTCTTATCAGACTAGCATCCAAAAAAAAGTATGGACAGGTGAGGTAGGTAACTGATGAAGGAACATGTCCTTCATGGTATACGTTGTAATACGAAGGTAATATGTATATGTATTGTGTTTCGGCGCCTATCCGCCAATAAATCGAGTCAGTCACTTAAACGGTTGTTTCATTAAACCTCGTCCTCTCGCTATTAAATAGATGTAGACGAGAGCATAAATGCCAGAATTTTATCTCACTAAAGCATACTCACAGTGGTATTAGAAGGCAGCTCGGCCTCTGTGAGGTCCATCCCATAGATATACTGCGCGACCAGCAGCAGCATCGCGTACAGCACCAACACCGGACTGGTCTTCAGCATCACCGAGCGCTGGTTCGGACACAGCCAGACCACGTTCGCCCACATCAGGAACACGAATGTGAGCCACGAGTGGAACATTATGCTCCACGCCATCATTATTATGGTGGTCGCTATGTATGATGATCTGGAATGGTGTTGATCAAAGACATGATATCATTATGAGACGTAGTCCAACCACTGCTTGACATAGGCTGGTCTTGAGCATCACATCGGGAGCACGAAAGTGAGCCACATTGGCACATTATACTCAACACCAACGTTGTGGTGGTCGTACGACGATGTAGAATGGCACTGACGGGTATCTTAGAAGGCAACTAATGTCATAGAGGCAGCCCAGCTTGTACCTCCGTAAACTAGATAATAGTGTTGTCTGTGAGTATTTTCAGAACTGCTATTTTCATTCAGCCTGACGAGCGTGGAGATTATTGCCAATATCTTCCTCTAAAGTGGAAGAGGCCAAAGCCCAACAGACGACTGTTTTGAGCTGTTGTTATGCGTTTTCATGTAAAACAACATTAAAATGTGTAAAAAACGTAATGTAATCAATTTCGAAAGGGTAAAAAGGATAGCCATGACAACTGTGTCGTACTTACCTGACAATTACCCGGAAAAATTCAACAACGGCTGCCATGATGTCGTCAAATAACGTGGGATCCGACATGACTGATTCTGTAATTTCATTAATGATGTTACAATTTCCAATATACAATTTAAAACGTTTTATTTTTTATCTTCGCTATAATAGATTTAAGTATACTTTATAATTCAGTTATTTAGTATCGAATACTAAATAAAAATTCAAACTAAGACAAAAACAAAATTTGAGACAAAGCGATGCTAATGTCGCCGTTCAAAACCTCAAAAATACCTATGTGAAGTTTTCATCTAAAACTAGGCTAAATTCTTTGAGTTAGTGTCATTTCCATAATTTAGTTAAAACACTAACTACAGTGTAAGTAAAAAAAAATTGAGCTCATACCATCCTCGCCGACGACCACCGATCCAGTGGAGTCCTGCCGTAACCCTCGCGTGGGTACGCCGCGGACGCTCGACCACCGCTTGCTGGGGCTCACGCTGCGGATCATCTGGTCACACCCATCAACCACCATCAGATAGTGTTGCCAAACTATAGTGGTGTCCACTATCGATAGCTTTGCCGATAAGTTGGACATAGCCAGCGGGTCTAGCCAAGATGTCAATCACTTCATACATACATAACGTCACGCCTTTTTCCCGCAGGGTAGGCAGAGACCACATCGTTCGACTTGCCACGGTCTTGACAGATCTCTTTCGCTTCTTGCACATTCATTAACCTTTTTATACATGAACGTCGGTTTAGGGTACTCTTGACTTTCGTGGCGATTCAATTGCGACTGTCGAACGTAGCCGAAGTGTTCCAATCGACAGTGGCAATCGAATCGCTACGAAGAGATCGGCATCTTGGCTAGACCCGCAGTATCGATAGGCCTATCGATAGTAACGACACTCCATAGGCTGCCCGCATACCCGGCAATAACATTGAGAATAATTGTCTATGGAATATTGAGAATACGGAATACCGAAACTCTGCTTATAGTCGACTATCACGCGGGATCCTGCTACTTTTCAAGGTCATAAAGTACCCCCATGACCTTTTAGTGAAATAATTTTAGCAATCGGCTCAGTTGTTTCGGAGTTTGTCGCGTTCAGTAACACAAACAGACAGGGGGCGTTTGTTTTATAATATGCAGTGATTATATAATTCCGTGTGTGCGGATAGCTATAGAGGCAATACTATAGATATCAGATATTAGTGTCGACAACAATAAATTCAATTACTATTGCCGTATTAGTGCTATCGGCTAATCGGTAGGTATTTACTTTTCTGTGATATTACACCCGAAAAAATGGTTCGGTAACGATACAATTCTTTTTAATTGAAGCTATTTTTATCGACACTAAGCCTTTCATACAAATCGGTTCAGTTTGCACATAAGTAGAATTAATATGGATGATACCTGAATACATGTGCTTTCACACACATATATCATAGGGGCACGCAGACACTATCAAATGCCACTAGCTACGATCCAGACACGTCTCTTACCTCCTCCACATTCATAATCATTCACTCACATCATCAATCTACAATTTAAGCACATACATTGAGAGAATATTCCTGATTTTAAGTACTTTTATTATCAAAGAATACAGTATCCGTTAATACTAAATGCAAACATACAAATACATGAAACAGTAGACACAATCAAGGCATGAGAAATAGTGATCTTATACGTACACAACATAAAGTACACAATGGATGTGGTGCTAAACAAATCGTGATGATACAATTATGTTATGCTAATGCAAGATGCATATGAACAACCAAAGGCATGAGAGCATCCCAAGCATCGAAGATCCCAATGGTTCGGTTTGTCATATAAAACTTTTGTAAACATCGACAACAAAACAACAGTATCATAATACCAAAGAGTATGTATATTAATGTAGAAATAAAAGGAAATACCTACAGGAGTGGTCTCATCGGCGTCCCCGCGTAGTGCTTTGCTATTTATGTATGAATATGCAACCTATAAAAGAACGAAAGCAGGTTGCAAACATAAAATTGAAAATTTTTGAATTTTGCACACGATAAAATATAAATTTCAGTTTATGCTTCAATCTGTTAGCACAAAAGCGGACATGCCTTTCCACCTTGCTTCTAGTCGTGATTATAATGCAATGTGCAATGATTAGTCTACCAATCTAAATAGGTAAGTAACTACACATGCGGCTACTTAGAACAAGATTAGCTTCAATGGAAATACAACTATACATACTCAAATATAATATGCGATAAGTACTCTATTGCAACAGTGAATGCCTAGTAAAGTAAACAATACCAACGAAACCTTTTGGCTAAATGAATATTTGTGTTTTGAAACGAACGGTCGAATACGTTGTTGAAACTTGAACTGAGCTTCCTTCGTTCCAACTCCGTGCTGTGTGATAGTTGAATAAAAAATAAGTAAACTATTTAAAACTTAAGAAATTCCGATACCCTTCATTTGACGAACACTTATTTGAAATAAAGGCACGATATAACCCAGACTTTAAAAGATGTGGGAATATCCCGCAAGGCGAGACTTGCTGTCTGACCATTGAGGGATTGACAATTTATGAACTTTAAAAATTTTCAAAAGCCCCACGTGCGAGTTTGGTGTCTAATCTGAAGGAAATTCTAACATACCAAAAACGTACAAAATGCGCGTATTACCTGCCAGAATATCTACAAAAGAAAATCAGTCTCCGAGCCTACTGAACAACAACATGCGTCTAAACGTGTCTAAGGAAAATTATGCCGGATAGCCACACTGTACAGTTCTATACAAGTGTCAGGTGAAGAGAGTGTAGGTAAGGCGTCTACGCTTACGCGGACTTTCTTAGTGGCCGATTTCCACTTCTCCTTGGAATTGCGGCTGCCGCGGTGGAACGAGACGCCGCGTACCAGCGAGCCGTTCAGCTTGCCGCCCTCCAGCCCCGGCATGTGGCTGCGGCGCTTCGGCTACCCGGCCCACAGTTAAGGGTTACTGGTTAAGTAGTCTTGTCTATGAGTACAGGCTCGGTCGGCTCAGTTGCTAGTCTGGGGTCCGTTCTGCGTCAGAGCTCGGTTAAGTTATTGGACGTCTCGGAGTGATTGTCTATGATACCAATACGTAGATACCCTTCACAATCAGCGTCCGAGACGTTCAATGGCGATTGGCAGGCACATATAACTCTACGTGCTTGACAATCATGCTGTGATCATGGTTGTCCGTCGTTCACATAGGTTCGGTCGGTTAAGTTAGTCTAAGCTGTCGGTTAACCTGTAACTACTCAACGTCGTCGTCTACGTCGTGGAGGTCTCCGGCCGGAAGTGGCCAGTAACAATGAAACGTCATAAGATTCGGTAGAAAATAGCCAGGTAACATTAAAACGTCATAAAGGTCCGGTCGGTCAAGTAGCCAGTAACATTACAAATTGCATAGGCTCGATTTGTTAAGTAACATTGCAAACCGTATATGTCCGGTCGGTTAGGTAGCAAGTGACTTTGTAACATCGTACAGGCGTAGTCGGTGCAAAATAGTCAATACCATTGCAAAGTTGAGTACCCAGAAAAGTTAAATGCCATACGGGCGTTAATAAGACTGGCTCCATAGAAAATTAGTCATGCATTTAATCACCCAGTTAGTATTTTCTTGAGTAAAACGGTATCACTAATAACCTCGACGTTAGTATTGTGATCTGTGAATCATACCTTTGGCTTGAATAGTTCCCGCGTTTCGACGGCGAGAACGTAATATGTTAGCAGTATGACTAGGGGACTCGCCAGCGTGCCCCACCTGTTGTCTAATGACACCACGTATTCGAAGGTGTCCGGGTGCGTTTGGTTTAAAATGACCATTTGTGTTAGGCCGAAATATCTGAAACAATAAATTGCAAATATGAAACAAACCCCACAAGGTAGACCGACGACCTGGTAAAGATTGCAGGTACCAGCTGGATGCGGAAGGCACAAGACCGGCCTTTGCGGAGATCTCTGGGGGAGACCTATGGCCAGCAGTGGGTGTCTTTCCGCTGATATGACGATGATGATGATCATGATGAAACAAATAGCGATACTTGAAAGATTAAACAAAAAGAGGCCGACCGAAGAGGTTTGACGACCTGAGTGGTTCAGTGGTCAACATGCCGGTCTGCCACGCAAGAGGTCCCGGGTTCGATTCCCGGCCGGGCAGAAATTGAAATGATGAATTTTAATTTCTGTTACGGGTCTGGGTGTTCTATATATAATAAGTATGTATTTAAAAGTATTTAAGTAGTTTATCAGTTATCTAGCACCCATAGCACAAGCTTTGCTTAGTTTGGGGCTAGATGGCGCTGTGTGAATTTGTCCACGAATATTTATTTATTTATTTTATTTTTTATTGACTGACCGCGTCTAATGGCCGAAAATTGCAGCCTGCAGAAAGCCGACAGACATCCCTATGCTGATCCTCAGAGGCTTGCAGCTTAGCGTCAGTAGCTTAGCTTAGCTTATCAGTAGATTTAAACCTGGTTAAGTCCGAATCACACTTGGGACCCTGTATCAATGCTTTTTTCTTATAATAGCTAGCATTATTTCTAGTAGAGATTGATCACTATGCGCTTCGAGCATCGATCGAGACGTTAATGTCGCTCCCGGCTGCTATCGATAGATAGCAGTCGTCATAGGCTAGATCGTGTTCTTTATTTAAAAAATCACGAGATTTCTGCAAAAACGATTAAGTACCTGGCGAAGTCCTCATTCGGCCCGTACAGCTCTTCGAGCCAGGTGCACTGATAGACCAGCAACGTCGTCACGTGGACGGCCATGATAGCCATCAAGCAGCGACCGACGACCGCGAACCCTCGCTCCAGAGGCCGCCCGAGCGACCACGCGGTCGCCGCGCCCATGAATACCAGGAAGTATATCCCGGAGGTGACGCTCGGCCGCATTATTCCGGAGAACATTATCAGGAACAGGCAGAGGTATTTGCCTGCGAACGATTTGTTTAGTTGTATTTAGTGGAATGCATAAGGGCAGCACAGAGCTAAGCACAATGCCTGAACGCTGGAACTTATGAAATCCAGAAGGTGCCGCTACCGAGACGGAAGGTCTGCTTTCAAAGTAAACAATTTTTTTATGACTGGAATAGATTCGTCATTTTATAGCAGTTGTTCCTGGCCAATAGCACAGCAGTATTAGTAGCGCCATCTGGTGGATTTTGAAATGGCATAAAATCGCGCAATCTTGCGATGTCCGTAGCAGAACTAAGGTCACTGACATAGGTTGCAGAGCCGCAAAACTAAGTAGGAATGGGCAGGCCACTAGCTTGCAGAACCGAGGGCCGATGGGGCGGACAGGTTCTCGAACACATTGTAGGAAGGCCCGAGATGGACGCACGACCTCGTGAAGGTCGTGGTGAGCCGATGGATGCAAGATAAGCAAAGCTGATCGGTGTGGACGGCCCGGGGGAGACCTATGTTCAGCTGTAGACGTCCTACGGCTGAGATGATGATGATGAATCTTGCTATGTTATATCCTATTTGATCATTAGTTTCTTTTGCATGCTACTGTTATTTATTAGAAGATATAGAAAAAAACAACAAAGAACAACATATAATATGCGATACATGAATTCGCAAGAACGCGCGATGAGAATTAATTCGCAAGTTCTACGTTGTATGAACTCATAGATGCAACGTGGTATTGCAGTTTTGTTTGCCGATTCCTCGCCTCGTCTAAGAAAATAAATTTTAATGATTTGTTTAGACCAATCCAAGGACAAGGTGCCATGGCGTTTACTTTTACGTTTACAAACATTACGTCTTGTATTTGCATTTTACTCTAGTTGAGGCGGTGTAGACTCGTTTTCCAGATGATATTATGTATGTATCCAACAACAATAACACAGGATGTAAACTGCTGATTATGGAGCTATCATCTGTACGAACATCAGTTGTGTGTTAGTAAAATGTAATAAGAAATAACGGCAAGATTGACATTATGTTTTGCGTGACAGAAACTTCCTTCGATCCCGGAACACTATGCGAATCTTAATACTTACCAGCAGTGGTTAGTAACGGCCATCGTTGATGCTTTGTGCTGCTTTTTGAATCTGTTTGAGTGGCTGTGCTCGTTGTTATTTTATTTACTATATTGTATATTATTATAGATGACCCAACCATGACTAACTGAAAGTAAATAATATTAACAATTAATATATTTTGATTCCTTTACTAATTTGTTTGTTGTATACATTTATTTTAAGATTGGCCTTGACCGTATAACATCCGTGAGTACCACACCATTCAATTTTTTCAACTTCGATCGACGAACTTCGACTTCTGAATCATTAATCTTAAGAGGTCCAGTTTGGGAGTCCGGAAATGGGCAGCACTTTTCTGTTGCGTATTTTCTCTATACAACATTGCTGACCGAAACCCAAGAAACGGACCTGATATGATGGATGGCTATAACTATAGCCCTTAACATCCAGAATTCGTTTCATTAAGGTTTCACGTAGTAAAAAGCAGAATGTCGTCACTGTGAGAAATCAGCAGACTATAACAGCTGACATGTAATTAGACTTGTTACCTTAGCATTTTAACTTGTCCAAAAATATAGAACAATCGATATTACCCATCGAAGTGGCATCCTCAGACACAGATTGAACACTGCGATCTCAATCCACCTGCCAACCTGCCGGCCACCTGGGCGGCGTCTAGGTAAATCAACCCCCTGCTTAGAACAGGCTCATGACTGTCACAATTCCGTTAACTAGGCATAACGGCCATTGATCGTGATGACGTTATTTTTTTTCTTTATTTTAGATGGGTCTTTCCGACCTACACGAACAAAACAAAACAATGGACCGTATGCCCTTGACAGCGATGTAGTAAATTAGGTACTTACCTCGGGCGCCAGGAAGTGCACAGCCATCAACGGATCGATGTTCCTATATGACACGAGACCGAGGTTGTGGCCGATCTTCTCTATGATCGGATAGTTGTCCAGCAGCGAGCCGTAGGGCCCGAACCCGGCCAGCACCGAGTGCCATACCCCGTGCACGAGCAGCAACCCCACTGACAGACACACTATGAGCAGGAGGTAGCGCCCGCGGAAACCTGCAACCAATTTTGGATCCTCATTACTTCTGAACTGGCACGCATTTGTTGACTTCTTCGCGGTTTAAATTCAAAATTCAAATTCAAAATTTTGTTCAATATAGGTATATTCAAGATTTATTTATTTATTCGTATGGCAAAAATACAATATACGAGAAACACATTCAACTACAAATTTAAATCAAGCGAAGTCAGTCATTTAATTGCCATTCAAGATATACTTATTGCATGTCACATCAACCATAAAGAAATAATCAACAGTACTTTTGTAAGAATTTGATCTCAAAATCCTACCAATATTATTATAAACGCGAAAGTTAGTAATGATGAATGTTTCAATGTGTGTTTGTTACCTTTGACGCAAAAACGACAGAACGGATTTTTTATGAAATTTCGCAGATTTAAATAAATTATATCACAGGTTTATATAAAGTATGTAAATTACATTAATCAACCCGAAATTAATAATTAATTTAATAAAGATTAACAATTATTGTTGTTCCCGTGGAAACACAGCATAACCGAATTTTACGCGGACAATATTGCACGCATAAGCTAGTATTCGATTAAAATCAGTGTGTGAAATGTTTCGTATAATTTCCTAAAGTATAACTACTTTTTACGTGACATGCCAAATAAACTGTCCTCACTTTTATAAAATTAGTATGATACAGCAATCAATCACACTTTACAGCCATACTTGCAGATTTTATATGGAATTTCATATTGTAAGCTCTTGCGCTCGGTAGATTTGCTCTTAGCATAGTAAAGTTAATCATCATATCCGCCGAAAGACTCCTACTGCTGGGCATAGGCCTCTACAGATATCTCCACAAAGGCCGGTTCTTTGCTTTCCGCATCCAGCAGGTACTTCCTAAATTTACCAGGTTGTCGGTCCACCTTGTGGGAGGTCTACCCACGCTGCGTCTTCCGGTACGATCGGAGTTTCGGTAATTCGAATATGCATCGACAATAATAATTTACATCGAAATGGGTATTGAAAAGATTCGTCTGTGTAATTCAATTTAAGATTCGTTCCACGGTTTTAAAATACACATTAATATTTTATAACCTAACACTATTTTATTCATTTTGAACCGGCTTGAAATAATCAACACTCTTATTTATTATCTTCTTAATATCCATAAAATGTTAATAATAGTCTCACTTCACTTTGATCTTTACTATTTGTAGATTGACATCAAGTTATGCAAATACCGTTTCGCATTATGGGACGATTTAATACACTGAATATAGATAAGAATCATAAATGTTATTTGTATGTTCATGATTTTCATAATTGCGTCCGAGTGTATATTCAACCAACACGATAGTATTACGAAGGATCACGCGATATTTTTTGGGTATCCCCGATAGATGACTGTTGGGGACGTTGTTTTTTTTCTTTACCAAGCAAAAGCTACTTAACAGATTTTGCTGAAATTTCACAATGTTGTAAGTAAATATAATATTAGAAAAATACAATCATCTAAACTAATATTAGGACATACAATAGAGACCCTATACCCCGCCCCTGTGTAGCCTTATACATTTGTTTGACTGTAATATACATGTATGGAATTTTGCGATAAATTATAATAACCATCAGATAAAACTTAACCCGTAGTAACAACTGATAAGATTATAAAAGTAAACCGCTAACGATAACATTGTTATTGTTTAAGCACAGTTTGTGTGACAGATGAATCATGCACGATCATTAACAATACCCAAACAATACTCATTTCTCTAACGAAACTGTTTAGTGGTATATCATGATCACATCATAAATCTTCATTAAGTATCTGATTTCACACATTTATCGCAGTGAGTGCAACATGGAATTCTCTAAGAGGGGCGTGAAAATGCTTTTGTGGCGGCAAGCGATACCCCTGGTATTGATATTGCAAACGTCAAGCTACTATCAGCTAGGCCGTACGCTGATTTGCACTTAGCATTTATTTGCAATTTGCATAAAATCGGATAGAGGTATCATCACTGCGTCCGGCTCTGTTGGTCGCAGTCCGGCTCTACCTTTTTGCCTGACACAGTCGGACACGGTCTGGCTCTGCCTGGCATTGTCGGACTTGGTCTGACTCTGTCAGCTTTCGCCATAGTCAGCGTGGGGAAGGTGTGTTCTAGCTATTGGGCTAATAGAATGTCACTATTTCCTACTCCTATCTTTTTTTTTACTTATATATAATAGAAGGCGGAAACCGAGCAAGCGGGTCACCTGACGACCTACGGATGACCTGGATGATTTGACGTTTAAAAATTATAACGTCCTACTCAATGAAGACTTTTCAAGCAAGCGCGCTACCTGGCGATGGACAGATGAACTAGGTGATTTGAAGTTTAAAAATGATAATGTCCTACTAAATGAAGAAATATTAACTTAACTATAGATTTGAAATGAACATCTAGATTTAGGTATTTTTTATATTTACCCTTGAAAGTCTTAGCATCCGGCATTTGTGGCAGAGGTGACAACAAAAACAATAACAGGTACACCAAGGAGAGGCCGAACGGTCGAAGTGCTATGGCTAAAAAATAGAAAAAAAAATAGATTAAAATGTTATACATTCTTACATACATAGTCCTTAGATAAATCGTATAAAACAAAGTCGCTTTCCGCCTCTGTCTGTCTGTCCGTATTTCCTCTAACTCCTCCTAAACCACGCAACGGATTATGATGCGGTTTTCACTATCATTTAGTTAGAGCGTCGGTGGCCGAGCGGTTACAGTATCGACTCGTAAGCCAGAGGTCCCGGGTTCGAATCCCGCTCCGGCCATGTACCAATGACTGTTTTCTGAGTTATGTACATTAGTTGAATACTAACCGATGCTCTTACGGTGAGGGAAAACATCGTGATGAAACCTGCACATTCAGGCGACTGGATGTGTAACCATGATCCAATCTGGTCAGGTTCCCCTGGTAGCAGGGTCACGGAGGTCAGATGGCAGTCGCTCCACTGTAATTGCCTGACCTGCCAAATCCTGGATCATGGTCAAGGCGGACCCCGGGCCCTCGTGCGCGAGAGCATAACCGGGACATTAACGCCAAGATGATTATTTTTTATTTTTTTTACTATCATTTAGTTAGGTAGATAATTTCTTTTTTTATGTAGCAGATAAACAGGCTGACTCTCGCGCGATATCACAACCGGGACATTAACCCCAAAACGACCACAGTAGGCAAACAGGCGATAGGATGGAAAATTTCTTCTGAAAGGGTTATAATAATATGTATAATACATGGATTTTATAATAGAGAAAACCGAGAACGCACATGCGAAGCTGCAATCATCATCACAGCCTGTAACAGTCCACTACAGGACTTAGGGCCTCTCCCACGAAAGGGGAGGTTATAACCATAATCTCCACGCTTGGCAGGCGGGTTGGAGATCGCAGTGTTGTAAATATAACAATGGAAAATGCTGCTGCCCATTTTCCAGCCTACGAAGACTCTAGATCTTTTGTCTCGACATTAGTCGTCTTGTACGACACCCACGTGTGCAAGGTGTTGGTGCTATTCTATTCTGCCGGACACCACACGGCCCGGCAAAGCTACAGTACCTATAAATATAGTGGTTGTCCGCGTCTGTCTATCTGCATATCCGCTAACTCCTACACCACGCAACGGATTTTTATGCGGTTTTCATCATCCGTTAGACATTTACCACGAAAGGTTAATATAATTATATTTAACACGTATTTTTTTTATACGTTCACCCGTGCGAAGGCGGGGCAGCGTCGCTAGTAATAAATAAACTTGACACAATTTACTTTTACTAATGGGTGTTTGTATCTTTGTAACTGTAAACTTTGTTCTTGGCAGTCAAATGTCTGCTAAGTTTATCAAATAGTTTTTGACGGGACCATTTAAAGATCTAAAAACTTCACAGAGATACAACCTGAAAAATGGGTATTTTCATAACTTAATTATTTTTTTTAGAGTTTAGACCACATTTTAGTTTTGTACTACATTTTGAAAAAAATATTGTCTAGCTTAAAGATTGACGATTTAAAAAAATCATTAAATACAAAAGTATTCATTGTCATATTGGCTATCGAACCTAAAAACCTATTAAAATCAATAAACTATTTAAGAAGTTCAAGATTGATATGTAACGCCAGAATTGTACGAGCGTACATAGACAATTATTAAGTGGGCGAATAATTATGCCGGTGAGTGTATTACCTAAGCAAGAATTCACCCACGGTTCGCTTATTATAGGTTGATCTTTCTCTCTTCTTCTATCTTTGTTTTTATCTATGCCCGGAACAACGATGGAACAATGCGCGAATGCTCTCAATTTAACGTTTATTTAGATACACTAAGCGAATGATAACAAAGATAGGACAAAGCGCGAATGCTGTCAATCTAACCTTTGTTTACACTAACGAATGATAATTCGTTCTATTTCGAACGCACTATCAGATTGATTAAAGAGGACATCCGTTATCGCGTTATCATAATAATACCTTATGTTGTCATAACGATGTGGTAATATTACACCAGTAACTTTATGGTGTTGATAAACCTATCCATCAAATTTTGTGGGCTTTCCGCAATTGCAAGGCGAGTTGATTCTTTCCCAACATCTCTGTTTACCGTTAATCTAGTCTCGTAAGCAGATTATTTTTATGACTTTCTTCCTTCTATAAAAATTATACACTTATCTAATAATACCCGTCAAATACAAAGTAATCACCACTTTGTGAAACGACGCAAAGAAACTGTAAAACAATAGCAATAGAAAACAAAGTAAGGAAAGGCAGACACGATAAATCACAAGTAGGAGCCGACTACCGATAGTGCTCGGAGCTGCTTTTAGCCCCTATTCGTGAGGGACCTTGACCAAACTTCCAGTGGCGAAATTAATATACACGAATGTTTATTTATTTAACGCTGTTCCCCTATTTTTATAGAGCTGAAAAGGATTACAGCTCAACATGCTCAGAATATCTCAGCCGTATATCAAGGTAGCTGTAAATATTTTGCTGCAAACGACGTGCGCTTTCAATATAGTCAAAACCACTCAGTAAAGATAATTATTAAGGGATCTTTCAGACAGAGAGCGGTCACGCGGTCACGCCGTCTGGCGTTCCGCGTTCTCGTTCTAGTTGATTGTTCTCGAATTTGTGCTGGTTGACCGACGCGGTCTGACCGCTGCTGCGTGGGTATGTATATGGAACGACATACAAGACTACTACCGCAAAACGCGAGCACTTGACCGCTCTCCGTCTAAAATATCCCTATGAACGGCCGTATTTCGTGTGTAACATTTCTATATGGCAGGTTTTTTGTATTCAATAAAAATTACGTCGACCTTCCAAATTTGGTGGCAGCACAATTGTGGGGCATATAATTATAGCGAGTAATAAAGTAAAAGTTTTGCTCCCGCCGAGAGCCGCCGCCGCCGCGCGGTCAAAATGTCACAGTAACATTTACAAGCCGAGTGTTTGTTCCACATCGAATGTTTTATACTCCGCCCCATTTCCACGCGCAGCCGTTCGTCGCAGTTGGTTGCAAATAGAACGCTTTGTTGCCTTTACGGCTGTAATGACGGCAGAAATAAAAAACACAGGTAGACTTTTCTAAATAATTAATAATTTAAAAAAAAACTTAGTAACGAGACATAACAAATATCTGCGCGAACGAATTGCAGCGAGCAAAAGCTCCAAATTGGTATGTAGCAAGGCCATCTGTCGCTTAAAAACCTTTAGTTATATTATAGGTGATTATAGTGATTCATTGAAGAAGAATTTTATTATACAGCTGTGTCTTACACCAAAGTTTTAAATGGTATCATTCAGAACTTGTGTCTCTGAATAGTATAAAACGTAGCAAAAACAGTCACCTCAAATAAATGTCAATATTGACCTGAAACATTAGTCAGGCTGGTTAGAATTTCGTGTATTAAAATTGTCGGAAGCTAATTGATTACGCACCGTATATGTGTTTGTCTGCTAACCAGTTGAGTACCTGGCATTTAAAATAATCACACGTTTTTATGCCAGGCGTGCATTTAAGGAAATCTTATTCAAAGAAACGTTAAACAGCAAAATATTATTAATGACAAGCTACACTTTGGGTTCCGTGAAAGAAAAATTAATCCACTGTCAGTCAATATTTTGTGTATTAAATAAAGATGTGTACGCGAAAATAATAATCAGCAGCCTAGAAGAGGACGCTTTCATTTTTCTTATAGTTTTTGAACATCGATTCCGAGCTAGTTGTATTATTTAGACATGTGAAATTTTACTTTTGTTTGTTGGAAACCTTATCTAGTATTCGTATACCCAAAAACACGATTAATTGAATATTCTTTGAAATATTTTAAATTTACTGCGATATGTTTTTGAAAAATTATTACGTATTTCTCCAGAACCGCTTACCGCCATCAAATAAATGCCATTACTAAGAACATAACAATATAGTAAGCTAAAATTCATATAGGTATAGGAATTTTGTCTGAATCGTTTAGACTTCCTATGATTCACGAAATAAGGTGAAATATACATTAGCATAGGTCCTAAGGCGCTTTTGCAAGTACAAATGATATTCAACTTTATAGCAGCACAAGTAGAGGCGTATCTGGCATGGCCTGCCAGACACTATACGACAAAAAAAAGCAATTATATTTGGTTCCGTCACATCGGTCGAGCATTGAAACTAGTCTATGTGTCATGCAATAGCTCTATGAAATAGTCAAGCCATACTTTCTGACCAAAATGTCAAAAATTTTTAGAGTTACAGTTTGTAGAGTTAGGCTTAACTCTATAGTTTGTAGAGTTAGGGCTTTGTAGAGTTAGGAGTTTAGCTCTACATGAGATCTGATAACATTTCCACAGTGAGAATTGGCAAACCATAAAACATGTTACATAAAATGTTTTTTGTGGGATTTCATATGTTTTTGTAATATGGGATTACAAAAAGATATTCTAGCCTGAAGAAGAGAAGAAATTTCTAGCCTGCACACTAAATTTCAACTTTCTAGCACTTCGAGAAGTGGCTTAAACGTTTAACAGTGACAAATAGACGACCAGCGAGCGGCGCTAGCGTCGAGGAGTTTCTTTTCTTTTTTTTTATGGCCTACGGTGGCGGTGCCACGGCGTCTGAGCATTTTATTTTTAAGTTTCCGACATTCATTGTAAAAAACCTAATACTGCATTTTGATTTGATATGATTGAATTTTAATACACAGACCTGCCCTGCAGAACCTCGTTTATGGGGTTGGAGGGCAAAATTTGCAGTTTTCTGAATTACGTACAAATCCTAGCTTGCATACGAAATTTTAGCTTCCTAGCACTTTGGAGTGCCCATTACATTTTTTAAGACTTGCAAATCTCGTAATGGGAACTGATGGCTAAGTCAAAGATTTCTTTATTTTTTGTAATTTGTCTAATTTCAACTTCGTAGGACTTCAGGAAATGCCCTAGAGGCTTTGAATTTTTGATGGGTCGTTCAGTTAGCAAGTGTCGAAATCGACGTATTTAAGGTGATAATAAGGTCCAAATTATAAAAGCTAGACAAATTAAACTTTGTGTATTTTATAAGTCTGCTACGAACAACATATCCTGAAAACTGGAACTTTCTAACATTATGTAGAGACCAATAGGTATGAGGGCCTGAAAATTCGACGAAACGCTTCCAGAAAAGGTACGTAGTACTCCTTAATTGTTGCTCGGCTTGGCAGGGGCACTTCTGTGCCCCTATATAATCAGAAGTAGTTGTATGCCGAAAATGGCGGAAACTATAATTTTCATTCAAGCAAATTTTTTAATTTATGAATTACAAATCTGATTACATTGAAACTTTGTAGGCATAATCAGATGACATTAAAGTAGATGGTGCACACCATTTAATTTTGATAACTAATCTCTTCATAAAATTACTTCTGGTTAAATAGGCAAAACAATAAACAAATTATACATAACTTAACATAATATTTTTTATTTCATTTTAAAGGCTTACTGACATCAAACCATACTCTTTTTTCGAAATCAAGCATTAATAATGTTATGTACTCTCCTACTTGCGAAAAAACGGCAATTTCATAGGTAAAGACCTCGAAGACTTTGTTTTTGTTTGTTTGTTTGTTTGTACGCGCTATCTTCGAAACTAGTGAACCAATTTCGAAAATCCTTATTGTTCTCACTAATAGAAAGTTATTCTTCCCGAGTATCATAGGATACCTATTGATAGGATACCTACTTTATCTGTTTCTGTCCCGGAAAAGTAACAAGAGCCCATGAGAAAGTCGCTGAGCTTCGGAATGAACGCGGGTGAAAACCGCAGGGTACCGCTACTAACTTTAGAAGCGCACAAGTAACTGACTTACAAAAACAATTATTTCTCCCGATTGAATATAGCAGTAACGGCATGAAAAGAAAATACAAATAATGTCCCAAATAAAACTTATTTAAGTTACAAAAGATGGAACCGCGCCAAGCCCAGTACTTGATACATTTTATCATATAGATTGCAGGAAATGTAACTGGAACGAAAACCAAATTCAAAGTTAGATTATCCGCTATCGTGATATTCAAGCATCAATTGAGTTTGCCGCGTTATTTACCCATTCTCCACTGAAAGACACGCCTTAGTTCCACTCAAGGATTAAGGTTGACTATGTTGTGGATACTGCATTTTTGTATTCTGTTAATTAAATCTTAATGACAGTGGCCATGCAAAGTAAATTTCCTGTGTAACATCGCTTAACATCGCCTAGGGTCACATTATATTCACATATCAACTAAATGGAGGTAAAATGACTGTTGCATGTGGAGAACATGCAACGTAATTTAAAACATAACCTATTAAGTACCATGATAATTGTAAATACACGATTATGCACATCCGCGGTTACCTACCACATCAACTTGTGGGCAGGCCTTCAGAAGTTAATCTACGTAAAGTAGAGATAGATGTAATCTAAAGTCCTATTATATAGAGGTATACCGCGGTAAATGTTGTGGGTTTAAGATCATAAATATTCTATAGGTACATCAAACTTTTTTTGTTCCGTTAGGAACAGTTAAGTAAGAATGCGCCGTGTCGAGTAAAGGTTGACTTGACCCGTATCACTGACCTGGGGTCGCGACGACGATGATAAGACGAGAATCCTTGTTCCCCTACCTCACTAAAATTAAAAAAGGCATTAAAATTCTGTGAGTTGTCCCAGGGTGCCAGACCCTGTACAGAACTCTAAATACAGAATTTTGTTTACCATCGCCATTCGGCCATAGTATCTCCGCAGTGTTTCCTTTGGACTATCACATGGGATCATTCAAGAGGTCTCTTCAGAGGCAGGCAACGCATTAGTAGCGCCCCTGGTGTTGCTGATGTCCATAGGCGTCAGTAACCACTTTCCATCAGGTGGCCTGCTTGCTTGTTTGTCTGCCCTATTTATTTTTATTTATTTAAAAACTTTATTGCACTAAAATTATTACGTTTGTGACACATGTTAGCCAGCCCTGAACAGAACCATCGACATCACATTACGTCACAAGGTAGGTACATTTACTCATCATCAAGAGAGACGGCGTATATCCATTTCAACCCAAACACTGATGACGAACCCGCGCACTACGTAGACAAGCAGTGCGAAAGTAGCACAAGGTAGTGTCAACGAACGTAAGCATTTGGTGTGAGAGCGACATAAAAGACAACAGGGTCACAACGAGCCCTAAACGAGATCACAGTCTTCCGGAGTTACGACCGTACCGGAAGATACAAATTAACACACTTTCGTTAAATAATTATCTCTATTAGGAGCGTCGGTGGCCGAACGGTTGAGTATCCGACTCGTAAGCGAGAGGTACCGGGTTCGAATCCCGCTGCGGCCATGTACCAATGACTCTTTTCTGAGTTATGTACATTAGTTAAATTCTAACCGATGCTCTTACGGTGAGGAAAAACATCATGATGAAACCTGTTAATTCAGGCAACTGAATTTGTAACCTTGATCCAATCTAGTCAGGTTCCCCCGGTAGCAGGGTCACGGAGGTCAGATGGTAGTCGCTCCACTGTAGTTACCTGATCGCCAATTCCTGGATCATGGTCAAGGGGGACCCCGGGCCCTCGTGCTCGAGAGCACAACCGGGACATTAACACCAACATGATGATTTGTATTAAATAATTATAGCACGAAACAAACTAAAGAATGCAAGAAGTCGAATTCTCAAACACGATTACACGACAGCCGGAAACCAGTTTACAGTTCAGAAGCGTTATTATGCGATGAAAGAGAACAATTCTGTGAAACGCTGAAAGAAAGTCAACCGACAACACAAACAGGAATAAACACTGACACAAATACACGGGCAGTTCTAAAAATAAATCAGAAATTTCATTCCGTCACGAAACGATTCCGAAATGCGAACTCGCTTTGTTTACATTGTTATCTCTGACAACCTCACCTATCAAAAAGATGAGCCAGATATACAGATAGTGAATGTTAAATAGAAACGTTAAATAGATGCGTTATATAACTCTACGCATGCTGACTATCTATACATATAATAAAACAATAAAAAATTTATGTCTGTACATTAAATATATTTACAAAAAAATTATTTAGGGCCATGAAGAATAAGTAACCGAATAAAAAATTTTATCTGTCTGTTTGTATACGCTAATCTCCGGAACTACTGGACGGATTTCAATGAAACTTTTTGTTGTTGTATAGTTATTAAGCTTGACCAACGAATAGGGTATAATTGATTTGGAAACTGGAACATCTGATGTAGAACCACAACTTGACGTCTCTGTAGTACTAGCTTTCATACATTAGGATGATCATTTAAAATGTTCAATCCAACTGCCCTAAAACTATTTTCACGCGGACGAAGACGCGGGCAAAAGCTAGTACGTTATATATAATATAACTCTACGCACGCTGAACTATATTAAATAATGAAGACCTGTAAAACATAAAACTAATTCGCGTTTCCAAACATCGACGATACGACTCTCCGAAGCAATAACAGCGGCATATATTTAAAGTAGAGCAGAAGTGTATTTTAAACCGTCGTTGTGGATATTATTGTTTAATTGCTAAGCAACTGGTATACGCGGGAAAGTAGATCTTATTATACTTACTGATTGGTGCCATAGTTAATTAATACACATATAAATATAATTAGACAAAGGAAAGTTTAAGTTAATCACTAACGAGAATACAGCGTTTTTTAACACAATGGAATAACACCACAATAGGGAGGTCTAGTGTGGTAGGCAGGTATCTGGTATAATACCTGCCTAAAAATAACAAATTAAAAATTAAATCCAGAAAGGAATGCTCTTTGCGAGGAGAGATAACTGACAAACAAAAAAAAACCGTCGCTGCTCTACATTAGATCGGGATGTCATTACTTTATATGCTACCGTGACATTAAACATTGTCATAGTCACGCTATTTTAGATTTCGATCAAAATACACAATGATAAGAACTATATCAAACAACATACCAACGAAAATTACCGACCAATCGCGAAACAGGCATCGCCAGGCAGCGTCTAAATTAACTAATTTAGGCAAATTACAATAATGTATCAGCTTAACTGATGTAATTCACGCGTGGTGGAATAATTTAAACCCAAATTGAAAGATTAGCGTTTCCGAAACGTGACCGGAAAACACAGCATTGAAGTTAACAGGAAACAGAAAGGCAAAGAAAGGAATACAATTCTAGTCAAATATGTTACTAATGTCACAAAAATATATTTTATAAATTGAAAAATAATAGTATAATAATTTAGAATGTCTAAGGTAAGTAGGTACACGTAAATCAAGCAATCAGGTGTTAGGATGTTAAAAAAAAGATAGATAATCGTGTAGTTTTGAATGACGATGAGATCATGTTTAATATGGGTTGAGAGTTGCCAGTTGAACTGCGGGCCGACCTTGCGTAGCAGTCGGCCGATAAGGTGGTGGCGGGCCGACGGGCATGTATCAGCCGTCGAATACCAAACATTGTAAACAAGTACCTTCAATGCATTAACTCGAGTCGATTCGCACTGCTAAGCGTACGCGTGTAACGATACACTCCTATACTCTTACGATCCTTCTAAAAATCTAATCGCCACTGCATCATATACACATGGTTGTGATTTTAATCAAAATCTTAAGCAATTTCAATATATGTACATACATATATACTGTACAGGTACACGTGTTGCTGTCTTTACAACTGCGCACACATCACCTAACACCGTAAACGGTATGGCGCCGCCTTGCCTCGGCGAATCAGTGTTCTTTGTATAAAGTTTAATAAGTATGTAATACAACAATACGAGTTTATACGATTAAACGAAGACTAGTTTAATGCTTTAACTAAAGTTTAATAAGAGATTGCAGTTCTAGATCGTATAGGTTAGCTCTTTACGGTCATATTCAAACTCTTAAGCACAATTCGCAGACTCTAGGAACGTTAACCCTGAGATGATATCATCGTTACGGCACTGTTTCCTGTTCCTTTTTAGTGGGCTACTGTAAAAAACTAAACAGTCATATTATCAACATTACCGACGACTTTATCAGTAATGCTGTGAGAACGTGTTTATTTTTAAAGTTACTATAGATACTTAATAGTTTTTGTTCACGACTGGCATTGTAATTAAGCATTGTATTTCATAGTTTTGAAAATGAAAAACACTATACAAACTTAATAAAAAATCTACATATCTTCAAAAAATAAGTCTCTTACACAGGTTCTAGGTATATTACTATGTATTTTTTGTTTATAAGTTGAATAGGTTATGTGAAGAGAAAATAAAGATTATGAATTATTAGGAATTCTACCTACTGCCCGCGACTTCGCCATCGAACTTCGGCATTCAAACGACTCTCGTATCATATTTTATCCAGATTCATTCATAGTTTTACAATGTTATTACTAATTCATCATAATCGTATCAGCGGCAGGATGTCCACTGCTGTACTCGAGAATCTTTTCGCCCCGTCGGCCATCGGTTCCATATAAGCTGTGTGGCCGGCCCACTGTTTTGAAACAAGTAATGTCTGAAGCATTATCATTTATTTATAACCTAGTACTACACCGCGTACCAAACAATGTTTTCGTAAATACAACGAGACAAACATTCTCTTTAATAGCAAAGCATCTGAATTATCCTTAATTTACAATTCAGCTGTTAGAATAATAAAGTGCCAAAGTGTGTAGTCAGATTTTACTTTTAGCTTAATTAATTAGAATCTAGGCGCTCGTTTCACCTGTAGAGTGAATGCGTCGCGCGCGAGTCACGAGTGTTTCGCGGAATAGATTGTATCTTTAATTCAACTAAGTGGTGGGATTTGTATGTAATTAAGGGAGAATGCGCACAATGCTAGTTAGGGAGGGGGTAGCTAGTTTGAGGGGGGAGGGCAGCGCCACAACACCTCCGCGTGCGTGCCCCACGCCCGATTAGACCAGGGAGTGTTCGCGAATATCCCAGAGTACCAACAACGCAAATAAAGGCCTTGCGTGATTAGTATTTTCATAGTATTACACTAATTACCGTGCAGGTGAGAAAACAACACTGCGCTGCGCTACTGAACCACAGCGTTTTCAGTTACTGATGATGACTCATTAGTTCGATTTTGAATAATGACTGACTTGAACGTTCTGAGTCAAGAATTGCATATGACTAGCATAGCAAGACTACGGAAAAAAACATCATTTATTACCTTATTGAAATATGCCTGCATGAGACCCGGAAAACCGAATTAATTGAATTTTGCACGATCGAAGTCGTGAGTAGAGTGCGTTTCTTCCTGTTTTTGACTGGATATTAGTATAAATAAAAATCAATTTAATAAATACAATTTAATATTTGCCTACAACCAGCTCGCGCTAACCTGATTTTAATAATCAGGGGGCACGAAAGTGGCCCCGAAACGCCAAACAAAAAGAAGGGAGCACTACCTACCGACATCAGCCATAACATTTGCATCGGTCGAGCACTGAATCCAACCTATGTGTTATGCAACAGTTCTTTGAAACGGCCAAGCCATACTTTTTGACCAAAATGTAGGGTTTGTAGAGATAGGAGCTTGGCTCTTTGTGAGAACTGATAACTTTTTCTCAGTGAAACCGATAAGTGCTTACGAGGATTGGCCAACCAATTTTACACTAAATGTTTTTGGTGGTAGGTATCGTATCAAACGATTGTGGCTTTACCAAAATATAAACACAGACATAAATTGCAAACTTATAATCTTTTTAACTGCTACACAGCAATGCCTGAGCGAGCTAATTCAGATTTAATAGGTCGCAGCTGCATTTTGACATAATATAGGTACATGTGGTAAACATTTTGCTTATAAACAACGTACCACTCGAGGCACATTAACTACCTTAATGCGAGTTTAACGTTGAAACAGACCCATGCACTCAGTCTAGATGAAAAATTTGATGTTAGGGGCGTCTCTAACTAAACAGGGCGTAAAGGCTGTGGTGCGGGTAAGATAGCATAGCAGTGGTCGTTGAAGTCAGTGGCACTGCATGTTATTTCAAGCCTAAACTCTAGTCTCTAAAACTATATTCAATCTTTCTATTTTCATATTAACCGTTATTTTTCATTGTATTCAAATAGATAAACATTATCTAGTACTTAGTTTTAAACGTTGAATGATATAAACCACATCTAATTTTAATTTCTTTTGTGGTAATTTAGGTAGGAGACTATTCGGTTGATTACCGTACCAAAGACCTCCCTGTCTTAGTGGGTTGATAAAACAAACTCCTAACTTGTAAGGCGTTGGCGCATAAAGTGCCGATAAACCAGCCCCTTTATATCGAGGCAGTTTTAAATTGTCGGTGTAATAAATCCAGCCAGCACTGCGGTGGGGTGTGATGGAATATTCGATTTCATAAAAGCAGAGGAGTGGCCAAGACTCTGTTAGCGCTAGGTACATCCGGTTGGGAGCATCAAGCGAGTTTGTCAATGGACATCGAAGGGCCGCAGCCTCGCGGAGGGTTTAATTAATGACATTTCGCGACGGGCGGGAGCGGCCCATTAGTTCGGCAAACATCGCGGCCGCACGCCAGCCTCATGTAGGTACTACCCACTCACGTCAGCAAAGGCGTAGAACTTCCAACACCGGCAACGCCGCATCGGTTACCTGACCGTCGGTCAATGTATCTACATTGAAACACTCAGTTGCGACGTACGCATAAACACATAACTATCAATTCAACTGAATAATAACAAGACGAGTTTACGTGGTTTAAAATTCCGACGATCCAAGTTGCTTATAATGTAACCTTGAATGAAAACCTGTATAAAACACATTGAAAGTTTTATTAATATAAAAAGTTACGTAATTTCACATTATTATTAACGATCACAATTATTTTAATGCAGGCACCTAATTCGTTATTTAGTGTGAGTGGGAACAGATAAGGTATCCTATATTAGTTCGGAATTGTAAAAGCTTCGATCGAAAAAATCACTACACGCGTTTTCCATTCCATCAGAACGGCCTAATAATTTGATAGGTGGAGTTGTAAACAGAGGGCCGGGCAGGTAATGTTCCAAATAGTCGGATTTATGGGCCATGTGGGAATTAGGGTCAGGACGTGTGTCCTTTACGAGTATGGCACGAATTCGCCCTCGCGTTCCGATGATGATAAAAACCTCACCCTGGGAAGGTCGCGCGGAGGTTGCCGTACAATGAGACTATGCTAGACTTCTAGCAACATGTGATTTTTAACATGAACGCTTACTAAAACATTTACCACACTTATCAGTGTAATGTTGATCATAGCTGAATATGTTTTTTCGAACAATTCGCTTGGTCCAGCGTCTCAAAGATTTCCAAATTTAATTGCGGCGTGCGCCTGCGTTTTTACAGGCTTAAAATCAGATCAGTAGTCCGTATTGCGCCTTGGAAATGGCATGCAAATTTCTCGGCATACCCCAAAAGAGTCCGCTGACAAGGCCACGGCAAGTCGGTCAACGGGTCAGAGTACGAATCACGGGGACGCACCCAGAAACAACAGGCGCGCCCACGGGAGGATACATTACTCCTTCCCCGCAATGCGACGATGCGTATTTCACTATTACTCATATTTTTACTAACTACGTGAATACTTTACGTGGTACAACCGCCGGGCCGGCCCTTTTCTATTCTCAGGAATTACTCTGTTTACATCGCTTTGACTGCCATAAATGAAAATGCTATAAAATTGAATTATAGCAGGCAGACAATCTTTGGAGCATCTTAATATGACATGTTCGACACGCCGGTGACGTAAGACTTATTTCGGTAGGACTGTGAGGAGGATATAATACAGAATATTTCGACGGTATTGGTATCGGTAGCGGGCTAGCTGCCGCCGGCCGGCCGGTTACGTCACGCGTGTCGCGGCGAACCGCAAAACTCAAATACCAACCGACTTCCAGGTCATCGACAATTTCGGGCAACTAAACGTGTTCTCATCTCAACAGATGTTAAAGGAAATACATATCAGTATAATAGGAGCCTACGATTAATTAAATATTGTTTAAGTTATTGCACTAGGGAACATGGAATTTGATTTAAGTATATGCTCGTACGATTCGGATGTGGAATGAGCTCCCAGCCACAATGTTTCCTTTGGCTAATATGGGATCGTTCGAGAGGCATATTAGAGGTCGCTTCAGAGGCGGGCAACGCATTGGTAACTCCCCTGGTGTTGCTGATGTCCATAGTCGGCGGTAACCACGTTCCATCAAGTGGTGTGCTTGCTTGCGGTATAACATAAAAAAAATGCTTTCATATTTCCATGTTTGCCATAATTCACCATATCCATTTAAAAACAGAATTTTGCCTATACAGTAACTTAGGATACCCTGCTTGTTTTTTGCTTTGCAGTTATTAAAATTATTTTAACTCTCCCATAGTGCTTGTGATTATGTTCCTGTTTGGGTAATAAGAAACTAGCATAGTTACACATGAGGCATGCCAGCTTCATTCTCTATAGTTCAATATAAAATCTAAGTTCTTGAGTTGAAGAGTTATGAATGGCCTCTACAACTGTTTGTCAAGTAGCTGTTTACTGATTTGATTTGTACACATACATACATTATAAATTAATGTCCTGGTTAAATTTTCGCGCACGAGGGCCCGGGTTCCCCCTTGACCATGATCCAGAATTTGACAGATCAGGCATTTACAATGGAGCCCTTGCCATCAGACCTCTGTGACTCTCTTAACAGAGTAAAATAACCGGATTGGATCATGGTTACACATTAAGTCGCATGAAACTGCAGGTTTCATCACAATGTTTTCCCTCACCGTAGAAGCATATGTTAATGTTCAACTAATGTATAAAACTTAGAAAAGAGTCATTTACACATGGCGGCACTGGGGTTTGCATCCGGTACCGCTCTCTTACGAGTTGGACCCCTTAACCACTAGGCCACCGATACTATCATACACATATTTTTTCTATATGAGTGGACATAGACCGCATTCAATTTTGCAGATACCACACAATTGAAATAGGACAGTCGGTGGCAAACTAAACTGGTAAATCAATCAGCATTGCTAACTTCAGATGTACTTTTATTTAAGGTCATAAATTTGACAAAAATACTCACAAAGCAAGAGGGTTGCGGGCACAATCACCCTCATCAAGAGCATCACAATGTATGACTTGGCCATGTTGATAGCTGTAAAAAAATATTATAATGAATACATACATGAACGGCCAGTACAAAACTCTTAACAATAATACAACTGATTATTTGAAGACTTTCGTGGTTATTTAGTACACTTTCATCGCACATATTATCAGGTTTATTACCATGGTTACTTGTTTTTACCTCGATATTTCAACACAGTTGCATGCATTGTGGTCTCAAGTAGACTGAAGTAATTGATTGATTAACTGAAATTACACTGACAATGTATGGTATGGTAAACCCTTAAGGCACTATCATTAAACAGGGTAAATATAATTGTTTGTTTATCAATGTTCTGAGCTCTTTATACACAACATTTATTTATCATGCTTTATAAATGTATGTTGGGTCTGGATGTTTCGTTTGCTTAGTTTGGAACTAGACAGCAACATTCAACAATATTTTATCTAATATATTACCTATTCTTTTATCAAATTACAAAAAAAATTGCAGAACCGGGGAAGGACATAGGCTACTTTTATTAGAGTCTATCGCCGGCATTATCTGGTTATAATCTAATAAGATTTTAATTTTACCTAAGTTAACTATGACTGTTCGCTATAATCAGTTCTAGACTTATAAATTTAACAATCATAATATATTATAAGTAAAGAAATGCATATAGAATTTATGGAACAATTTTCATTATACCTACTCTTTTATTACGCCTACAAGATTTAAGTTCTGAATAACTTACCTAAATTATTGAACTAAAAATGATGTCACTTCATTTGTACACAACCACTTTATACTTATTGTCATAATTAAAATATAACAGCCGATAAAATAAATTCGCATACTTTACGCACATTTTACTAAAACATTGTCGGATTTTTTGAAACAAAAACACGATCGACACTCTCCACCTAGCTCTGCACTCCACGCCCGAGATGACACTCAATGACAACTTGAAGTTTGACAAGACAATGACATTGACATTTCGTGGTATAGTTGCCAACATGCAATTATTCTCTAAAAATCCTACCATTATGATTTTAAGACTACGCGATTTTTAGTCTGTCTTTTCATTTCATTCATTGCGTATCACAGTTTTCAAAAGATTTCACAATATTATGTAGTACTTACTTGTGACACCCTGTTAGGGCATTGCAAACAAGTGAGAGAGAGCATGCATTATTTGCATTATGTCGTAACTTAAGCATCTAATTAAGAATACAATTTAATTCATAAAATTAAAAATAATTAGTTGCATATGTTACTATAATTTGATTATAATAATGTCAAGTTAGTAAATATATTAGTTGGAATTACTATTGATGGGTGGGTATTACTATTATTAATAATTTTCATGAATATTGCCATTTTTCATATCAAATTCAAAAGAATGTCATAAATAATAGAATGAAATAGCTATGTACCGGATAAGTCTTTATAAGGCCCCCATAAAGGACCCGATACACGTTCATTCCTATCGTCCAACCAGCATAACGCTGCAGGCTTTATCCAATCTGCAGTTCATCCATATACACCACAATGCCTCCTTCTATGCCTTCCTCCACCTTCCTGCTTCTTCTAATCGGCAGTCCAATCGGCAGCGACGGACGTCCAATAAAACCATGGCTTCATCAGTGACGGCTGACGATGTTATAGCCGTCTTGGACATTCTACTAACAATCAAAAAGCAAAAAATTAAAAAAAATGTAATTAAAGGTAACATAACGTAAAGAATTCGCTTTTCAGATTTTTGTTAATTACAAGGTATGTGCAATTTTAATAAGTCAATGAACGAGCTCAGATAGCTCAAAATCTTCGTCATTTTGCATATTTAAGTATATGGGCGGGCCGGCCACTTAAAAATTTGCGGCTGCGGGTTGAGTATGGCGGGTTTAAATATTTGTTTTATTTTCTCTCTGAGTGGTAGCTAAATAAAAGGAGCCTCGCAATGTTGATGTCGTCCACTTTTATAGCCAGACCTCCAGATCCAGATCCGTTTGGTTATCGTATTAGTATCTCTCAACAGACTCACTATGTTATTATTGACATTGGTATTTTTTAGTTTTTTCCCATAGACCCCCTCTGTAGAAGGCTGTATCCGCCCTCACCTTAAGCTTTTGAGATAGTTCGCGCAACTGGTGAGATCCGGCCAACCAAAAATCCTGGATCTGCCACTTGCGCTGGTCGGGCCTCTGGTATTGCAAACGTTCATACTACATAATCGATCACTCGAGTGTCATACGCCGCGATACCAACGCCATCTCAATAGATGGTTTGACGTGTGATCACACGAAACGTTGAAGACCAGGCTAGTTTGGCAGTGAAGGTTATAAGCTAGCCCCCAATGTTGGTAAGCGAAGATGGAGAAGGTGGAAAAGGGTAACCCACCTGGCCGGGTGTTGTGACCAGGTGACCAAGGGTCCGACAGTTGATTGTCGGAAGTTGGCACATTTAACTAGCGCGATGTAGGTGGGTCAGCACCATCTATGTGCGGATGCTTGCATTGATAAAGCAATAGATTTCGCTACACTAGGTCAGCCGCATGGCGAGACCGAGACGTAAGAAACTAACATCGGAAAGGATAAATGCCTTACTAGTACAAGAACTCAACCAATTTAGTATAAAATTTCGTTGCTGGCAGACCTACCACTGACATGGATATGGAATAGAGCTGCTCATCTAATACCTATTACCTCCCTGTTACTTAACGTTTTGTAATTACGTAGATTTTATAAATTTTCCATTTTAATAGACGCAAATGAAGAAAAAAACAAGATTCATCTTTTACCAGCTACATCTTACCTATATTAAAAAAAAAATGTTAAAAATTTATCGTTTAATTTTCAATTTTCATCCTAGTGACATCTCTATTAATTTTATTTTTATTGCGAATTAATGGCGTAGCCAGGTGAGTTTTCTTGTTTATTTCCTCGTTTCATAGTGTTCCATGGTATTCAATTGTTTTGTCTAAATGTTTTTCATCGAGCAAAATATTTAATATTCTTCAAAGTCAAAATTTTTTCAGCTTATCCCTTTTTATTGGACGAAAAAACAGTGTACGAGTAATGAACACGTATTGGATTTGTTCAGAATTTATTTGCTAGGATCTTTGTCATCACTTTCACTTTTTACGCGATTAGCTAGTTGTTCTAGTGTGCTTACACTGCATCGAGGTGCAGTCGCCATGGATGAGTGAGTTTCCCGACGATTCTGTTCTGTACGATTGTTTCATTGTGCACAATAATTTATAGCAAGGTTACTCATATCCTCGAACAAAAATGTGACAATCATTGTCTTTATTGTGTGTGTGTTCTGTTGTACTTGCTTGGTACGATATTTATTACGTTAGTAATAGTTTTTTTTTATTTGATTAGCACCATGTCGACTCTTACGAAAATGACCCGCACGGTTAAAAAATTGGAGGTGCCTAGGCCTCTGAAATCTGCCACCAGTACCGCACACAACCGCAACTCCGTTCTAGACGTCAAAATAAATTCTGGTAAGAATCTTGTTAGAAACAATCTGGCTTCATTTATAGTATTATTTCATTTTTATTTAGAGAGGTAACATATACCTATACTAAATTGTTTTTTTACTGTGTAAATAATACCTAGTAATAACTTAGGCTTTTATTCGATTCTTGCTTATTCTTAGTATACTTTCGCAGCATTGAATTCCAATTGGAATCTTATACATATCTTAGAAAACTACTAATTCACCCATTGCTAGAATGGCAAAGCACCTAGTTAACATTCTTTGTTTGAACAAATGGCATGTGACCTAGATTTGCGTTCATTATGTGTGAAAACTGTTAGTTTAGTTCATCAATTGTAAACATTACACTTATTTTAGTTGATGACCTGATCGTTTTGACGGAGGCAGTGGCATACCAAATGATGCAAGGCAACTATGACCGTGCACTCCAAAGCAATGTGGCCACCATGTACTCTAATCTGAAGCTTTATGGCGCTCAGCTCGAAGCACTCTTTAAGGATTTCCTTGATCGGTTTGTTTCTAAAGCATTATATAAAATATTAAACAATGAAACTAACTATTATGTTAATAAGAGCCGCAACTGAATTTATTTCAGATATTTTGTGGTTTTTCGCAATGGTTCTCAAGATGAAAGATTGGATAAGAAAACTCGGCTGCATCTTCTCGAGCTGATTGAATTACGCGCCAAGCATTGGCAAGGATCTGACTGTATGAGTCAATATTATAGGCACCGTGGCACACATAGTGAGGTAGCTTATTGATATTTATTCAATTGTAATAGTAAACAATGACATCAATAGTTGTCTCAATCACTACATATTGTTGTTTTTCCTTCAGCCACTACTGGTGCCTACAATGGAGGGGTCTGGCTCGGGCGGCTCGGTTTCCCCAACGCTGGCTGCGCCTGCCGAGCCGCCAGCCCTGCTTGGCCCTGGTGAGGTCATCAAGCCCTCGGGCAAATTCCCCAAGCCCACTAAGATACCTGGCAAGAACTATTCCAAGGATGAGGTTGTCATCAGGAATGCTGATTCGGGCAAAGGTAAGATATCTCAATCTGCGATGACTGAAAATATGTTATATTGTAATAGTTTCATGACGTTATGGTAGTACATTAATATAGGTTTTGCAGTAGTGCATTTATTAGAAACTGGCCTGAATTTTACCTGAACATAATCACAAAAGTAGTTTATCTCCAGGTAGACACAGTTGTTAAATATTGCATGTCAAGTACATTTTCAAAACTTTTTTATTAAGTATACTGGGAGAAGACAATGCATGAAAATAATTCTTATCTGTCTGTAGTTATTGTGTGTAGTTTTACTAGTTTTATGGTGCATGTTGATAAGAGGCAGATAAGTTTGTTGTATCAATATTCCCCTTTGGTATTAATTAAATGTTTTTGAAGCCAACATGCCATACATGTTTGTAGTAATGTTTATTTGGATACATATTAAAATTTTTGTAGAAGCATGAGGTATGCAAATTCTGTCTTGGGTTAACTACTAGTAAGGTTCATTATCTAGATCAGAACACAAGCAAAAATAAACTGTTTCAAAGAAATGTAGCAGGTTTTGTATACCATGGATACATAATAATAATATGTTAATAGGTAATCAATAGTTGGTAGGTAGTTTATGCATTAGGGTGCGACCGGCAGCCTGTCTGAAGTTGTATTGTGGTGTTGCAGTGATGGGTATCAAGGGCAGGAGGGTGCACATGATCGAGGAGCTAAGTGACACGATTATATCGTTTCAGCGAGGTACGAACGCACGACGGTCTGGCGCATGTGTGCATGGTGTGGCGGGCTATACTTACCATACTTCCCACTCAATACTGTCAATTTGAATCTTTTACTTCTACTTGTACCTTTTTTCGCTACATTTTTCTTTCAAACTTCCCATTACCTTTCCTGTTTTGTGTAATATTTTTTTAAACAATACTAATAATGTACTACAAAAGTTGTAATTTAAATTTATATCAAATTACCGTAACTATACATATAACAACAGTGTTGTGATTTACTAATTGCATTGGTTATGGTGCCTCAGATTAACTGAAATATTAAATTAACCCGAGAATAATTACTTCATTGCCTCGTAATCGCATTCGGCTTCTTCCAATATAACGCCAAAACTTTACTAACACAATTCGGGTTAGAGTTCACACATCTCAATAACTTGTTACGGTTGCAGTGAGCCCTGGCGCGAAGGAACGTCTTGTCCAGATCACTGGACCGAACGAAGAAAATGTCAAGTACGTACAAAGTTTTTTTAACGAAGTTCAGTCTCTTTTTTCTTTTGGGAATCAGAGGTTAAATCGCTGGATAGATTGGATAGCTCCGGTTCTTGGGATATTCTATAAAGGCTATAACAGTCCACTTTCAAAGCGGTAGGGCTACGCCATGTCATATTAATGCAAGACTGGGATGGATCAAATACCAACTGGCCGCTTTGGATTCAGTGGAAAAACGTGCAAAGACGATAATTTGTGAACCGCAAATTCCGCAATGGATTGATGCTAAGGTGGAGAGCCTCGAGCATCGGCGCAGGGTTGCGCGACTGTTGGTGTTCTATATACAGGTTACATTTCGGAGAGTGTGCGAGGTAGTTGCACGACCTCATTCCGCCGACCCCTTTCCGCTATCGGGAAACGCGATTAGGACAGGTCGTGGATCTTCCGGCTATCCGCAGGATCTGCTATTGGTTCAAGCTTTTTAATGCGTACGGCTAAGGGTCTATCATTCAGAAAGCGGGCACGCGTTCAGGCGTTCCGCGTTCGCGTTCTGCGCTCGTTGTCTTGTATTACGTTACATAGACATACCCACAAAGCAGGCATTCTGACTGCCCAAATTAAACTTGCACAACAAAAACCCTATGCTCTAATATGCGGGCACGTGGGAACGCGCTTAAGCCTATGCACCAACGGAATGTTTGAAATTTAGCTCGTAGTTTTCTCTGTCGCAGTTTAGTTTAGTCATCTTGGGTAAACAGGTCATGTAGTAAGATAGTAAACGGTGGCCTTTGCCTGTTTAATCATCATCATCATTATACTGTACTAGTCCACTGCCGGGCATAGACCTCTCCCAATGAGCGCCAATGCACCCTGCCCTCGGCTTGGAGTTACTCGCTGGAGGGCGTCTTACACTACGCTTGCCAAGTCGTGTTCTCCATTCAAGAACTTGTTTACCCGAGCGGGTGTCGGTTCTTGCTCAGTAAGCTCGACAAAAAGTAACCCGGAAAGTTGTTGACATACCGCACATAATTGGTAACCTGATAGCAGTGGACTGACCATATCTGCTGAAGAGCCTGTCTAAGGTCCTACCGAATTAGAAATCTTAAAAGTTGTCGAGATCTCATCATTTCCTTGTGACCACGACATAAAGTTCAATTTTCTATTATGCGCGGTGGCGCGTTTTCGAAAATGAACCTGATGGATACCCGTGACCGTGGAAACCCGGTAATATGACGACATGATCGTGGACGTCCACGACGTCTCGGCCCTCATTAACGTTGGTGTCGGCGTCCCGCAGCCACGCGAAGCACCTGATCGGCGACACGATCCGGCGCAACGCGTCGCCGGTGCGGCTGGAGGGCGCGCTGGACGCGCCGCTGGCCGGCAGCCGCGCCTCGCTCGACTCCAACGGCGACGAGGACGCGCCGCGCGCCAGGGAGGTGAGACATGCACACCATTGACTCCATTAGATAACGCATAGTGTCCTTGAAAAAGTTGGGTCGACGTGGTCACGTCGCACCCCGCAAGCAAGAGATGAGTAAGACACTATCCGACACCATTATCTCCATTAGGAAACGCATAGTGTCGCTTGAGGCACCGCAAGCAGGGAGATGAAGTGAAACACTAATAAATATAGTTAAGATTTCACCAAGCATTATCTCCGTTAGGACATGCATAGTCCATTGAAAGACTCTGGTGACCTCGCTCGACTCCAACGGCAAGGAAGACACGCTATTCGACACCATTGGCTCCATTAGATAACGCATAGTGTCGCTTGAAAGACTTGGCCGGCCACGCGGCGACGCATGCAGGGGGTGAAACACATTTATTTGATTGAGATTTTTTAAATTTCTCCGCCACACCATTTTAAACACTAGTAACCGACGCTCCGATTTGACTGGACCCGATCAACCGTCAGTTGCAGTCGATACTAATCCTTACGTTGTACAAAATAAATTCGCTTTAGGATGAAGTCGGACCACTTCCCACGCAGCCAAAAGCGACTTTTATATTACGTAAGGATTAGTGTCAACTGCAAGTAACAGTTGGTTGGCTCCAGCCAAAACGGAACGTCTATTACCAGTTTAAGCATTATCTCCAGTAGGAAATGCATAGTCGCTTGATAGACTCGGGTCGCCTCACCTCGATCGGTTGAACGGCATGGAGGAGGCGTCGCGCGCCAGGGAGGTGAAGCACGAGAGATGTGCTAGGACACACAAAAGGCGACAAATCACGTCGGAAGTGACAGCGATCGGCACTGGACCATTTTGGATCGCGAATTGGACCAACTGTGACAATTCTCAGTTGGTCCAAACAGGTGAATTGAACGAACAACCCAACCGCGAAAACCATTTTTTAACCATTGGGCCAAACAAATTATTCATAAATTGTTATTCAACTATGGCCACACCTTTACAAATCATTGAACTCTTATTTTTTATGTTAAGTGCAACAACTGCACTTGGGTAACATCACAAAAACTGTTTATTAGGCTGGCTTGCAATTACCTGAAGTTACGACACTACGCGAGGTTTTAAAGGCTCAATGCCCCATTCATATTTTAAACACGACTATTTACAATTTGGTTGCATGCTAATGTTTGTATGTTTTTGTTTTCAGAAATCTCCGCACAACAATTCCCGAGCTTTACTTCATAGTTTTTCGACGAACGACGCCGCTTTAGGAGAATATAAGTACACTGTGACTTTTGGACAACATTCCATCAAGATCACGGGCACTAATTTAGATCTTGTTAAGGTGAGAAGTCTCGTCAGTCTTGTTAATATTTTGAAATTACTTCGTCTCCTGAAGCCCTGAGTTTCTCATATTACAGCGTAAGTTTGTTTTGACTGCTTCATCATTATTATCCTAGCAGTCCTCCTAAAAAAATTTAGGATAGCGGACCCTGGCCCGCTATCCTAAATTTTGTTATTGCTTAGGGAGGAACATTGACGGACGCCTGATGGAAAGTGGCCACCGTCGTCCAGGACATCTTTAAAAAGGGGAGCGGACTCCTACTCTTCTTCTTCGCCTGATCTTAGAACCATGCCTCGACGTCCTACCACTGGATGTATTTCCACCGGACCTTTTCATTCTTATACTATGGTATTTTGACTTACGTGCGGCGACTACGATCTGTTAAGCGCAACCCGTTAGGAACAAGCCGTTTCGCCAGACCCTCGTCCGTATGTCAGTAAGGCCACAACGAGAAAATGAGATGGGCTTGGGCCCATGACATCGTGGTAGCCTCTCTTAAAAGCTTATTTGGAAGAAGAGGGAAATTAAATCAATAGCGCGTCGACTCTATCGCAACATTACAATTGCGTGCAGTTTATTTTTTCAACATAGTAGGAAGCCAATTAGTAGGTTTCCAAACAATTTTTCACGGTACACTAATAGCAAAAGTTGAAACTTTTGCGATTTTATTACATTACACTAGCTTTTGCCCGCGACTTCGTCGTCCACATTAAATTGTTATACTTTTTATACTACGCAGCGACAAACTTGCTGATCACCTGATGGTAAACTATCCTAAGTCGCATCTGCGTTTGCTAATGTATGAAAACGATAATTAGTAGGTACCTACTTTTTCGACCAGGTGGGTCAGATCGTGAGTCTTCAAGGTTCTGGATATACATTTGTCGGCATATCATGGATAGGAATAGTCGAAGGCTAAGGAATGGAAGAAGTCATTAACATTCTCACGGGTACGGAGCCAAATGTGCATGCGAATGAAGTCACGGGGAGGAGCTAGTAAAGCAATGAAATAAAGTATTTTTTTTGGTCTGGGTGATTTTGCTGGTCGTACCAGTTGTTGCAATGGTTGTATTGGTTATTGTATCAGTTGGACTTGTTGGCTTAGTATCCTGCCTTTGGTTTTGCGTGTCCATGATACACCAGTAGATGGTAATCTAGTGTGGGAAGTGCGAATGTTGAACGCTTTTTATGTAAGTAGGCAGTTATCAGGGCGTGCGGTGCTCGGCACTATAGAATGTAGCACCAACCCCTATTTTAGGGTGTCTTAAGAGGCAGACTAGCTAGGAGCTCCGTTTTTTGTTGTGTGCCCGCCAAGCATAGAGTTTATGGCCTACCCTGCTAATGTACCTAACTAATATGGAGAAGGCACAAGTTAAGCAGTGGTATGTTGCATCTAACAAGAGACAAGCAAACAATTAGAATAAAGTGTAGTAATGGTAAATATTGCACATATTGTATCATTACCTGTGCGATGGGACCACACTTAGCATAAGCGACGTCTGATGCCATAGCGCTGGTTTTCAGTGTGCTCCTGACGGATGCTCCTACGGATGGAACTTATTAGTGAGGATATAATCGTACCAACCTCGGTGAGCGAACGTCGGTGGTCTAATGCGTGTAATGTAGTGGCGGATTTAGCTCTTGACGAGCGAGAGGTACCGAGTTCGATCCCCAGTGCCGCAATGTACCAATCACTTTTTCTGAGTTATGTACACTAACCGATACTCTTACGGTGAGTGAAAACATAGTGAAAAAATCTGCACATTCAGGCGACTGAATATGGTCAAGTTCCCCTGTTAACGATCATGGAGATCCGATGGCATTCGCTCCACTGTAATTACCCTGATCTGCCAAATCCTGCATCATAATTAAAGCGGACACCGAGCCCTCGCGTGCGATAGCATAACCGGGATACTAACGCCAAGATGAATATTTTAACACTTCCCCCGCTAACTCAAATATCAGAGAGGCTACACCAGTGCTAAGTATTGTAGCGCGCGCATTAAATCGTGCGCACACGCGCAGCGCCGATTTCGACTCAATCGTTGAGTCGGTCGCAGCAAAAGTGTTAACGCTGCGGCCGACGCAACAATTGCATCCGAAATCGGCGCTACGCGTGTGCGACGCACCTGGCCGGTCCATTTCATACGCGCACTACGATTCTTAGCGTCTCTGGTATCTCAATTAGCAGGAGAAATGTTAATGGTCCAAACTCTCCTCAGACCGCGAAGCTAGTGCCACGATTCTTAGCACTGCTGTAGCATCTCTAATACAGTTAGCAGTGGAAGCGTTAATGGTCGAAACCTCCCCAGACCGCGAAGCTAGTGCTGGACGAGTACCTGGAGAGCGCGGGCGCCCTGGAGGCGATGGGCGCCGGCTCGGGCGACTTCTTCACGCTGTCGCAGCGGCCGGGCGCCGCGCTGCTGCTGCGCGGCGAGGACGCCGTGGCCGACGACGACGACGTGTTCGCCACCGCGCCCGCGCAGCCCGACCATGCCGGTATGTGACGATTCGACCATTTTTTTTTTAAGTGACTACAGGTGTGACGATTTTTTTACATGTAATAAACTATCGCGGTTATTATGACACATTTTAAAGGTATGTTCCCGGCACAGAGACACGCGGTAGGAAACCCGAAACCTACCTTAAAATGTGATTTTTTTATATTTTACAACAAGGCGTTTTGCTGTTTTGGCCAGACATTTGAGCGCCATCTTGTTTTTGGGCGACCGTCGCAGATACAATTCGAATTTGGACGTCCATTTCTCACGAATGGCCAGTTTTCTCGTCTTGATCTAGATATACATATAGGTATTATCAACCTTGGCATAGGACTAGCCCGACAGGCTAAGCCTAGCCCGGCTAGAATATGGCGAGACGGGTTCGCCACCGCGCCCGCCATACTGGTCGGTCGCCCGCCATGCCGGTAAAACATAACGACACGCCTTTTTCTTAAATAATTATTTTTACTGTTTTATCCAGCATTTGATCGCCATCTCATAGGCGATTGCTTTATATAGGTTATAGCTACGTATTATCAACCTTAGGGAGGAACTCTAAAATATTACACATAAGGTACAGCTTGGTCGAATGGTGTCGTGCAGAGCAGGCGACTAAAGTTTTCGAGGCAAAAGATCTAGTCTCCGTAGGCTGGAAAATGGGGAGCAGCTGTTTCCATTGTTATATACAGGGTGTCCGGTAATGAATGGATAACCTTGAAATGTCTTATAGTATAACTTATGGCCTTTTAGAAAAAAATACGAACCAAATATATCATAAGTAGTACCAAAGTTATGATTTTTTGAAAAGAAAAGTTTTTTTTTTATTTAGCAGCCCCAATAAAAAAAATCCAATGGATTTAGGTCCGGTGAACGTGGAGGCCACAAAATTAACCCTAGCCGCCCGATCCATCTATCCGGGTACGTGCTATTTAAAAATGCACGAACAGATGCAGCATAACGCGCAGGACAGCCGTCATTTTGCAACCAATATGACTCCCTCAGTTCCTTAGGTACTACTTATGATATATTTTTTTCTGAATGGCCATAAGTTATACTATAAGACATTTCAAGGTTATCCATTCATTACCGGACACCCGGTACATAACACTGCGATTTCCAACCCGCCTGCTAAGCTTGGAGATTATGGCAGTAACCTCCCCTCTCGTGGGAGAGGGGAGGTGGGCCCTAAGCCCTGAAGTGCACTGTTATGGGCTGTGATGATGATGGCTAGGCTGGGCAACTGTCCTGTATTTTATAGGACGTTCCGTATTTCTACCATGTTCTATATTTCAATAAGAAAAATATAGGACTATACATGGTCCCCCCGTATATTTGAAGTATGAATCACGTCTATACAGGCCGGCAAATAATGTCGGGCTAACTAAACTCCGCCAGGCACAGCAAAAAGAGTCGGTTCAAGAGGAATAAGAGCCGATGGTTTGAGGATGCCATAGCGACTCGTAAACTGCTTTTAACCGGCGCGGCGGGGCGAGGAGAAACGAGAATTGAAATTAATTTGTTTTAAATTGATATTACCCGTGAAAATGCGCGAGAGAATGGACATTTTGCGGTAGATACAAGCGACATCCAAAAAGTAATAAAAATATTCCTAATTTGTGCCGACCAAAAACTGAAATGTAATTAGATTAATAGAACCCTTCATTCTAAACATACTACCTCAGTCACGCTATGCGACCATTACAAGAGTTGTTATTGAAGCGTGAAAATCTAGAATTCTATTGCAATATAGAATAGCAAATTTTCAAGTTTCAAGAACAACTAGGGATTGTCATACAGCTTAACTGCATAGTTAAAAATGTTCAGAAAAATTAATGCTGTAGAAATTGCTACCATAATTTTGTTGACCAGTACTTTAAAATTTTAGTATTTAGTAACTATTTTCAATTCTCGCATGCGTTGCGTCTCGCCGCCCTGCCGGTGGAGAAGTAACTGTAAGCTGAACAGTCTCGGGAGCCGATTAGCAATTCGTGACGGGTGACGGTATATTTATTCGAGGGCTGTCGGTAGTTGTAAATTATATTTATATTAGTACATACCTAAATAGAATAATGCCCAAAAAGCGCAGTATAGGAATGGTTTTTCTATTGTGAAATTGCCAATATCAGTCTCCTGTCCTATTTAAAAAATATAGGTACCTACGTTACTTCTTAAGCATGGCTGATGCAGTGCGCAAGCAACAACGGTAGGGTTAACTACAATAATTAGTTCTAATGGCATGACGGACCAGTTAGCAAAAATGAAACGATTTTAATAAGCATGAAGAATTTTAATAACTGCGGTGATGATAATAACAGTTTGCTAAATTTGTTGCGACTGACTGAAGCATGTAGTTATCTACATTCATAGCATTATATTTATAAGAATTGGTTTTAGTTACTCTGTTAGTAAGTAACGAGTTAGAGAAACATTGTATTTTATTATGTATATATTTATTATCATTCATTTTATATACCGCAGTATCTATTTAATCACTATGACCATTTCGATCCACGGTCGAGGCAGTGTGTTTCTTCCAAATTTCGTAACAGTTGTTTCCATAATACACTTTTATAACATCATCGCTGTCACCTGCCATTACGACATTCATTCTAACCCAACGACAAACCCATTAATAATACAGGAGCAACACACGGGACCAACCACTTTTATCGCATATCGAATCTTACTTAACCGACAGTAACCAAATATTGTACATCGAAGGTAACTGATAAGAAAAATCAGGAGGCTAACCATGAGAACTGCCTGCCCTGCTTAGAACGAGTCAGCGCTATGCGTGTCACATAAGCTTGTCCCCAAACTGAACTGCGCATAAAATGGATGCTTTTCTAAAGTCCATAGAAAGGTCCCAGGGTGTACATAAAACGTACGTACACTCAACACTGATCACGAGAAAGTTTGTGTGTAAGCCACTATTCAATATTAATTATCTATGGTTTAAACTGTAAATTATTGAGGTATTTGTTGCGCGTACGCATGTCGTTGCTCCTGTATAGCGGGTAGGGGGTTCAGGGTCGGCCGTGGGTCGCGGTGTGTCGCAGTCGCGGGGTAACAAGCGCGTTGTGTGCAGCCGGCGCGGATGACGCAGCGCCGCGGCGCCCGCGCTTCTCGCGAGCCGCCAGCACCGACAAGGGACCGGGTGAGTACGCACACGGCGCGCACGCACTGACCATACACTGCACATGTATCTACTGTGTGCATATTGCGCATGTAAGGCGCGCTCACTGCGCATGTAAGGTGCACACACTGCGCATGTAAGGCGCGCAGACTGCGCATGTCATGAGTACATAGTGCGCATGTAATGCGCATAGTACACATACTGCAATTTGAAGACTGAAGTCTTTGCTAATTTTGTTTTCGACAGTGAAATGCGAAAAATGGTGCAATGGTGCAGATTGTAACAGTCACCGATACAACGTGAACAATTTATCATTTTTATTTCTAGTCGCACACTCTTCATTACAAAAGTGCCTAAATCATTAAAATGTTCACTACGCATTTTCTTTCTCACACAACATATTGTACTAATATGGTAAATAGGTACTAATATGTCGACTCCAAAAAATCGTTCATACTCGTACCATTTGTATATTCAGATAAAGATTCATCTGCGCATTATGATTATCTATACCTACACATGAATCACATGATATAATATCATTCATTTATTATTTTGAACTTTGCTGCTTTGTCGTCGCATTGCAATTTCTCCATTTTCATGTGTGTGATGCAGAAGTCAGTCACTAAATTGATTGCTGAAATTATAAATTAATGATTTTATAAACCATATCTATAATTTTTGGACCCTATTAAGCATATTAGGTTAGTAAAAGTAACATGCTTCATAACCTAACCTTTCTTGAGTGTATGATTTTTGCAAGAGTTTGTTTGGCTTCTACCCCCTCAGCAGCTTACGAACGGCCCTCCCCGTGCACGTAGTCGCACGCGGCGGGGCCCGCAGTCGCTAACCGAGTAACGTATGAGGTGGTCCCGTAGGCGGGCTCGGCGGCGGCGGCGGCGCGGGCGGCGCGCGGCAGACGTACACGTACGAGACGCTGGTGCAGTACGCGGACTCGCCGCTGTCGAAGCTGCCGCCCGCCGGGCTGGCGCTGTTCCCCGCCGAGCTGGCGCGCAAGGTAACGCTGGCGGCAGGCGGGCCGCGGCGCGCGCCGCCCGCCCGCCGCGCCGCGCCCGCCGCGCACGCCCCGCACGCCGCGCACGCGCACGCCGCGCACGCCGCGCACGCCGCGCCGCCCTCGCAGCGCGTGGTGCCGTTCCGCGTGTGGGCGCCGCTGCACCACCCCAACTACCTGGCCGCGCTGCTGTGCCGCAACTTTTACTGACTCGGGCCGCCGCGGCGGGCGCGGCGCAGCGCCCCGCTCTGTCCCGCCCGATCTGTGCCGAAGAACCTTTCCCTTTCCCAGCTCGACACCGCCGCCGCGGAGGACGGTCGAGGCGACGCCGACGAAGCTTAGCCCCTTCGACTGGAACCTCTCTCCTCCATACCCCGTCCCGCCCGCGTCGGCGATGGCTCTCCCGCGAACGGGGCCGGGGCCATCGCCGAACGATCTGTTGTGTATCGAGGAAACGCTCGAACGTGTTTGGGCCCAGTACTAAATTCATAAATGTCGTATCTATACATCAGCTTTGGAGAGCTTTCCGGTTTCTTTAGTGAAAATTGCGACTAACTTTTCGCCCCATTCGGTGTAGAGTCCATACTGAACATATTCGAGTGTTTTTTTGTTTTCACCCTGCGCTTGTGCTTGATGCTTTTAATTGATTGTGTGTTAACTCTACTAATACAATGATTGTGTTCTTTAGAGGTTGCGAGTTTCGGGAAAATCTTAGTGTAATTATATTCTCGCAGCTCAGCTTGTCTTGTACTGAAATCACTAGTCCATAGAGCCCGCCGGGCGGCCGCGACGCGCGCTCTAGCTGATTTAATTAAGCATAACACTTACTGTTAAGATTGCAAGATTGATCTCGGTAGCGTAATAAGTTCAACGATAAAGTAAGACTGACTCTAGTGATACGTGCAGGATGCGTTCCGAGCTTCGGGTGACTCCTGTGATACAATTCGAATAATTTAGTTATCATGAGAATACTATTGCCAGTGTCTCAACTCAGTATTATTAAATTTAGATTATTGAAATTCCAAATCTCACTATGAGTGGATCTGATCGGAATTTAATTTATGTTACACTTGTGCCAAATTTCCAATGATTGCTTTTTTTTTGGAAAAAGAAATATTTTTCATTGATGAATACATTGAAGAATTTTTTACAAATATGTGATATTTAAAGTATGTTATATTGACTGTTGTAGAGTATTGAAAAATTTTTTATGCTCGCTTGTTTACATGAATGAGAAGTTTTGAATATGTTTATAAGGTATTTATTAAAATACTAGTTTAAATTTGACTCGTTTGTTTGTTCACGCTGCTTGGACAGAATGGTTATTCGAGAGGGGTTCGAAACAGGTAGACATCGGTCTTTATTGTCCATTCACTTTGCGAGTGAATTTGCAAATTTTCTGTTGATAATTCTATTGTTTCATGTCGATATTATTTATTTTTATTTAGTAGGTACGAAAATTACCAGTGCTTTGTTTCTTTCTCATTTCTGTTTTAATAAATAAATATTAAAAATATGGATGTCTTTGCTTGTCGCTTGCTTACCTGTAACTACTAAACCACTGCACTCACGCAACGCAATTTCATACTCACTTTTACAATATCTGCTCTTAACTGCACTGAACTAAACTACTTTAAAACTAATCTGTGTTAACACTACAGTATAACCGCATGCGTTTAAAGTGTGTGGAGATTGTTGTTTCTTTAAGGTGTGACTAAACAGCGCGACACGCCGCGCTTTAGGTAGCAGCTTTTATGAAAGGGTTGTACAATTATTACATTCCATTTTCTATCGATGAAGGTCCTGCTTGCTCAACACAAACAATTCATTCATGTTATGCAGCCTTGTGTGATCCTTGTAATGATGCCTAATAATAAGATACCTTGGAAACGCTTGATGATTTGCTGGAACTATTTATTGCCAAAGGTAAAGATCAATCAGTAGGAATATGTGGAATAGGCTGGGAAAAATTCTTACACTTAATTTTCAACCATAACTTTACAATAGCGTCTGTTACCCAGGTTACTACCAGTAGGGTAGGTACCTATTTAATTGCACCTGCTACATTTTAACTGGGCACGTATTTTGTATTAAACTTCGTGATACCCCGCATATGAGTGGCTATATTCTTTTTTAACAAACAAACAACTGCACTTTTTTCTATTAACACAAAAAGTATTAACAAATTAACCTAAAACTTGTGCTTGTTTTTATGTCGACGCTAAGGATGTGGTAAGATATGTTTTCTTATATTAACAAGCATGCAACGATTTATGGGGCGCATGGAATAACGATTGAAATAAAATTGTGTGTTTGTATGTATTATTTATCTAACAACTGTTATTTTTTTTTGTGCAAATGTTTAGCAATTTCATTTTATACCCTTTTAGCGAATGCGAAGTCCGATGAGTGAAGGCTCATGTCTTTTCAGAATATGATCTCATTTATTTTACCATTTACATCAGTAGCGTCCTATTTGTGCCCGTATATCTACCTATACATGCATGTGTAAAGTACAAAATTGTATTTACTACTGAAAGTCGGAGGCAGTAAGTACAAAAGTTGTTTCGATCGTTCGCAGAGCTGCCTGGAGTTCGACAGTGTCAGCTACCTGAGAAAAGTGCGCGCTGCGGCCAGCACCACCGTCGCTGTGGACGCGCCGGACTCCCCAGAACCTGAGTAAATAGTGAACTGCGGTAGTTCGCTTGCACGCACACATCTTCACATCCTTACCTTATACGCTTATTGAATTTGACTAAATTAAGTACATTTTTTTCCTATAAGGCCAGATTACTAAATGGACGGAAGAGCAGTCGAGAATAATACATTTTTAATGTCAATTTATGCTTTTACGTGAATTAATATTTTTACAGAATGAAAACAAGAGTCTTCTTACGTTATTAAAATTATAATCCCTTAAGCTACTTTAGTAATATTAAATAGTCATCCTGTCAAAACAGCAAGATCTTTTGAAAAATCCGGCTAGTAAAATTTGTGTACATTAATGTATTTTGCCCGTTCATTTAGTAATGTCCTTTTAGGAATCTGGCCTTATAAGTCCAAATGATTCAGTAGACTAAACTCAGAGGCAAAAAGCGTGAGAGCAAGTCAAAGTGGACTGTATTGCTCATGGTACGTTACGCGTCGCTCCGCTTTTCAAAAGCCGTGGTACAATAATGGACCGTATTGCATGTGCTATACATTCCACTTTGATTTGCTTTCACGATTTTTACTACTGAATTTAGTCAGATGTAATAAGCGCATTACTCTTTAGTCTTTCAAACGTGTATGTATTCTATGTATTTACTACTTACCTACCACGAGTCGGAAAGAAACAATTTTTAAAAGTTAATAATAAATTAGCGAGTACATGTGAGGATGAGATAGCACATCGCAGCATATCAACGAGCCGGCCAGTCCCAATCTCTTAAAATTAGTGTGTGTGTGACTCTATGTTGGATGTTCATGTCGTTGAAATGCTGTTAATGTGTGTTTGCACTGTGAACAATCACTTTTATTACGTAAGACGAGTCTTCCGTTAGAATTATTGTGCATAAGCACTTGCGTTCACAATACACATGCGAGCGAACCCTTATAATGCACTTTCCTAGCTTCAGTGGTCTCGCATCAAAATGGCAGAGACGCGACCCAGTGTCCTTTGTAGATAAAGGAAAATGCGAGTACCTAGTATTTTAGGTTCTCTCGTTGCCACGACTTGGTAGTCGCACGCGTCTGCCCCCAAGCCCCTGTGAGCCTATTATTATTATTTTTGACTTTTAACTAATTTAGAGAACTTACTAAAAGTATTAGCACACCAAAATATTTATTTTTTTAGTGGTGTTTTACCTCATTTTGGAATATTTATGTGGAACCACAATGGTATTAAGCAGAACGACCTTTGGCAGCGGTCGAATCCACAGGGTGATGTGATCTCTTTGGCTTCACCAGATCTGGCTTTGAGCGGGCCCGATAAACAGGCCCCTCTTGTATTATCAGTGTAATAAAATGAATTAAGTAATTTAGAAAAGTATCGCCAATAAACGCACTTGCACAATTCATACGAATTTTTAAATTCGTTGTACATATTTACTCTAAAAAGAAACATTTCGTTTCGGACGTCATAGAGTGATTCCATTTATTATAAGAAGAATGCATGCATTTCTTGGTGTGTTTGTATACTCATTTTCAGACTTTTGTATCTAGTGTCTAGTCCTGACGAGTAGTTGTGTCGATTCTCACTATAACGTAAGCTTTTGTATTTTCGAGAAAGCCTGTCAATTGAAACATAAGATGAACTTATGTACAGTCACCATCAAAAGTCGCTGAGCGAACAAACAGTTCAGAATGATTAGAATTAAGAAAATTGAAACTCCACGTACGTTTCGGTATTGTCAGTGTAACCCGTGGTACAATAATAAAGAACTCATAACTGATAGTTATAATTCTTATTTTACTGACTCGAATTATAGAAATGTATCCTGTTTAGATAGTCTTGCTTAGCTACTTTTGATGCCGACTGTACCAAACTATTTTATTAAAGATTTTATTTATATAAAAAACTATAGTGATTAGAGCTTATAATCTCGCTGTGCACTAAACCAAATAACTCGAAAGTTTATTATTGTTATGATATTATAAAACAATGTGTAAGTAGATAACTTATTATATATAATTTGACAAAATTGTCAGGCTTCCTCTCAGTCCTCTAATAATAGTTTATAATTGTAAAGAAGTGAACTACTTACATGGAGATCTAAATGTTTTGGTAAGACTGTTCATTTTCTTGGATAGAGGAGCTTGTCCATTATTATTATAGTTGATTTTTACTTATACATATTAGATATCTAACTCGGTCGAATAAGACAAGTTCTGAGAACATTACATTATTATTTTCTAAATTAGTACCTTGGTGCTTATCTCACTTTGGAAGTATTATCGTTAAATTTGTATTGAAAGTTTATGTTGACTTTTTTGTTTTTTTTTACCTAGTAAGGAAGACTTTATTATTGTGAAAATTTATTATTATAATACTAAATTTTTCTATTAATCTGAATTTCATTTACTTCGAATCTTTAAAAATTAAGTACTGTTAAGACAATGGCAGTTGACGTGAAGAGTGGAAGAATCGGGGGAAAGCCGTTTCCGATCAGTGGGATGATTCAGGCTAATATAATATAACAAGTTCTATTATTAATCATAAACAACGGTAACTGTTAAATGCTTGAGTGCCACCTTAGTGGTAGGTACTTATAAAAACCAAATAGTAATAATTAACACTTTATTTACATAACAATAAATACAATAATAATTTGACACTGTAAAACATTCAATTGTCATAATAAAAATTGGGCAGTTTATGGAGGCTCTATGATTTGAAAGTAATTAAATATAGTGTAGGTACAGTTATACCGGGCCAACCCCGATTTCCCAAATCAGTTTGTCCTGAAAACTGCCTAGACCAAACTGATGAATAATTATTCAAGCAAATGGTTAACAGATGACTACGGCTAGGTTAGGTAAGTGTTGTGATAATTAAAATTTTTCTAAGCATCCTTTAAGAAGGTTATTAACATAATTCTCTCATTTATAACTTACCAGGTTGACGGTGCCGCTGCTCAGTGCATGGTCACAGTTGGAACCTTACACAACAACCTAATTATATCACCTTAACTTTTAACCATTTATTTACTTGAATAATAAGCCAAAAGCAATTTGGTTCCTAGGCCGTCATTGGTCTACCAAACGTTCGACCTAAAGTTTTGAGGACAAGGTATATAAAGATTTGGCCTGATAGGCACGACACGGCTTCGTCAAACTAGTACTGAAACGCTGGAATGCGCGATTATTAATAAATGCAGTAGTAATTTTATTCACAACATCGGCAGCGGCCCCGCCGATCTCCAATAGCATGATACCACCCTCTGGAATGACGTCACAGAATATCCGAAATGCATGTTGTGACGTCATACCAGAGGGATGGGACCATGCTATTGGAGATCGGCGGTGCCGCTGCAAATCTTCATCACACTTTGATTACGTATTTACATTATTTCACAAACTTTTATCAAGGGGAAGTATACATTTACTCTTATTTGCAATCTTTTAGGAGGTTTATTTTTATTGGATAACATGGAGCAATATAATGTTGTAAATTCCATTACATGAGGCAAAAATATAAGCTGTTTACATATTGTAATCAAAGCCAATAATATTTCATAATTATTTTACTTTACCTATAGGTAGGATGCATAATTTCACTAAACCTTCGATCAAGCTAAATTGAAATCATTACCCATAATAATACACAGTTCAAAATCGGAATGTGCCACTTTGCTGTTGTGCTAATCCATTACCTCTTATATTATTAGTTCAATACAGATATTGTAACAACTATATTTCTTTTCTAAATAAAAATGTTTGTATCTGACAAATATTATGAGCCAGAAACTGGTACAATACGTGGGCTGGTCCGTAAGTTTTTAGCTAGCAGCTTGTAATACTTGTTATTGTATTAATATTGGCATAGTTTCCTTTTTTTTATCCGCTACAAACTCCTTAGTTTGTAATAAAATTTGCCTTTAAACAAAACAAAAACTAGAACAATAGGGTGTATAACTTGCGGTTGGCTAAGAACATTCGGACCAGTACGTACTCTCAATCCACCGATGTCTACATTAGTGTGCTAGATCTCAAAATTAATATAAATTACATAACCTGCCATTAGCGTACACTCGAATAAGTCTACCGCAACCTCACAATGGAAAACGTACGATGTAGGTTTCATACCTAAAAACAAATGCAAATTTTATTGAAGTTACACACAATTTTGTTCAGAATTACGATAATATTGTTCTAAGACTTGCACCTGCGTCAGCTAGAAGTCTCTATTTCTGATTTATTCTATTTGTGACTTCGAGATTATTGTCACTTACACTTACAATTATGTAATACTATCTAGATTCTGTCTGCCAGTTTGTCCGTTATGTTGGAAGCTCTAGAGCGCGCGTGTTGCATTATATCGCTGGCTAGGTCTTCCACTGTGGTGTACCTGGAGCGGTGGAAGCTGAAGAGGTCTATGATGAAGCCCACTATCTCTGACTGGAAGGCATGGCAGACCTCTCGCAGCCTCTCGTGGGGTCCGAGGAAGCCCCACACTAATACAGGCAGCAGGTGCTCCGATATGGAGTAGAAATGCGACATGAACCCGTCAGGGTATTGCAGGTAGCGCCGCTTCGCTTTTATCACCGACCACACTGCTGTGGTTAGCGCCTGCAACAACGATGTGACTTATGTTAGAAACAAAACCCTGTATTCTAGCAAGTTATTTATTTTGAACTTTAGCACCAGATAATTCAATTTCTTAGATTACTGCAAAAGCTTTAAAAGATAGAAAGTGCCAGAGCTTCCGGCGGCGATCCCCAAAAATATCTCAATTGGGAACCGGCGACGGTAGTAACCAGCGGCTGCACCGGAATCGGATAAAATTCTAACTAAAAAATAATTTATATAAACAAAATAATAATATTGGCGGTAATGTCCCGGCTGTGCTCTCGCGCGCGAGAACCCGGAGTCCGTCTTGACCATGATCCAGAATATGGCAGATTAGGTAATTAAAGTGGAGCGACTGCCATCTGACCTCAGTGACCCTGTTAACAGGAGAACCTGAAGGATCATAGTTACACATTCAGTGGCCTGAATGTACATCGGTTAGTGTTCAACTAATGTACTACATAACTCAAAAAGATAATTTATATAGGTACTCGGTAAGTATATAAATCACTATATTTTACTGTTGAATGTTTTATAAAATATTAGACAAGACATGCCGCCACCGTCTCACTCGTCGATGTGAGCATGCCTGTCTTGGAACAGCCTATTCACGCTAGCCTTGAAGGCGTACAGATTATATTGATCAGGGAACTAATTCGCAGGCAACTTCCTTAGTGTTAAATAAGAGTTATATTGCTGTACTTATACTCACACTCTCCTTGAATCCGTCCGAAAGCCACCTGTTCCTCACGACAGCCAGCACCGAGGAGGGCGGCGAGGCCAGATCTTCGAATGCGTCAAGCAATATGTAGTCTAAAACCACATCGTAGAACGTTAACACCTGAAAATGTTATTCATTACTCCCTAACAAGTCCATCGATTATAACTTTGCAGGTACGGAGATAAATCAACGGTATCCTAGAGACATTCACTGCTGGACCTTGGTGTCCAATCCACCCATATCGTCCTGCTAGGAACACTATGTACCTACTTTATTTCATTATACAGATTTTACGTTACAATAATGTTGCGCACCCCATCTCTATGGGATGTCGCATTCGATAAACCTGAAAAGCCTTCCCGGCTATAGGTATTCCCAAGGCAGAGTTTAGCTGGTAGGCACCACTTGCGAGTCCAGGCATAACCAGTCGGCCGGCCGCGCTGGCCTTTATATCCTTTGCGGTAGGCGAAAAAAAGGTAGAACAATATGACGATTTAACGTTTTCGAACGCATAAATTACTAAAAAAAATCACAATCTAAGAATATTTATTCGTGTGGGAGTTGTGTCGTAAGTGCCCTAGACTAGACACGCCCCAATAAGCAGGTACGATAAGAGTTAGATGGAAAGCTGATTTTGGATTATTTACCTTAACACCTTTGCTCGACAGTTCGTTTTCTATTGTACTCCAGTTCGCGGCGTCCGTCGCCCACGAGACCATTTCTTCATAAGCCACTAAGAACTCCTTCGGCTCCTAGAATTTTAATAAAACTGTTGGGAGTCTGACGCGGTGCCTACATAGGCTTTTTTTATATCATACGGTAGGCAAACGGGCAAGCTGATGGGAAGTGGTCACCGCTGCCTATAGACATTAGGCACAGGCAACACCAGAGGTATCACCAATGCGAATGTCCACCTATATATCACGTTGCTCTAGTAGCAAAAAGACAAATGTCCCTTCAGGATCCTAATGCTCCATGGAGTACACTATTTAAAATAGTATTGTTTGGCTGCGGTATTGTGTAATTACAGACATGAGGCATTTCATCGTAGTTTGCATTTTTGATGCCTGCAGCCTAAATGCATGAATCGTATCTCAGTCGGCCGGCTCCAATACGAACGGGACACCACGCTACTACCTCTTATTGAGGCTATATCATCATCATCATATCAGCCGGAAGACGCCCACTGCTGGGCATATGCCTCCCCCAGATATCTCCACAAAGGCCGGTCCTGTGCCTTCCGCATCCCGCTGGTACCTGCGATCTACCAGGTCGTCGGTCTACCTTGTGGGAGGTCTACCCACGCTGCGTCTTCCGGTACGTGGTCGCCACTCGAGAACTTTACTGCCCCATCGGCCATATGTTCTTCGAGCTATGCCCTGCCTACTGCCACTAGACTGGCAATCCTTATTGAGGGCTATAATCTAAAAATCTGTAGGTGCTAACTCGCACCTGTTTAGCTAGTCCCGTACCTTATCAGCATACAGCAGCAGATCAGTGAGCACCTGCCGGCCGGTGTCGACGAACCAGGGCCAGGCGGCCGCGTCGCGGAACACGCGCTGCATGGCCAGCCGCAGGCAGTGCAGCTTGCACAGGAACTCCTGGTCGGAGCCGCATTGCAACACGTCCGTGCGGAGAGTTCTGGGGTACCACCGTTCAATGGATATAGGATATTCTTTCGATTTCACGCGAAATTATTATAATCTCAACAATAATAGCTTTGCTCCGAGATACAATGAAAGCGATAAAAATATAAATAATAAATATACTTGGACAAATTCACACAGCGCCACCTAGCCCCAAAGTAAGCAAAGCTTGTGTTATGGGGGTTAGGTACCTAACTGATAAACTACTACTATACATTTTTTGGTACTTTTAAAAAAAATACATACTACACCCAGACCCGTAACAGAAATTAAAATTCATCATTTCAATTTCTGCTCACATAATATAAAAAAGTAAATACGCACCTGTATGGTATCCCATTTTCTAATTGCTTGATTGCCATTTGATATAGTTCTAAACTATCTATTTCAGGTACTAGTTCTGATTCGTCGAACTCTCTGAGATCTGCCACCTGCGATGATGAAAATAATAAATTACAACCATCACATTATATGAATTACCTAATAGAGTATTGGGCCCAAAGCTCTATATAAATATGTACCTACGTAGTTAAAAAATATAATTCAGTATGATTAACAATATGGTCAGACTCAGCTGGTAAACTAATCCGTTGAATGACTGTACTTCTACTTATTTTGACATAACTTCTCATGACTGACAAAGTAACAACATTAAAACAGTCATTACCTACAGTAAAATAGTTTAAAAGCCTCTTCAATTTTTGCGTCGTCAGCTACCTACTGACGCTTTACACGCGTGAGAGCGAGATAACTCTAGCTAGATAGCGCTTTCGTTTTGCGAGAAGCAAACTGATATCTCGCGCAACAAAGGCCGTCAACTCCACCCACCTGGTCCTCGGCCGAAGCGAAGGACTCCGCGCTGGAGTGGTGCTCCTTCCGGGTGTGCGAGGACGCGGTGTGCGCGGACAGCAGCCGCGAGCGGCGGCGCTCCGCCGGGCCCTCCTCCGGCGCGCCGCCGCCGCCGCTCTCCGAACGGAACAGCACGGACCGCTGGTCCAGGAATAGTAGCTCGCACCGTTCCTGGGTGACGGTCAAGACGCTGCAGTTTATTGTAATTGTAGGTATACAGACAAATTCCTCCACAAAAATCTATCTCCTAATAACAACATTCACACAACCTTCTGTCTCTAGTTTGTAACCTAGTATCCGAACTTACTTCCTTTCGTGTCCTTCAATTAAATACAAGCTATCGAGCTAAGTATAAACTGACTTTGCATTATTATTTAACTGGCCCTTAGTCCTCTATTCAACAGTGATATTTGTGATAAATGAGGGCTTACTCTGTACTCGTAGTTATTACGTGTTGTGTTCCATTGCATCGCAAAGTGTAGGTAATATCACATAGAAAACCAAGGCCTTGTTCGACCGCCATAACTCAGGCTCCTGTCAAACGCATAGGTTACTAATACTCTGTGGATCGCCGCTGTACCTATATCGTTGCTGCCGCGTAGATAGCACACATCTCTGTTATATCATCTCATCTCAGTCACAGGCAGGACATCCAGTGCTAGACTTAAAGCGTAGGTACCCTTAAATTTCCACGTCGCACCATCGTCCGTATACCTAACAAGGAGGTCGTCTGTTGTGCTTGCTTTTTGGTACTGCCCTCTCACCGGTCAGTATTAGTCAACCTTGCCTTGTTACGAAGCTCAATATATGTTTCTACCACGTAGAGTTTGGACACTCCGAATGGCTCAAAGTAGACTTCTTTGGCTACTAAGTGACATTTGGCTTTGCGTTGTTGCCCGTACTAAGACCCTACCTACTACTACTATAAGACTAAATTACCTGCAACAAGTAGGCGTTCTGCAGCAGGTCCTGTATCTCGCGACAGAACTCTGCCTCCTCCGGTGAGGTTAGCGCGAGCGCGCCCGAGACGCCGCCGCGTGCGCCCATAGAGAAGGCCGCCAGCGCGTCTTCCCAGTAGTTTATGCTTGTCTCCAACGCCTCCATACCTGTGGAGTGATATTATTGGGAGTTTTACATGGACTTCTAGAAGAAAGGGGTGAAAAGGTTTATACGGAGTCATCAGCGCGTGGGGTATGCCCCTGGTATTGTAAACGTCCATAGGCTACAGTGACTGCTTTCCATCAGGATGGCCGTAAGTTTGTTTTCCACCTTAGTGGTATAAAAAAAATTTGAGATGATTTAAACACGACATAAGAACTCGCACTGGATTGTAAATTAGTAAAGCGCGTTCGTGTCATTTCGCGCATGTTTTAGCTAGAACTTTACACATACCTACAACAGCCATTATCATGTACTCATATTCATATTCATTTATTTATAGTATTAAATATGCATCGTCATTTCAGTTATCAATAGTTAATTTATTTTATAGTTATCAATATTAATTTCAATATTGAAATATTAACATTCATTAAAAAAAAAAAAAACATTAAAATTTATTAATTAGATTAATGATAATAATTATGTCATTATATTAATAAAATATTATAAACAATTCATTCAAAATGTCATGTTAATTCAAATCAGTTCATGTAATAATGATTTTGAGCGTTTTCTTTCATCAGGGATTTTATTGAAAATACGTGGACCCATAGCAATTTCAAGTATGAACAGGGAAGGAACAGTCAGGATTCCCAATGTAACAAACAACTCGCGTGCTGGCTCATCAGGTGGTACCCGGCACATCATACGTACGACTTTCTTCTGTATTATAAAGGGCCGGTCCCTGTCAGCAGCCATCCCCCACAGGTCTATCCCATAAGTCAGGTGACAATGGAAATAACCATAGTACGTTGATAGCAGATTTTGCGAGGAGAGCGTACGCGAGAGACGTGATACAGCGTAGTAGGCAGAATTTAGCCTAGCACATAAGGCATCTATATGGTTCCATTGTAGGCCCCTGTCAAAGGTAAATCCAACAAAGCGAGCACTATCCACAGCCTCTATATCATAATTGTCAGTCTTCACACTTAGACTCTCACTTTTCATTTTCCTCAGTGAAAACTCCACCATTTTGGTTTTTTCCACATTGAGTTGCATACCGTTATGCAGAAACCAATCTGTCAGTCTATTTACTACTAATTGTATATTGTCTATTAGTTCCTGCCTAATCCTACCCGTAAAAATAGCGCAAATATCATCTGCATACATTATAAATTGTAGAAATGATAAGATAAATCGGAGGTCATTTAACAGGATAGGTTTATGTGATAAGTCTTCTGTCAGCCGAGGCGGTCGACAGCTAGCTTCCCCACCACAGCTATTCCAATCGATTTCAATACGTATGATAAAACCATTATTACTGTATAGAATAGCGTAAGTAACCTGGATACAAGACAGGATTATTTTCGTATGTCAACAGTGTAGAAAAACCAAAGGATGTAGGTATTGTCCATACCGACTTAGGTAAAGTAGCTCACAATCATTAATATCTATAGGTACAGTTTGTAATCTTCGCGAATGGCGGACGGATTGAGAGAATAGGACCCAGGACCCTAGATGGTTATCACTGAGCTTTTCTGGCATTTGTTACTTGTCAAAAACCAGAGTCTGCATCAGTGCTAACTAGCGTAGCGCGTGTATTAAATGGACCGGCCAGATGAGTCGTGCGCACACTCGCAGCGCCGATTAGGACTCAGTCATTGAGTCGGCCGCAGCGACAAACACTAAATAACATAACTTCTATATCCATTCAGTTCAAGATTCCGATTATTTTATACCTCATTCATAATATTTTTTGGAAAATGATTTTTTCGGGTACCTAATGCAAAATACCTAAACATGAAAATTAGTCTCACGTTGTTACACGTGGCAAAAAATAAAAAAAACTATTTTGACTCTATGTTATAGAACTGAGATGTAGATAGTGCCACATTAAACAGTTTAAACCTCTTACCTTTAATTGAATATTACTTATAATGTCTGTCTGCTCTTGAAACCAGAATGCAAGGCAGTTTTGGATATAGGTACTAAGTAAATAGAATGTTTTCTTTATTGTAAGAATTTAACAGCAGAGCAAGTTATAGCAATAAATAAAAACAAAAAATTAAGTGTACACATGGTCGCTGTTTAATAAATTATTTATTCATATTAAACTACGTACTTAATTAATAAAAGACAATAATTCTTTCCTAATTAAATTTACTTAATATCACACATTAATGAATTATGCACTTTTGGAATTCACAATGCATTTATTGGCATGGTACTATAATCGTCCCATTATTGTGTAATGTCTGACACACACATATCCACAGATCTATTATTGGGATGTGTTTACATGCCCTGGAAATTCTTCTAAGATATGCAGGTCTCCCTATCATATATTTCGCCACTGTAAAACATGTTTAACTTAAATTAAAATCTCTACACACATAAGTATTGACTTGGATCAACGGTCCACATGCCAGTCTGCCACACAGAGGTCTCTGGTTCTGTTACTGGCCAGGCTGAGATTGAAGTTATTAATTTTAATTTCTATTAAGGGTCTATTATGTAAATGTTTAAAATATAAATGGATAGTAGTATATCAGTTGTCTAGCACCCATAGCACAAGCTTTAGTTTGGGGTTAGATTGCGCTGTGAATTTGATTGAGATTACAAGATTATTATTATTTGAACCTGTCTCATCCATATACTTGGCACTAGCCATATGGTGTCCCGCTTTATAAAAATGTATTGAAATCAAAACTGTTCAGTGTGAATTATTCATTTTCCTGATAAAAGTCTTTGTTCACAGCAAAAGATTTATCATCAAATTCTCTATCTTTGTTTTTCTCATGGAGTTGCTGCAAGTAGTGGACTGCCTCATGCACTCCACTGTTTAGATCCTGCACTGTACCAGCGAGGGCAGTCAGAGCATCTGCAGTACGTTCGTCCAGCAACGCCCGTCTCTCTTCCTGGCTTTGCATCACAGCAGCAATGGCTGCTACAGCTTCAGCGATTTGCTCTTGTGCCCGGATACGCCTTTCCTCTAACTCAATAGCCCATTTAGGAGGGGGAGTGGCTGGATGAGAATCACCATTGTCATATGGCTGAGAACCATCAAGAAAGTTGTCATTGTCTGAAACATTTACATTTTATGTATAAGTACAGAAAAAAAACAAATTATTGTTTATTAGAACAACATGGGATACTTGAGTATCTGAGTAAGTATGTAACTAGTTTGACGAAACCACCAAACCAGTTATCTATGTAGTGACAAAGGTATGTTTGCCCTCAGAAAAGAATAGAATCCCATAGGATAGTAATCAAAGACTTCCTTCACTGCACTCGGGTGAAAACCGCAGGGGAATTCTATTATAAATTACTAGCTGGCGTGCCACGACTTCGTTCACATGTTGTCCTACCCTATAAACCTTTCTTATGAATCACTCTTGTCAATTGTCTTGTTTTTGAGTTTATTGTGAACAGACTTGACTTCATTGTATAATATGTAGTAATAAGTAAAATAAGTCTCACCTGAATTAAATAATGAGTTATTAGTTAAATCATCTGACGCATCCTTGTCTTTTTTTATTACTTTTATTCGCTTACGTTTTTGCTCTTTATGCTGAATTTTTATGTTGTTTAATGTTTTGTCAGACTCTGAATCTTCAGCTAGGAATTCCTCTAACTTTTGTGACTCTGGTACAGTAGGTGCAACAAACCCGGTGCCACTCAGTTCCAGTACCCTGATTTCTAAATCATTCAGTGGGACAAATTTATTACGACCAACATCAGCACCAGATTGAAATCTTCTCCCATCTGCAGCTTTCTTGCGGCATTTGTGTCGAAACTCGAACCAGTACTGCAAATAATTATATTTTGTGTGTATAGTGAGTAAGTACTAATAATGATTTATGTACATAATGTCCGGTCCAATTGTAGGTTTTGGTAGGTTTTCTTATAGCTTACCTTTCTCCATGCGTCTGGGGTCTTTAGAGCCCCTCCAAAAATGGAATTTAACTTTTTAGCGAGTTCAGTCCACTTTTGCCGAATAGATTGGTAAGAAACTAAGGCACCAGTTGGCACTTTCATCATATCCTTGTTTTGCTCCAAGCAACCTACTAATATTTCCAACTGCTCTCTCACGACTTTTCTAGGTGGTGCCATTTCAGTGTTAATTGTTATTTGCACAAAAACCCTTAGTACGTTAGATTAATTCTCTAGAATCAATTGTTCCTGTAAACTTATGTTAAAAAATGTAAACAAAAACAAGTTGTAATCTCGCGCGAGTTTTTGACACAAGCAATTTCTTTCGTAATAGTCGCCATTACCATCAATAATTTGGACATGGCGACCGCGTTAGACGATAGCGATTGATAATAGTGATGTACTAACACCGGGCGGGTTGAATCGAAATCTTTTAAAAATCGATTCTTTCTGTCGCCAACTATACGTACTTACTTAACATAATCGCCAAAAGAAAGGTAATTAATATTGAATTTTTGTTGTAAAACGCAATCGGAGGGAGTGTTAAAATAAAAGTACCAAAGTAAAACCGGTAAAGTCGTTTATTTTAAATGTACAAATATATTGTAGGTAAAGATTTGTATTGGGTAATACTGCCTAGGTAGAATAAACATGTGTTGCCAAATAGACTTCAATTTTAGTTACCTAATCATCAGGAAGCATACCTTCAGCAATCATCCTGGCCCTCTTCATTTGTTCCCTATGTAATTTCTCAGCTATTTTTCTTTCCCGCTCCTCTCTCTCGGCCTCGGCTTTTTCAGCTGCCATTACCGCTAAAGCTTTCTGGTCCAGTCTAAAGTAATTAAGAGGTTCAGGCACAGCTCTATTCGGAGCATCCTCATCATTCAAAATCTCAACAAACTTAATATAGCTCATTAGTCTTGTGTCATCCAAAAGTTTCTTTTTTTTGGCTTGTTTCATCATAGGCATAAATTCTGTTTCAGTGAGTGGTTCTCCCCACATCATCAGTTCTTCTTTAATCACATCAATACTGCCAACTCCTTTTTTATCTATTTCGAATTCTGGGTCATCATGAGCTAAAGCGGCGAAGGCCAACGTAACTGCCCTTTCTAAATCATCGCCCCAATTCCTTTTAGCTTCAATCATGAAATACCACTCATGTAGTTCTACCGTATCCGCGAATTCGTCTTCGAGAAATAACCTACACAATTCACGCAGTTCATATTGTTTTGGGTTATAACCAAGTTTTCTGAGCATAGTACCGATAAAATTTATGGATACCTGAAAAAATACAATGTTTCGTAAATTGTACAATACATTTTCAAACAGAAACAAAATTAAATTTTCTAAGGCTGTAATTATCACCTCCTCTAATGATGGGAAAGTCGAAGCTGATGCATAGCATAAGATTCACTATTCACTCAAGACTAGTCTCCAAGGATTTCTTGATCCATTCCAAGGAGAAAACCGATGCAGGCAAAGAGTTATATTTCATGGCAGCGTGTATTAGAAGTTGAACGCGAATCCCTTAGTACTGGAAGGTTGGACGTCTACCAAGCACGGATGACGAACATTAAATTTTGTCCTCCCTCGTTGTCGTATTCCACGTCCAATCAGTTCGTGGAGTTCCTGAGAGCACTCACCAAAGGCATACGATAGAAGACCGACAGGGTGACGACCCTACGATGCGCGACGATGACCCAGGCTTAGTACAGGCTTCGACAAGCGAGCTATCGTTAATCAGCCTTTCGGACAGAGATTTGGCGTCCCCTTCTCGGAGGTGACCACAGTACTTAGTACTCCATAACCGGTGCACGGAAGCCAATAATTGGGCTCCGAACCTAATATGATAGGACTTTGTACAACTTTGGTCTGCCTGGACAGGTCGCCTTTCTCTTGAAAAGCAACAATATTTGCATTATTGTGTTCCGGTTTGATTTACGTGCTTGACCGCTTTCAATCAGGTGGGGTTGTATGCTCGTTTGTCACTGATTAGATATGTACAAAAAATGATGAAACGCCAAACCTCAGCCAATAACAACGTCTCACATCGGAAAGATGGGGTCAGGTTTAAAGGAGGACTCCATTTCTCAGAGATGAGTTTGGATGCATTTAACTTGACAAAGTTAGCATCATCCTCCTTTTTTTCTGTTTAGGTTACTGTGGCATCGCCTCAATCACCTACAGAACATGACGGTAACCAAACAATAAAATAGGATTATTATTATTACCTTTCCTGTTGACTCTTCATCATACGACCTGAACAGATCTTTATATGCATATATTTCAGCCTGAGAAAAACACGCGGGTGGGGGCGGTATCTTTTTAGGTTTAGGTGCATTTTTATCTTCTTTACCCTTGCCTTTGCCTTTGGGTGGCCTTTGGGTGACTTTGGGTGGCATGTAAGTGAGCTAATAAATTTAAACAATGAATACAGCATCTACAACCATTCACATTTTACCTTCAGTGTGTAAAAATGACGTGACTATGAAAAATGAACATATAAAGCTATAAAATTAAGTTAAAAATCCATTGCTGAAACAGATGTATAAAATGTCAATGATAAGTTGAAAAAATTGTCATTGTTGACGCATGACATAAAGCAAAAGAAATGGACTGCATTGAGTCTACGCATTGCGTTAAAGAGATAGTATATACCCAATCCTTTGTCATTGTATGTTGTATAGACTCGGGTCCGGTAGGAAATTCAACTCAATTTGGCAGTACTCAGTAGACTAAAATGGCCCGCAAATCCACAGCCAAGTCGCACGAATCATCAAAGTACAGTTTAGATAATATCAGCGAAATTTTGGAATCAAGCTAGAGGTAGGTATAGCCAGGTGAGGGTATGGGTAAGTTATAGGTTTACAGTTACCTATTTTGCGCCTTGGCTTTTCCCTTACGGGTTGTGCGGGTCAGATGGTATAGTCGCTGCACGTAAAAAACCAAAACGCCAATGACATTAAAATGGCAAGGTTTAGTTATAGGAATATGTACAGAGAAAGGGCGTGCTGAAAAACAATGCGCAGGTATATCACCCTACATCTGTGACAACTTCGCGAGGGCTACCCTGTCACGCGCGGGCAAGGTTAAAGAAGCGAGCGATTATTAGGAAGATCCGCTTCGTTTCATTGAACACCGGCTCTCTCATGAGTCGGTCCATAGAGCGGCGCGGTGAGGTGGCGTTCATCCAAGATCTCAGTTGGCGGGGCTCGAAGTCGAGAGACATAAGACAGTACACCCGTGGCAACTATGGTGTACATGAGAGGCACTGCGGATAATATTGAGAAGAAGCGTCTGCGCTGGTTAGGTCGCGTGTTGCGTAAGCTCCAGGGATATGTGAGAAACAGGTGTCTTGCCGGTATCAGGAATGATATCCTGCGGATGGATTGACACCGCAGAATCGGATGCGAGAGCCAATTAACTATGACGTGAGGATGCTGAAGAAAGATCGGGCGAAGTTCCCCTGGTCACGGAGGTCAGATGGCAGTCACTCCACTGTAATTATTTGATCTGCTAAATCCTGGATAATGGTCAAAGAGGATCCCGGGCCCTCGTGCGCGAGAGCACAAACAGGACATTAACGCCAAGATAAGATATGCTATGGCCCAACGAACGCAAACGAATGGGTTCAGCATCCATCCAAACTGCGTTTGATCGATTGCTTCTATCCCTTTGATGTAACCTTTGGTCAGTTAAGATAAGAGAAACATGTACTATCAGTTAGGATAAGAAGAACTGTTTACCAGAGCTATAGTTTAAGAGTTATATTGTCGCATTCCTCTCACCCTACTAACTACTTATCTGTTTTATTAATTTGGAGTACCTAGGTACTTGTTGTTCATATTTGGTTTGTGAAATTTTTCGAGCAGTAGAGAACCTGTCATAATAAGTCGAGTCCTAAAATACAGAACCCCAGACTCGAGTTTTTACAACACTAGTATTTATGCAGCAAAGATGAAAACCATTATCACGAACATTAAAATTAGGGGGAGTAAGTGACATCTAGTATCGAGCAGGCGTACTATACAATACCAACGCCATCTAGTAAAGGACTCAGTAAAAACCATAACCAAGTGCCAGGCGAGCATGGAAGTAAAAAGTAGACATCTAGTGTCAAGTAGACGTACTACACAACCCAAACGTCAGGCAAATAGATGGCAATGCTATCCACGTGGAAATCTCTAAATAAAAATATCTGTGACCATTAGACCTGCGATTACACTATTCCCCGGGGGCTTATTGTTTTTCGAAATCAAAAGTACCTTAATAACACTTGACTTTCGGGAATAATACAACTTTCTATTAACTTTCAAAACAAGCTACAATTAGTGTCGGAGGCATTGAACATTTACCTAAACATCATCCGTCCGGCTTCTGCCAGGCTCCGTTTTCCTACTATTTAGCTTCTCCACTTCCCCCGGTCTTCAGTATGCTCAACTCGGTCGTAAGTAGTAAGGCCGTTTTCTGAGTTGGCTTTAGCATACGTGTCTGCGATGTCAGTCAATCCAACACTTCCCGTGACCGTGAAACCGCTTTCGATTACCTACTAGGTATCATACAACTAATATAACAATATAAAGAGAAAATATTTGTTTTTTCTTATTTTTGTTTGTGAAATAGGCAAACTCAGAAGTCAAAAACAATCAACCGACTTGCACTAATAGAAAGCTACAATAACAATGTGAAGTAACATGGGCGTGTTTTATTTACTTAGTTGAGAGATCCAAGTGATACCAAGTAAAATTGATACCTACCAATTAGGTAACAACTCCTAAACTGGTGCACCCGTGTGAAGACGGCCCGGGTGGCTAGTAGTGTAGTAGACAGACTAGGTACCTAGACCTAAATAAAACGTCTACGCATGCGCGCGTGTGATAACAGTACCCACTCCCACGCGCCCAATGTTTTGTATCTAAACCAGCTTAACCTGAGCCGCAAACTCTACTCACACACCTCACCATGCGAGCTCAAATTAACTGGTATTCGGGATGAATTAACTCGTAATAGGTTTAGATTACAGTTCGCCTGCATCTTCACCTGCGTAAGTCCCATGGCCTTGGGCTTTGGCATGCTATACTTTAGTCGTGTTCATGCTAAACTAGTGGACACGGTGCAACTTCGCGTGGCGTCTTGTCCCTACCCTACCCTACACCTACTTTGGCAATGCCTACCCTTTTTTTCTTGAATCACTCTACCTATTACTGAAAACCGGATTAAAATCCGTGGCGTAGTTCAAAAGATTTAAGCGTACATAGGGACAGACGCCGGGAAACGACTTTGTTTTATACTATGTTAAGAATCCTCCAGATGATGTACCATCACGATACAGCTGAATTTAAAATATAGACAAACATTTACATTTACATTTTTTTGTTATTTTTCAGGTCAGTGAGTGTTGTGAGTAATCAAAAGGGTAATAAAAAAGGTAATAACTTTGATTGACTTAGGAAAAAATATTACACTACATTATTTTACTAAACAAAACTACACACGACAGATATGCGCATTTACGCTGGTCAGCGGGTGTCATCCTGTTGAGAAAAGAACGCAATGTCCACGTTCATAGAAGTTACAAAGTCATACATATCCCCGAGAATATTAGACGACTTTTTAGACGACTGCGTCAGAACATAACCCATGTTTCCGATGAGCATAATCACTTTTATGGATTTTTCATACATTTTTACTATCCGGTATCCGGTCGGATAGTAAATTAAGGCCGGATATGCCGGATACAGGATAGTAACCGGATATCTGTTTCATCTCTAATCACAATGATTGTTTGGACATCTAGTACACTTGTGTCAAACGGCTAGCTGGTACATCGATGTGCTGTTTTTCGTCGAAATTGGGCTATTCCTAATAATATTATTTTATCTGTGGCTATACCAATGCACAGAATCGCTTCGATATATTGGATGGCTGCATTGCACTAAATTCATAATCGCATTTAAGGATACTTAAACAAAAAACTTTACACAAAAAACCGTTAAACGTATGTTTGTATGTAAAGTCTTTATTGCTTAATAAATAAATACAAGCCGGTAAGTCAGTAGAATGTCAGTTAAAGTCATTTTTAAACGTCGAGATTAGCGTTGCAGGCCATAATTCCAATCTAAAAAAAATACAGATAATAGTTGAAGAAAATAACTAAAAGTATGCTGCACGGTGCACCTCTGCGTAGGTAATAAATACTTACACAAAATGAATTTATTGTACCTATCGGCCTGCAAGTTTTAGCTTCGCCTTGGAATGGAATATTCACGAACGCAAAGTCGCGATGTCAGAAACTGGTTTTCGGTTTTCTACTGAACGCCGGTGGAGCACGTGCTCTCAGGTGGACTTTAAAATCACCATCCAAGGCTGGAGTTCGTTTACGTTACCTTACGTGTTAGATATCTACTTAGTACTTTTTTTATCTAAATTTAGGGAGCTTGATCAAAATCACATCGCTCCATACGGCTAAAATATGTTTGGGCGAAGTCAGCTCCGCTTCAAACCCATCTTAGTGTACCAGTAGAGTAAAGAACAGGTCGGAAACAGTTGGTACTAGCGGCGGGTCCCCTGGGCGCTTGGTCGGTGGTGGAGGTTGCCGCGCGCGTCACGGCGGCCCGCCGGGCGCCGCGGCCGCCGCCGGCGCCGCGCCCGCCGCCTCGCGCCAGTCTACCCGACACTCCGCACTGCGGCGGTACACTGCACACTCTCGCCACCACACAACGCCATCCCGATACATTACTCTCTCACATCATACACTGTGAATATCACATCAGCTAAACACCGATGCTGACGTAGTGTTTGCCGCCAGTGAGTGTTAAAAGTGATTTTAGGAGGAATTAGGAGACCCCTGGAAGATTTATTTGAGCCTTCCACTTATCCCGCGCTTATTGACGCCGATTTGATTTGATTCTTTACAGGTAAGAATTTTAAAATATTCCCTTACAGCGAAGGAATAAGTATCAACAATTAGTACTTGTCTGTACTTATTTTTTACTAGGTACTTAGTCAGTTGAATTGTGAGTCACAGCTTTAACAAAAATGCTTGACAACATAACAATAACACCGGACGGTAATAACACCTGTTATAATTAAATTAGTTTTGAAAAGTATTTAATGAGTGATATATTTGTATCCATCTCTACCTGGTGATTGGTAAAGATATCTAGAAGTCTTCGAGATATATGACTCTGAAGGGGTCCTGTTCAACATTCATAAGGATTTTGCTCAAATTAATATTTACGCTGCAAGATTAAATAAGCAATTCGCATAACGTGTACTGTACACGATCGATAACATTAACATTGGTTAGATCACACGCTGCGGCGGCGGGCAGCCTGCGTCGGGGATATTGCATGGATTGTAGATAACCTTAGTTTAACATTTGAGTATGAGAGGACCTCCTAACACGTTTCTTACAACCGGTTCCCGGCGCGGCGTTACGCCGCCGGGACTTATGCAATCGACAAATAGATCGAATCGATTCTTGTTCTTGTGCAAGTTGGAATACACATAGTATTCCTTGTTTAGCCTGTTTGCAGCCTGATGAAGCAATCACACCTTGCGTGCAGTCCTTGTAAAGTGAAATTACAGTCCAGCTACAAGCGACGATAGTTTAATTGCGAATAAAGTGTACGTGTTATGTTTTCGAGTGGCAATAGTAGTACTCGTGTCTGTAATCGACATTCAAAAAGATAATTAGTTTTTTTTTTTCCTTATTTATTAAGCATGATGTCATCCTAAGACGTAATGTGACTTCGCTTATCGATGTGTAGATTTCCATAATGGAATTCATTACTTTAAATAGCTTTCGCCGAAGCTTTTTAAAGACATTTACAAATACAAATACAAACATTTTATGGGACCCATCATCTTCAATACTTAATTTAATAGGAAGTATAGGTATTTTACAATTAGGTATCTACTATAGCGATCGTCAGTGCATCTATGGGAAGCAATAGGCGGCAAGCATTTATGTTTACAAGACGTGCTTATCCTAACAGTTTGGGATTTGATAGCGAACATCCGAGGATTAAATTGCAGTTTCTAACTAAGTAGTGTAGGTTAAGGTAAGTACTTACATTTCCTCAATAAAACAATTTATTTAACAGTTTTAATGCTCATTTTGAATAACAAATTTCACTGAGGTTCTAGGTAGTAACTTAGGTAGGTACCTAAGTAGCTTTTATCCGCGATTTCGTCAGCGAAAAATTCCAACGGAAACTATACGTTGCATAACGAAATAAAATTTGTATTATATGTGTTAATCTAGGTTGTAAACTATCTGTGTCTTTCACCCAAATACATTTTTTACGTGATTGATTGAGTAACAAACATTCTATCATACAAACGTTCACATTTATAAAATTAGTAGTATTGTTAGTTCTTGTATTATTGTCCAATAATCTGTTATAAATACTTACATTATTATTATTTTGTTTAGCCACCTACAGAAAAACCAATAGATAGATAAGCAATTCTAACGCAAAAAAACTAAAGCCAATTTTCCAATGCTATTACATTTATAAATAAACATATGAATCTCGGATATCTGTACCACAGTACGGCGTTTTGAATGGCAGCCTTTGTGAGTAGCTAAATCCGAAAACATCTGCCTAAATAATAAAACTGCAACTGTCTGTAGTTGTGGATCTACACTATGGTATTTGCAGCTGCATATGCACGTGTCGGCGAGCACAAAGCCGCGCCTATTATTGCGATAAAATAATCTTTAAGTAAAGAATATCGATCTATTTACAATACAGTATCTATTTTATTTAAACACTTTCAAAAGACTTAAAAGAGATAAAAGAAAGCTTGCGCATAGTTTCCTTTCCGATTTTGTTATCTTGTTGGCTTCACGAATGGGTATGAGCGTTTCAGTGGAAAAGGCGCGATAACAACGCAACAGTTCTGTTTGCGAACCGTTCGTCGCCCGCGCGGCGTCCACTCGGCGACGCCGTATCGATCAGCTCCGCGTACTTAGCTCATTCATTAGGGGACATCGTCCACTCACTAAAATAAACGGTTTATTTTCACCGCACAACCTTTTCGAAACGCAGCCGACGAGAGACGATGATTGATGCGATATTTAGAAACAAATTATAGGATGGAATTCGGTCGGCGCGTCTAATATAACAAGTCGGCTGTTAAATATTTTTTTATGCTCATTTTTCGAAACGTAGAGCATTATTTATATTTGAATTAACACATACCTACGGCGCGTATGATGATAGTAATTAGGCGGTAGTAGATTAGCGGACGTACGCATAAGGCTAACGCGATCGGATGGGCCCGCCCGCGCGACAGGTCAGTTAAATTGCCTCCTACGGAGCTTCGCCTGATAGTTGGTTATTTCCGGCCCTCCGTTACGCGTGCTGCTTCAAGTTTTTCGACGTGCCTGTAGCTGCACTGCACCACTGAATGAATGAACACGCAGATAGATAGATAGATAGAGAAAGATAGCATCCAGGCGCTGTCCGCAAATAGACGAACTTGCGCCTATTCTGCGTGTGGGTAAAATATTCCTAGAAATTACTGTTCCTGCCATTCTAACTCCTCCAGGAAACTTAGTAATCCTGTCAGCTTTACAAACATCGCCGGAAACGTTTGTGGTTGTTCGAGATGCGTAATCCTGTACGATGCCACTGTGTCGCAGGTTTGCAGGATACGGGCAGCTGTCTCCTCTTCCTCCAGGCAAGCTCAGCACAGAGGACTGTCCGTTTAAAGCTCCGGATTCCATTCGGAGAGGCTTCGTACCTATTGGAGCCTCGCCTGACCAGCTCGTTAGCTGCAACGTTTCCCCTAGATCCGCTGCGTCCTTTTATCCATGAACACGCAGATACAACGACGTGTTTCCCCTCGACTATCGATTACTTTGCCAGCGCAGAATAATTTTCCAGTGTATCAACTTTGATTCAATATTACCGTGCCTGTTACGAAATTTACACGCTGACAAATCCGTGGGAGGAAATTACAAGCCCTTAGCGCGACGACTGGCCTACTTGCGGGCTGGGGTGGGACGAGCGAGACATTTCGCGACGCAATAAGTAGGCGCGATGTCGCCTGGAAAATTGCGGCAATTTCTAGGGGAAATCCTCCCCCGAACGTAATCAGCTAAATAACGTCAACAAGGAAAATTTTGTAACTTGTAATGGCACGCGCGCGTACCACCGCGTCACGAAATTATATAATGGCCACGGAATCAAAAATTAAAAACTTACATTACATACCCATGCAAGAGCAATAACGATGTATGAGTAACGTGGCTAATTTGAAGTCAATGAACCAAGCGCAAGGCGTAAAAAATAAATTCGTGACGTTCCGTCAGGACCACGACCAGTAACGAGATATTTTCTTAAATCGATAAGGAAAAATGGTAATTCGTGGTAACAAAGTTAACTATAAATAGAGAGTCGGCAACCGCTGCTCTACGGAAGTAGATAATTTAATTACGGAGGTACCGCTTTTATTGTGACATTCCACAAACATAGTCAAGGATAATGTTTTCTTGTGTGGCGTAATGGCACCCGCAGTGACCTCATCGTTTAGTCGGTCTAGGTAAATATGTTCATGCAACCTCCACGAAGCGAGGCCGCGCCGCATCCCTCGGGTCGGGAAATGGGGAAAGCTTTTTGTAATTTAGCCCTTGTTACGTATACCCCAGACATTGTGACGCAATATCCATGTCAGCGAAACTTCTAACATCAATTGTTGTGCGTGTTGATAAAATTAACGGTGAAAAGCTGTCTGATACCGTAATCGAATTAACGAAACCTTTGTAGCTGATATATAAAGCAATCTATAGAACAATTTAATTCAACGGAGACTTGACACAGCAATCAAGGAGGTCACGAGTCACGTCGCTAACGAAGGGCTTAGAGTCAGGTCCGGTGGAAGTGGTTGATAAGGGGCTAACGGAGCGGAGGGCGATTCTTGTTCGTATGCAGGCCGCGGTGCGGCGCGATCGATACGCGCCCGCGCGACGACGCCTCGCGGAGCTTGCAAGTCTGCTCAACAAATACACTACACTCCAGGGCCAACTTTATTAAATTCCAACACAAGACAGCTCAGCGCTTCGGCGTAACCGGTGGGAATAAGCGGCGTTTCCCCCGCCGAGCCCGGTGTTTTGCTTAGCTTACTTGCACTTGCATTGACTGGGTAACCACGGGCCTCAGTCCGTAAGTTTCCGTCGTAGAAGCCCTGCACGGAGTAATTTTCCAGTCATTAAACCGCACGACTGCCATGTACCCCGCGTTCGCAGTGTAAACTCGACTGTGGACGTGTTTGAATCGGCAGCTTATCATTAGGGAAGGTGCAAGTGCGTGTTTCCGTGCAAAGGCACGTGCCTCGCAACTGCTGGTTAACATGTTCGTAAGTTGTATTTCTCAAGTCTGTAATGCTCTTACCTAGCGGAATTATACAACACGATTATCACGAATAATATATGTAGGTGCTAAAATAGAAAAGCAAACTAATGGACCAACGCAAAGAAATAAACCGAGCGTATTGCGATAGTGTACTGCGATGACATCATCGGCGACGACGAAGCGACGACGATGAGGGAGAAAAAAATAACGAGCCAACGTTAATGTCGGCAAAGTAAATACCTACTCAATGAATACGTAAAATTCGCAGGCCGGCGAACCAGCGGCCGTGATCTTGACTCGATTTCGGTCTTAACATCGCTCGTACGCTCATTACAACTTATAAGGTAAATTGTTATGCGATTAAAGTATTTAACTTTATTGACATAGCTCATATTATATCTATTAAACTCACACGAGGACAGCTTGTAGTATCTAATGATTTATAGGCAATCGTATATGGCGAAACACACCAGTTTTGCGATTCAAGTATCATTATCAAGCGTGGGTTTTCATTGCCATGGCGCTCCTCAGATTTATTTATATACAGACATCTGTATACCTACATTTTAGTAACCAGCTAGTTAGTTTAGAAGATAGTTGATGGTCGCTAACTTCGACGGCCCTTACAATTACTTAGTCCCAATTCCAAACCGATATACTGTGTTTAGAGTAGAAACTAGGTACTTATAGGATTTTTAATTTCAAAAGTCATTGTATACAAATTAATAACCTTCTGCCTACTTCCTATTGTCCCTCGTTACCTTGGTCAAATTTTAAAAGAATATGTTTATGAATTATGCTTGTCCAAAATCCAATTAGTTTAAGAATGAAACTATGTAAACAGTAATCACGCAGATATGACTCGTGTTTTGTACCAGGAGTGAAGTGCTGGAACTAATTCTATTGTAGTATATTTATGAAGCATTGAGCAGGCCAGAGGCGACGCATTAGATTTGGGTCGAGATAAACAAGCTGGAGATTACAATCTGGGGCTCAATATGCAGAGCTAGCATGTCATATAGCCGAAAGTATATAATTCAATCAGTCACTTTGATCGATTCACTAGGCACAGCTAAAGCAGAGCTAATGAGTGACATTGGGGTGCATTTGGGGGGAATGTCGCAATGTGGATTCGGCTCGGTAGACACTGTTGGCTTGTTATGAATCAATGAATTTCAATTAACAAGTGCCCAGGAGCCCGCGAAGCCGCGGCGCCGGCTGCTCGCTATGTGAGCGAGCACATTGCACAAATATGCAACGCACTGCGACTTGTTAACCGGTCATTGTCTACCCGCATACAGGCTGCAGCCACCTAGCGATGTACACGGACAAATTGGATGCAATGCAGTTTGTCTGCATTTAACTGTTATTGATATCACGTCTGCTTGCAAACTGCCCGCGGGGCATCATCCAGATAGATATTCACTCGAATGGACTGGATTATACGTACTTATCACCATTTACCATACTATCATAAATAATACGAATGAGTAATTTATTTATAATAACGCCGTCATAAATAATATTGAAAGAATCTTAGTAGTGTACTTGAATCAGATAGGTATGGACTATTTTTGGATGGAAGATCACTTACAAAACATTATCTTGGTTCACTGCTATTTCAACAGCGCCATTTTTTCCTGATGACTTCCATTTACCATTCCCTCGCTTCGCGAACGCTCTCGCGATAGTTTTCGGTCGAATCGATCAGTCGATAAACGGGATAACGTTCGAAATACCTTCGTGCGTGGGTACCTGGATGCGTTCCCTTATTATACGAGTTTTTTTTGTTGATGTGCCCAGGCCATTGCTCCCCGATTCGGACGACCCTTTGGCCGAACAATGATTAGAGTGAGGGGAACAAGATGCAGCTGCTCTTTTCCTATACGGAACAAATTCTTGTTATTATCGGAGGAAGGTACTGGGTCGCGAATTAGATTACGTGTCGGAGTGTACGTAAAAGTACGGGCGCTTGAATTCAATTACGACGTCAAACGAAGTAAAGGAACAATTTCATATGTCTCATGTGGGGTAATAGCTTTACAAATACTTTCCCTGTGTTGGGTTTATAATAAGCATCCTCGAAAGGAAAGTTGACTAGCACACGAGAAATAAATATGTAACCTACATAGGAACAGGGACATGTTTTACACGATTTGAAAGCAGAACCTGGTAAGTTTCTTGCAAGCAAAAAGTAGTAGGAACGTATGCCGCTTGAACGTTTATGATGCAATGAGAAAAGCAATGCGAGTACAACTTTTTCTCGAGGCGCCAGACGCTGGTTACACTTGCTCCCTCGGCGGCAGTTTCTACTTTATGAATAGTAGTCATTTTCTTACATGTCATCGAGGAAACCAATCTCGATATATTTCTCACCCTGACGTGCACAGAGGTGTATTACTTTATAAGTTTAACGTGTGTATCTGGCTGTATCATCGTAGCTTTTAAACGGATGGCCCAGTTTTTTTAAGCTATGGGAATAATCTAACTAATGGTTCTATCTGAGAAAACATTTGAACATAATCGTATCATTTTGGTATGAGATTTTCCGGCCGTGTATCTGCAATTATAAAAAGAAAAATGGATCGCGATCATCAGAAACTTGACAGGTGAAGCCTTCTTTTGCTAGACGCGATGATCCCCGCGAAAATGCGAGCTCACGAGTGAAGTTCCGAAGCCGAGCCGAGAGCGAGTTCATGGCCACTGGAACAATCGATAGGCGGATCCGCGAGCTGCGTGCGACGCCACTAGCCCAGCCAGCAGTAGCGAGTGGCCTTGACCAGAACAAACATTGATTTGATGAAAATTTATGCGCATCCAGCATCTTTGAACCAAATTTCAGATCCATACCCGCATTTCTTTCGAGAACCTTCTTTTGACAATGGAATTTTAGGAGATTTGAATGCAATCGAAACCAAAAGGATTCCAAAATATTGTTATAATCAACAAACTCCACATCCACTGCAGGCAGTGTGACAACTGCTAATTACTGTTCATCACATCCATTAGGATGAGATTCTTCGTATTAACGAAGAATAAAGCGCATAAGAAACTACCTAACATAGAGTTGCTCAACTTGAATCCGTTATGGTAGTTTGTATCTGGAATGTTGGTATGTGTATGTAAAGAAGATGATTTACCTATGACGGTAAATATAACTATACTTATCCCATGTAATTTAGCTAACCTCTGAACAAATATTGAATGTTTATATCTCATAATGAGAGATGAATAGATGGTAGAATTTATCGCTACAAGAGAACTCTCGTTATACCAAAGAGAATAGTTTCTGGTCGGGGCTGAGGTGTTATTAAGTTGTCTGGGCTGCATTAACGAAGCTCGGTTAAATTAATTACCCGCAGTGAACCAACAAGCGGCTATCGCGGTCACCGCGAGGAAATTAAATGAACACGCGCAGACGCTTCTTAGTCGTCTTTTCTTATTAGAATGCACTACCAATGTTTATTTAAGTACCTATTCAAGATATTCTAATAGGTGTTGCAAGCAGCCGTGCTGAAACTCGTGATGTTTTCGCCAACTCTTACCAACATTTCAATTTAGAATCGATTGGGTGCTAATTGTCACGTGTCATACATGGCTGCGTTGTGCTCGGCGTATCGAGTCGGACGGAGTGTCTCATTGGAATTCCCCGCATGATCGACACCAGCAGGTGGCTCGCGCGGCCGATAGTCCAAACAATGTCGCCCGAGCTTCGAGTACACACGGTGCTTCCGGCGACCGGCGCGGCGCGTGCGCAACCACGTGTCACTAGCACCATCGCGAACACGTATCAGCAATATAAGCTACGGGTTACGACTCTTTTATTGCTCGCCATTAGATTACATGTAAGCATTACAAGAGGATATATTAGCACCTAATGATGATGATATAATATCTCCCTAATAGAGTGAAATGAGCCTCACAGCAATCGGTATCATTTTGTACTCTATTATAGCGTCGAGGTACTTTCCTTTCACGCTCTATCACGGCCTCTACAATGATTAATAACGCGGTCGTAAAGCTCTTCCGACAATGGGGCCCGCACCGGACCGGCTCCAGCTCTCACCAGTCATAATTTAATATCCGTCCAAAAACACGTAATCTCATTTCTCGTTTCCTCGGTAATTCCAATGCCCTTGACCACTCCACTGTTGCCATCGAGCCGCACGCACGTTTTGTTATACAAATTACTACCTACCTCGACTTCGTACATTGCTGCACGCCGTTGTTGTTATCGGTTATATCGAATTTCTCTAAACGTATAATGGTGCCACCGGCCCATTTATACCTTTAGCTTTTACTTTGCTTTATGCATCTGGATCTATGGCGACGCGAGGTCCGTTATATTTGACACGATATAAATCGATGATCGCAGTAGGGCAGGGCAGCCGTCGTCGCATATGATCGATAACGTGACCGCCAGTGATGCATGGTCCGACTCGCTAATGTGAGAAGCAAAGCAAGCTATCGACGAAAGCGCTAGCGCATATCAGATCGCATTTGTTTAACCAGATTACGAGTCAACAGATCCCGATGCCGTAATATGCTGGAGAATAAACGAAGCATAAGGAAACATGTATAGACGTGATTGTCGAGTTCATCAATAAACATGTTCATGTTAACAATGTGATGGCAAACTGGTTCGTTGTGACATTACCATAAAACGCGTGGGCTTAGGGTCGTATTACCTGGAATTATATAATTCAATACTGTCAGAGTAGTTCACATCACAGCTGTGAATATAATTAGTTACGATCTAGTAAATGGACAAAGTTTGCAAATTTGCTTTAAATATGCAGGATTATTTAGGCCGTATCCCAAAACTCAGAATCGTTGAAGGCCGTCTACGCAATTTCTCGTCCAAGGTTGGCAGGCCCGCCCCGCATAGCGGGAGGTGTCCTTGGCCTTTCCTTCAGTCCCCTTGGCTAAGTCTAGCTCGGTGTATATTTAGAAGGTTCGTTCTAGTAATACCCTGAGAGAACATAGATAGTTCTAATAATTAACACGTTCTATTTTTCGGATATATTGACACCATATGTTGTAATTAATGTATGGAATTATGCGATCAAAACTCAGGAAGCCGTCGCAATTCAAGGTGATACACTTCCGGCAGAAGGCATACAATGCACTCCCTTATTGAGGGCACACCGTTTGCTAACGGTTGTATGTTCTTTGTATTGAATTACGTGTTTTAATAAATTGCTCTATAATTACACAATGAGCCGTATGTACGCCGTTTAGACCTCAATAAGATGATGTGATATAAAAATACCTAAATCTAAATTGGGTCCGAGTCCGAACAAAGTCCACGTTGCTTTCATAAAGTTTATTGCGAGTTATCCGTCGACTGCTGCCCGAACGATAATTAAAGACTTCATAAAACTCTCGTTACGTAAACAATAGCCGGTGCAACACTAAACGCAAGACAAACAACATGAGAACCTTCCATTAAGAGTGCACAAAGGGAAGTAACTGGCATGCGGAGTATTGAAGCGGACAATGCGCGGGTAACGGGACAAAGCACTAATTGTGAACAGCGCGGGGTTCTTCCGTTACCCGCGGCGGCGCTCACCTCGACTGGTGTCTACTCCTGGGAACGGACATACCGCACCAGTTAATTGCATACCTACCCCGAGCTAAAATCCCACACTGCCGACGAGTCAACAAGTACGCTGCATACGCACCGTACCGTACCTATAGTATTTGAATGCCTAGGACGGGAATTCCGGGAAACACATTTGCGGAATGAAAAACATTTTTGTGCTACCGCAGGCACTGACGTATTCGACGTAAAAACCGAGCAGTTTTTAAATTCAACAAAAGTGCCCGAAGTTGAGCTAAAAGCTTCGGTGTTTTTATCCGAGAGACGCGAGCGATAACGGTGCACGATTCCGAATCTGCCTCGTCACGCGAAGAATCAATTGTACGTTTGGACAATTTCGATGGAATTCCAATGTAATAAAAAAACATTCATATAGCTACTTCCAATAGAAACTTATTTTTGAGGACAGCTGTGTCAAATATGTTGAGAACTGTGACATGTATATTAAAGATATTGTTATCAAAAATAATGAAAAAGAAAAAGAAACTGTCCAAGAAATTACACTAAACATCCTTACCGCGTAAGCATGCAAGTTTTAATCGGAATGATTGCAAACTCAATGTAGGTACTTCAATATTTACAAACTCATCAAACCGAGATTCAGAAGAAATTCGTCCATAACAAAACACAACATCTACATAATATTTACATAAGTCGACTCATCAAAGAGACAAGGCTAAGCAAATGAAAAATAATACGACATAATAATTCTGAGAACAAAATTGAAGCAATACGGAACGTGTAGTTCGCAATGAACGTGCTGCGCCTGTTTAAGGAGCTTGCCGCGATAAGGCTGCTGGTCACGAATTTAGAACGAACACGCACTAAATACGCGATATCCTCACCATGCGTATCGGGTTTGTACTATTTGGATAGAAGTGACGATAAAAATCTTTAACAATGTAATCGAGAGCATCGTAAAATAAGAGCACTTTAGACCTGACGGTTCTGAAGATATTACATTTGTCAAAACGTCAAAGGATAACTTAAAATTCAAAGTGTCGTGTTGGATATAACACGTATTTTGTCTGGCAAATTATACGAACGAATTGTTGAATAATGTTTGAATTGTAAATATGGCAGCCCGTACAGACAGACATTAGCATCAAATTCTTGAACCGTGTCGTTGGGTAAGATTAGAAATTAGGTAAGGGAGGAAAATAAATGGTTCTATCATTAACTATGCTGTTCTACTTTTGAACGCTGCTAATACAACACTTCAATAATATTTACAACCTAACCTAGATTATAATTTATGGTTAGGCACGATTTATTGGCCAATTAAGTGCAATTAGTAGTTTCATACAAATTGCACGAAAATGAATGCAACCTGTGTGCGGCAAACGCGGTATTCGCCCGGTGTTGGGCAATTCGCGGGTAAACTCTTTGAAAGCCCCATTAGGCAAGCGGTACGTTTATACCGCAACAAACGCGAACCTCGCCTAAGCGGTAACGCATTGTTATTAAATATGTGACGATAAGCAGGTTGTAATTTTAAAATAACGTTACGTAACTTTGAATATCAACAACAATCCTACTACTAGTTTTAGGTACTAAGTCCTCTGCCCCAAGCTGCAGCTGTTGTTTACTTATCGGGAAGCGTTACCAGGAGGAGCACTTAAGCACTCGAAAAACTTATCTAAACACAGCTTAAGATCTCTAAACCGAATGTAAACATAGTTGAGATTTGTTTCAAACAAATAAGTAGGATATTTCATCACAACAAGTCAGATAATATCTTTTAAATAATTTAAGACGATATGCACGCGATCACTTTCTTTGAAAAAGTAGACGTTAGAATTAATCTTTTTTGAATGAGATACAATTTGAAACAGCCTCGTCACGTAACACAACAAAAAAGTAACTAAGTAATCCAGAGGAGAAGGAATTTTTAACAAGAACCTGTTGTAAAAACACACTTGGGCTCTCAGACGGAGCCGAGTGCCGCCGCTGTACCACGACATACATGTTGGACAAGCACTTGTCCCTTGCAGCTACCGAGCGGGAAGTAACTTCACTAGAGAGTTCTTTAGATGCCTCCGCCACAAAGTTCCCATCACATAGCTAGTTACATGCCTCTTGGAGACCAGACAATCTCCCCATTTAAGGCTAAAATAAAATAAGAACAAGATGAAGATATTATAGTTTAAAGGTCATTCGTTACTACAGATAACCCGCCATCAGGTGACCCGCTTGTTCGTCTGCATATATTTTTGAAGCAATCAGATTAATAAACCAGACGGATTAGAATAACTACGATGAACAACGTCTATTTGTTTCCCATAAAAATGTATTGCACAACATTTAACGGATAGAAGGGGAGGCGAAATGATTTATTCGTGCAGCGATCGTAAAAGCGCACCACTTGAGGCTCGAGAGCCGATCCTAACACGCAGGCCACCGCCTAGCAATAAACCCTACAACTTTATTGTTATGGTTGGCAATATACCTCTTTATTATGACGTCACACTTTATACGGCGTCCTACTTTACCGGTTCAGCCCAAGTTCAGTCAGACAGGAGACCTATAAATTGCAACGGTTATCCCTGCAAATAAGATCTTACGTTACTGATAAGATTTGCCCCCTGTTACTGTTCCAAATTATTTTCTTATGCAAATACTTGGTGATAACTGGTAATTATGTATCAAAAATGATCTATAATAATCTGGTAAAGTTATATCCATGTGACAACTTTATCTCGTTTTACGTATTCCATTACTGGTGTTTCGGTATATCGAATGGCCGATGCACTTGGAGTGTGATTCCCGTTAGTGCATGGTCCGCCAATCATGCAGATTGTATTACCTTGTCTACCTATACATATAGATGGTATCTCCATCTATTCCTTGATCCAGCATGACGTGAATTAATATATTTACAGTATGCGCAACACGTTCATAAGTGCTTCATTCATAATGCGGTTTAATAGATAAACGTGTATGATTAAGAACGAGTCATTAAATAACTCTAAATGCGCCTATGAAACTATTTTCAAGTTTCATTATACGTATTTATATTGCTTTGAGAAAATTGCGTCACGATATCGAGAGAAGTTATTAATTGCCACACATCAATATAAAATGTCAAGAATCGGAATCACAATTCCGAGAATGAAACAGGAAAGGACTTATACCTAGTGGAAAAATAAATCGTGCTCCGAACCGGAACATTAGCTCCACGGCTACTAGTTTCGAAGAGTGACAAAAAACGTTTTTTACTCCTTGCGTAGGCGTGGGTTGTTAATCAATTCACTGCCTTCTGAACCAATAATAGGTCCATATTAAATACTTTACGTATAAATTGTACAGGCATTATAGTATTAATGGTGTTTTTGTTCCATTGTGTGGCTACGGAGTGCGTGTTACGCAATTCAGTAATTACTAACGCTGTGTTTGTAGTAGGTACTAGTAGGTTAGGTACATCTGGTCACTGTGCTACGCGCTACTTGCCAATGGCCATGGGAATGTTTGGCCTTGCTCATAGATAGAGTGGTACAATTCCCAAATTGTTTCATTCGTCCGACTCAATTAAAAGCGATGGTGCTTACTACGGTATTTGGATCGGTTACTTCTAATTATAGTATCTACCAATGGCAATAAAAACTAATCCGCGGAAGTAATATACCTAATCACATGAAGAAATATTCATTAATATTAATATTTCTCATTTAAACCATGATAAAACCAAGTCAACCCTTCAACTGTGACTAAATTAAACAAAAGATAACTATTAATAGAACGTGAAATGAATGTTAATTACGTATACGTGCGAATGAATGAATCGTACGTAGTACAATAAATAATTTAATTACAGCATGACTCAATAACAATGGTCACAAATACGTTTTAATTCATAAATGATTCAGTATTCAGAATTAATTTATTTGTTTGTTATATGTACATCCATTATGTTTGTGGTAGCTAAGTAAATTATAACAGTTTCATAGGCATTTCAAAACCCTGACTAAGTAGTAAATACGCCATGTGGGTCATACGAATGAACGAGCATAGAGCCTTGAAAACTCTATTGTAACACAGATGACATTTTGTCATCGGCATATACAAAAGTAACACACAATGGCGTGGAGAAACCTTCAATGGATACATTTAAATACTTGAATGAGAAACAAATAAACAAAAAAAAATACGACGCTATTCAAACGTCGATATAATCCGAGGGCAATCCTCGAACGTGAGCAGAACCCGTCACTGTGCACCAATTATGTGTTCATTTGGGACCACATACATTCCTGTAAATTATAACGGCCCCCGGTCCATTCTGTCCGCGCGTGTAATGGGCCCTCACCGCGGCACACTCTCGGGTCCTTCCCTCTCGTAACATTTCTCCCTAATGAATATTCAAACGCATGCTTTGTTACACCAATAATTATGTTACAAATCCGACAGCAGGCGCTCGTGAGATCTTTAAAATGCTCAAGTGCGAGTCGGGGTATGCGATTAAAAAAATAAATGAGACATTTGCGTGTGACTCGCGTATCGTTGTTGGATTCTCGTACGTGACCGCTGGGAGTTAGCTGGTTCGTTAGCGCTTCGTCGTGTATTTGCGAGGTCTGCGCTGTTGCAAGGCTCTAAGGCGCCCCGTACGGTGATGAGCGCCGGAGTGGCGGCGGCCAATGACTCAACGATGCGCCGGCGTTCGTCGACCTGCCCTCACAAACGCAGAGCCATTATCGGCTTTAGTGCACCCACGCATACCTGCAATTTTGTCCGTATTGCAAGATTACGTAAACTTGATTCGCAATATAGATACTTCCTTATTTGATCTACTTTCTGTTTATTTCGAGTAGTTTTGTTCGAATTCTTATTAAATTCCTTATGATTCAACACAGCGTGGTCAACTCACTGAATCATTCATCTCGGTAGATGGAATGGAACTCCATTGAGTCATTGTACAATTTAATATGACGTCATGGAGTTTAAAAGTAGATCGTAGTACTCGCGGCCGCGTATATGACTCATTCAGCGAGCCCTCTGGATGTGATCGCAAAGCAAACAAAGCAACATATTAAAAACTTGTATCTACAGTAAGCAATGTGGCGTCATCCCCTCCGGACCGGACTAACAGCATTTTGTATGCAAAGCGAAGCGGGAAACTTTGCCCGCTGTGTTTGCAAAGTATAAAAAGTTTTCCACCCGGGGAGCAAAAAATCTCTTCAACCTTGTAATTTGCTGCTCGAGTTTTTCTCAAATCAGTGCCAATTTCTGGATCGTCAAAGCTTTTATTGGAGAAGACGAGTTTTGAAACTTGTGAATTTTTATTGGGTCGTAGTACATAAAGCAGGAATCCAAACTTATTAATTATTAAAGTTAAATTTTAATCACCAAAATTGCGAGAACAACCTGGCCCACTTACATCGCCAACGAATTCCTCCCCATTGCTGTTGCTAACAGAAGTTTTCATACCTATAAAGTTCGCAAGTCGGGACAAGAACTTAATTAGTGGGATATTGCACAATGTTTATTGCTTAGACAGTTTGTTCGGCGGCGAAGTTCACCGTCGGCGGTAATTAATGCGGAGTTTGGAAGCGAACTCCCACCCGGCCCATATAAATGGTGCGTTAACACCCTCGCTCCTGAAATGTGCGTTTCACATCGACCCGCAGTAATGTGTAATGGAAAGGAACACTTTGCATACGAATTCGACTAATGTCTCATCACTAAATTCATTGGAACCGTTGACAGTGACCAAGGGCACCTTAAAAATTAACATTCATCGCTACTCAAGATCGTTATAAAATTAACATAACCGGAGGGATTTGTAACACTTCGGATTATTTACGAGGCAACTAATTAATAAAACTAATCAACTGAATTGCATAGATAAAGTTATTAAAGAGGTTTATGACTGAACTGTCTCCGTGTATTTTAACGCTGAGTTATCGGAGATATATCGAGTTTGAATGTGTTTCGGAATTTGCTAAACAATCGATAGCATTATTGGCGTCGTGTTTTACGGAAAACCGAATAGCTCGATGAAACCGGAAATGTAGAGAGGAACATTTCCATTTATTCCTTAGCGTTGTCGAATCGAGACCCTGCCGGTAATAAATATGTAATGGAGGACCCGGTATCGATTGCATTAGCAGGGAGGGGCGGTTTTATTACCAAACACTCCCGAGGCATGACATCAGCAAAAAGTAGAAACCGCTTCTAATTTTTAACTACAATTCTAAATAAACTAATGTCCAAACTTTGTAATATCTGCTGTATGCAATGTTTATATTTATATAAAATCCTAGCATCCATCTGTCTGTCTTTCTCTTGTCAAGATGGTGGATTTTACAGGAGCTTTAAAATTTTTTTTTTTTTTGTATACCACTAAGGGATATTAAATATGCTTGGACAATTTACACAGCACCGTCTAGACAAAGTGAGCAAAGCTTGTGTTATGGGTGATAGACAACTGAAAAACTACATATACACTTTTAAATATTCACGCTTATACATATTTGATACGCATTTTAATTTTAATTTTTCTTTCAAATACATATTTATTATATATAATGACTATATGCCAAAAGAAATAAAATTTGAGTAAATTAAACCTTGGATAGAGCGGCTTTAAGTTATCGTAAAACTTGTAACTTGAAAATGGTTAATATTGGTTTCATAAAAATAGACATGAATTTAAATATGGGTTTGGGAGGTTGTAAGATGGACGGCATAGAACGTTGACCCGTGATCGGGGTGAGCCAGTGAGCATGCAGCTAGAACAAATTTAACTTTTTTGACCCTTTCCTTGAGACCTTCTACACTTACTTACGCACAATTTAAGTTTGATTTTACACGTGTCTCAAATTATTCCTTTCAATAAACGAAAATAAAATGTTTACTTAACTTTAGAGTTATACATTACGCTAACGTGTCTTGAGCTTTAGAAAAATCTTTAATTTCAGCAGACCTTCTTTTATACTTATATAAGATATTTTATTTGGATTATTAAAGATACGAAGTTTAATTTGTAAGTACCCACTTTAACTCTTTATTAAGTTTACTAATGAAATAATTTAATTGCTGGATTTATGTGACAGTGAAGTTCAAACTAATGAGCCACTGGGGCAGCTTCCCCCAGGGCGTGTTTTGAAGTCCTTCGAGGGTAGTAGGGTACTGAATAAATAAAATGCAATTAGACGAGGGAGAACAGTAGTGTATATTCACACCCCTGCATGACGCGTTTTACAAAACAAATCTGGCGAAGAGAAATCTCTTAATAGAAAACAAAAAGGCTGGGGGAAAATGCGATTATCAATTTAAATGTAATACATTTCATAAAACATAAAAAAACGTAGCAGTTGGGTTCACAGGAGCGTTTTAATATCGGATTTCACATGCGATTACACTTGATAGAACATAATCGCTGAATTCGCCCACTGTAAAGGGATAACCTAACCTGCTTGTACGAATTGGCGTCGCGCGTTCACTTCGCTAATTCCGAACATTTGGAGGCAGGTTGGAGGTAAAGGCCACGTGCGGGGCGTCGCCATGGCAACCGAGGAAACTGCCGTCGATTCCCGCCTCCGGCCCGTGCCGCAGCGTGTCGTGCCACAGAGCATTGTGTCGAGCCCACAGAGCCACACGCATTTTAGACACCGTCTGCGGTTAAGTGACTTTTCCATCTTTATCCTATTTTTGGTTTCTACAGGTTCTACACTTTGCAAAGCAAACATGCACTCTTTTTCCTGCCAAATTGGATTTTGGAATTCTTTGCGTCGGTTTATCGAGTGATGTCCAATTTCGCAGTCAACTGAAGGACAAGTTGGCCTCCAAAAAGTTGTGTCCTTGGTAGAGGTGGGCGTTATTTCACACTGGCACATCGCCTCCAGCTTTATAAGGCCCAAATCTCTCTCTCTCCCGCCTCAATATTAGCTTCTTCCTTTTGACCGATTTTAACGTCGGACGACCCAAATTGTCGACGCCAAAATTCTCACCCTTCTCTTCAACCATCTGGCTCTAGCTAGGGAGAAATGTAGCATCTCTGTGCATCTTATACCGAGAGTGCTCTGAGTACTTGTTTGGGCTAGTACCTGCTGCAGAGTTACACCACCGTAATAACCGCCATACATTAAAGTTCCATAAGTACCACCTGGACGAGTGGCGGTCAACTACTAGGTATACGTTTTTTAAGAGAATTCCTGCCGCGTACGACCATTCTATGAAATGATTTTTCTGCAGCGGTATTCTCGTGCCGGTACGACATTGGAGCCTTCAGGACCTTTCACATAGGCCGGCAACGCATTAGAACATCCATGGACGGCGGTGATCATTTACCATCGGGTGACCTGCTCTCTCGTTTGCCTCAAAACAAACAAGTGTGTCATTGACATAAATGTCACACGTCCTATTTGAAACGGATTTCACGAATTTCCAATTCTCTCACAATCAACGAATTGACACAAGGCAAACAACAAAGTTGAAAATGCGTGCGTACGAAAAATAAAACGTTATTTTTAACAATAGACCAAAGCTAGGGAGCAGCATACCCATACATTATGTTGGTGAGCCGGATCCTCATCAAATCAGCGGCCCGTAATAATAACTCTATTGCACAAAGGGCCGCGATTTTGCCAGGCAATTTAGGATGGGCGCTTGGAGTGCGGGGGCGGGCCGCGTGACAGTCCATATCGCAGCCAGGCGGCGGCCAACATGTGTTGGGCGGAGGGACACCAGATTACTGCGGCTTTATCACGAAAATTGACCTGAAATCCCGGAAACCCCTGTAATACCGTAGGCGTCAAAAGTCGCGAATAATGCGCACAAAGGGGTAGGCGGAATAACCCCTAATACGATACGTCGTGTTATGAAATCAATTTCTGCGACGACAGTTCAAAATTTGTAAAAATAAACAAAACATACAACAGGACAAATAAGTTGACGGAAGTAAAGCCAAACAAGTTATTGGGGTAAGGGCAGACGGAGAAAGGTCAGACATCCCTTCGTCTCTGCCGCTTTACTTATTTGACCCCTGTCAATATGCAATGTCTGTCCATCGCGCTCCCCTCCTACCGTTATTGGAAATCCCAGCTTCTTTGATCACTTGCGGTTAACGGAGCAATTTTGTAGTACGGGACCGCGGACCACGAAATGGGATGGCTTCAAAAGGGGTCGAGGACGAAAAAAGCGATGAATAATCGAGTAAGGCCATTAATCAAAATAAAAAAAGAACACGGGAAGCTGCACCGCGTTACAGAATTCACTTAATAAAAGACTCAAGTTTCGACAAGCGAGCAAAACTTTGCCCTGAGCGACATCGACAGTAAGCTAGCGTCTAATGGGCCATTAGCTAGCTAACCGGCTGATGCCCGCCGTTTCCGTTGGCAAATCCACTAATGAAAAGACAGTGGCGGATCGATTATAATGTTTGAGGTCACATAAGCCGTCTTACGTTGACGGAGTGCCTGCGATCGATTCGCGTTAGTATCGCCGTATAAACAGTTTCCTGTGCAATATTAAACTCGAGAAGTGCGGACAAGATAGTGATATCTGGTTACCAAGTGTTCATTGTAGCAGTTGCGCACAATGGACTCGTTGCATGAAGGCCGACCCACCGCCGCATAACGACTGCATTATAACTTCGCACTTGCATTAATTACCTACACACAACACGATGTGACATACAATACAACATAAGGAGTTTTTAGATTTAGTCTTTAAAGACGAAATAGGAATATTACGACAAAAGATTAAAACAATATGAAACGCTCAACGTAATAGTAGAAACAGAGTATCTAACCACGGACGCGTTAGATAAAATAATATCTCTTTTCATTTAATTGAACTCGGTTAACCGCAAGCTGGATGTTAAGCGTGGGCAAGTCTATGTGGTTTCATAAAACGAAACGCGGAAAGTAACCATTAAGGTAATTAAAATGGTCTTCCGACGACTGCGGCGCGCTGCAAATTTCTAGTATCCTGTTAAAGATATTAATAGTTGCATGTGATGTGACTAATCCGTGCAGCTGCGTGGCGGTTGAACTTGATCATGCATCTGTTATCTTAAAGTGCAACAAGAGAATAAACAGTTTTTTATCCTTTTACTTATAAGACGTTGAAAATCTTGTGTGAATGCGTAGCTTCATTTTGATTGCAGTTGTTACATATCATAATATTCGGAATCATAAACCCTTTTATTTAAACTAATGGTGTGGTTTGTTTGTTACAGATTCAACATCAACCGTCAGTTACAGTTTTAGCAAAGCTGGACATCTTATAGCCTTAGCAGAAAAAGGTAATTTTGGCAAATTATTTCGATACTCTCTATACTCTACATTACCCACTGAAAAGTGTATGTACTTACCTTGTATTTTACCAAGATGCACTTAACCGTTTTTAAAATTTACACACAATATCATTTGTGTTGGGCCCATCAAAGCGAGACGAGCAAAAAAGCGACAATATTGCCAATACAATGGAATCTTTCGGCGGTGCCGTCAACATTCTAAAAATAGAGGTTTCACAACAACCGCGCCTCGGAGTGAGTGCCTGCAATCATCCCGCCAGGACTCAGGATGGACTAAACAATTGCCCTCTCCATATAACGTAGCACCATTACAAGTTAAGCAAATGGGCATCGTTATAACTCACAAACGCCTTTAACTGCGATTTGCGTAGGACTGCGACATGATGACCCAAAGAAATTGGCGGTTGCCAGTAAATACTCATAAACAGAAACATCTGTTTATGTATTTTGTTATTAGTATTTCAAGGATCGATACTATGTAAATGAGAAACAATTGACACAAAGAGCATAAGAGCGTAGTGTCAAATTGATATTATATTTAGGCCAGTGGGTAAGCCGAAGTGCCGCACCCGGCAAGTGCCACATTAGCAGCAATCAGCGGCGACCTTGCAGCTCGTTGTCGCGCGAATCGTGGGGAGGCGCAGATTGCCATCCTCCATTCCTGGCATCCGCCTTGCACTTCATTACATCATGCATATCGTACGTAGTATTCTACACTGCGAACATAGTCGGCACTTCGTAGGAATCTCCATCCAAATCCTTAGGTATATCTACTACAGTCACTTTGCGATCAAATTGAAATTCTGTTGTAGATTCTGATAATATTGGCAGGAGGATTTAACTAAATAACATTTAGACAATTCGACCGTATATTCCAAAGTTAACTATAGGCTACATATACATATACCTATGTATTGCTAATGATGAATAACGCAGCAGCTGTTTTATTGAACAAAAGTATTTCTTAATCTATTTTCAATACAATGACAGACAGAAATCTTTTTATTTATTCATTAGGTTAGGCGGTACTTTACATCAAAGCAGTTGCTTCAGTTATATCAAGTACAAGTCCGATCCTGCATGGAGTACTGCTGCCACCTTTGGGATGGATCAGCCAAATATCAACTAGCGGCTTTGGATTCCGTTGAAAAACGTGCAAAAAAGATAATTTGTGACCCGCAGTTGGTTGAGGCTAGGCTGCAGAGCCTCGAACATCGGCGTAGGGTTGCGCGCCTGTCGGTCTTCTACAGGTTACATTTCGGAGAGTGTGCGAAGCAGCTGCACGACCTCATTCCGCCGGCCCCTTTCCGCCATCGGGAGACGCGATCCGGGCGAGCGCTTCATCCTTATGTCGTGGATATTCCAGCTATCCGCACAAGCCGCTTTGGCTCGACCTTTATAATGCATACGGCTAAGTAGTGGAACGCGTTGCCTGCGAGTGTGTTTCCTGATCAATATAATCTGGATGCCTTCAAGGCTGGAGTGAATAGGCTGTTCCAAGACGGGCATGCTCCATCTTCGGCCGCATCGTCACTTACCAACAGGTGACATGGCGGTCAAATGCCTGCCTTGTATAATATAAAAAAATATATATATATATATATAGATACATAAACACGGTAAATGTTGATCTTTCGAGACGTAAGATCAGTTAATTGTTGATCCAAAAACAAATGTTGATCCGGAGGCCTTATGTTGATCCATTACGCTTTTTCTCATACTGATGTGGCTCCGAACGGATCAACATTTGGCATTTTTGTCATGTGACTTGACTACCAATAACGCTTGTCAAATGTGGCTCCAATATACAAATCCGCTCCTTTAAATGTTGATCCGATTCAAACGGACCAATCAGGATGAAGCACTTTATTACTTCCTCCGTGATTGGCCGATGGAGGTCAATACAACGTTGCCGTTCCGCTTACTACAGTTGTTGATCCGTTGTGAATCGAAAATCGAACTTTTAATATCAATTTAAGAAAGTACGGGGTGTAAGGGACAGCCCTCCGCAAACTGAAACGGTGAACTCAGACCATCAAACTGAACAACTGTCATAATGGGGCCTACCTCAGGAAACGCGAACAAAAATCAGCTGTCCCATACATTTGAGTCAAGTAGGTACAGCAGTTTTGTATGGACCAGACACTCAACTATAGACCAGATACCAGAGATGACAGTCATTGTTCTCATAGATCTCGTCGGAGTAGAGTAACGAAACTTGGAGGGTGTATAGGGCCATGTCCGAGCCATACCAGAAAACCTTCGGAAGGTCGACTCCTGACCGTCGGGGTCAACGGCCCGCGGAAACTATGACAGTTACGGTCATGGGCCCTGAACTAATATTGTAGAGAACCCTGGTCAGATTTTCGGGGCGGTGAAAAAAATGGGGGGGGGGGGCTATGTCCAGCAGTGGACGTCCATCGGCTGAGATGATGAGGTACTAAATCGTGCATAGCTTAAAAATCGAATATGCCGGATTGGTCCAGACATCCTGACGGTCACCAAAACTCGACTCTAATGTATGGGAAAGCTGTTTTTTTTTCGCAATTTCGATAATGATATCTTAGAGAAAGTTTTTCCATTTGATGGTCTGATCATCCCCTTAAAATAGTTTCAGCTAATTTTGTTAGACCTTATACAGGGTGTAAAATTAAATGGGACACTTTACCTAAAGGGGTGCTTCAGACCGTCAAACTGAAAAACTTTTTTCTACGGGACCAATATCGAAATTGCGAAAAAAATATCTGCTGTCCCATACATTTCATTCGAGTTTATGTTTGTAGTTTTGTATGGGACAGTGGATTTTTTTTCGCGATTTCAGTTGTGGTCCCATAGTAAAAGTTGTTCAGTTTGATGGTCTGAAGCACCCCTTTGTGTAAGTAAGTCTTGTATAGCATGTCCGCTTTTGGCGAAAAACGAGTGGTACCGCGGCAGAGGTAACCTGGCGGTACCACGTCGACATACGTACAATTACGTACATATCTTGTACAATTTTTGCATATAGGTTAGACGTCCGTTCTGTGCTGTGGTACCGCGACGGAGCAACACACTATAAGGCTGAGATTCAGAGACGATTTGTAAGTCATAGTTCGAACTCCCGTATGTCAAAATGCATACATTTTTACCCTACTTAGTTCGAACTAAGACTAAAAAAATCGTCTCTGAATCTCGGCCTAAAACGCCCGCTGCAGCACCGCACGGCACCTACTTACCTACCCTGCCCCTCCTGGGTGATCGGATTCACGTTAACCAGCTGAACGTAGCATCGCGGCGGTCAATGACCCCGCATTAAAAATATTTTTAAAAAGGTTCCTTTGGGAAAGTTGTTTGTAATCTCGAGTACATTCATAACTTTAGCTTTTAACCCATTCACTGCCCAGCGCCGCACGCCCAAACAATACTCAGACGCCGCAGTACTTTACATTTTTTACTGTTTTCGCTTGACGATGATGATTTTCCAAGACTAGTAAATCGAAAAATCACTAGATGGCAATGTTAAAAATTACTCATAAACCTGTCACATTGAAAGTAATAAGCGCTTTTTGTCTATGGTTTGCATCAAGTCTGACAGGTGGTGCTGCCAAAATAAAAAATTGTTTGCTCTAGTGTCATTATCCAGGGAGGAAACAGGGGAATACGTTTGTATGGAAAAAACTGTACTAGTCTATCCTCTTAATGAATTTTATGAGGTGGCGAAAAGGGTCATCTTGTGTGCGCATAATATGAACACTGTAGCTCCTTTGAGAATTCTCCAAGGAAAATTTACTCTTGCAGACATATTAAAAAAAAACTCAACAAATAAAACTATCTCACGGAGAAAAATAAAGGTGACAGACGCAACTATTTTCGGTATAATAAATTACTATAACATCTGTCAAATATGTGACTCATGGTGCCGAAATTGTATGGTAACTACAATAAGAGTAGTGTCGTTTTAGTTACATTAACGGCGATAGTCCACTACAGCAACTCATGGTGCGGAACCATGAGTTACGTTTAGTTACGTAACTATTCGGAATTTCGTACAAATAATTTACGAATACGAATGTAGTTGCGTTAATTGAATTTACTACAGCCACTCACTTTCACGTATTAGTCCAAAGACATCTTGAAAGCGACTGTACCGATTTTGATAAAACTTGCACTGTTCCCTAAGTTGAAGTAAATGTAAGCCAATAAAAAAAGAATGGTCACAATCCAATTAATAGTTTTGGAGAAATGCGCGGACAAACATACTTACAAACATACAAACATACATACATACACCTATAAAATTTGGTATATTGGTTTGGAAGCCTAAACATTTGGAAACATAAACGGCCAGGTTGCTTGAAAGCTCGGACCAGACTGACTCACGTAAAGTAAAATACAAACGCGACAGCATGTTGTCTCACTTTAACTTGAAGTAGGAACGTAATTTTTTTTTCATTTGCACAATAGCGCGACGTTGCCGTAATTACCCTTCATATTCACCGCATATGTGGCTCCGGAGCCACATTTACCACTAAGTCTTTTAAAAATCGGAGCCACATTATGCGCTTGCGTATGATTTTTTTGACCGTTAGTGGATCAACAGTTACCTTAAAATTTTATGACGAGTTTATAGAAAACGGGTAAATGCACTTCCACTGACGTCACACGCTGAATTCATATATTCGTGCTATACAGCTATATCTCAATCCGGAAATGAATGTACACACAAAATAGGTGGATCAACATTTGTTCTAAATCAGTACTGGATCAACTTTTACCGTGAAAGGTAAATTATATATATATATATATATATATATATATATATATATATATATATATATATATATATTTTTAAAACATTTGTCCCATTCATGATCCATGCACGTCTAAACATAGTTGACGAGTCGTTAGCATATTTCATTCATGTAATACATGCTTTGTGGTTGTCGAGTACCTATTTGCTTTTCAATTGGATTTAAATAGAGTGTGGTGGAATTTTGAATTCATTCATTTGACTTTCGAATTAACATTCAGGTTAGTACTTACACATAAAGGCAGAACAAATTAATTGTAGACTTCATAAAGCTAAACAACCCACATGAATTTGTAATAAAAGTATACATATTTATCATACATATTATAGTGTTTGTATGAGGAGCTTCGGCATAAATAATTAAGACGAAAGCGTTGAAAACATACGTCTGTCCGCACATGTTTGTTTAGTCTGGTCGGCCTGGGTGGACCAACAAATATCGCGCATTGTTTAATAATATCGTTTCGCTGTGAACAAACGATAACTTCAATGCTTGTTTTGTGGGAGCGAAATCAACACGTGTTATAAATTAGCCTTCAGGGGTGTAGAAAGCGCAAACTTCGCTTCTCATTAATCAGGCTTGGGTTATTTACGTCGGCTATTCCTATGAACTATAAGGCAAATTACACCACGCCGCGGTGTCCGGTACCGCGTACTTAATTTCACGCTATTTTAAGGGATAAATCTTTCTTGCACCATTTCGCTCGATGCAATGTAGCAAATTGCTGCCCTCCTATTGGTCAGGCGAGTGCCGGCGCAGGCGCAGGTGCCGCGCCGACTCCCGCCGAGCTGGTGTTAATTAGCTTCTTGCCGGTTGATTTATCGCCTGGCTCTGTCTTCGAGTAAACGGTATCTATTTATCTTTTCACGGTCAACGGATTATGACGCAGTCTTACTCTAAGTCTAATGCAAATGGCTGTGATTTGTCTTAGTCGATATTTTGGAAGGGCAACGCGCTCGCGACGTACGAGGTAACTGTACCCGCCATAGTGTTCGCTGATTAATTCACAATAGCCATGGAGCGGATGCGGCGGTAGTGTGAATTTTGTACGCGTGAACTGTTTATCCTGGCGCATCTCCCGCTGTCATGCTTTGCGATTATGTTCACGGTGATGAGCTTGCGGCACTCAGACAAATCAGTTTTATACAAAATGCTATGCGGCGTACGCAGATATATTGTTATGTGTTATATTTTAGCTTCATTACTTTAATGGAATGATCCGGGGCAGACGGATTGCGTGTTGAGGGGCTGACAGGTCGTCCTCGCAACCACAATTTCATCGCCATTAATTAATTACCCGTACTAGCTTAGTATTTTGCATGAAAATTGTGTCACTAAACGTTTGGTATATTTTATCCTTATTCTATAAAAGCCACATACGCCTTTGCGGCTGGATTGTTGTAATAAATCTTTAATCTAGTGAGTGGCGGAGAAAATCTGTGACGCCGGCTTCAATTGCCCCCATTAGAAAGCAGTATAATGTACCTACCCTAGATAAACATCCAACTACTGTTGCTGATAAGGAAAATAAATTGATGTCGGCGTATCAATGGATCAGATAAACATAGCCTTCGCCATGGTTTCAATTTTCTGACTGTAATAAACCTATGATAAATCTCTTGCGATGGACAACGACCAAATGAGATACGATAAAGAAATTGAATTGTGCTACAATTGTGTAGAATTGATAGCTATTCAACCACGATAGTTTAATTGGATTGTCAACCAAGCTTACGAGAGCAGTTGGAGTGGTAAACACAGAGCAGAGGGGCGCCCGCATCCTATTGTTTTAAAAGCTTTGAAGAGATAGACACACGACGTACGTGACTATTGTGTCGAGAGTCAATAGAGCGCCGACGACATTGTAACTTGAATGTTGACAACTTCATAAACGCTGCGCGCTGTTTGGAATATAGGTACCACAGCTGTTTTTTAAATAATATTCTCGCGACACGAGTGCCCGTAAGCGATACAAGTAGACTGTTTAGTCCGTTAAATAATATACGTCTTAAATTATGCCGTAGAAACACTAAGAGTAGCTACATCACGGGCACAATACAGTAAATAAAGGATGAAACGACCGCAGTTCGGCCACAATTTCGTAGAAAGCCGTAATGTTTGCGCACACTGATAACGATCGCTCGGACATAACGCACAATATTGTGTCGGCGGGCTGTCGAGAGGTCTTTCATGCGCCAGCTTGTTCCCACGCTATCAGCTGGTTCAGCGCCGGCGCGCACGCAGCGGCCCGCGACCGCGCCACCGCGTCACCGATAACAAACCACCAACCATACCAGCCATGAATATGCAGTCGCTGAAACGTCAGACACTAAGCCCCGTAACGCAGAATAACCATATAAACAAATTACCTACATTCCCAACAAATGGCATGGACATAAATTGCTCCGCCAGTCTTCTTACCACATAACAAGGCTACATATAGAGAAGACCGTGCAATAAAGTTACCGCTACGCAGTAAAGTAACACCAATTTGTCTGAGTGGTGTATGTAGGGTGCAACAATGATAGTTGATGATTTATTGACAGTTAGCAGCTGCACGCGGGCGGACGGCGCCCGGGAGAGCAATTTGTACCGCCGCAAAAACAGACGACACTGGCACATAGGCCGGACAGTCACCGGATCGCACTGCATTGCCGAGAATACCGCTTACTTACGATTTCCTTGTAAAGAAAGATAGCTTCTGTAACGGTCGGTGTGTACAGAAATTAGAGATGGCTCGCAGTCGTTGTGGATCAAGGCAAAAATGCATTAAAATATGTCCCGTTACAGTACGACGATTACAGTAAAATGTGAAATCGATACGAAGGTAAAAGTGCTATTGTGATTACCTTTCCATTATTTAGGTGACGGACGGAACAATGAGGCGTGTAAAACGTATCGAGGAGAAAGCCAAGCAGCGCGTTTCATTAGCCATCGAGATGACGCGGCGCGGGCGTCAGATAACGAAGCCATTACTGGGATAATTGCCTCCCAGCGAGTGCCGCCCTGCACACGCCCTAACACGCTCTATCATCACCACCACTGGGTTAGGTAAAACACATTAAGCTGTGTTCTACGCAATGTCATCACAGTCTAAATAAAATAGCAAGCCAACGATAAAGTGTGCCATTAACGGTGTTCAAAATCGTGAGATATGGTTACACGATACGGGGTTGGTAATAGTCAACGTGATTCCGTGATCCGACTAGGGTACCTACAGCCAGCCAGGTGGCGGCGGCAGGTGGTCGTCCCGAGCTGGTAAACGTATCCGATTGACTGCACAGATAACAGTTGCAAGCCAGCTTTGCCGGGGTCAAGTGTAATTCTGAGCACGTACACCGCCTTCTAACGGTCCCGTATGAATTACACTCTTATTATATCGTAACTTTTAGTTATGACAGTCGAATTCCTTTGGGATTTGCGCTCTACTTTCAAGTAGGAAGTCCATGTGTGGAGTTATGCCATAATATACAATTAGCGCAACGACCTAGTCACCTCGACGCAGTCGATGTCGATGACGCCAGCTATTTTGCATTGTAAGCGGCAGCAACTGGGTTAAAAGCTTAGTGCTGTAATGCCTTCTAAGTGCTGAATACAACCAACGAATAAGGATATATTTAAGGTGCAAGTGCCTAAAATACGACTTCCTGTATAAAATACAACTAAAACGTTTCAAATGGACGCTGAGAAATCGCAGTTTTTTTTTTCTTTATCGTCTATTTTTAAATTTCTGTTTTATTTTATTCAGAACACCAACGGCAAATTACAAGTAATAGTTACTAACATTTATAACAGCGAAGCCATTAACAGGTGCTTGCAGATAGTACCATCATCATCATCATCATCTATAATCCTTAAGAGGAGTGTCCCCCAACCGCGCTACATACAAACGTAGTTTGGTCATATTTTCATAAAATTTATAGCCGTGATCCAGAAACGAATATATATGCTTGTAATTTGACAGATTGAAGATTTCCACCAAATTTTAAATCCCGTGCAACTTTGAAACGACATATTCTAACGAATTCAAGCATAGATATTGGTTTCTGGATCACGTCTACAAAATTTAATTGGCTTTGATAACGTAATGTTGAAAATATTACCAGACTAAGTTTGTATGGAACGCAATCCTTGCACAATATTATATATATCTCACGTTTGTTAACTCTGATTTAATCATACTTTTACACAATGGCTCGTTTATTTATGCAATACAGTTACATATTGCAATAAGCGCGACAAAGCTGGTTGTAAACACTTAGATGCATTTGACAGTAAGCCGGCCTAGTATTATCGATTGCATTAGTATGTGCGAGTAGGTAATGCGATTACTGTGTAAGCTACTTAACTTTCATACTTTTGTTTGAAAATACCTTTCCAATAACTAGGGCTTACAATGCTATAAACGTTTGATTGCCTGCAGTTAATTAGTGTTATGATTGTCTAGTCTACTTTGTCCACAATTAATAGCACGATGATAAATAGTCGCCAAACGAACAATGGCGGGCCGCCGGAGCGGGAGATAACAACAAAAGTGTCATCTCGCCTGTCTGTTCCCGCTATAACGACACTATAAATCACCACAATGAAAGTTTGTCACTCTTATAAGTAACTGTGCAGCGTAAATATATCTGTCCCAGTACAGGCATCTGAATACGTACTTTCTCACGCGACGCAACATAATTTGGAAGCCCAAAATGAGTGTCATTTAGACGGAGTAACCCAGTTGAATTCATTTCAAAAGATGACAAATCGTATTTCCTGGCGACGAATTGGTGACGGCATGAGAGCTATCAAAAACTCGGGTACAGATAGAATTCACGGTTTTACCGGGGGAAATATAATAACAGAGGTCGGTCGTTGCAATTTGTACAGCTTCAATGATTAGATACGCTTTGAAAATTAATGCAAGAATGCGGCTGATTTAGGTGCGCTATATAATATTGCTGTGCATAATATATAATATGACCTTAAACTGGACACTACCGGCGCTGTGGCGACACAGTCGTAAAACTTTACGACACCACCACAATACTATTACTGTGTTGTAAAATAATGCGACCATACATTTATTTGAGCAAAAATGATGTCAATGCTTTACTATCATATACCGTATAACGGTCAGGAAGTTTAAATCATACCGGCGATAAAATTGAAGACAAGATTGACCGGTTGCAATGCAGTAATCTCTGTACGCATACAATAACATGTACGGGAAACTAAATAAACACTCGGATCCAATGTTCCGAAGTCTCCGGTGAATCCGGTGTTCGATCACTGTACTTGTACGTGGTAGACGCCATCAACAGCACTAAGGAAAATATAAAGGTGGTTTCGTCTTACGCGGCAAAGGGAAACCCAGACAGTTTCCTCGCTTTGTTGAGGGCTCCCCTCGCCGCATCGAGTGTCTGTCGGGCTCGCGGCAGAGGACGCATTGTGCCGGAAAATATGTACCTCTATGGTGTCTATGGGGCGTTTAAATCGTCCCATTCAACCTTGTGGCGGGGCATTGTTGAACTTCAGTTGTTCGTTATCACTCCTAATTTGTCGGGGGGTGCCGCGAGATCACGGAAAGCACTCGGAAAGATTGCACATGATATGGAAACAGTAGGGCACCTAATTATACGATTAACTATATTCAGCAACATACATAATTGACAGATTTACTTGAGAGATCTAGTCTACATCTGCGTCCTAACTATTAGGTAGTTACATCATATTATAAATGAGACATGAATTCGTCATGTTCAAAAACAGACTTATTTTTACGGAACAACTATTCAGATAAACGACCTAAACTTGCATGTTTGTTTATTGAATTATAATAGGAACTTACGCAATTACTTAAAACTGATAAAAAACAAACGCAACCTCTTATCTCTGTAACCTCTGACGGCATATATTTCTTTCGGTCGACGATGACCTAATATTCACAATAGGAAATTGTAAACGCAGTTCTTATAACAATTCAGCCTTTATACGATCTTTACATATTACTATTGCTGTAAAGTATAATCTAAAAAGCAATATATCACCAGATGATCGAGTAACAAAGGAGTGGGGCGTCCGGATTTGTGTCGGAGCAAATGGGCTGTGTCAAACCTCAATTGAACTTATTAAATTGAATTTAGTAGATTTGTTACGGCTAACGATGACATATTGTCGGCCACCTATTGGCCTATCTGGATGACCGTAGGTTATTAATTAAGGCAATAGATTATTGGGTCTAAATTTCTAACCACCTACTAATACTTTTTCTACTATATTATTAAATTGAATACGTATTAGAGGTATGTATTTACCATTTAAGTGGAAAGGCACTTAATATAAATTTCGGCGTAAGTCTATAAGTCAATGTCACAAGGCTTAGAAAAATGTTCGGCTCAAGATAAATGGTCGCAACAAACACCGTACAAAACGGACACGTGCTGCAGCAAAATAAACTTTCAGAAAAATGACCCTTACTCGGCGGAACGGAAAGAATGCCAGACTCTACTTGGAAAATAGACGAAGCGAGGCCAAAAGTTAATTAAATTGAGTTCGTTACATTGACCGCTGATAAAAAGAACGACCTCAAATCGGATTGCATATGAATTTGGAACGATCTTCATTATAGAGATTTCTTACCTTTTAGATACCGTTTAATTTAGTCGATGGAACACCACACTTACCTGTAACAAGGAATTTTATGTTAGTAATAATTATAATTAAAATAGAGAGTTCAACTGATGCCAGTTAAGACGAACCTTAAGCTGCGCTGTTGTGTGTTTATGAAGCAGCCAAACTAACTGTAATGTGACTTGTGTGAACTTTTAACATGTAGGTATTTATTAAAACAACGTTCTGTAAATGCTGTCAATCAAAAGTGTTAAAAAGCGCACCTAGCTAACAGGATAATGATAAAAAGGTTAATCCGTTTTATCTAATGTTTTAATATTAATTCTTCACCATTATAGTTTATAGAAATAAATTACACTTAATTGCGATCAGGTTAGGACTGTGTTTAGCGCAGTGTGTTGGCCTCCTACGTAGAGGGTTCTCGATTCTACTGAACCAACCTGGAAAACGAAATTGCGGTCGTGGCATTAACATTTTCAGGCATATTTCCATGAGAATCTCACAGAGATGCATAAAAATATTATCGTATTCCGCACATTACAAAGAGCAGTACCTATTAGGAAAATTTCCGTTACGATATGGAGATCATGAAAGGTGTCGAAGGAACAGATGAAAGTATTACGTGGGAGAGTTTATTTTCAGTTTGCTTTTGTATTGTATCGTATCGATTTCTCCAGGCGCCTCCCTGTCCGCCGCCCCCGCCTGCCCGCCCCGCGATGGATTTGTGATCTTGCCAATTCTCGGAATACCTTGACATTGGCACTGAGATAAATATTGGAAAATTGTTGAACCCCACGAAGGCGCCTAAAAGCGGCGTTGAAAATGGAAAAAGTTGAATTGGATACGTTTCTGGTTCTGCATTTTACCTGTGTCAATAAAATACGTAACTTCCCTTTTGCGAATTACGTCAATAAAGTACGTAAATTCAGATAATAAAAAAACATTTCCGTTGCGTCAGCAAATAAAACTGTGCAATTACGTTATATCGTCGATTTTATAGGTATAGGTAATATAAAATCTTATTTTCCAGCAAATTTTCCGTCCCTTGCCTAGCTTGGACCTTTCAACACGATATAGGGCGCACCGTAGCGCAGCGGCACAATTTCAGTAACTTTGTCAACACAATTGAGTTTGAAAGCGATCGAACCACCACAGCTTGCTTGCTATGGTAAATGGAATTTAGTATGTGTAACAACCTAAACCTAGATAGCTAGCATTGAACCATGTACACGTAGGTAGACATTATTTTACGTAGTATAATGTCCAGGCAAGTGTTTTGGAGATCGAATGCCACTGTCACATGTTAAACAGCAATTAAGTGAAGCAATAAACCAAAGAATGAACGCATTTTATATTTTATTGCCTTGTATACGTTACGTAGATAAAAAGAGGGTTGGAGTTACAATTTATTACAGAAGGGTCGAGTAGGTAACACCAGTACTTTCAAAGACATGCTCAAGGAAGGAATTCTGGAGGAGTAAAAGCGCGAAAAGGTGAAAATATATCGTATATTACGTTTAAAGAAAATAAACTGAAGAGAAAACAACGCTGACATTGGTGCATTGTTGGTTGCCAGTTGAATCGTAGCGTTAGGGACTATAGTTATAAATTTCTCCTCGTTTGTCTATGTCTAATCTGGCCAAAGTTTTATTACGAGTTTTAACTTAGGGGTCGATTTTTATTCTTTTTGTTTCAAAGAAAATCGTGTGGCTTACAGATTCTAGCTAGATTCTGTAGAGCAGATGAAAATCTAGGGTAATGCAATTCTTTCCACTAAATTTAATTTCTTCTTTAACAGGGTCAGCATGGAGAAAAGCAGAAGGGGCGCAAGCGGGTGGTGGGTGGTGTTGCTAACGGCTACACTAGCGGTGCCAGCTCTCGGAGACAGCGTTGTGCGGTTCTACGAGGCGCTGTTTAGTCAAGTCATCACGTCCAACACGCTTAAATGGAGCCCGTTCCAAAAGGAGTTTATGAGCAACTATGTCATCGGAGCTGAGTCTTCAAAAGGTAAGTTTTATTTTTTTTATATCCAAGAAAACATTAACCATAACGTCGTCTAGACCCAGTATAGGACCCATCCACTGTAGGCCGTGACTTGAGGGTTTTAGAATCTCGAACTCTTGTTTACTGGTTTACAATCTATTTAACATCATTAAGTAAAAGATACAATACCCACTTACTGTATTTATCTACTCTACCACCCTCTACCAAGACTTTATACTTAAAATTTTTATTTACTTTAGTTACTTTACAATTTTTATTTTATTTGCAGGTCCCATTTATATCTGCCAAGCTCAAAGCGAGGGAGACATGCAACTCGGCCAGCTGAGGCCGGATTACTCTTCGTGCGCAGTACCAGGCGCTAAGAGTTATAGTGCTTTTGAAGTTTTGGAAAATATTGAAAACGCTTCCTTGATTATTTGGCAACCTTGGGATAAATTCCAATCGAAACCTGACGGTGGTGTTGTTGTATCAGGCGGTGCGTTTATAGGAAGAAAAAAGTCTAACAAAGATTTTTCATATAACATCGGAAGAATACAATATGAAAGTGCTGTCGGAGATCTTTTTTTATTTGATGAGAATAACGAAGACCACATAGAACGTGATGGTGAAATTCTGGTTGAAGTAGCACCAGTTTATTATGAACTAAAAGATGTGGTATTAGAACTTAATACTGAACATGTGCGATACAACGACCCTCAGGTGATTGGAGAAAGAATACTTCGAAATGATGCTGACGTAGCAATGACGGTTAATACAGTAATTGAACACAAATTTAGCTATACATTGTCTTGGGGTCATGGCCACGGCATCGCGATAGGATTGAATACAACGATAACTATGGCAAATGGTACTGAATATCCGCCTATCGCTTGGTCTACTCCATACAATGTTGAGAAAAAGGAATTGTACACTCTGGAAAAACATCTTGAACCGGGGACTGCTTGCAATGTCACTTTAATAGGGAAAGACGCTACCCGAGATGTGCGATACAACGGCAGAGTCACGACGTTCTTCAGAGATCATGAATCACGAACCAGACAGATGAGAGGCGAGAGAATTGAGAGCACGACGGAAGTGCAGGCAATTTACGGGGATGTGTATTTCGTTGGGAACAACACTTTAGTGCCCACCACAACAACCACCACCACCACTACTACTACCACCAGCACATCGACGACCAGCACTACGACTCCACCGCCGGTACCTCAAACACAGGAAGATAATGAAATCACAAAGTCAGAGCCTAACGATATGCAAAATGACAGCAGTGAAGCTAAACCACCACCTCCTGGCGAACAGAAAATCGCTAAAGCCGTGGTCGCGGGGATCGGCAGTGGGAACAGCGGAGCTTATAGAGATATCCTCTCATTTACAATGTTGATCCCAGCGCTCGCATTACTACTGTAAAGAATACGAACAGGCAAATCTCATCTCTCTTGTAAATAGTGAACAAGAAAAATATCATTCTACGTAGCTGCTTCGTCCGTAAATGTAATTCGGCAAATTAAGCTTCACGCTGTTGGTTGGCCAACTGACACTAGAGCGAGATCATTTTTCTCTTTATATAATTTTGTAAATACGAGTTTGTGTCTTAACATTCCTATTACGTGATTTCATTCCAATGTGTAAATTAATTAATCCATGTTATGATCACATTATTGTAAATAGATGTTGTAAATAGTAACAAATACGGGAGTCGCAGAGCGACTTTGTCATTACCAGTAGCGTAGGTGGATGACATCTTAGGTAGGGATAATAACGAGTGAAGTACGACAATGTTACCAACATCGCCTTGCAATGTGTACCTTTTCGTTAATTTTCAGTTAGCCTGACTCACCCGTCAGTGCACAAGACGCTGAAACTTGTTGCGTACAGTGAATTAATTATGAATTGTACAATTCTTTACTTGTTTTGTCTAAAAAGAGGACATAGCGATATATAGAAAAAGTATTGTAATTAACTGTTGATATTATATTGTTGTAAAATAATGATTGTGATTAATTTCACAAACTATAACTATTAACAGTTCAATTTAATTTGTATCTAAGTACCTCTTTCCTGAGTAGCATTGCGTATTTTCTTTTTTGTTATTATGTATTAGTTATAAAATTTAAAAGAGTTTAAATCCAGAATTAAGAGATATTATTATTTTTTAAAGGTTTAGTTTAAAACTATATTTAACTTATTTTGTTTTTATTACTATTGCGTAGATTAAGTAGTTCTGTGGAAATAAATTACATACAATAGGAATAGGTTACCCATAAACGTATATTAATTGATGAATAGGGAAGGACGATGACTTTGTTGATTGCCAAAGTTGTAGCAATGGTAGGCGTAGTTTGCCTACTATGTACGAAAAACAGCATATCGACTTATCAAAATCCAGTTTAAAAGGAGCTAACATTGCTTTGCGCGTCTGTAGAGACACTAGCTCCTCTTATATTGGTTTTGCGTAGGTCTACAAGCTGTTGACTGTACGTACATACAGAAATGCTGTAAAAATATTACAAAATATCAATCCCTCCGGCAAAAAAATTTGCTGCTTAAATGTAATGAGGTCATAAATCTCAGATAGTTAACACAATCCATAAATTAAATAGAATGCTATCATTTTGTCAATGTGTAAAGAAAGTGAATGATATTTTTGTATGGGTATTGATATTGATTGTAAGTGTTCGCCTTAATGATAAGTGGTCTAATTTCAATAGCCTCTATTTCATTTCATAGTCGTAGATAAAGCTAAATAATGTAGATTTTTGTTAAGGGAGAATTGCTTTTCAGTATTCTACTCACGTTTTAAAATAAGAGTTTGTGTTTCGGCGAGATAGGCAAACTCATTTGGCTAATTTTATAGATATCTGTCCCACCTGATCATCTTTTACTGTTAGGATAAATAAAGCAGATGATATATATTCATACTTAGGGTAATGATCTTTAGATTATTTGCTTTGAGAATTACGTTTTATTGAAGATTAAACATGTAATTTGGTGTTAGGACTAAATGATATAACTGTTGACTAACGAGGCCTCAAACAATGATGACTACTGCATGAACTGTATCTCCTACTAGGAATTAACCATGCTTGCCTTACCGGCCGCGATGTAGCAAATCTGTTGCGTGTAGTTGAAGCCTACCTACCCTGTTGTTGTGTATTTAATTATGAAAATAGCCTGTAGTTCGAGGAGATATTAACGATGAATCTCTTTAACATCAATATTGTTTTGCGAAGCATAATTGTGATGTTCCATGTAAGTTTTATTTGTTTAAACCCATTAAAGTGTAATTGAACTTTATGATTGTGTTCTTTCTGTCCTTTATCTACCTGCATCCCAAATTTACGCAATATGATATTTATCTTTATGTTTGGCCGTGTGGTGTCCGGCAGAATAGAATAGCACCAACCCTTTACACCCGTGGGTATCTTACAAGGCGACTATGTATTCAAGGCAAAATATCTAGAGTCTCCGTACGCTGGAACATGGGCTGCAGCGTTTTTCATTGTTATATTTACAACACTGCGATCTCCAACCCGCCTGCCAAGCGTGGAGATTATGGCAATAACCTCCCCTTTCGTAGGAGAGGCTCTAAGTCCAGCAGTGGACTGTTATGGGCTGTGATGGTGATGTTTATCTATAGGTAAGTAAATTGAAGGGTTAAAAAGTTATGCGCTGAAATTAAAATAAAAGCTGGGCCAGTCAGGAGGAACAAAATAAATAAATAGTGTTAAAATGAATACCACCACCACTCTTGTGCAGAATTCTCATGATTTTTGCCAGAGACTGAGTACTTTTCTAGGGTGATTACCCAGTTTCATCATCGACCGCATTGTCCCTTCTTACTCTTACCACCAACTTAGATGGCTGTCAAATATTTATGTCTAGGTAACAGAACTCAAAATAATATAATTAAATAGAAGTGCTATGCGCGTGACTTGTCGCCATGCAGATGAATCGATAGCCATCTTTTGCCCATATTATGTCAGTTATTGCGCAGTAGTGACCAAGTTGGCGATATGCGTTCCCAATAGTTTGAGGCGGCACAGGGCAGTATCGTATTTTGATTTCTGTGTAAGTATATAACTATAGGAAGTACTCATAATCGTAATTTTTATCAGCATCCTAGTCAGTTGGTTACCGTTGGTAAATGTTTGTTTTAAGCACACGGAATCTATGACTAGGGCCACCTGACAGAGGAGCTACGGCAAGTCTGAGTTAACATCATTTTGAATATATTTTATGGACGATACGATAAAAAACAGGCCAAGTGCGAGTCGAACTCGCATACAAAGGGTTCCGTATTATTACCAACAACAAGATTTTAATGCAAGAGCAACATGTCATTATCAACAATAAAGAGCAGAATTCGTCAAAATTTATTTAATTCTAAACTTTGTAGTGCGAGTCACGCTTGACCGCTTTCTAGTATTTGATACCTCAATATTAGTAGTTACTACTATTATATGTATACAGTTTTGTCGTATTTTTTTTTTATACCTCTAAGGTGGCAAACAAGCAAAAGGGTATTACGATACAGAAATAATAAAAAAAGAAAACGTGAAACACTGCGAAAAAAGCAAGTTTCATAGTGTCACCCCACTCAAACATACATTTTTTTTAATTTTTTTTCTGTTTTTTTTTTGTTTTTGTTACCTGGTTTTTGTATCATGGTTCAGGTAAAGATACAGGCGTGAGACAGACAGACGGACGGACGAACGAACAGACAGCGGAGGCTTAGTAATAGAGTTCCTTTTCTACCCTTCGGGTACGGAACCCCAAAAATACTAGTATTAGGCGCACCCCGGGCACTCACGTACCCCGCGAGAGCGCAATCGGGATTTGACGCCAAGATGATGATGATGACAGTAAAAAAATACTCAGTTCCGAATAGTACAGAATTTTCCGATTTCCCGTTACCAGAGTTAGCGCAGTAGGAATCAAGTTTTCCGCACAGTACCGTTATATGTGACAGACCCGTATCTTGTTCTGAGGAGTCCTGACCGTGTCTCTGCGTACCTACCGAAATCATTATCATCTAAGCCGTAGCCGACCACTGCTGAACATAGGCCTCCCACACGCCCTTCACCTACGGAATCCTTTCGGCTCACAAATGGCCGGTTTTTTCATTTTGCGATGGACTCGAATCGCAAATTCACTTTATAAGCGACAATTCAACTTTCGTTTCCATACATTATACCTAGTATCTTAATTACAATCACAACACAATGGATAGATCATACTCTCGCACATACAACTACCTATAGGCACACATAGTGAGCCGTAGTTGGGGCGCCGCTGCCTGTTGCCTCGTCTGGGAGGCAGGCCCGTCGGCGCCTCGTGGTCTGCCGCCCCCGACCCTGCCCTTGCACTGGGGTGAACTAATGCGTCTGCCATTTAATACACCGGCGGCGGTGGCTTAAGCAAATCAACCGACTGCCATTAAGTGCCAGACTGTGTACATATGAAACCGAGGAGCAGCCAGAAAGGCTGATATTAAATGTTTTGGTTTGGTTGGATTTCTGTCCGGGGTTTTGGTCTGAAGTCTGACTGAATGTAAAATAAATTGTGCAATGGTAACAAAACTAAGAATTTACCTACTATCTTCTGTTACCACACACAGTACCACTAAGCTGGACTAGAGTAGCTCCCTAGCGAACCAAGTTGACGCATATGTACCTAGGTACCGCAGTTAACATGTGCGAAGATTACCTGAACGTATTCCATGGCTTTCCTTCCCTACCTACTTAGGTACTTCTGTACCTAAGTAGGTAGAATATAAACAAAAACATAAATAAACACCCTCTCTACCTACCCGCTTCTAATATCGCCAATCTACAAATCGACTTACGTTGCGTAACGTAGACGGACGGACAGTGTGGAAGGGGGCTATCAATCATCGTCCACAGTGGGCCTGCCTTTTCCGCAAAACATCCAACTACGCTAGACCTATAAAGCAAGACTATGGCGCATAAAACAAGGGGTCCAGGAGGATCTTCCCGATATGGCCGTACTAAAATAAAGTCAAATTGTCGGCACCTCGCACGCGCGGCCGGGCATCCTCGTTAGAGCGTTGTTTGTCATTACATCAGCGTCGCCCACTGGACACAAACGCACAGGTAAAAGACTCTTAATATAGTAGTGACGGCGACGCGATTATAAATAGCTTCCTTGTTTGTGAGACTGATGATGCAGTAGCTCAATTACTCCGACATAATTAAATTGAAAGGTCTCATCGTAGGATTGACAAGAGGTGATTACCTCATGGATATTGTTTGATAGGAATCTAGACACAAATGTTTCCCGCAACTGTTACGTTTTGTGGCTGATAGTATGAGGTATTACGTTTAGGTACTTAATTTAATATCATGTTATTCTCACAGCGATAATCTATTTACAAGTTTAAAATGGGTACAGGTAGTTAGGTAGTAGCAGCGTGCATGAAAGAATAGATAAGTAGATAGTACCTAGTAGATACGAAGTAAGTCGTAGGTAAACTACATGGATCACTCAAACAAAACAATGCTGAAAAGACCTTAACTCAACCCCTTCAGGAGATAGGTGGGTCAAGGTTACTTAGAATATTAAAATAGAAACATTATTTTGCGCGCTTAATTTTGCACTTCACACGTTACTTTAAAGGTTGATAACGCTTTTAACGCTGCAGTATTAACAAAGAGGTTCAATTTCATTAGAATTCGTTTTATTACCTTTTAGACGACGCTTTTAGATGTTCTTGCCAAGCGTCGCTGAGTTAAAATGTATCGATAATGAGGCGTAAGAGGCGACGAAAATAACTATTTAAATAGGGAAATACTCGCGAAGCTTATTCAACAAGTTTCCGAGTTAGCATTTGATGAATGGGAATAGTTACATCCGCAAATCGACAATATTGAGCGGCTGACCGCTAGAACGACCCATATTTTTGTGCTCATCACGCGGTGATATAATTAGCCTTGACATTTGCGTTAACTCGAACCATTGCCGGTTGGAATATAGCAGTCTCAAAGTTCACGGCGGCGCGGTGTTGTGATGACATTTCGAGGGGAGGGTGTCAGTCTCCGGCCCCCCTCCGACCGCTTTCCTCGTAAAAAGAATATTTGTCAGTTTCACCACACCGCCCCACTCGCTTCTTGGTACGTCGGTACGGGGCGTCGTAAAGCACACAAACTGGTATTTTATAGGCCCCGTTACTCCATCTATTGTTATACATTACGAAATAGGTAGCTTTATGCATAACACGAGGCTAAATGCTACCCAATGTTGCTGAAGTATTCGTTAATGCATTCTGTAATTGTAGTTCATATAAATATCAGTAAACGTGAATTAAAAAAATAAACACATTCGTGAAATTTTTCATTAGAAAAAGACTGAACCATGCCACGCGGAGGCCACCGCTATCAAACAAACAATTATACCTAAAGCAAAAAATCTGGACCATTGATTAAAGTGAAACAAAGTGTCTCTAGAGACTTGTTTTTCAATTTTACTTCGCCTTTTATTCATGCTCGCATGCCTGTTTATCTGCCGCATCACATAAATAAAAAACAATGTAATGTTCTTATTTCCATTTATAAAAGAAATATTTCCTTCCTAAGTTTCTTTCGCTAAATTCGTATACCAGACGCCACATGGCAATGGCAACGACGGCCGGCCGCTGCCATAAAAAGTTGGAAGGAACCCGGCAACAGTACAGTATAATAGCGCATAAATCAGCAAAGGGGTTCAAATGATTCGGCGGCAACACAATGCATAATTTAGTTCCCTCGTGGAGTAAAGTTCCGAGTCAGAATTTGTAACAACTTCCAGTTAAATTCAATATTAGCTTAAGACTTCACGCAAACCAGTAGCGAATATTGTAAAGAGGCAAGTTTGTGAACCATAATCCCTAGAATTGTTGGGCCAATTTGGAAAACTCCCGCGTGCGTGTCACATACTCACATCCATCATAGACACTGCAGAAATATCCAACCGCAAGCACGAGAAAACCGGAAGGACGGACGAAAACAGCTACGGTAAGAAATGAATTGTGGGTAGGTATTTATTATACGTAGGTAGGTATTCAATTAAGGCGCTGTCATAATTGGCAACGTCGTGCGACGGGCGGTTTTAGGGTGGCGTCCGTCGTACCACCATGGATACGCGACCATTGCTAACTAGGACAACGCCTAATAGTAGTTTCACCAACTTTAATGAAGGACCTAATCCAAATTCCAAATTTATAAGAAACCCCCAAGACTAGAATGTAAAATTCAAAGCTGTCCAAAATTCAAGAAGCAAGATCCACATGAAGTGTAAAGAAGAAAGTATCTACAGGTGTACATAAACGCAGACGATGAATCTGCCCCCAACATTAAAACCGTCCTTGCAAGAGAGAAGACAAGACAGCAAGTACAGAGTAGAAGAAAAGCCATCTCTGGAATAGCGGCTGGTGTTTCTTTTTACTCGAGGCGCATTCAGTTTGCCTTTGTGAGGACGTTTCACCGAGGCTTGCTCAAAGGTGTGCTTCAGGCGCTTTAATTATTTGTACATGAGGGGTGGGGTGAGGAGGGAAAGAACCCGTCCCAAAGGTACACCATCAAAGGCAGCCTTTGTTTACAAATGACTGCAATCATCAAGATCAGCGAATACGCGGTGCAGTGTAAAGGAAACGGGACTTGCCACTTTAGTTGTTATGAGCACGATAAATGGTAAAAAAATTTTTCGACAAATGTAAGTATAAAAATTTTAATTTACTAATTCTGTAGAAAAGTAATATACAAACAATAAAAAAAAACAAAAAGGGATTTGGGCTCGTCCGGGATTTGAACCCGGGACCTCTCGCACCCTAAGCGAAAATCATACCCCTAGACCAACGAGCCGGTGATAGACATATTGAAATTTCTTAACTGTTACTTTGGTAAGATTTGGCTATGTCCATACATAATTATAACATTCCAATAAATCAGTAATTTTCTTATCTTACACCTATACGATATTATATCTTGATTCGTTTCAAACCGTGCTCCATTTAACAGTTAAGCGATAAATTGTTTGATTGTTAGATTTTACTAGATTTTTTTATAAACTAAAGTTTAATATATAGCGAAATAATGATTAAATATGTATTTATGTCATTGAATAATTACAATAATAAATATAGATAAAAGACGTTTTTAAAAAATTATCGGAAAACTTCGTTGTTGCTCATACATATTATGTAAGAATCAGAATCGTTTTCTTATAGTGCCATCTCCTAACATACTACCTCCTAAATAATAATCAGCCAGCGTAGCGAGCTCCAATTTGTTTGCATTTTTGTCTATATCAGTAAGAGATTTTATCTAAATTTCAGGTATCTGTCATATGAAATCTGATGATTTGGGGAATCTGACGTTTTCGACGACCCCTCTAATAACAAACTCGACTGTCGTCTCGATCTATGAAAAACAATACAACACGAAAATACCACCAACAACAGTTAAATAGACTAGTCAGTTCACTAACTAGGAGACCGCCACCGGTCGTGTCAGTGGGTCGTTCGGAACGTGCCAGGGAGTGCTTAGTATTATACATATAGTATTCCACCGGGAGCCGCTCCAACTTTGCCTCTTTAACGCCCAAGCGGCATACCTAGCATACCGTTGCAAGAGCTAGGTAGGTAGCTATGCACAATCACCGCGCAAATAACATGCCGGGAGCCCCTAGGGAACGAAAACGTAACATCAGAAATAGGTACCTCAAGTTCCTCGTCTTCTATTTTCTAGGCAACATAATTGCTAACCTATTAGTAGGTATTTGCAGTTTGCAACCATTGCAGTGGTTAAACGGTAACACTGTAATGCTTTAGGATCTTTATCTATCGATTGGAATAAATTACTACAAAACCTATCATAGTCAAACTAACGTGTAATAAGGCGTCACGTTTGTATTTGTAAAAAAAAACATAAAGGGTAGTTGGGCTCGTCCGGGATTTGAACCCGGGACCTCTCGCACCCAAAGCGAGAATCATACCCCTAGACCAACGAGCCACACTGACTCGCGGCGAATGTAGCGATCGCGCGGCCCGCCGGAGGACGTTGCGCTTTACGTCATCGCAGTGCGATAAGGCCTTCGGTGAAAGGCTTCGCGAGCGTTTCCCTTGCTCCGCCAACTTGGTACCTATTGGCCACGGGCATAAAAGAAGATGCGTTAGCAGCAATGTACGCTAAATGAGTAGACAAATAAATGACACCGAGAGATACTAGGTACTGCTACCATAATAATTCATATCTAAGTACGTACGAGTACCTACCTATTTTATTTATGTAGGTAGAGGTAGGTAGGTACCCACCTATACTTGCGCAAGTTCATAGGTACATTAATTTAGACCAAAATGAGGAGACAAACTAATGAATAAAATAAATAAAGCTAATGGCGCCACAAACGATTGTACCCAAAATCGGTTGATTGCTTTGAGTCATGTCAAATCTTGACCTAAGTACTAGTCAAGTAGGTAATTGACCAATAAACAGATTTTAGGCATAGTCGCTTGTTGCACCTCCAGTTTGCCTCGCCATTGATTGACCAGTTTGGCACAGAATCTAAGTTATACCTATCTTTAGATTTGTTAAATCAAGTAAATCTTATTTATAACGCATTACATAAGACGAATTCCACGGGCACTAGGTCGAGGTGAATGGAGGCAGTTAGATCCGCTGATGTCAGAATTCACAGTCGCGTAGCTAGGTGGCGCACGGCGCGGCGGCGCCGCGAAACGCCTCGGGTGTCACCCGATCGAGGGTGACCAAAAATACAGTCATCGGGATTCACCGGAAACGTTCCTGGCATTTCACGTTTCTGCCATTTTGCGTTTCTGAAATAATCATAACTTTTTAGGTTATGATTATTTCAGAAAAGATTATTACAAATTTCGAGCTTGTTGCGCTAGGTCAATAATTTACTTCTATCTAAGTAGGTTAATAGTTAGATAAAACGTTTCGAAAACGGTATAAAACGGTCGGTATCTCTAAAGATGTATCGCTGGAGACCCAAGAAGCGATGGATCGTCATCGCCGAGTCGGATGCGAGAGCCAACGGCTTACGACGTGAGGTGAGGATGCCGAAGACCGGGCGATGTGAAGGAGAAAGAGCAGGAAAGCGGACGGTGATGATTTCTAATAGGTATATACCGAAATATTTAACAAGGTATGAAAATAAAATAGGTTAACCCAATCGAGTTTGACGATAACATTTTTATGTTTTGAATTTTAGGGTGACACCCTGGGTCAATAGCTACGTTACTGAGCGTCCATAAACATATGCAAGATTAATGTCAATGCTGTACGCGCATTATGCTGCAGTCCAATGTTATAAAGGGCATTGCCTATACGTGCAGGTTAAATATTAAGGAAATACGGATTGCTGAATTATAAAACAAAGTGAAACGACGCGTCTGTCTGTCTGTCTAAATAAAAAACGACTGAACGGATTTTCATGCGGTTTTCAACAATAGATAGAGTGATTCAAGAGCAAGGTTAATAGGGTAAAACAACACGCGAACGAAGTTTATTAACAACAGTCATCGTATCAATCAAGTCTACCGAAAGGCTTAATGCTGGCTTCATAACAGCGAAATACAGACGATATTGTTCCTACTTATAAGTATGGCTGCGCATAAGCGCATTATTACATTTGACTAAATTCAGTAACTAAATTTAGAAGCAAAAAGCGTGAGAGCAAATCAAAGAGGAATGTATTGCTCATTGAATAAGGTATATTTTTGTATCACGGCTTTTACAAATAAGAGAGATACAAATTCTATGAGCAATACGTTTCACTTTGATTTGCTCTCAAGCTTTTTGCTTCTGAATTTAGTTACTGAATTAAGTCAAATGTAATAAGCGCATTATACCTACCAGCGTTAGCTGAATGCAGTCAAGGTGACTTTTGAATTAAGAGAGCGTATATCACAATTCATGTGTGACACCACCAAGCCGGAGTTAATAACTACGTCACAGCCCGCTCCAACAGAGTTACGTGTTTCCTATTTGGGATAGGTAATAGGTATCCCATTCTTCAGAAAAACAACTTGCTCATCCTTTGTAAGAACAAAACAAAGACCTCTCCAAATGTGGAGAAGGCTCAACTCAAGCTAAGCATTGGACAGTAACGGGCTATTGATGTGGTGTGATATTAAATATAATTGTGAAATTCATAATAATAAACGGGTGCAATGAAGATGACCTAGCTGCCGTCGGGTGACGTCACTGATTGGATTGAGGTACCTCCCTTTATAAGGCTTGATTGCCTAGAATGGTCAGGTCGTCCACGTCATAGAAATCAATGAATTTCCACGTGATGGAAAACGGTGACCGTCGTCCAGGACATCTGCAACCTAAGGGGAGCGAATGCGGGGACCATTGAGGTAGTTATGTAAATAGATATATCGTTTGAAGAGCTCCAAGCTGTAGTGCAAGACTTCAGTAGCCGTATTCACAATGGTTCAGAAATCGGATTCGACAATTTCGGAATCGAGAAATTTGTCGAATGACTCGGAAATTTGACAGTTCAATTCGAAAGATTGTCGAATATTCGAAAATTTACATGAATGCTATTTAGCTCGCGGAAAGTTTTTGTGAATTGTGGATTATTACGCTTTTATTGGAAAATGCAGTTTGTACTGGCGCTACAACACCGTAATAGGATAAGGGCGAAGCAGAGAGTCGATATAATGCACTTAAATCGGCAAATAAGGGATTTGTCGAACCCATTTAACATGCACAACTTTAGTAGGGTTTATCGCTTCTCTGCGGAGACTGCGATCCGCATTATAGAAGACATAAAAGCCCTATTATCCTAGGACCTCATATGCTTGTGCGATGCCGGTAGAATTGAAAGTAAGTATGACAAAAATTGTGCTAAACACTAAAAATAACCTAAAAATGGTTACAATAACAACAATACAAAACCATTGAAAATATCTGTATTAATTTCAGTGTCTATGTGCGCATAAACCCACCAGACAAAATGGAAACTGAGGATAGTGATTCATTTGCATCTGCCACTGAATTTCAAGAGAGGGATATATATAGGCAGAGGCACTGAGGGTGAGAAGGCAGTTAGTACAGAGGCTCTGCCATTGATTATGGTTTAGTGACTCTCTATAATTACCTGGTTGCAAAAGCACCAGCATATCACCTTGGCCGTTGTGACTATATTAAAAAACACGCTGTGAAAATTGTGGTGTTTGTTCTGAAGAAATATTTGCCTTGATGCCTACAGCTACTTTCTATCAACGCACCGCTCGCCATCGACATAGTTCATCCTCACATCTTAGTCCCAAAGACACATGCGAGTTCTTCAAGAAAGTGGTTAAAAGGTTTTTACAGGGTCAGCAACATGGGAATTTTACCACTGGAATTGCAAACGTCCATAGGTTGCGGTAATTGTTTACCATCGGGTCTTCTTTGTTTTGTGAACATTGAAATGTGTTTTTTTTATTTGTCCTATATGCACTATATGTAAAATTTTTATATCTTTCCTCTTATTTTTGCTAAGTTTAAATTAGGTAACTAATTAAATTATTATTTATAAAAACGTTTATTCTCTTCCTCTAATTATAATAACCCTTAGAAACGTAGGACATTCCTTTTGCGGACTTCTTACACCCTTTCTGATATAGGTATATTAATAAAAAGATATACAGTTGTAAAAAATACTTTACTAATTATACTTTTAAAATCACAATTCAGTTACTAATTTCAATCAGACAGTAAAATCACAGCAAAAATTTAATGATCACTACCTTATTTACTAATAACCTAATTATAGGTACATTTAAAATCACAATTCAGTTACTAAGTCAGTCATCTGGTAAGTGATACATACAAAAGCATATCTCAATTATGAAATTTCTTTAAAAATCAACCTACATTGCTAATTATAACTTTAAATTCACAGTTCAGTTATTAATTTAAATCAGACTCAGTAAAAATGAAATGATCACATAAAACTATAATAAATAAAATAATAAAGTTGAAATTTAGTTAGATTTTCTATGGCAGTTGCGATTCGTGTGAAAACCTCTATAAGATTTTCTATCGCAACGGCCTGTCTAATTATGCCCTCTGACACTTTATTCACCGCTGCAGCTTGCACTTCGGCTGCTTCAGCTTGGCGTTGAAGGGCATTAAGCATTGGGTCACGCCCACCAGAGAAGGTCCACCACCAGTGCCAGATTTAAATACCCGAATTTTACGGGCTTTATTTTTTATTTCAGGACTTCCAGTCCTGCCAAGTCTGAAAATAAATACCAATTTAATAAATATGTTATATTCAACCTACAACAACCTATGTTATATTCAAAATGAATCAATATTTACTTCTTCGACCTTCATCCATTTGTCTGCAGTTTTAGTTGCACCATCATCGATAGCATTCAATTTTACGGCGAGGTCCGCTAACAATTTTTTCTTTTCCCTTGCTGCGTCTGGGCAATTTAATCGACCCGTTGCGAGTGCGGGATGGGTCCGTATGTATTCTAACATCGCCACTCGTTGGCCGTATGATGTACGTGATGGCTGGAATCGCAAAAAAAAACAGGCAGTTTAAATAGCTATTTATCCAAAATTCAAATGCCGAGTTTGTACTTGATTCAAGTGAATAGGTACTTTAAATATTTAGTCAGGTACTTACTGTTGACATGGTTTCTTCGATTAGATTAGATACGAAAAGGTAAAAATTAATTTAATCACTAAACTAAATCGCTCGAAGAAAAACGGGGAAACTTTCTGAAAAACTTTAATCTGAAGCGTACTCCACATGTCCGCCGAAACTTTCGGCGAAACTTTGGCCGGGACTTTGGTCGACCCTCTACATTCTCGCCTATTAGGGATGTGGTGGGTGTCAAAACGCGTCGACATTATATCGATTCATTTATGTAATATCGCTAATCCGCTTTAAACAGGGTCACAGAGGTGATGGCAGCTGCTATACTGTAATTACTTGATCTACTAATATCCTGGATTATGGTCAAGGGTACCCCGAACCTGTTACTCGAAAAAGCGCTAGGAATATAAATATAAAATCGATCGAATCGAGACGACAACGAACTATCTCTACTTAGTCTATGAAATAGGCGAGACATGCCAAACATGCACATGGACTACACGAATGTAGGCGAATACTGCCTCCACATTCTCGTGTTCCCGCGGAACTGTCCACATGTGGAGCGCGCTTGACAATATTTATAAGTGTTCATAACGACAGAAAGAATTTTCAAATAATTACTTTATATTTTTGCAAATTAACTTCAAAGAAATAAAATATTCTACCTATTAACAATCAAATATTGTATAAAATATAATATATAGCGCGAAATATAACTTATTAATAGCATTTTTTACAAATTCATGTTATCAATTGCCAATAATCCATTTATCAAGCAACAAAAGTGTCTTCGTAAACGCTCTTCTTTTCCGAGGGAGAACCATGACATTTCCGAAACGGTAGTTTCCGTGGTCGAATCTATCGGAAAGTTTTCGAATCATTGTGAATACGGCTACAGGAGGGAGATAATTCAACATCTTGCATGTGCACGGTATAAGCTCGCGATTCACGTATGTTAGATGGATGCCAGCTTTACAGGTAGTGTATCCCACCGTCGGATGGTGCGATGGCGAAAGTTTTTAATGGCTAGTGCTATTCAGAGGGCATAGTGTGAGTTTCGCTTCGATTTTACTTTACTATCGCGTTTGCGTTTCTGTCGAAAATAGTATGAAGAAAAAAACTTCATTTACGTACCACTAGACAGCGCTATACATTTCTTAATACTAATTTTCATGTAAACGCAAACGCGATAGTAAAGTAAAATCGAAGCTAAACTCACACTAAGCCCTCAGTTTAGTAACTAAAAGGTCGATCCAAACTGTCTGTAAGCAACGGATGATTGACAATACGAACAGACCGTCATCATAGTAAGTAGACATTTTGTGTATTTGCCCTATATTTCGACATAGTTGCAAGCATCTGATGCATCATTCTCACGGGACAAATAGACATTTTGAGGGAGAGGTACAAAACCAAAGAACTTTGACCTCCAAATTATTTGTTCATAACCCGGGAAACATTATTTTTACTCATTACAGTGACATCTATGGAGGTGGAAAATATATTCGTCCATCGTTCGTAAGCAAGGTATCAAGTGAACTACAAAGTTCCGCTACTCAACAAGAGATGGCGCTGTAAAAATTTTGTTACAACCCCACTACTAAACAATTTTTGAAGCGTTTAAAATAGAATCATTCTTCTTTTTTTTTCTACTATTGCTTGTAAATAACGTAGATACTTTCTTATAACATGGGAAACAAGAAAATATATCGACACTCAACAACAGATGTCGCTAGCAGTAACTACGATAAAAGTACTTTGGTACTTACCCATGACACCAAGCTGCTGAGGAGACAATGGTGCTGCATCCCCTCCACCTGAGCCGATGGATCCTGATGCAAGTGACAACCGTTCACTGAAACCCAGTGGACTGCTGCGGCCACCACTGCTAGCAACTGACCCCATACCTAAAATCAAACGAGTATATTGATATAGTATGTTAAATGATATGGTGCCACACACCACAAGGTAGTTGTATGGTGTCCATCAGAATAGAATTGCACTAACCCTCCGACTGGGCGATTAATGTCTGAGACCAGAAAATGGGCAGCAGCATATTCTGTTTATGTTTAAAACACTGTAATCTCCAACCAGTCAGCCAAGCGTGGAAATTATGGCAATTCCCTCCACTTAGGCTGACTGTTACAGGCTGTTGATTTGAGTATGATTTTACTTTAATAAAAAATAGGTAAAAATATTGGATGACATCATATCCAATAGAAATTCAATTAGTAAGGCTACTATAATAGAGACTCATGGTCTCAAATACAAGGTTGTAGTAACAAGGTTAGTTTCATGGGACATTTTATGGCAGTTAAAATAAGAACCTTCATAATAATTATAGGTAGCTATTAACCAAACAAATGACATGTGAGTAAAATTTAAACAACAATGTATAAGCAAGTGTAAATATTTATCAATAATTTGTGATACGGTAATGCGTCTCAAATACACAATGTAAAGGTTTGATAAGATTTATTTTATGTCATTTATTGCACATTGTATTAGATACTTTGTTAGGTATTTGTTAAATGGTGTATATGTAAGAAATAGGCATTAAATAATCTGTCCAAATAACAGACTCAGTTGTTATAAAAAGAAATCAAACTGCAATAGAAGCAAGTAGAGACATGGGTAGTTATGATGCATGTAGTTCACCTGCATTCGGGCTTCTCATTCTAGACATTCTCTTGTTTAAGGCCCTCTGTATACGAGGATTTAGAACAGGATGTGCACGGCGTCTTGCCAGGTACCTTGACAGCACACCAACCACCACAGCACTAGTGCCCATTACGCCTAAGCTCCACAGGACCACCTGAAGTAATATTATTTTATTACCTACGTGACTTTTTTGTTTTTATAAGAAGCCTTCTTTAGGCCAAACCTAATATTTATTCAAGGTTCCTTACATAATGTAGTATAAACATGCAATAATATTTTCATTAACAAAAGACTAATCTCAGAAGTAATTACAGGCTAAATTAAAAGCACTTTATGTTAAATATTCCTATTTTTATAGCTTTTTTCAATAAACAGTCTCATAATCAGTAAATTAAGACAGGCAAGTAGGTAACCTTTTGAGATGTCGTCAATTGAATTTCGCCAAAACTTTGGCGCAAGTATTTTAAATTTTCATAAAGAGGTTTCGTTTGAATTAAATGCTGCATTTTTATAGACACCACTAATATTTATTTTCCCACAAAATATTATCTGCTTGACTAGGTTATCTGTCACAACACGACACACCCGCGTAATCTAATGTACTGTATATTTATAAAAAAAATTAAATGACTAAAACACCATTTTAAATTTTAAACTATTTATATTATATTGCATAAGTTAAAGTTTATGCAATGAAGATCTTGAAGAAAACTCAAAGTTCCCGGTTTTGGAAGAAAAACACACTTTGACGTAAGGAAACAAAGAGGATAGAAACACTACGAAAGAAACGAATGAAAAAACAAGGAGGATATAAACATTACGTAAAAGTATGGTCTGAATAGTCTGAATGTGAAAATGCCATAGAGAAAAAAATTTATATACAGAAGCAGAGAGTACATTTAGAGTTTAAATACGAGACAAAATGTCACACATCTCTATAACACACACACTAATGCAAATGCAGGGACGGAACAAGGCAGCCCATCTGCAGCAAAATATAACTCATCATGAGTTATATTTTGCTACGACTTTCTACTCGTAACGAACACAAACAAATCTAACTTGTTGTTCGCTCCAGATGACTATGCAATTTTTTTAAACTTGTCCTTATATTTTAATATTGACATTTTAATAAAAGGTAAGGTGTCTAGTGAATCAAAGCCATGCCCTGATACCTACCACCGTCTTTTCGATCTCTCGATCCTACATACCGTGAATCGGCAGTGCTTGCTTTTGCAAAAAGGAAGGTTATAATTTTGACCGGTATTAATGTTTATTTGTTGCCTCATAACTTCTAAACTAAGTAGGTACCTACCTACTTACTTATAGTTTAAAGCGTCTTCATTGTTCACAGGTTGGCCTATGTGACTTCATAAATTTAATATGATGCCCTCAAGAAAACATAGTCATAAAAAAAAAAAATGAAAAAGATAGATACATTAATACATTAAACAAGCAGCATATTCTTTATTTTCAGTAAAAATTCATATAATGCTGGTGCAGCTGGACAGAAGGGACTTGCATCTAATTATTATCTTGTTCTTCAAAATGTTTACAACGCAGCACTTCCAATTTGCAACCCAGACATAACCATGTCTGGTCTTTAGGAAACCTTGAAAAACAAATATTTATGTAAATAAACGTAAATACGCGATTAATCCTGATAATGTCTGAACATTTAAAATGTCATCTAGGTACATTTTTGGTATGGAACCCTGATACATATAAAATTGTGGACCGCTATTCACAAGATTTGAGTAATAAAATACTATAAAATAAATACTAAGTCCGACCCTGTTAGCATCAAAATATTTTCGTACCTATTTAGACACCGAAATATTGCTCAATTTGCCAATAATTTTAAATCTATCTCTAATGGCATGTTGTTTTAAGGTAAAGCATTTCAATTATTGCAAATTCACACTATTTCGATGCATATTTTTGTCACAATTTCTAAAATTTATTTCGGATCGCCGCCGCGACCAATAATGTTTACTTATCGGTGAAAGGATAATCCAGGTGTATTTCCATACTTTGCGCTTTCACATAAATGTGCACTAAATTACACACAAAATTACAATCTTTTAAATGATTTGATTTAAATTTTATTAGGAAATTATAAAATTTACACCGATGTTTCAAAAGAAACGTCAGGTCGTTAGGCCCTCGAGCAATATGTCGAACGTTCAAAACATTGCGCGCGTCACTTTCCGTGAACTTATTCCAATGGATGAAAAAACGGGATAGCAAGATTCATAATCATTGTAGAGCGAGCGACCAGGGAATATTTGTGATTTGTGTTTAGTCTGTTATGTCTGTGGAAAATGCGGTATGCGTAAGGCATCTACAAACGTTGCAATTTTTTACACGAAATTGGAGGTCACTGGAAAATCGAAAACGATCATGGAAACGAGTAGGTTTATTTTTATAGGTTGTATACATAGAGAAAAAATGTTTATATTTATGTCTGTGGTTGTAGGGAGCTCCGATTTGAGGAAGGCTCCACATGTTGGCGAAAAACGAAAAATCCGCCGAATTAAAACCATAGAGAAAAAATTAAAACTTAAAAATCTAAATTTCTTTTTCAAAAGGCCACGTAGACGTCTATTGGTTTTATTTTCGGCGTTCTTTTCAAACTTACGCAGTCAATTTAAATATAAAAACCGCGTTGGTGGCTGATAGCCCGATACCAATGCCTATTAAAAAGATCAATGTCATTATATATAGTTCATAGTTTGTGAATGTCATCAAGTTCATAGTTTGTGAATGTCATGTCAAATGTCAAAATCAATTTTAGGTTTGTTTCGTACTAAGAAATTGGACTTTCGTAAATTCTCTTGCTTTCCTAATAACGAATTAAAATTAATTAATGGAGTTTAGGATTGATAAGGTTTTACTTAAAAAAATAGTTAAATAACCAACATTCAGATATGGAGGTTGTAGAAAACAATTTAGACCAACATCCTTCACGAAGCTCTATTGATGAACTACCTGATGAAGTATTAGAGTTTATAATGGGATTTCTTCCACCATACAAAGATTTGGAAAATTGTAAGTCAGTATGTAAACGGTGGTATGGCTGCTCTCAAAGTAAGTTGAATCTATTGGTGCATAACATGTTTATTCTATTTGTCAGGCGTTATGTAGGTCGAAGTTAATATTATGTTTGCATTTTTCAGATGTATTGCGGAAAACGTCAATGAAATTGGTCAAGGCTGTGGGGGAATTTAATGTTTTATGGAAAAATGTAACATCTACTTCTAGGATTCCAACCATAACAAAACGATTTTCACATGCAGCATGTGTCATTGATAACAACATGTATGTATTTGGTGGATGTACTACAAATGCTACGTCTTTCAATGATCTTTGGAGATTTGATTTATCAAGCAGAAAATGGGTACGACCTTTGGCTACTGGAACCTATCCTGTACCAAAAGCGTACACATCAATGGTTCATTATAAAGATTATCTTATTGTCTTTGGTGGGTGGACATATCCCTCTTTATCACAGTACTATCAACATGTAACCATGTTTAATGAAATACATTTTTACTGTGTTAGAAATAATAAATGGAATTTGATGAATGCAACTAATAATCCACCCCCAATGGCTGGTCATTCTGCTTGCATAAATGGAAATGAGATGGTTGTTTTTGGAGGACTTGTCACATCAGCTGCTCAGAATTATCAAATACAGTGTTCTAATGATGTATGGGTATTAGATATTCCAACACTTGCCTGGAGAAAACAGTCAACAACAAAGCCTAGACCTTCCCCACGTTATGCTCAATCTCTGATATATATTGATTCCGAAAGATTGATGCTATTAGGAGGAGTGCAAACTTTACACAACCGCTTTGTTTATAGTGATTGTTGGATGCTAATTATGAAGGGCCCAGTGTGGACTTGGAAAGAGTTGGCCGTGAGAAATAGGGAATGGGCAGCGGCTAACATATGGTGCAACCCTGCATGTAGAGTGGGAGACAAAGTTGTGAGTTTAAGCAGAAGTAGAAATGGATGGAATAGTGCAAGACCTTTAGTTACCTCAGCAGTTCGGTTGTCAGCATTAAGCCGACCAGAAGGTGCACCAGTGTCAGTTAGGATAGAACAAAGTTTGCAAAGACCTCTAGATAGAGATCAAAATATAAATGGTAGAAGAGGTGTACTACCAAGGCAGCCTCCAAGACTAGCTCAAGCAAATGAACCAATAGCAGGTCCAAGTAATGAGCAGCAAATTCCAAATCCTGAGAATGTTGCAAACAATGACCCAATTGCTGGACCAAGTTCACAGTCATTGCCTCCAAATAATATTTCAGATGTAGATAAAAAAGACACATTGTCCAGAAGACATAAAAATAAGGTAAGATTTTTTTAAACTCATCAATTGAAGCAAAACTAATAGTTGATATTATATTCTTACATACTTTTATTTTTTATGCCCTTTTTCAGAATAAAGGATTGAAGATTGTTCGTCAATTACAAGAAGCCAATAAATATAGAATGGCTGCATTTGCCTGTGATTCTTCATTGAACAATACACCTCCCGAAAATGATCTCATCAACCAAAGACAAATTGCTCATTTAGAAAATAGACGAGATATGGACCCACCAGATGCAAACGCTGCTCAGCAACAGCCTGCTGTCAAGAAAATAAAGAGAAATACGTTGACAATGCATGTTTTAGATATTGCATCTGTTGTGGATGGAAACTCACTGAATTATGTATCATGGCTTTGTCCACGTCTTGGTGAAATGAGTGGGGCTCCAGAAGAACTTGTTATGTATTCTTTAGTGAAAGGCAATGGAGAACTTATTATGTTTGGTGGAGTCCATAATGATATAAGCATTCTAAACTATTCAGAACACCAGAATATGTACTCAAATTCTCTTCATTTTATTACAACACCAAGAGATATTATCTAATGTTGTGTTCAATTTCCATTTCACTCTATTGTAGTAATACACCTGTATTACCTAACAAAAGTATTGCTTTTTCTTAGCTGTAACATTTGGAAGCTAAATCATACTTTCTTTTGCATTTTTGTTCAAATTATAAAAATACAAAAATGATCTATTCTGTGATTTCTCTTGTAAATACTAAATTAAAGCTGTGTAGCTATGTACAGGAACTGTAAATAGGTAAGGTAAATAAAAAAGTTGATTTACGGTTAAACTACAATTATTATTATCATTCCTGAACTTACATTATTCTTTTTCCTGAACTAAACTACCAAACACTGCTGCAGGAATATCTTTCTTATGAACAGGTGCTACTTCACCTTCATCATCATCATCATCATCACTATTTGATTCTTCGCCAATATCAATTTCATCAGGATTAACAACTTTATCACCAGTCTCCTTAAGCCCCTGTGTTTCTCCACGTACAAACATGATGTTACCTTTGTTTTGAACAGCCATTTCTGCGGCCTTTGCTTCCAACATTCTCATGCCATCCTTCATTCCAGGTGCAAGATCAGAAATAGTTCCGGCGGCTTGGGCTGCAGAGCTTAACATTTGAGCGGACATCATGTTCACTTGAGTGTTGTATGTAGCTTGTACACTTCTCTTTATTCTAAGCATTTCTCTCATAGTATCTTCATTTCCATGTCGAACTTCAAACTCTTTCCATGTATTCCAAAACTCTGCTGTGATTCTTGGATCACACATTTGACTGCAATGGGCATAGATTGCTCTTGCCCTGTCGATCTCCCCAAGTCGAGTTTCCATTTCAGAAAAGCGTATACACATTTCTCTTGACTTATGTTCTGGTAATGTTTCTATAGCTTTCTCATAGATTTGCCGTGTTTTTGGCACTCCATAAATTTCAGCAGCTTTTTTGATGTAGATGTTGAACATTTCAAACATTTCTTCAGGTAGCACAGCAGTTGTAGCACGTTCATATACAGACATAGCATGTCTAGCCAAACCATGTTCTTCCTCCAATTTAGCATACAATAAGAAGATAGCTTTAGCAAACTCAGGAGGGCAGTGTTCCAGACATTGCTCAAACAAATCCCTGGCTCTTTCTAATTTTGTACCCCCATATCTTTTTAAAAACTTTGTTAAGTATGTATTCCAAATGTCATAAACATTAGGCCACTTAAATAAAGCAATACCTTTTTCATAAGCTCTAAAAGCTTCTTCAAAATAATTGTGTTCTTCTAAGAACAATCCATAGTTTATTATTATTTGTGGTGTTGCAATTTTTAGATCAATTATATGATCATAAACAGCTTTGCAAGACTTATAAGTACCAAAACTTTCTTCTAAGTCAGCATACATAGACCATACTTTCAGTGATTTATACAGACGCATTTGAACTGTCTCAGTGTCGTCATGATAAGCTACTTTTCTGCTGGGTAGTACAGTTGCCTTTTGCATTAATTTTAATGCTTCCTCATAGTTTTCATGTCTAATTTCCATTTCTGCCCACTCACACCAAACAGAAGCTAAGTCATCTACTTTTGCATAGTTTACTTGGGTAGCTTTTTCAAAAATCAATCTCGCATCCTCAATTTGGTCATTATTTTCATAAAATTGTGCAAATCCAACCCAAAGAGTGTATAGTTTACCCACTGCCAATTTAGGATCTACAGTCTGCACAGCTTCTGTATAGGTATCAATTATTTCATGAGGCTTGCCTTCATAGAGTTTTACTCTTTTATGCCATTCTGCCACATTGTGAGGATTTTGTCGCAATAAAACAGAATTGAGCAATAGTAATCTACGTTCCATCAAATATTCAAATCTTGCAAGTCTCAGTTCCAAATCTACATCGTCATCTTCAGTGGGGCTGGGCTTCTTAGCAACTTCCTCCATCTTTTTACTTAAACTAAGTTCCTCAAATTGTGCATAAGCATCAAAAACTTGGGTAAAATCTCGTACAGTGGTAACGGTTTGTATAGCTTCTTCATAAATATCTCTTGCTCTTTCAAAAAGACCACTTCGTACGTAATAGTCAGCTAATGAGTTCCACAAATGTCCAAGCTGATCTGTGTATCTTCTTAATCCGCCTCTGATTATGGCATCCACATTCAGAGAATGAATCTTATCAGGATTTTTTGAAATCAGTTCACACAATTCATTCCATAATTGATGATTTGATTTTCCATGCTTTGACTGAAAATTTTCATTATTGACAATGTAAGCCAACTTAACAGCAGCTTCATCTAGTTTATTAATTGATATCAAATAGTCTATATATTCTTCCGTGTCTTCTGGGCTCAATTTTAAATACCTGCGAAACACCCGGACTGCGGTTTCAGGGATATCATGTTTCTTCAAGAAATTTAAATACAGAGGCCATATTCTATGATGTTGTGTAATGGGCAGAGCTCGAAGGGCACTATCGAAAGCTCTTCTGGTGGCTGTTATTTTCCATTGATCAGTTAGAAAAGTGCAATAATCCATCCAAAGCCTTGGCATCTTATGCATGAAAACCAAGGAACGTTCAAAACAGTTATTAACATCATCATAGCATGGATCAGTTATACAACGACTACGAATTTGTGATCTTCTAATTTTTAAATAGTTGTACCATAGTTTAAAAGATCCAGGCAATTCCTTTAGAGCTCTTTCATAAATCAGGTTTATTTCATTTTTAGGGGACCCTTTTTTATGTTCAATATATCTGAGCCAATGCTTAACAGAAAAAGGGTTCCGCAGAATTTCTTCTTCATACGGCAAATCTTCTTCACTCTGTAAGAAGTCAAGTAATAGTATTAGGTACAAAACTGGAAAGTTACGAATTAAGGATATGATGGGTTAATTAACTCTCCAAAGTCGTCTCTAACATGAAATGGATGGAACACTAAAGTTATGGGTTCAAAGAGGGAATTAAAGTAGGGGGTTGGGCGGGTTAGGTTAGTAAATTATTACTTACAAAAAATAGGTCTCTTTCTTTTCCATCAAGTAACGGCATTTTGTATTATAATTTTATTCGGAATCGATTTACGTTTACTTGCAGAGAACTAATTAGATTTATAAATAAAAATAATTGATTCTAACTCAGCTTTTTGACAAATGGATCAAAGACTATAGAAACAAAACCGGAATGTTTGTGATTGAGCGAACCAAGGACCAATAATCACACTGGCGAACTTTGAGCGGCGAGCAATTGCGTCGTGGATAGGTCCTTTAAAAAAAAAACACAAGGTTGTATGGCTTCGAGCACATTTCGAGCTTTTACCTTAACCCTCCAGGGAGAATTTGATCAAAAAAAGAAAATGAAAAGCCAAAAAAAATGGCGGAAAAGGTCGTAGCCGGTGGAGTTGGTTTTTGCTTAGTTGTGTTTAGTTGAAAAGTGGGACAAATGTATTACCTTTATAATGTCAAAACAAGGAAAAAGAAAAATTACCGTCGAATTACCGAAAACAAAAGACTTAGCAAATAGACCTAGTGTGTTTGAGCGCCTCGGTACTAAAAAGGCGTCTAGTGCTAAAAAAACAACTGAACATTGCAGACAGTGGGCCCAGCACGGTACCTGCGCTTACGGTAAAAGTTGCAAATTTGCAGCCACTCACGCATTAATCAGTCCTTCTAAACAGAGGGCTGCTAACAAAGACAGTGATATAAAACGTATAGTGAAAGATGATGGTAAGAATCGATTGCATTCGACTGTTGTAGTGAGGTCTGGTCGTAGTCCTGATGCTGAAATTGAAAATTGGGACCAAAATGACTTGGAATATGCAGACACAGACGTTCTTGAAAAAAGACGCCAGCAGCTGCAGCGTGAACTAGAGATACAGTTAAAAATGGACTCTGGTAAAGACATGCGTAAAGAAAAAAAGAAACCAGTTTCGAGCTCCTCGTCCTCGAGGAGCTCCAGTTCTTCTAGTGCTTCTTCGTCTTCTTCAGATGGCAGTACGTCTTCGTCCTCTTCTGGAAGGTAATTTTTAGTCATTCACTAACACTAGCAGTCAATTACGACTTGTGCCAGGTAAGGTGGGTACTGACTATTAATTAAAATAGCTATTTATTTTGTGTGTACTATTTGAGTGTAGTTATTAACCTTTTCCATTACTTGTCAAAATGATAAAATATATGAAATGCCAACTATTAAATATATGCCTTCCCAAGATCAAACTCCCTAGAGAATTTTCCTTAGATAGCACATATCCAATTGGATACGGTACTATTTGATGGAAAGAGCTGTCACATCAAAAATTGGTTTGACTACAGTTTGACTTTAAACAATTACTGCACTTGCAGTTAACTTCCGTGCCACCATAAAGATGGATGCGGAGTGTACAGCAGTAGACTGTAATGGGCTGATAAGTTAATATTTGAAAGGTTTAAATGGGCACTATTTATACTAAAATATTTGACTGTAGCTAAGCAAAACAATAATGCAAATGCATTAGGTTTTGATTAGGTTAGGTTAGTCTAAGACCATACTGGTGCATAAAATGCTCAGAAAACCATCCAACAAAGGACTGTCCAAAGAATGACAGGCAAACCCCAGCTAAATGTGCCCTTCGACTGGACCGTCACCCAACAAATTACCGAGGTTGTGCTGTATTCATAAAGATATAAGAACGAAAAATTGCTAAATTTTATTAAATGAAGAAACAACCACGAGGATTTGAATCTAAACTAGAAATTATGTTTACAAAACAAGGTAAGAAGCTAGATAGACTCCTAGATCAGATGAGTACATTAGTGGCCACAGTGATAAACAGGTGCACAGGATCAGTGTGAAAATAAGGGGCCTTCTCTTTCCCTGGAAAGGCAAGAGTACTGTTCGGATGCTTTTCACAATGTTCAACAGTCTCTCAACAGTTCATTCGTCAACTCTATCTTCTAATGAAATTCTACAAGAGTCAATAACAGCTATTCAAGTTTTTACGAAATTTAGGCTGGTGTGCCACAAGGATCAGTCCTGGGTAAAAACTGTACCTTATATACAGCAGACCCCCTGGAAACTAAAGATGTCTTGTGAGCTACTTTTGCCAATGATACTGCTGCTTTAAGTAATCACAAAGACCCAGAAATAACATCTAAAAGACTTTAAGAGCAGCTACACAAGACCGATCAGTGGATGGTACAGTGGCATATGAAAGCCAGTGCACTAAAGTCAGAAAACTTGGCAGAGGCAGAGGCAGAAAGCTTGGGCAGAAACCTGACATGGAGAACATGCATAAAGTAGTAAACAATAAATTACTAATCTACACAGTTTGAAGCTGGTTTGGTGGAGATACTCCAGTGCAAAATTGTATGTTAAAGGCAATAATAAGAGCACCATGGTTTCCAAAATCAGCGAGGTACATGAGTACACTACAAAATCCAACAAGTATAAGGACAGACTAAATTCTCACTTAAACCCATTAGCCATAAACCTGTGTGAATCAATTGAACATGTAAGAGTGTGGCCTCCGATGGGGGGACAACTCGCTATTATATGCCTTACCAAAACTCTGCTTTTGGTTCAAGGACAGATTGCATGATAAAGCAATAACAAAAAAAGGTTAGGTTAGTGTTGTGACATTGCATGGAAGAGCGCCGTAAACTCTGGGCAATATCGTTTATTAGATTTTACTTTCAACGTTCATGAATTTGGCAAATTTAACCATCCGCCTAACCATCCGCCTGGCTGTGTGGTGTCCGGCACAGTAGAATAGCACCAACCCCTTACATTCATGGGTGTCGTACAAGGCGACTAATATTTTCGAGGCAAAATATCAAGAGTCTCCGTAGTCTGGATAATGGGCAGCAGCATTTACCTTTATTATATTTAAACACTGCGATTTCCAACCCGCCTGCCAAGCGTGGAGATTATGGCAATAACCTCCGCTTTCGTGGGAGAGGCCCTAAGTCCTGCAGTGGACTGTTACGGGCTATGATGATGGTGAACCATCCGCCTGCGACATATTCATGACATGAAGTCCGTACAATTAAGAGCACAATTCACAACAAATGTTTTTCTAATTGGAACTTTATCATGTTATATATATAAAGCTTAATTTTCCCTGTTTGGTCAGATCATTCTGAACAGTTTGGTTGCTTAGCTACTTCTGATGCTGACTACCTAGTCATTTATGACAAATATCATGTTTAGTAGAATAGGACAGTTCTTCTAATGCTTCTTCGTCCCATTGCCGACTGAAGATTACGCAGCGTAAACGAACGGCAGCTGGCCAGATCCAGACGGTACCACTTACGTTCTTTGTACGATGAGTTGGAATCATATCAGAAACTCATTTTACATGTTGACATGTTCGAGGGTCAAAGCCTCCCCCTACCTCTGCCACACTGTAACCAACCCTTTTCATACAATACGCTATTGAGCTGCCGTTTCTTTCTGCGTCGACTTTTCTAATATAATAAATTATTTTTCCATTATATTTATGGCGATAGAATGAGAAACCTTTGTCTGATAATGTCGACTTTGATCGGTGCGATATACTCGTGGTGAATGGTGCAATATCAAATAGCGAACAGCTGTTTAAATGGTACGCCAAAAATAGTTTCGAGACTGAAAAGTAATTTCTAACCGACTGACAAGGACATCCAATGTTATAATAAATTTGCATGGACAAATTCACACAAAGCCTTTGCTATGGGTGTTAGATCACTGATAAACTACTTATATACTTCTTCCGTAACAGAAATTAAAATCATTTATTCATCATTTCAATTTCTGCTCAGCCTGGAATCAAACCCGGGACCTCTGCGTGGCGACCGGCATGTTGACCAAGTGAACTTTTAAATTTAATTTTTTTATAGAATTAAAGTCAACCTAAAGGTAACACCTTATACTTGAACAAGAAATGCCAGTAACTAGAAAACAAGTCAACTATCCAAGTTGGATAATGGGCCCAAGACCAACCTTTGCCCAGGGTATGGAAGTCCCTAGACTGTAGTAATACATGGTTAGGTTTTGAGGATACATCAGCTGTTCCAAATAAATGATGATTGCTTGAAACTTGTTATATGCCTTATGCATGAAGGTATGTGTTTGTATCAGCGTTAATGTCCCGGTTATGTTCTCCAGGATTTGGCAGATCAGGTAATTACAGTAGAGCGACTGCCATCTGACCTCCGCGACCCTGCTACTAGGGAAACCTCACCAGATTGGATCATGATTAAACATTCAGTCGCCTGAATGTGCAGGTTTTATCACGATGTTTTCCCTCACCGTAAGAGCCATGGGTTAGTATTTATCATCACAGGATATCTTCAAGTGCCGCTATAAATGACCCTCACGGTAAAGTGTTATGCGACTACCACCTTTTGACTATTTGTAAGGTAGACATGGCGCGCTTATTTCCACGAACTGCTGAACTTTCGGCCTTCCTCTGAATAGGATAGTGAAGGGTAACGCCTGAGGAAATCGAAACTGCTCTTCCCCGCATGTAGAATCGGAAGTCATAGCCGATGGCGACCCTATTGAGGCGTGGAAAACGATAGGCTCTAGTGGTGTGAGCATCCTAACAGACCGTTATAATCGCATCCTCCTCACCGGGAAGATAGCCAACCTATGGAGACTGACTATCATTACTCCAGTCTTCAAAGGTGAGGATTCGTCGTGGGGGAGTGAAGCATGAAGCGCGCTATCGCGGTATAACGGTGATGTCTTTGTTTGGTGAAGGTGAACACTTGAAGCTACAGGTGTCCAGGTCCTGGTTCTTTGTTCTGGGCCTGGTCCTTGATCTGGTCCAGGTCCATGGCATGGGCTATATCAAGACCTAGGTTCAAGTCTAGATCCTAACCCTTGTTCTGGTCCTGCTGATTTCGAGTAAGGAATCTGCAAAAAAAAAATAGGGAAGAAAAAATACGTGTATAGAGAAAAACGCGAATGGAAATTATACATGCGAATTGTGAAATACATGAACAAAACAAATCCGAGTGGTTAAAACATTTGGGATAATGACTTTGTGTATTTGGGGATTATGATAACAAGGGATGGGAAGTGCAACGGGGATATGTCAAATGAAAGAAGAGTGTCAGCAGGGAATAAAGTCAACGGAGCCGTGCAAGCAGTATTGAGTAGCCAAGCGGTCTCACAAAAGGCACGAATGGATTTTCACAATGGTGTGCTGGTACCAGCACTTATGTATGGTAGTGAATGTTAGGTATGGTATGGCAGAAGAAACATAAAAGTCGAATAAACGCGGTGGAAATGCGGTCCCTACGGAGTATGTGTGGGGTCGCCCTAAATGATAGAATGAGGAATAGTGTGTTGGGAGTTCGTTGTAAGCTGAAGAATGATGTGGTGACTAGGATTGAAAGAGGTATGCTCAGATGGTTTAGACAAGTGGAGAGGATGGACGAAAAACGGCTTACGAAAGGCATCTATCGTGCGAATGTGATTAAAAGAGTTGGAAGACGGCGCCCAAGAAGGACATATACTGATAGATAAATGATCTGCTCCAAAAAGGTTGTCTCTGCCTACCCTCATGGGATACGGGTGCGAGTGTGTATAGATGTATGTCGGTTACGGTTACGTATATTTTTTTTATTTCGGATATCCAATAGTTTTGGGTATGGTTACGGAGCTCCATAACATCTCTGTCATGTAGGGAACAAATGTCTTGATTCCCTCGTGGAATTGGGGTGCCTAGTCGCCTTGTACATTACTGGTACGACGTCCGTATTTCTAATTGAATGAGAATCATCAGTTAGTAGTTCTATTTTAAATAATATTTTATTTCTTATGATAATTAGAGGAGTCCCATTTTTCTTATCCTGTGTCATGTTTTTTTTGTAGATAATATACAGGTATTTGACTGCCATCTCACCTGATGTTAAGTGCAGATGCAGTCTACGATGACGCATACCTGTCTATTAGAACGTATTTTTGCACAACAATATTTCGCAATTATTGAACATCTTTAAAACAAACTTATTAAAAATTCTAGTTTATATGAATTTTGAAATTGATGCATAATAATGGTTTCAATATTTACAGAGAGATTAAGAGGAAAGGGAAGAAAAATAAACTGAAGCGGAATTCCAGTTCTTCCTCCGATGGCGATGTGCCTACTAAAAAAAAATTTGTTAAGAGTGATACTCTTAAAAAAGATAAAGCTGACTCAAAGAAATCAAACATAAAAAAAGATGAGAAGGTGTTGAAGAAGAATGACAATACTAAGAAGAAAACTTTAACAAAAGTTACAATCGATAAAAAGTCTTTATCACCAGGAAAGAAATCTGGTGGGACACCACCTATTACTTCTAAGAGTATTCCTAAAAACGTGTCAAAACATACAAAATCTCCGCCGAGGAGGGATAGAAATCGAAGTATATCACCGCATTCTGCTAGAGATCGTGAAAAAGATAGAGATCGTAAAGAAAAAGAGAGAGATAAAGATAGGGATAAAGAACGTGACAAAGATAGAGATAGAGTTAGAGGGCGTAGTAGATCTCCTAAAAAGGGAAGATCTAGATCACCTCGACGACATGGGTCGCATTCAAAAGATATTAGAAGGAAAGATAGTTCTGAAAGAAGCAGGCCTGTTTCACCGAAGAAGCAAGTAAGGAAAGATGTCAGCTCAGACAGGCATAGGAAACGCTCTACTAGTAGAGATAGAGCGCGTGATCATAAAGATAAATCTTCCGAAAGAAGAAAAGACAAACATGACGATAAAGATAGACATGATCGAAAAGACAGAGGTCGTGATAGAAACAAAGATAAAAGAGACGATAGTAAGCGAAGGGGTCGTGACCGAGGCCTAGGCAGCAGAGGAGGATCCGATAAAGGTTTAGAAAAGCCCAATAAACCTATGGAGAGACTTCTTCCTAGGCCTGAAGAACGATTAGCTGCCCTTGCTGCTATTTCAAACAGGGCCCTTGAAACAGATAAAAATTCAACTACATCTAAAGACAGACAAGACACACATTCTGATCGAGGCGGACGCAAACAAGATCGGCTGGAAAGGGATAGGTCATCCAAGCGAGACCGATTAGATAGTATGGACAGAGAACAAGGTGATTACGATATTGATCGTCCTTACGATCATGAACATGGCATGGAACATTACGACAGAGTAGACGATCGTTATGACGGTGTTCCCAGGGATGATGATAGGTCACCTGGCTATAATGTGCAAAGCAGGGAAAGGCATTACGATTCAGGATATGATATGCCAGGGCCCCAAAGAGGCTATCCTGAGGAGGAAGATAGAAGATACAATGAGCATATGGGAGATCACAGAGGTGTTGAAATGGGTAAGATTTAGAAAATATTAGTTATTTTTAACACTTTGTGTTGTGTCCTCATGATGGAACTCATTATATCATGAACTAAATCACCTTTTGTGCACTAGTTCCACTTTATTATACAAATTTTATTAAATTGCACCCGGTTTCGAATTACTCATCTTCAAGTCATGATTTTATATTTTGTTTACAATCAATATGTAGGTACCGACAGATAATATTTTAAACTTATGTGGGTACTGACAGTATACAATAATGTTAAGATGTCACAGTACAGAGAAATGTACAGTATGTCAAGATAATACTAATTACAAGTAGTCTAAATTTTAAGTATGTCAATTGTTATTTATTTAAATCATCTTGGCGTTAATGTCCCGGTTGTGCTCTCGCGTACGAGGGCCCGGGGTCCACCTTGACCATGATCCAGTATTTGGCAGGTCAGGTAATTACAGTGGAGCGACTGCCATCTGACCTCCATGACCCTGCTATCAGGGGAACCTGACCAGATTGGATCAAGGTTACACATCCAGTCGCCTTAATGTGCAGGTTTCATCACGATGTTTTCCCTCACCGTAAGAGCATTGGTTAGTATTCAACTAAAGTATATAACTCAGAAAACAGTCATTGGTACATTGCCGGAGAGGGAATTGTTATTTATTTAAATAAATGTCAATAATATAAATTATACCAAAGAAACTCATTGAAAATAGGAAAACCATATTTTTAACCCAGATAATGGCATAAAATACCTTCATATAGTTGGGAAGGATGAAGACTAAATGGACTAGAGGCAATAGAAGTGAACAGACGTCAGACTGATCAAATTTCCTTGTCAACATCGCCCATTTTAAATTATTTTCAATGACCTTGATGATTATTTCCTTTGATAAAATTTATATTTTTGTCATTTTTTTAAATGTATAACAATTGACATACTTAAAATTTTGACCACTTGTAATTTGTATTATCTTGACATACTGTACATTTCTTTGCACTGTATCTATCATCTTAACATTATTGTATACTGTCGGTACCCACATTAGTTGAAATTATTATTTGTTGGGACCTACATATTGATTGTAAACAAAATATAAAATAATTGCCGATGAGTAATGATTTATATCATAAAACATTAGTTTTTGTTTTTATTCAAAACAGTTAAATTTGTCAAGGCAAAATTTCTTTATTGAGTAGGACATTACATTTTCCTTTTAATCGTCCAACGTGTATCTTGGTAGGTGACAAAGAGACGATTTAAAGTACATAACAAACAAGTTATATTGTGAACTTTTTTTCTTGACTTCTGGGCTGGCTAGTGAGCCAATGAATACATGATCCGTATTATTCCTTTCATATATTTTAAGTTTATGACTGAGAAAGTTAGTTACTCTAGTTATTAAAACCTACACGGTTTTACTACTTTTAAAGGTTACGAAGATCGCAGACCTCATCGTGATCGTTCTTGGGAAGGCAGATCTAGTTCAATGGACCGTGAACGTGCCTATATACACCCTCACAAAGAGTGGGAAGGTGACGATTACCGCGCGGGTGGCGATTGGGGCAGGGAAAGACATTGGCCAATGCATGAAACACAGGTATACCTACGATGTTTTATTTCGGTATTATTTCATGACTATACAAGTTTCATTATTCAAATCTTTTATTTATATCTTCTGCTCTAGGTGAGTCTCTATTATCAAGCTTTATATCGCAACGAACTTATCGATTATCGTAAAAGAAACGACCAATATCAATGCTTTATCCTTTCCCATATTTTCCTTGGCTGTCCATATCCTCATTTTGGTATGTCCTTCCTTTCCATATTTTTACTTCTAATTTGTGAATTTAATTTTTACTATTGACTAACATTACATAATAAAAATATTATTTAGATGAACGAGTGGGGTGATAAGGAAGCAGATTTAGAAGGTTGGCATCATCGAGGTCCTCCCCCAGGGCCACATCGTGGTCGAATGCATGGTGAGTGTTCATGAAATTCGGAACATACCTATATTCTATAAAAAAAGTATAATACTATACTATAAAGAAAAAACAAAGTATAATATTAATATAGAAACTTTATTATTTTCAATTAGGTAAAAAAAATTCTGATGACTATGGAAGAGGAATGAGAGTAGATTTAGGTAGAGATGGAGGTAATAAACGGCGTGCACAAAGAAACGACTCAGAATCTGTTAGTAAGGAGACTCCACCCCCTGCCCAACCACCGGCCACCGTTACGTCTTCTGCTCGCCAGGAGACGGAAGGTGATGACAAACCGATACCTGATGATCTTAGCGAAATTAGCGACGATCCCGATGATATACTTAACAGGGAAGATGTAAGTTAAATCTTATCAAACTTAGCCTTAGGTTATTTTTGTTTACGTATATTAAACGTTATTTACGATACCTTTTAATTATAGATGGGTGATCAAACTGTAGACGAAAATAGCCAAACTGCTTTACCAATGGATGAAGGGCCAACTAAACCAGAGAGTTCAGAAAAGGAATCAACCCAGGTTAGCAATATGAGTTAAATTAAATATTTGTTTTTAATTTCTTTTTTGTAGGTATAATTTGAACTTTAATAGGACAAATTCAGGGAGATTTTGTACCACCAAAAGTTTTTCGTAAAGCTTCCATGGTAGGGCCGGGAAGTATCACACCGATTTCGGTGAATAATGCAAATGGCCAATCCCTCCGCACCCCTAGTCAAATTCGGCCAACCGAACAATCCACTTGGTCAAACCGAATTCGGTCAACTAACTAACTTATTGGAAAAGCGACATAAAATAATGGATCATGGTTTTTCAGGACACTAGCGGCGCAGGAGACGAAAAAGATTTACAAGATTCGAAAGATGACGAAGATGCCGCCAACCTCGACTTTGAAGAAATATCAGATGGAGAGCTTGAAGAGGAACGAACTAGAGGTTCATTTGTTTATCTCAATGTATTTCAGTTTTTTTTTATTATTAAATAGCGCTCAATAACGTCTGTATTGCTTTAAATTGCAGCCGGATTAGGCGACGCTCTTGGAGTCGACTGGGCTAGCCTAGTGGCTGATGTACGACGCCGCGAACAAACAGCTCCAGCGGGTGGCGCTCAGGAACGCTGGCGGCCTGAGAGGGTTCTTACTCGGCTAGGTCTCTCAGTGCACATGGCCGGAACAGATACGGTCCAGAACATACTCCAAAAGAATGCAGAGAGTGTTCAGAGTGAAACTGACAAAGGCGATGACGTCAAAGAAATTAAGCCCGCAGAGCAAAATGGCACACACGAGAACGAAGTTGAACAGCACTCTGAGACGACGCATGCAGTGAATGTAGATGTGCATCCTGTGGCAGCAATACAGGTAAAATATTCACCCTAAGTTTTCAGGCTTAGTTCGGATGGCATTATTTCGTATGTGCATGTAAAGATTACATTGTTCCACCTGGTAGAGCCCGTTCCCACTTGTCGGCTGCCGGTGCCGGATTTTAATTGGGCGTTTAAATTCAATGAAAATCGGTGTTAGGCAAGTGGGAATAGCTTCATATAAAATGCTCTGCTACTGGAACATCCGATTAAAATCCGAACTCGACAGCCGACGAGTGGGAACGGGCTCTTACAGTTCTGACAAACTTCTGTCGCTTTTTCCGCATTCATCAACTTTTCATACAAGTCCTTCGGTTTAGAATACCTACTTTTTTGTTACTCTTCATTGGGGCTGTTTCACGAAGGATCTGATTGTGTGATTTCTATATTTGTGGAATATGTAAAACATAATAATACTTTTTCAGGTTGCCATGCAGAAACGAAAGCGTCAACGAGCAATCTTATTTGGTTCTGGTTGTGAAATAACGAGAGGTTTAAGTGCTCGTCGGGACTTGGCACTGCGGCGGTATCTATGTCAGCTTCCTGTGGCCGAGCGTACTGGGCAATCTCGAGTATCTCCCCAGCCGAATTTATTCCATGCAGCACGGGCTCTACTGATGCAAGCACCTGCAAATGCTTGACATTGAACCTACAGAACCTTATCTTGCCATTTCTAAACAAATGGCTAAGACATTGACTCTAAATATACTTACATGATATTATGGGTGTTATGTTGGTGGTGTTGAATAGGTAGCAAGCATATTGGTGGATTATGAAACTATTGAGTGCAATATGAAGTGAGAATTACTGTTTCGCATGTGATAATCGTGAATATTGCTGAAGAATTTGTAATACAATGATGAAGTGCAAACAATTGTGTAAGTTTATACAAAAGACTTCTATTTGAAGTAACTAAAATAAAGGTACATAATATGGAATAATGATTTATTTTATACAACAATGTAATAATTACTTAATTGTATTATGAAATATTGTTACTGTACTGTAAACGATTACTTCAATAACATTACACTTTTAAGTATTATTAAGTTTCATTTTTCAGCTTAAATTACAATTTTAGTTGCCAAGATATGATAGATCCGAGTGTATAGCAATATCAGTCTTCTGTGGTCCTCTGAAATAAACCAAAATCAATTAATGATGATCATACATTTTATATCAATAATAAATACATTATTAAATTTTATTTGTTAAAACTTACTTCTGAAACAATACAGCACCAGCAACTCCTTTAACTACTATTGACTGACCCTCTATCTTTAAGATACAGCCTTCCCTCATTCCTAGGACTGGAGCTGCGTGAGGCATCTGCATGTATTCTAGAATTCTTTGGTCTCGCGTTTCCCCTTTATGAATTTCACTGTCTTTATATTCAATATAGTGTGGATTTATATTAAATGGTACTATTCCAATTGCCTCAAATGATGGGGGATAAATTATTGGCATGTCATTAGTTGTATGAATGCTTTTAGTTGCAACATTCGAACCAGCGCTGCTTCCAATATATACCAAGGAACCTTCATCAACCCTTTGCTTAATTAGTTTTACCAAATTGTTTTCATATAATCGTTTCAATAGTAGAAATGTATTGCCTCCTCCTACAAATATTGCTTTAGCAGAGTACACGGCATGTTCAGGATCAGGGCATGCATTCAGGCCAACGAAATTGTAACCCCATGGTCCTATAATATCTCTCATTTTAGTAGTGAATCTCTCGCAATCATATTGTGCATATGGCACAAAGATTATGTCAGTCACTTTGTTTCTGTAAAGAACAGGCAGCTTGTGAAACACTGAACGAAAAGTTAAATTATATGGCAAACAAGTCCTGGTGTAGATAGGTACTTACTTGTTCAGTAAATTGCATATGTCTTCCTTGGCAAATTCGAGCATATTATAACCGTGGCAGCATGAAGATGAGAGCAGTAAAGCTTGGCGGCGAGACATCGCTCTTGTATAATAACTTTTATGGGAATAATGCGAAAGAGAAGTTACTTTATGAAGTAGTAATTGTACAGTAAATATACGAGATAACATAAACATTTATCTAAACGATAACGTGTTCACTGTACATGGTACGGTAAGTAGGTATTATTGTTTATTAAATCCGATAACACAATGTTTGGTATCTAATAGTAGGTAATAATCGGTAAAGGGCGTGGTATGAAACACTTATTTCCTATTGTTATTGTATCGAATACGATTATTAATCTATTGATTGAAATATCTTAGAGAATTGAAATTAAAGTTTAATCATTATAGTATTTAGGTCAGAACAATAGAATGAATCTAAATCTTGCAAAATGAGCACAAACCGCTAAAAATAAACTACAAAAATATGAACAATAACATTCCTGATGAATCGAGTCAAACAAATCCGCTGCGTCAGCTGATTTGAATTTTGATCTGTCAAATGCCTGTCAGTCATTCGTGCGTGACATTAGTTTTCATTTTTAACGGCTCTGGCGTCTAGGCTATAGTTAGGGTCGGAGTCGGCGACTGAGTGGCGACGAAACGATGCATATAAAAAGAAAAACCAGAGTAAAAGTATTTTTGTGTGCAATAAAGTATTAACGCTTGAGGTGGTAGCTGATCGGTGGCGATAACGGTGAGGACGGTGCTGGAGATGTCTAGGGGAGGACGCACTCAATCTTCAGACGGAGACTAGAGTGAAGAAAATCCTTTTTAAAATGTAGCAAGCGTCCAGATATCTTGAAGATCACGCTGCGTACAGGGATGCCAAACATGTTACTAGAAGACACCATGTGTGATGCCAATCCTTACGTTGTATAAAGTCGCTTTCGGATACCAAGGTCCACCCTACCTCATTTATTTATACTAGAATTGTAGGAATCGATGGGCTCTCTCAACAACTGGGCAGTGCAGCAACTATCACAAGACTATAAAAGTGCGAAAGGTACGGAGTGTCAGTATGGGTTAGGGCGCCTGGATGCAGGACCATGGACCCCAATTTGCCTTGAGTTAAAAACTCCTTCGGAGGGATAGATCAATGAACACACCTCTGCATTTCCTGTTTCTAGACATGCAGACGGCCTTTGACTGTGTTTTTGTGAGATGACCGGGTGGGCGTTGTGGCTCAGCGGCCTAAAGCAGTACATGTATGTAAGTACCTACTGCGATTCCGATTCCATAGTTAGGCCTGCTGTGGTGACCGACTCCGTGCTCATCCCATTTCTGTTCAGCGTGATATTAGACGTACGCAGTGATAGGTAATTTAATATGCGAATAATTGTTTAATTAAAACTTTAAAAACAAAAATTTAGATATCAAGAAAAGACAGACAATGGTTAAAGTTAATTCAAGGAGCTCTTAGCACCTGTGGAAATTATGAGAGCAAAAGTGTTTGCGTACGAATTTGATCGATTTTATCTGTTGAATCCTGGATCATGGTCAAGGCGGACCCCGGGCCCTCTCCGGTCTCGTGGACCCATCACGATATCCCTCTGTTGGGTCCATGGGCCCTCGTCTGATTACGCGAGAATGATTTCTAAGAAGATTATTATGTAAAGCGCGGGGTTAATATTACAATGCAAACCTACTCTTGAGCAGGCTGAAACGCTGTGAATGGTTGTGGTACTATCCGGGTACAACCGGATTCGCGGTACTGCGCAACGTATGTTATCGGGAAAACCCCAAAATTCGGCTCTTATGCATTCGTTGTGCTCTTGGTGTTGCTAATGTCCATAGGCGGCGGTAACCACCATCCACCAGAAATGGGGTAGAGAAGGATTGGGATAATTATCTAATAAATACTTATCCAACTTTATAAATAATTCATATTTATTAAAATATAAATAGCATACTTCAAGACAATCACACTAAATTCTAAATTCAAGGTATAGATATGTATCACTTGGTAAATAGTTTGGGTATTTAGCATATAGCTCATTTTATTTAAACTAATAGGTATGTACCGTATAGTTAATTGGTTTGCACATCTACATATTTTTTGTACAAGCTGGCAGCTAGGTACAGTAGTTACTGGCAGAGAAAATGGAAAACTGTTACCAGTTACCATCAGGTGGGGCTGTCTGCTCGTTTGTCAAAGAATAGCATAAAAAAATTAATAATAATGACAAAATAAAACCTAACATTGGCGATTTACAAGAGTTGCTAAGTTTATTATACCTACTTAAATTGGTATATAGTAAAATAGTGGATGCTACATGTTGCTTCCAGTCAGTCACTTAATCAAGACGCAAGAATGAAGAATCGTTCCTCTTGCGGTTTGTCGCAGCCTGGGCCAAGGTAGCGCCTCCTCAGTTCAAGGTCGGGTGGTGCTGATATGTCTCCTTGGAGTATAAAGTAGGCTTGCTCTATAGTGCTCTCGATCTCGGACTTCAACTCCTGAAATTGAAGACAGAACTTGTTAGTTATTAGACAAGGGTTGTTGATGAGGATGACGAATTATAGAAATTGTAGCCTTAATGGCGTGAATCATACTGTATCTAATCTTTAATATTATCTAGCTAGATGGCCAAGGAGCCTAGTGTAATTAAGTTTAGCATGCAGATGAAGTTAGCCGTGAGGTATGGCAAAGAAGAGTGCCTACTTATTCGAACCGGTGACGGCGTCGCTGTTGTTGGCAACAAAGTGACTTTTCAAAATGGCGGCACTTAGTTCTAGTTTTGGCCACCGGGTCAGATAAGTTTTGGCACTCTAAAACTTATAGCATCTCCGTCCATTGAACGTAAATCATACAATCGACAGCAGCATTATGCATTAAGTGCTTTCAACACAGCGATCTCTAACCCGCCTGATAAGCATGGAGGTTATGTCAATGCCCCCATCTGATGTGGAGGAGGCTTTAGTCCGGCAGTGGACTGTTATGTTATTTTTATGATGTGATGTGATCATGTGACACAGATAAAGCAGCTGCAGTTCAGTTCAGCTGATTTTGGATGGAAGTTCTTTTTGGTTTGTCAATTTAGTTCCGTTTTCAACCGCCAGCAGTTATCTTGCGTTTGCTCTAGTTTCACTTTCCACTTTTTTTTTGTTACATAATTGGACTAGCCAGGCATTTGACCACCAGGTGAGGTGGTAAGTGACTATGGAGCCGATGATGGAGCATGCCTGTCTAAGAACAGCCTATTCACTCTAGCCTTGCGCCTTCAAGGCTAGAGTGAATAGGCTGATTATAATGATCAGGGAACAAACTCATGCCGTGGGTGTCCGACCGTACCTCATACAGGTTCGGGTTGCGGCGCGCACGCTCCGCTAGCGCGGCGTGCAGGTGGTACAGCAGCAGGCCGCGCAGGTGCGCGTCGCCCGCGCCCAGCGCCGCCAGCGTGCGCAGCGTGCTCCGGCACAGCCCCTCCTTCAGGCTCAGCCGGCTCGCCGATAGCTCTGAGGGGCGAAGTTGCTTTGTTAAATTTGCTAAATGCATATAGAAAAAAAAATACTATATGTCATCATCATCATCATCATATCAGCCAGAAGACTGCTAGGCATAGGCCTCCCCCAGAGATCTCTACAAAGGCCGGTCCTGTGCTTTTCGCATCCAGCTGGTACCTGCGATCCTTACCAGGTCGTCAGTCCACCTTGTGGAAGGCCTACCCACGCTGCATATGTATAGATTTTTTATTCCCGGCATATGTACCTATATACGCTACTTTAGGAAAGTTATCTTGAAAGTTTGACCTTGAGTAATTAGTTGAACATTGGACTTTTTTATAATAGAACGAGGCATATGAGCATACATTTTGTAGGTACTTTCACATATTCTGTATTTATTTATTTAACCATTTATTGTAAACAAGATTTTTACAAAACTATATGACATTATGACTACATGATTTGTAGTTGACTTTCTAGTGGATAGAAATATCTAAGTGGTTCGTGTTTAAACTTTAAAGGGTCTACAGTTCTCGTTATGACGACTCATACCTAGTAAATACAACTAAGTTTATTCACTAAAAGAAAATGTGTACTACAGTAAAGTACAATTTCCACCATGAGGCTTCCAGCGACAAACGGTTTGGCGACAGATAAATGTCGATAATCATGCAGTAGCGCGGCAGTATAGGTACCTAGGTTTACCTGATACACACAACAAACAGATATAGATATTTAGATCACGTTTTTTTAAAACGTTATGTACAGTCAGCTGCAGAGTGAATGGACCCCTCTAGCATACATTAAATGTCCTTTCTGTAGCTGACCATACCAACTTAATACCGACTACGCTAGCTCTCCCTTTCAGCTATGCTGTCGCAGATATAATTTTTTAATTAGTTTACTGTATTGTGACTAAGAATATTATTATTACGTCTGAACTTTCATTTCCAAAAACGACCGCCTCTGATTTGCAATGTCTTGCAACGCGACTAATGTCTTAGAGGCTAACCAGCAAGGACCTCCAACAGTCACCAAAAACTGGGCAGCAGCGTTTTATGCTACGATCTCTTGTGCTAAGTGTGCAGATTATGACAGACGGAACTCTCCACGTCGGTGGAAGGTGTAGACGAAGCTTGGGTCCAGTAGTGGAGTAGACTGTTATGGGCTGTGTGGGATTGTACCTAGTTATGATAAACGGCAAAAAAAATTTCTACTGATTGCTCTAAGAAATTCTCATATTCAGTTGACATGGCACACCATATTATTTCCTTTGGGGAGGATTAGTCGAATCGTGATCTACTTACGCATGTATAGGTATTACATGGATTATTAGATTCATTTAAAACCTATCTTTTTGGTTAGCATACCTACGCAGATCTAATCTAGTTATATGCTAATGTAAATATAACTAGAGTAAGTCCGCATGAGCCTATATTCGATAATGACTTGACTATGACACAATCGATTTCCGCTTTACCAGTTCTTGGCTCAGATGAAATAGAAATTGTTGGCAATAGAGGAGGCCTTCGCCATCAGATCATCGACGGCAGCCCGCCAACTCGACCGCGAGTTCGTATTGAGACATATCGCACACTTCACTAGGGACACGTGCCCTTATAAGTTTACAGATGAATAACTCTCTAGAGCAACACGACTAATTAACTAATTGGTGTCACATCACTCATCCACTCAAATATAACGGTCATCGTATGTACGGACTAAATAATTTGGCACTCACTGCAATTCAACACGTTATTTGTCGATTACAACTTCATTTATAGTAATAGAATGGAATAGTTGGGTACTAACGGCACAGGCAGGCAGATCCACCTGGTCACGACGTGGGGACGCGCGTTCCTCGCCGCTGCGCCCATTGTCAACGGCAGTCAATCGTGGCACTGCCTCTCGCGTTGCTATCCTACTCGATTATATCCACTTGTTGCGCAGTACCGTCGCGTGGACGGCCGACACGCGCTCTGAACCCACACACAGCACTAACTGCATAAAATATTAAACGCGCCTTTGTTATTGATGCTACACGCATTCGCAACCGGTCAATTGCGCAGCGGAGACATTCCGACTCTGAATCCCTACGCGGGAACGTAGTTTCCGGAAAATGCCAGCGGTCGCGATCTGCGCGCAATTTCAGATTTTAGGTTGTTGTTCGCTCTATATTTTCGTCCGGCTTTTGGGGCAACGGTCTCGTAAATATGGGAATAAAAGTTTTGACACATAATTTTGCCATATCGTATATTAAAACCATCTATTTGCGATGACACGACTCAACTATCACTATTACCAACATGAGGGACCTATCACAGTTTTACTGCTAATAGAGTTTCTAGACACAATCATGATCGCTTTGTAGATTAACATTCTTTTGACGTAGGTGGGAACTGGGAAGGTATTGCAATTTATTGCGTGGCAGTAGAAGTGTTATCTCGACCCAGATGCGCGATGACCATGTCATGCCCGAATGCAATGTGGTGCACGTTAGATCACCGCGTGTGTCCATTGCACCGCTCGAATTTACGACGGATACCTACCTAAGTCGCTATTCTTGACTTATCTTGACTATTACTAATGACATGTAACATGTCAGTTACATGTAACTACATGTGCGGTATGTCTGATGAATATGTGATAACATATGGTATAACCTAATGCAATATCGTTATCTCACAAGAATTATTAGTCTCATTTTTTATTCTATATTGTGCACGTCGTATTTGCGTTTCTTTGATAACATCTCGCTTCTGTAGACCTGTACGGCTAGCACAAATTGCTCTCGCGCGCGATAAGCGTGAAAAGGCGCGACATATATATTGCTATCTCTTTCATATTAGTATTGACAGAAAGGAACGAACGCTCTACCGCGATGCGAGCTGTGTCGCGGACACACTCATGATAGCCGTGTTGCTGTAAATTTCTTTTTAAAAATAAGTATTGCCATTGTGTGTTTTTCTTTATGTTACATTGTGTATAATATAGAGTTCAATATAAATAAATTATAATTCCTTACCGACTTGTAACGTGTGTGTAACAAATAATCTCATTTGATTTAATTTAAATAGAAAGGCCCTAATATCATAGGTAGATTGTAATTATAATTTAAATTAGCTAATGATTAGGTACTAAGCTAATCTTTAAATTAAGTTTAGTTTAGATCCAGTGTATCCAGAAGCCTTAGGTTACCTACTTAATCAATTAAGTAACTTAACATTATTTATCCTTTTCTTCGATTAATGTGCCTTCTAAGTGCCTACGTGGTTCAACGCGTACTTTTATTTATTTACCGTAACTCAATGGAAACGGATCCGCATTATGATGTAACATTCAATTAATTGTCATTGAGTAATGCGATTGTTTCATACAGTGTGTGCAGGTACAGTTGGCAACGAAAATATTGTAGGTGCGCTTTCACACTACTATCAGTTCGTCGTAGTCAATAATAGCTCGTGAATTATTACATGGTTTACTAGGCACCTATATAATAAATACCTAGTTAAGAAGGTGTCAGGTATCTACACATAGTATAAAACAATGCCGCTTCCCGCCGTTTGTCTCTATGTATCTAGGTATGTGTTTATGTGCGCTTAGATCTTGTAAACTGCGCAACGGATTTTAATGCGGCTTTCAACAACAAATACGTCGGGGTAAAGTAGACATAGGACGTAGGCGTAGGCGTAGTGACATATGTATGGGTAGGACGCCACGCGAACGAAGTCGCGCCGAGTCCACTAGTAAGTAATAACTCAGACTCGACACTTTAATAGTCATATTGCTAACATGTATTATACTAGGTAGCTTCTAATTGTAAATCTCACACTTATTCTTAATTTGAATTTGACGGTTGCAAATGATAGCATAGCACAAACTGCACACGAACGCGAAGTATGGAAGAATAGGGGGGAGGCCTTTGCCCAGCAGTGGGATGATTCCGGGTGATATAAATTTATAAATAAATGACAGTAATTTTGACACGGATTTCGTTTGTTGCATGCCACGAATCACGAGTGAAAATAGAGCTTGTAGTAGAGCCTGTAGGCTCTACCTACATACCTTCCCTGAAATGGGCACTTATTTTTTATTAACATTCTGTAATGTTACCTAATATGTTACGGACGAGCCATAAAAGTAGGCAACCGTCACGTTGTTGGATGATCAAATAAAACCCCGACTAGGGTATTATATCAGTGTGGAGTACTAGGTAAGTCACGATAACTTCTCTAGCTTCTTATTCTCTCAACTTTTCTATCTTTGACCGGTCATTTTCTTACAGAACTACCTATCACTACGTTTCTTGAAGTATGAATGAAATAGGTAATTCGTACCTACTCGTATATTTTTCATGGTCGACAAATTTATAGACTTATTTAATAAATATTTATAGATCATTTAAATTTCTGTAGTACCTTCATTAGTCATCGTCATCATCACAGCCCATGACAGTCCACTGCAGGACTACAGGACTAGTGCAGGACCTCTTCCACGAAAGAGGAGGTTATTGCCATAATCTCCGTGCTTGGCCGGCAGGTTGGAGGTCGCAGTGTTATAAATATAACAATGAAAAACGCTGCTGCCCATTTTCCAGCCTACGGAGACTAGATATTTTACCTCGAAAACATTAGTCGCCAGACACCCATGAGTGTAAGGGGTTGGTGCTATTCTACTCTGCCGGACACCACACGGCCAGGACGGGACTACATTAAACAAGTTAATTTATTTATGTACGTAATTATCTTAATCGTTAAGAAATTAAATTTAAAATGCAATAGCTCTTCTTTGCTAAAATAATATAGAATTTGCACGTATAAGTATTTACAACGATAATAGCCATAAACTGAATAAAATACATACCTACATTTACCAACAATTTACTTATTAAGTACCTACTTACCTATACTCTGTGCTTTGATACGACATGAGGCCATGAGACGTATCTAATTTCTAGGACATCGTGTGGTTTTTAATGTAACTAAGATACAAGGTTTTGTACACATCTCTTGCAAAGATTGTTGCTTCCAAGGATATCAATAGGAAATAGCTAGCGGCATAAAACATACAATGCTGACCTACACATATGCTGGTTATAAGCGGCTGGTGGTCGTTCCGCTTGTTTACATCGCATTTCAGTTTTCATTGAAAGATTAGTAGCACGTAAAAGTTATTTTTAACATTCACATGTCATACGTAGTTCTAAATAAGTGTTTATTTGTTGGAGTCGTTTGATCGGAAGTGTTTATTGTTTCCTGAAAGATTTACAGCTGAAGGATCGTAAGTGCCAAATTTAGTAAAGTACATCGACAACGGAATTAATATAATTTTAGCGTTTAATTAGTAATACAGAAGCGTCAATAGTTATACATTTAAAACAGGTATGAAGTAAAAATACCCTTAAGTTTCAATCCTTCGGCAAATTCAAGCCTCAATGCCAGTCTTAAGCGAATATCAACAAAGATGTGACTGGAGTATGGTATGAAGCTGGCCAGTCTTTCTAATAAGGAAGTTTCTAGCCGAAATTGGTGATCGAGGTCTAGGGATCCTACGAGACTTCCTAGGACGCTTAGAACAGTGCTTACTCGGGTAGGCGGCTCTATGACCTCGCAAATGTCACACTTCCACTCGCTTCTAATATCTAAAGGGGTTACCGGTAGGAGGACTCCGATACACTCCTTGTTGAGACACTTCAGTGCTGACAGTCTGGTGCCCATTTCTGTGGCATCCTCACATCTCACGCACTTGCACCAAAACTCTTTGGTCATGAACAACTGATATCGCCTCGTAGGCGTACACCACAACAGCCCAGTATAGCAACCCAGTAACTCTTCTCCGATTTCAATGTTCTTCGTTGCGTAAACGGCCATCGAGTAATCGCTCTTGAAAACATATTTAGTATTTGGAACACAACTGTGATTTATAAATGAAGATAAGGGGTACAATCCACGCAACGGTATGCGTTTTTGCCCGCAGGCGTTAGATATTCTGAATGAATTTATTTTTAGAACTGAACTTATCTCATTCATGAATTTCATTTGTTTATCTGGAACAACAAATTCTGAGCACAAAATATCTAATTCTTTCCACTTCTTTTGTTTTTCACTTCTCTGTAAGTTGTTCAGAAGTAGCTTTTCGTCTTCAGTAAGAATCAGAAATCTTAATTGGGTCAGAACACTGGCGAGAATTTTAGAATTTCTGTCGCATTTTTGTTTCGGCAGCCAGTTTTCCGTTATAAATGTGCATTCCTTTGCATGTGCTGCTGATGTGACGCATTTGTCTGAACAGACCGTTAAACAGCACTTATCACAGGAAGAGCAGTTTTCACTGTTTTTGTAACATACTGTGCAATAGGCGTCCTCTTGATCTGACCGTGGTCCGACGACGAGCGGGTTGTTGACGAAGATAAGCGTCCCTTGTGGTATTGTTTGGGTTGCGAATAACCCTCGGCCCCTGACTGGTGACAGCTTGATCATCCAGTTTGGGTGAGCTTCGTTCTCCGGGTTCTGTTGTAGGTACGTCTGCAGCGTTTCCATGGGAGGAAGAGCCATGTCGCGACTGCTGCCGATGCGTCACTGAGACCTGCCATGGTGTTTAAACGCTCGCTTACGCCATGGTAATTGTATACGGAACACATTAATCGGTGGCTATGAAAATAGCTCTTGGACGGGAGAATTTTGTCCAGAGACTGAAGGCGATTACGTGTCGAAGATGACGTAAAGCGTTACGATTTATGTTTCAGTACAATGCTCAATTCGCAACGGAGCACTCGTCTCGTCACTACACTACTCGTCACGTCGTTTGTACGGAAAGCCGAACCCCATGTTCTCATCCCATCTGATGTTCCTTTTTTTAAAGTTTGTGAATTCACTTTTAATAATAGTGTTCTTTTTTTAATGGTAATGCGGAGGTAATATGATTGCTTAATTGTTTTTATTGGATTACAATACAGAAATTTTAATAAATGAGTGACTAAATTTTTTAGATTTCTGTTTATATGAATACAGCGATACCCATAGCGATACTGTATATAAATAAGCGAAATTTCTTTTTGAGAATAAAGTATCTTTAACCATAACTTGGTAACTTATTCGATTTTTACTTTAGTTAGATATAATATTGAGACAGTATCGCTGTGATTGACTTTTAATGATAAGATTTGAGATTCTGAAATTCTGATTTACACAACGCCGCCGCCGAATAGGTACGTTTAGTTTGGAACTAGGGAACGAAATGTAAAAACATACATAATCGCCACGCCTTATTCCCGTAGAGGTAGGCAGAGACCACATCGTCCCACTGGCTACGGTCCGGACAGATTTCTCTCGCTTCTTCCACATTCAATATACATGTATGTCGGTAAATCGTACAAGTAAATGCCTAATTGGGGTTTTGTGTGATCAATATCGATCTGGTTAGCTACGAGTAGCTTCAATTGTAAACTTTTGATTTTGAATGTTTCATAACGCCTGCACAATTTCGTTTAGCTAATATTTGTGCGTGTGAGATGATTTTACTAAACAATTTAGGCGTTCAATACGGTTGATTTACTTGCTCTATAAAATGTATTTACAAATGTAATTTTAGCTTTATCTTGTCCTACAGAAATTCAATATGCTATAAGTATTACTTATCTTCAATATGTAAGCCGTCAGCTAAAGAGTGAACGGACCTTCTCCTGCATTTAATGTAGGTAAGTCGTTCACCGTGCAGCTGATCGATTAATAATGCAAGACAGAAAAAAGCGGCTTAATTTTCCAAGTCGCAATAAAGTTTTTTGATTTTGATTATTGATGATTGAGTATATTTTCTATGAATAAATGAAATAAAACAGGAAATAAAATGATAAATGCCTACTACCGTTACTGTTACCTACATTGTATGTTATAATATTAAAATCACCCTGTTTAGACTTAATTAAATATAGAGCTACCTATACGGCTAATATCATGTACCTACCTGATATGTAAAAGTAAAAGGATTGTTTGCAGTCAGTTTAGGATTATGTATCTTATCAAATCTGGTGAACAGATAACTAAAACTATTTTCGTATAAGTATCTACCTACAGCAATCTCAAAAGATTGCTTCTTAAACAAATACAATATAAAATAAGTATGCATAGTTATTTCTGATTTATGTATGGTTGACCGGCCTTTGTCCGCGATTTAACTCACAGATATTTCAAGAAGTTGTAGTTATCACATAAGTTATCACTTAGTAAAATAATCTTATATTAGACACTTAGGCATAGATACTTAATAGTTATACAACTAATAGGTAAAATTAACAATGCTCACTTTACGAATAACAGTTCAGATATGTCCATTGTCCAAGCTTTAAAGTAAAAATTTGGAAAAAATAAATTTAACAAAATACCTTTGGTTTGGTCCCGGACAAATAATAGGACCGTGGGATACCTAAACAGAAAAAGTTCACCGAGTTGCAAACCGCACGCCAATATAGACTGTAAGGGCTTCGTAGGTTATCCTACGTCATCAAGTATAAGAAAAAATCCACTTTTTATTGACAGTAGACGTTTAGGAGATCCACAAAACGTTGCGGATCCCGTGCAAAACATGGAACAAAAAATTTTGTTTTAGTGGTTCAAACTTCGACTTTTTGTTGCGATAACACTTACATATCCTCTTGTGTGGGTTCAATAAGTAAAAAGCCGGGGTGCCTCACATCCTTTTGGCAGTTTCGCTTTTCAGACACAAAAGAGAAAAGTACACCCATCCTACCATACCCTACCCTTACCTTACCATACCCTATTCCTACGCCTACACCTACCCTATTCGTTACCCTGCATTCATTCTGAAATTATGTGCGACCATGCAACATTTTTAATCTCTGAGTTATATTATTGCAAATTTTCCAAGGATCTCAACATTTTTTAATAGAAAATAGAGCCTATGTTACTCGCTGATAATGAAGCTTTCTTTAAATCGGTTTAAAGTAGGTTTTGAGTTTATCCATTACAAATAAACAAACCGACAAACAATGAAATCTTTCCTCTTTATTATCATAGTATAGACTATTATTATCAGTGATATAAGGTATATTGGAAAGATTAGGTATTGAATATGATTCCGGCCGTGTGTGGCCTTCATGTGCATTGCAACTTATAATCAGTCAACTAAAATTGAGCTTCACCGCTGAACAAAATTTTGTATGGAGGAAAAATTAACATTAACGTGGGCTCCATAGCAAAAATACATAACCGAATGTGCGTGCTGGCTACCTTATCTTTCAAAGTAGAACACTAAAATGCAGCAATTATGGCTTGGCGGGAGAATAGATTAGGAATTCCTCAGTCTCTAGAGAGTCTTATCACTGGTAAGAGCTTGGGTAACACGTTATAGACATAGGTACTCATAGACCGACAGTCAGATTCTTGACCCGCGGGTGCCATTATTATTATATCCGGATCAGAGTGTTTAGCCTTTGATATCCTTTGTATACAACGGATGTATACAATGGAGCGTCGGTGGATGGAGCGTCGGTGGCTGAGTGGTTAATGTTTCGGACTCGTAAGCGAAAGGTACCGGGTTTGAATCCCACTGCGGCCATGTACCAATGACTCTTTGCTGAGTATTTTAAATTTTTTTATTCGTCATAGAATCAACAGCTCTTAAGACTTCATGTACATTAGTAGAATATTAACCGATGCTCTTACGTTGAGGGAAAACATCGTGAAGAAACCTGCCCTTTCAGACGATTAAATGTGTAACCATGATGTAATCAGTCAGGTTTCCCTGGTAGCAGGGTAACGGAGGTCAGATGGCAGTCGCTCCACTATAATTACCTGATCTGCCAAATCCTGGATCATGGTCAAGGCGGACCCCGGGCACAATTGGGACATTAACGCCAAGATGATTATTAATATTTATCGTTTGTATACAACGGCTCTCTACGTCCTTTACAAGGTCGTCTGTCTATCTCGTGGGATATGCACAGACATGTTTATTAGTCCATTTGTGATAATAGACTAAGATCGCTCTGCACAAAACTCACGTCATCGAGTTTAAGAATAAGACCACATTGTGCTGGTTTATATCTGGTGTAATATTTACAGGGTTGCATGCCAGGAGATGTATAAAAAGAGTTGTGGATTTATGCGAGGTTAGGGAGTTGTGTCAGGATAGAGCAAAGAGGCGGTCCGCATTATAAAGGTTGTACCAAAGCGGTTCGTGCGGATTTTCTGTTCCACGGTGGGCCTAGGTGAAATACATTTCTTCAATTTTATCTTTATTTTATTCTAACGAATATCACAAGGTAGGACGGCCGCCCCACGAGATGGACAGAAGGTCGCAGGGAGCCGATGGATGCAAGAGGCACAGAGCCGAGCGGTGTGGAAGGCCGGCCTCCCCCCCCCGCCGATCGGCATTTGTTCAGCAGTGAACGTAAAACGGCTGAGATGATGATGATGATGAGAGTCATAATTGATGACTTTAATATCAAACCCTTATTTGTCTGGCAATCGTAGACGGAAATGTATCGATGCTGATCGATTAGACGTTGGCGTTAGTGATGTCCTACGATAAGTTTCCTGTGACTATTATTAGCCATATTTAAATCAAAGAAAATAAATCGGTTACTTGCTTCGCTCAGCCAAAATTAAAATCGTCTAATCAAATTATCTTAATAGCAAATATTATGATATCAGTATAAAAACTATGAAAATTATGTTATCATCTATACATAGTATAAAACAAAGTCGCTTCCAGCCGTCTGTCCCTATGTATCTTTGTACGCTTAGATCTTTTAAACTACGCAACGGATTTTAATGCGGTTTTCAACAATAGATAGAGTGATTCAAAATGAAGAGTGAAGAATAATTTAGGTAATCGAAATCGCGCCAGGTTCACTAGTGTTAACTAAATTAGACGCTTTATTATATCTTTGCTTACCGTGAAATTGAATCCCGTGACTCTCTCCAAAATACCATATCAGTCGACATTGTAGGTCGACCATTATTTGATTCGTCTTCGGTATGAATTTGTGTATGCGACTTAGCAGGAAGTGTTCTAATTCGTCCACGTTATCGAAGTCCAATACGGACATCATGGTGCCGAGGGCTTTCTGCACGGCGCACACGCTGCTGCCCGGTACCGTCATGGCGCACTGCAGGCAGCGCCAGGGGCCGCTCGCCTTCAATGGCTCTGCGGGCAGCAGCGAGCCGGGGCACTCCGCAGAGAAGCATCTCAGCGCCGCAAGCAACGTCCCGCGCTCGGTGGGGTCCGCGCATCGCTCGCATTCACACAAAAAATGCTTAGTCTTGTACAAATGAACGCGGCGCGCCGGTGTCCCCCACAGCAACCCGGTGTAACTAGCATATATCTCTGTCCCGGCGCGAATCGGCTTTACAGTTTTAACGACCATTTGCGAATCCTTGTTATACGTCAGCCTCGTGTTGGGCACGCAGTTATGATTCATGAGACTCGCGACAGGAAACAAACCACGCCTACTTATTTCGTTAGCTCCGAATGGTATTGCAACTTCGTATGCGTTCGTGTCCAGCGTGCAGCTCGCGTGTGTCATCAGGTCGAGTTCATCGTCGGGTATTTCGAAGTATTTTATGAGCTCTCTTATTTCGGAGCCATGTTGAGGTAGCATGTGCGCCTCAAGATAAGCCATCAACCGCTTTTGATCATCATCCAACAATAGCGCCCTTATCGCGGCTAGCGCTCGCGACATTTGTGTGTCGTCGATTTCCTCAATGGGCACTTTGTTACTCCAGTTTGAAATTATTTTGCAATCGTCGTAATGCACTTCGTTATTCTGGCACTCAGTAGAACACAGCGACAATGCACATTTATGACACTTTATGAACGTTTCACTTTGCAATTTGGAACACACTGTACAGCCGTGGGCAACGGTCATTCCCGCCCGGGGACCCGCTACAAGAGAACGATCCACATACAACACTTCCCCGTTCGAGAGGTCTTCTGTCGCGAACAGGCCGCGTCCCCCGTGTGGCGATTCCGCAATAGTCCATTTTTTCGAATACGGCACATTGTCACAGCTGGAGAGGCCGAGATGGTCGCTCACCATACGCGACAATTGCTCCAACGACAACATCCTGCCACGGCTCGCCAGTGACGGCACTGCACTGCGCGCTCTCTGCGAATATTATACACATGAGTGAGTTTGATAACACGGGCAAGGCAACCGATCGGCTGCGTGACTCCGCCAAAACATGCACGGTCTTCTCCGTCACTGAGCGAGCTCGATAGACGCGCGCCGGCCGCGTCAGCTAATCGGGTGCCGGAAGTACCTATTCATATGTATTTTTGCCAAATCCGTATCAAATAACGTTTATAGTAAACTTACGTACAAAATTAGGTGATGTCGAAATTGCGTACGGTGCAATCCGGCCGCTAGCTGAGCCCGGGCACGGACGGATAGTGCGAAAGACGTGGCCGTGACATCTGCGGGAAAATTAAAAACGTCTGTACGTAGATCAGTTATTTTTAAACTTGGAGGAATCACTGATTACGAGTCTTGCGCACTTGATTCAAATAATGTGCCTCGAATATTTTTAAAATGTTTTCCTGATTTACATAACATATTCGTATAGAGTAAAATAGGCGGGTAAATTATATGTGACTAAATATTATCTATATATTTCAATCTATATCAAGCTGGAGTTATAGAGATATAAGTAGGATACTCATCCTATTGCCGAAGATTAATTTAGCTAATATATATTAGCTATAACCGAAGCTAACTCCCGCCAACTTTTATGTCCCTAAAATAGTCAGTTAACCATGTGATGAATTGAGTCCAAAAATAATATTTTGAAGATAGCCAGGTGTTAGCGTTGATAGGCGAGTTGGAAGAACTGTGAATTTATATTTAGGTTAAAAAAATAAGCCAGCCATTACGTATTGTTTTACTAACGTTTCATTCGGTAAAAGAAGATCTATTAAAATTAGACCCTACGACAGTGACCATACTCTACATTTACACAGAACAGTTTCATGGTCAATACTTACTTGTACTAGTCCTAAATGGGATGCACCTAATGTGTAAATGTATTGATGTCATGTATTGATTGCATGCTGTAAAGACAATGGTGTTACGTTCTATAAGATACACACTTCCCAGTACGCAAGCTATGTTTAGCACCATATCGTCTGCGGTTTTCCTATACACTATACACATAATAGGTTAGTCTGGTGCAGAATGTGTAAATATTTCGACACAACTATAGTAACAATGAACAGAGGAAATCCATAACGAAATAAAAACTCATAGAGTATTCAAAACTTACTTAAACAGTGGATGAGCTCTACTAACATACATTGAGGAATTTGTGCTAAATTTTGGTATACTAAACTTTTTGGAATACTTTGGGTAAATATTATTCTTTGTCGCAACACGATTTCGTATGGTGGTTGTTGAAACGACCTCTACATTTTTTATTATACACAGTGACAAACGAGCAGACAGCCCACTTGATGGTAAGCGGTAGCTGTCGCCCATAACAACGGCGATTCATACATTTAGGTCGCAGGCAACAAAATGTAGAACCGCAGGTGTCTTATCACTGTGAGGACTAAGATGTCTCATGCCTGTAAATGCGCTGGCTACCTTATCCTTCAAACCGGAATACGACAATGCAAGCATGATAAGCATTGGCCGTGTGGTGTCCGGCAGAGTAGAACCACCAACCCCTTACACTTATGGGTGTCGTACAAGGCGACTAATGTTTTCTAGGCAAAAGATCAAGTCTCCGTAGTCTGGAAAATGGGCAGCAGCATTGTCCATTGTTATATTTAAACACTGCGATCTCCAACCCACCTGCCAAGCGTGGAGATTATGGCAATAACCTCCCCTTTCGTGGGAGAGGCCCTTAGTCCTGCAGTGGACTGTTACGGGCTGTGATGATGATGAAGCATGATAAGGCGGTGATACTCACCCTAACGGACTCCCTAAGGCTTGCCAGAGTCCTATTACCTGATAAATACACCACATGATAATGTAGTGCACATATTACCAGTAACATTTTAGTATGGGTTGTGTATTACGACTTAGGTCATAGGCACACAAGACACTTGAAAAGTGATCTTAGATACTGGTGTACGTAGAGTATCTTCTGATTGGTAGTTGTGTAGCGTGGTAGGACGCGTTCACGCCCTCAAAGACACGCACAAAGTGGCGTCAGGACTTGAAACATGATCCAGGCCCTTTGTGACCTCAGTCTCCACGATGGTTCGTCAACCTGCCCAGTCTTTGTGACCATTTGCCCTACGTGGACGTTCATGTTCGTAAAAAAACCTAGCTAAATGCGTAATAATCCGTATTGTTATACGGTATACGTGTGTAGAGTGTGTTAGCCAATTATTTGGTGCCGTTCAGTGGTTAACGAGATATAATGCAAACGTCGTTCAATTATTACCGTGAGGACGAGTGTCCGTGGTATTACTTCGATAGTTCGTACAAAACGTTGCTGGGCTCCTGTCTAACTGTTTTTGGTAAAGTATACGCACACATTTTAATACCGTTTGACGACTGTGTTCGATAAATAAAGACAATGGTAAATAAAAGTTTAATTATTAATGATTAAATGTGATGTGGCAGATACTCTGTGGTGGTTGTGTATATTTATTTATATTCAAAAATATATTTTTTATATAATCAGCAGCAGAGAAGGTCTCCTTAGAGGCGGGCAACGCATTGGTAGCGCCCCTGGTGTTGCTGATGTCCATTGGCGGCGGTTACCACTTTATATCAGGTGGCCCATTTGCTTGTTTGTCTACCGTATTACATAAAAAAACTTGGACCTAGCATACAAGAAAGCTGAAACTTTGTGATACTTTTTGTAATTTTAAATTGTTTATCAGATTTGAGCTTAGAATAGAATAGGTAACACCCACCCTTTCTGACTACTGTTATAAAAGGCAATATCTTTGAGACAAATATTTGTAAACCCGAAAATGTTATTTTCAAAACTGATCTCCAATCGGCTGCTAAGCATGGATATTATAGCATCCATCCGCCGCCATGATTGAAGCGTCCACGTTCCGCACAGAACTGCTATGACCTGAGCTATACTGAGTCAAAAACAGTTTGGAAGAATTTAACCGAAGGAAGAATTAGCTGCCCCTTATGCCCAATGGACTTGTCCTTTAACCCCCAAGATCTTTTTTTATATAATTAATAAAAATTTAATTCATGAATGCTATAAAAACCGTTTAACAACTGCACAGTAGTGCAAAGGAATATGATTCTTAAGGTGGTCATGCACTTATGCTCTTGCACTGCATCTATTGACATTGATTTATAATGTAGGTGTATTCGGGGTGCTGCTGAACGGCTGGCTGTACGTGACGTTCCTGCACAGCCATCTCATCGTGTACAAAAGCCACCTCCTAGTTTTCAGCCTGTGCTTCGCTTCGCTCGGCAGGAACCTGCTAGGTTTCCCGTTTTCTTCGTCATCGGCAATAGCTAAAAGGTTCACCTATATCTACCTTAAGATCTAAATATGGATTTAAATAAAATTATCTGCGCGTCTGCTTTTATTGTTGGATACACAAAATAATAAGGCTAGTAAAGAGGTTTAGCTTGCATTTTTCATGATAGCATGGGACTTTTACCACTTGTTCATTAGGTCAAGGAAAGCCCCATGCTTTCATTGAAAAATGTAAGCTCACTTCGGTATTTCTCGCAAACTAGCGGTATTAAATCTAAATGCATGAATCGAAGATGTTATGGGCGACAGTTACCGCTTTGCATCAGGTGCTCGTTTGCTACTGAGTAGCATAATTGATGACTAATCGACAGAAAAAGTCTTACCCTCGACATAGGTTTATACTCAAATATTTTCTGAACTACTAAACCGATTTTAATGCAACAAAGCTAAGAAATATATCGATTAAACTGAAAACCGCAACCAAAGGTAAACTGTTCGAAAGCTACGATGCCACAAACAGACACACAGAGCCACAGATATACAAGTCAAACATATAATTACCACAATTTTTTCGTCGAGGGTTGGAATTAATCTTTCACCCTCACTTCCATAAAACGTTATCGATGCTCATCGTCTTCAGAGCATTAGTTAAATGCTACGTTGTTTCAGGTGGTTATTTGGTCCAGCATGTTGCCAACTATTCGCTTTTCTAAACAATTTTTTCGGAATATTTCAAATGACAACGCTGTTCGTGCTAGTTCTGGAGAGGTATTTGCTAGCGAATCAATACAGACGTGGTACGTATTACATTCAGATATTTTCCCAGTACTTATACCTACTTTATTCTCTTCCTTTTTTTCTATTCCACGCTTAAAGGATGAGTTAGGCAGTGTATTTGTCAGATATTACTGCTCATAACTATCGCGAGGCAGACCAAGGTCTCCCGCTGGGGACCCTGAGACCTAACCTACAATCCTTCCTCTTTAATCTCTCTTGAATAACGCATTAAAATCCGTTGTGTAGTTTAAAATATCTAAGCGTACATGAGGGACAGACGGCGGGAAGCGACTTCGTTCTATACTAAGTACCTATGTATAGGTACCTATATGTAATTACCGCTTTACATCGGATGGTCTGTCTCCCTTATTTCATAAATAATTTTTTACTCTTTTCAGAGAAGTCGCTGTATAATAAATACTATGGGATACTAATTGGGCTGTGTTGGACGACTGCTATACTGTTCTCTGTTCCACCTCTGTACGGTTACGGCATGTATTCCTGTGACGCGACCAGCACTGTCTGCGCCTTCCTCTGGCCCTCGCCAACGTCTGGATCGAAGCAACTGGGCTACACAATACCTTATGTGGCGATTTGTGGTTTTATACCGGTTATTGCTATGTAAGTAGTTGTTTCTCTAGTATTGCAATTGTTAATCTTGATATTACTTATGTTGAGAGCGTCGGTGGCCTAAATGGTAAAGGGATCGTCTTCGTAAGTTATGAAGAGATACTGAGATCGATCCAAAGTGCTGCCATGTACCAATGAATTTTTCTGAGTTATGTACCTTGCTCTTATGGGAGGGAAAATATCGTGATGGAATCTGCACATTCAGGCATTCCAATTTGGTCAAGTTCCCCTGTGAACCTCTGAGGTGAGATGGCAGTCGCTCCACTGTAATTACCTGATCTGCCTTATCCTGGATCACGGTCAAGACGGACCCCGGGCCCACGCGTGTGTGAGCACAACCGGGAGATTGACGCCCAGATGATGATGACTTATGACGTTCTTACGAGGTCGATAACACGCTAGTAATAACTAACTAACCGTAGTAGGGCCAACGTCAAACAGGCGAGTGAGATGTACCCGTAGTATTGGAAACAAACGTCCATAAGCTACTGTAACTGCTTGCCATCAGGCGGACACCTACTACTACCTATTGACAAAAAAGGTTCTACCTGGTTCTGGGGACGACCTGAGTGGTTCAGTTGGTTGAAATGCCGATCTGCCACGCAGAGGTCTCGGGTTCGATTCCCGGCCGAGCAGAAATTGAAATTGAAATTTCTATTACGGGTCTGGGTGTAGTATGTATGATAAGTACGTATTTAAAAAAAGTATATAAGTAGTTTTATCAGTTTTCTGATACCCATAACATAAAGTAAGCAACTTTGTGGCTTGATATATTTTATTTCTTTATTGATAGGAGTACCTACATAAATTTTTGTGTTCCTATAGGTTCTACTTCATGGGAAAAGCTGTAAGATTAGAGACCATATACTATAAAAGTGAAATGCAAAAGGACCAGAAACGGCTCACAAAGGTAGGCAATAAGTAGGTGTTTAATATCTTATCGTTCATAATCAATGCATCAAAGCAAAATTTGAGAACAGGTGGCTACCTGTTACCTTACCACTTTAGAATTTTTTCTGTACATGTTAACTTCTCTACCAAATATATTAAAACGAGCTGGCTCGTCGCGACTTCGTTAGTATGATGTCCTACCCTACAAATTTTCACTGTCTCTATTGTTGAAATCCGTATTAAAATTCTTACTTTAAAAAATCTCAGCGTACATACATACATACAGAGGGACAGACAGCGGGAAGGAACTTTGTTTTATACTATATATAGATGCTTTAGCTTCTTTTTATAGTACCTACCCATATTTTACGGGTTCTTACAGTACCTACGCAGTGGCATGCAAAAATGTCCGATAAACGCGATAGACTTAAACATTAATTTCTCTTTGTACTTGGACCACAGGACATTTATTTTCAAAACTTAGGTATATATAATTTGCTATTTAATGGCAATTTAGGCAATTTAAAAACATATTCTTAAAATAGTGGAGTAATTGAAAAGCAAGATCACCACCACCACCACTTCCAACACCACAACAATTCTCACATTTCCATGCTACCCAATCAGAGCATCCACTCGCTGGTGGTGGCGACCCTGGCGTTATGGCTGCCGGCCGCCGTGCTGGCGGGCTGGCAGTGGCTGCCGCTGCTGGTCCTAGGCTACAGGCCGCACGTGCCTCAGGCATTGGCCTTGCTGGCACCGGTAGCATCTGAGGTGAGGGTTCTACATGTATAGGTCGGTTTCAGAAGAACTGTCTCCCATGTTCAACAAAGGGAACCGTGGCTTTGGCAGTGGAGAGCCATTTGCCACTTGATTTTTTCCTTTTTTCTTTCGAAACTGATATTGTAGCCCCGTTTTGAAACGTTGATGTATTTTCCTTGAACCAGATTCAATCATCAGATATAAAGCTTGTATATAAAAATAACGCGATTACCTCGTGGCTACCATGCTACTGTCTTCGAAAGAACACTCTGACATGTTGTCAGTTACTCTAAAAGATTGATTCTATTTCGCAGAGTTGGCATCGCATCGGTGCGTCGCCAATTCTATTGTTAATTGTGAGGACAGAATAAAACACCATGATGTAAACAACGCAGAATTTTAACGACGATCTCTTGTTCTAAAATTATCAAGAAAGCGCAGGATTCTTTAAGTCTAATAAATTTAGTAATTTGTGTGTTCTAATTGCTTGCCTTCTAGGTTTATTTTTTAAATAATTTTTTATTTATGTAATACGACAAACAAACAGGCATGCAGGCCACCTGACGGAAAGTGGTCACTGTCGCCTATAGATATCAGCAACACCAGGGGCGCTACCAATTCGTTGCCCGCCACTAATTATAAGAAATAATAATGGTGCCTCTAATTTGCGTCGATATTTTGGAGTGACTCGAAAAGGCATATACTGTACATAGTAATAACTATGCACACGGTTTATTACTGCCGTCCGTACATCTCTTTCATCTTTTGGTATGGTTGCAGGCAGCGACGTGTGCGCCGGTGCTTTGCTACCTGGCGTCGGACGAGCGGCTGCGGGCGGCGCTGCTCGGTCGCGTGCGCAGAAACTACGCCCTGCTACCACCCAAACAGGCGAAGCGGTACAACGTGCGGTACCAGAAACCCGAGTAGAGGAGACCAGGAACACTTGTACAGTTGGTTATAGCATGCAACTTATATCACAGACTGTACCATGCATGCTGGCTATTTCGAGAGGAGGCTTTTGTTATAAAACTGCCATTTGTTTTAGATATTGGCACAGGAAAATACAGAGGCGATATTTTATACGTGTACACTTAATTTGTTTATGTCTTTTATTGAGTTAAATGTCATTGGTTGTTAATCTATTAAAAGCAGGGAACACTAACGAAGACCGATTGAGGCAAAGTTAGTGAGTTGACGACAAAGACCAACTATTCTTAAATTATGTAAGCCAGGATACATTCTACCTGGAACTGCAGTCTATCACTGAAATAATAACATGAATCGATATCGGCCGCGCAATCAGGTCGCTACATAGTAACCCACCCTTGCCCTAGCAACCCTGCACCTGCGAGTAGGTTGACTGCTGTAATACTCAAAACTCTAGAGATGCTGTCCGGACGTCATAAAATAAACTTCATCATAACTTATAATATTCAAATTAAACGCCGGCCAGAAACTGGAATTTTAGTTGTTTATTTTCCATTATACTCGTAATAATAAAGTCTGCTACACTATTATGTTCAGTATTGTTCCTTGCGTTCTCTGTATGTTAGAAACAATGAGTGGTAAACAGAGCGTAAAGAAACAGGTATAGCAAGGATGCGAGTGCAGTCGTTGCAGGCGGCCGGGGATGCGTCCTGCACATCCCCCTGCGCCGCTGGACCGCCGCGCACGCGCGTTACCGCCCACCCACCCCGCTTCCATAAATCAGGACACCTTTCCATTCCAATTCCATATTCCGAACCTATCACTACAAAGTAATGGTAAAATAATTTAACAATTTTAGTGACATTGTTAATGTGTGACATCGGATTCGGGTAAGTTATGTACTTTATTTACAAGTAAATTTAGAGGTTATGTTGAAATCTGTGTTTTGGGAAACAATCATTGCATTTTAGGAGCTGCGGTTGGAAAGTGTAACAAAAGCGGAAAAATGGACAGGCCGGGCAGCTCGTACTGCGAATGGTACCCCCTGTTTAAAGGGGACGACCTGAAAGATTTGCAAGACGGCCTAACAAACATTGGTAAGAGACCTTGGCTTTGTGATATGTTCATGTTTTCTAAACCATCTAGTTATTGCTGCAAGCTAATTATCATATGTTACATGTACCTACTTACAATGGCAATTGTAATATTAACAATAAAAATAAAGTTCTTATTTAGAAAGAAAAGCTTTTTTACAATGCGAAGTAAAAGTTCGTAAAAGTTTAAAAAATAAAGGGTTGTGTTATGCGAAATGATTCTAACTTTAAAGGTTGACTATTTGTTTGATCAAACATTTTAAAGTCCTTCATTAAATGACTGAATTACAGAATATTTCAGTTTAAATATTTTCTCGCGAAATTATTGCTGCCGAAGCAGCGTCACCAGCACGCCTAGCACAGGTGTGTCCGCTACACAGATCACGTTGCGAGAGAGCGTTTCTTTCCTTCTCTGAATACTAAGATGAAAGAGATAGCAGTATCTATGTCGCGCCATTATTCGCTTATCGCGAGCAAGACCACCTTGTGCTAGCCATGTAGGCCGGCGGCCTGGTCGTCGTTATGGCGCTTACCCATATACTCATACCTATTCTTTATGATTGTATCTTTAAAACTGCAATAACTAGACACTTGAATTTTTCACAGAGTATGTGTTATTATGACCGCCTATAATAATAATATAAAAGTAAAGAATACGGGGCATCTCTATATATGTGACGTGATTTTAAGGCGTTTACAGAGGTATTTAGTTTTTCTCTAACGCATAAACAGTGGTAAAACTTATAAGCATCAAATTTATGGTTTAAAAGTAACCAAAATCAATAACTGAGTGAGCTCCGATGTTCGTCATTTTAACTCTTCAACTCTAAATGTTCGTAATAAATGAACCTAGATAAAAAAATGCGCGAGCGTAGCGAGCTCGAAATTTTTCGAATTTTGGCTCTAAATAGCTAGAGTGAACAGGATAAATGTATCTTAAATCAAAGACTGAGCGAGCGCACCCTACTATGCGTTTTTGGGATATTGGCTTTTACAATCCGGATTGACAGCGCGGCGCGGGCGGTGTGAATGTTTAAAACAATAACCGAGCGTAGCGAGCTTGAAATTCTTCGAATTTTGACTCTAAAGGGTTGTAGTGAACGTAATAAAAGTAGCATCAATAAATGAGCGAGCTCGGAATATTTCTTATTTTGGTTTTTAAAATCCAGATTGAACATACCGCGCGAACAGAGTCAATGGAAAAAAATAGCGAGTGTAGGGAGCACGAAAATTTTCGAATTTTGTTTCAAAGAGCTAGAGCTAACACATGAAAAGGAACAAAGTTTAAAATTGTTGGTATTTTGGCTCTTAAAATCGGGATTGATCATGTGGTGCGGCCGGTTCGAATTCTTAAAAAAATTTGCGAGATTAGCAATCTGAAAATTTTTCCGATTTTTATTTTAAATATCTGAGGTGAAGATGTTTAAGGAGATAACACAAACTTATAAATGTTTTTTTTATGTTTTTGCTCTTAAAATTCAGATTTTTGGACTTTTTCAATATCGGGTCATAAGAGCTTGGGCTGGGATCATAATAAAAATAACAGAAACTAATGAATGAGCGAGCGTAGCGAGCTTATTGTTTATGGTGTTCGGCATTTAAAATCAAGAAGCGAGTTAAATGCAATGCCTTCCCCTGCCCTATGTTGGCTACGCCCATGGGCACTGGTCTATTGGCAGCGTGTTTGCGAGACCGATAACCAAGGTCAAGCAATACTTGCATTGTCCAAGAACTGGATAATGACCGTTTCGTACTTTGTGCCTAGTTGAACTTGAGCACCGCAACGAGCTCGTCACTCATTATGTGCACCTTCTAATACCCAGGGTATATCAACAATCCTGGTCAACGCTAGGAACTTGAGACTGGTTGTAACTTAAGCATAGGCCTAGAGCTGGGCCTAAGTCTATGCTTAGATATGAGAATGAGGTTGACCTTGGTCAACGTCATTTCACCACACTTGTGGATCCTGAGATTGGTTGTAACCTAAGCGTTACAAGCGTTGATCAGTATGGTAGACCAGGGTTGACCTAGGTCAACCTCGATTCGCCAAAGGTATTACGAGACACACCTTACGAGTGGTGAGTTGGTTTCAGCGCTCAAGGTAAACTGGCAAAGTACGAAATTGTCACCTATCCAGTTCCCGGACATTGCGAGCATTGCTTAACCTTGGTTATCACAGGCACGCTGCCATGCTGGTCTACCAAAGTTTGATGCTTGTAAGTTGTACCATTTATGCGATAGAGAAAAACTAAATACCTCTGAAAACGCCATAAAATCACGTTTCATGTATGGAGACCCTCTTATTTTTTATTGTATTATTATTATTTTTTATTTTTCTTATAGCGGCTATAGTGATACATACTTTGTGAAATGTTCAAGTGTCCAGCTACTGCTGTACCAAAGACATAGTCACCAAGAGTACAAGTGTATGGGTAGCGCCATAGTGGCGGCCGGGCAGCCGTCTAATTTCGTAACGCTGTTGCCAACAATTATCTGATGTCAATGATTGAAATGGTTACTGTTGCGATTTTGTATCATCGATTTCATGGGTTCAGTTGCTAACAAAGTTCCATTGCAATAAACTGAAACTGTTCAATCGATCATTCGTAATCGCAAAAGTAACAATTTCAATCATATAAATAAGATAATTGTTAGCAACAGAGTTACGTAATTAGCCTACAGGTGACGTCATGCACGAATTCGCACTGCTAACCAAATTATTTTTGTAATTGCAACTTTAAAGTCTCATAACTTTTTGTAACTTGAGATATTTTTAAAATATTTCATTTCTCTCATATTTTTATATGCATTTGAAAAAAAATTCGGATACTTCGTCATTAATGTCGGTTTTGTGTTATAAAAAGTAAGAAATTAAATTACATTACACGCGGCATTACACCGCGTTGCGCGGTGAAGTGCCGCCTAGCACGGCGTAGCGGTAGTGTAAGAACGGGGATAGATACAGTGCGTCTTGATCTGTAACCATAGTATAAATATATAATTCTATGCGGTAACATAGCTAGATATACTAAATGTTACTCATCTATATATACTCGTATGTACCTTTATAATATTTCCGCTTTATTGACACTTATGTAATATTACATCTCTTGTTTGAACCACATTCAATCTCACAGTTCCTCGTTTTCTCGCGCTCGGACGGCCACCAGCTAACTTCAGGTATATTTATATTTCAGCTAACATATCAGCGGTGACGTCGTCACTATTCTTCTTATTTGACTTCATTAACTATGCCGGGGTGATGACACGGAAGCAGGAGAGCATGAGAAGCTACAAAAGCGTGCGATTCTACTTTATGGCTGTCTACATAAGGAACATATACAGCTTTCTCACCACAGTTGAGGCAGTCCGCGACTCGATCAGCGAGTAAGTAGCTAAGAGTATTAAAATATTGTATACATCCTAAGATCGTAAGAGTTTGCTTAATGTAAGGGCATCAAATGTGTAAAGTGTGTAGAATATTTGTGATCTACAAATTTTTGGCTCGGTATATTTGTATCTAAGATCCTGTTATGTTCCTAAACCACTGCTGGCATTTTAAGCCATTCGTCGGAAGCGCCACGTACTAGAAAGATACGAATTAGACAGACGCGCGCGGATTCGCGTTCGTAACATAGAGCATGGTTTTAAAGTTGTGGCGATTGTGAATGGTATAAATAATAAATAAACAGGAAATCTACGCATATGGAGTGGCGGACTAAGAGGCCGCCAGAGGCCCAGGGCGGCAAAGCTGAATGAGGCCCCTAGTTTAAGAAGTTTTACAAGCTTTATATTCAGTTCATATTTGTATGTGTTTATATTTATTTAGTTAAAATCTTGCAAGTGAAATTTAATTTCGACTTGAATAAACATACATAAAATATGGATATGGATGAGGAAAATAAAATACAAATCGATTTCTACGATTAAAAAAGTTTGGATAATAATATTTTTTGGAATGAGAAAACCTTCAAATCTGTCGTAGAACCATCAAGGTGTTTGGGTAGACGTGTTGTCGTGTGGCTAGATCTACTTGCATTTGCAAAGTTTATTTAAATTCATAGTAAAGGTAGTGAGCTGCAGTCAAACATATGCCTACTCGACATGCATTTTTTGTATTTGCCTCTTAAAATCCGAATTGATTACGCAGCGCGAGTGGTGTCAATATTTAATAACAGAGCGAGAGGACCGAGCTTCAGATTTTTCAAATTTTAACTTTAAAAAGCTTGCATGATTAACTTAAAAATATATAAATTCATAGATCGTGACGTGTGAACCAAGACGATTTTATTACGAGCCGGTCCAATGTGAATGTGCCAAAATATGAGCAAGCGAAGCAAGCTCAAATTTTTTGTGATTTTGCTATGAGCGCAATTTCAATAAAGTAATATGAGTCTGTATAGTGTGACCGCCCTAAGTTATTTTTATAAAAATGTTAGTTAATAAGTAAGCGAAACGGGCATGAAAACGGATTGTACCACATCCTGGTCTGAAAGTCTCTTTGAATAAATTTTTCCCTGAAAGTAGCTCCCCCTCTCTGCTCCCCCGTTAGTCCCACCACTGCGCATTTATTCGAGGATATAATTCGTTTATCCGTACTTCGTCAGAGGGTTGACATGGGGCTTTATAGTGGTTATATTCTGAAGACCTTGCTTTAACACCTTGTGTCTTTCCATCTCAGGCATTACAACGAGTGCCACGTCTTCTCGTTTTTGGAGACCTTCACCGCGGTCATGGAGATTGAAGCGTTAACCCACATGTGCATTGAACGATACGTCCAGGCTAAATACATCATACATGGTAAATAATTATGTTGTATATAGTATTGAGGTATATAATATATATTTTTAATCCGTATTACTTTCTCTTAAGACCGTTTTGTTCCATGATATAAGTTTCTGCTTCCTGACCAAACCGCTGTAGCTCAAAATACGGTGTCGCTGCGTACCTATACGCGGCTCATTGGCTCATACTTTGCATTGTTGACGCGTGCTCTCCACGAGCTCAAAATTCGCTGTAGCGAGCTGTGACTAAATCTCAAAAGTAATTACATGGAGTCTCATGGACATGACCACACCGGTCGACGTTAAATACGCAACTCTCTCGTACTGTGTGTCTGACAAAAACGCGACGCATGAGCCGATGAGCCGCGTATACGCAGCGGCAGCGGTATTAGGGACAGTTAGGGACAGCGCTTTCTCGTGTGCTCGGCTGTCTAGAATATTGCACCTAACTACATAACTACCTCCAGCATAAAATGAGCTAGCGTCACTATGGATGCGCGTACAAATCGTAGACGGTGTAAAGTCTAACAAAGCGAGTGTCGTAGAGGCAAAGCAGCTAGGACCTCTATAGACCACAGCGTTTTCTAATGTATCAACAAGACTGCGATCTCCGACCCGCCTAGCGAGAGTGGAGATTAAGGTAAAGCAAAAAGATATTAGTAATATCATGGAGGTAAGTCCAGCGTAGACTGTTGTGGGCTATTGATGTGGCTACAGCCAAATGTGCTTTCAGATTGGGAAATACCAGACAACCACTTCACATTGTACGTGTATTTGACTCTGCTGTTCGCGTTAATCTACGGGCTCTTCTTCAAATCGGACTATGCTGGCTGCATGTGCTATTTCGACCTCGTACTGCCTGACATGTGGAAGTCGAAGTTCGTGGTCGGTCTCTTCATGCTGAGGAGCATGAAGCCAACCGGAGTCATGTATGTGTCGCAGTATTCTTCCATATTGATGATGTCGAGTCTATTGTAAACAACGTACAATACGAGAGCATAAGTGCATTACCACTTTAAGAATCATATTCCTGTGCAGCTGTTGGAACGTTTTTATATCATTTATGGGACGGAAAGAATAAGGGACAGTTAATGGGTCCTGCTTTCAGTCAAATCTATTGCTAACGGTGTATTTAATACAAAGTGTAGATGTTGATGTTATTGTTGGCGGTAATAATACACATCGGCTTGTTCGGTATTGTAGAGCGTCGTGTCCGTTGTACGCGAAAAGATTGGAAAGTTAGCTACCTTCATAGCTGAGATTTTTTTTGTTATTTTTACTGTGTGGTAATACGTGTGTGAGTAAATACGAAGACTAGCAGATCCATGTGTATTATTTACCGCTGACTAGTGTATGTAGCTGCAAAGGAAAATGTTCTTAAGGTGGTTCGACAACCATACTAAATTTCTTTGTATTTTAAAATGGTATTATGATTTATACTCTTAGCAAATGTATTCAATGGTGCGCAAAATGGGTTTCTATAGGTTAATGATTTATAGTATAACAGCTAAATCGAAAAAAGCACAAGTCGCCGCTAGATGGCGTTGTTTTGAGATTTCGTTGTTTTTCTTTTTCATTGCTTTGGTTATAGAAATCTACTTCGCGCACAATTGGACACATTTACTAACGGCCAATTGCACAAACTTACATTAAAAACATCAAACCCTTGAAGCAATGTCGATCAAACGTTACATAAAATTTGTATGAAAATCGTACCGCCTTGAAGTGGTTCTTCTTATGTACCTATATTCTTGTATAGGCAATATCAACAAGCTAAAACGCTCGTTTCGGCTTCTAGATGTGTTCTAGTTCTGAACTAATTAAATGTATCTAATATAGCTTGTTATTTCCAGAATATGCACAATATTTTGGGCCAGATTGATGGAAATGAAATTCAATCATACGATGAAACTAAAAGGCGATTTCGATTTCACTAAGGTACCTTTTCAAAACACGGTAATTCCTTTTCACTTTTCAAAACTCACTATCTGAAAATGAGAGAGAAAGTGGGAAATTTCTTTGTCAGTAAGATGTTAATTATACACTGGTAGACTTAACAATCGTCTCCAGGTTTTTTTTGTGACTTGTGAAAAAACTAGATGACTTCTTGTTTTCAAAATATGCTATAAAAGATGTTAAGAGTTATTTTTTTAAAAGTCGGCCAACAAACATATAGAGTACATTTTTTAGTCCACCACTATCATCATAGGCCTTAAACATCTGCTATAGATGATTTAAACAGCGTCACCATTAATGGTACGGCACTTTTTCTGATGACTGTAGAGGCCAATACGGAAAAGACACATTCGGTCACACAGTGAACAGACAAGTTAATTCGCCCTGGATGGTAAGGGATTGTCAGCGCGTTGGTGACACCACTATATATTAGGCATTATCACCATCATGTTCTGTTTTCCAGATTGTGGTAGCGATTGTTATTGTGAACTTGCTATGCTGGACCCCGTTCGCCACCGTACGGGGCTGGGCCCTATTCAGCCAGCTCCTGTGGAATAAGACGATCATGACGCCGCCTACTTCCGTCATGCAGTTTATCATTTGGTTGCATTCGGTGAGTTCAACTTGAATACTCTAAGAGTCTAAGCTAAGAGATTGGAAAGTAAGCACCATATGGTTTTGCGCATGGGGCTGAGCAGATTGGTCTTTGCCTTTAAGATAATGTATGAGAAATAACGCTGTAAAATTATAGAAATAATCCTATATCAAAATCATCATCGGAGCGGTCAATACCTGCTTCTGCGAGGGTGCGCTTTCCAGCTCTATCTTCTCCACATCACCTGGTCTCGGCGTCCTCACCTCGTACGCTACTCACTCTCACATTCGACTCAATAATGTCTTCGATATCCCAACCTATAATAAAATAATCTCATATATCCTCGAGTGAAGTTCTCAGTGAGGTGGTTTCTTTTCGTTTTGCAGTTGGGGAATTTGATGAGTATGCTCGTCATGGTGATCGCGCAAACCTTGGCCCGTTGCAATATTTATTTCAATACTACTCAAGATATAAAAATCAAGAAAATCTAAAACAACTGTATGTTATTTATTAGGGTGTGCTTATATAAACCTATATTGATGTTACTTATATAACCATATATAACAATTTACTGTCTGCATATTAAACATATCACACTCAGTGTGTAAAGTAGTTTAGTATAAACGACGATTGTCTGAAACAACGTCTTAGATGCCTAATTTTCTAAATATTAACAAACTGAAGTTTCTATTATTATTAGGGTTAAGATTATGCTATAAATGTGTTTTAAAACGAATTATTGTTACTGTTGGATCTAATGTTTCAAAAATTGAGGGTATGATAAGGGTTGTAGTAGATAACTATTTTAATCGATATATAATGTTTTGGAATTTTTCTAATGTCAACTAAGACTGTGTAGGTAGGAAGGTATTGAAGGAAACGCTGCTGTGGACCGATTCTAGCTGAATTAGCCTCAGCAGACAACAAAATTGATAATAGTGGTGGATCAGGTCAGGAGACGTGATGAGTTCCAGCTGGTGATACGTAACTAACAAAATAATCTTTTAGTGAAAAAAAAATTGCAATCACACTACTGGTGTATGGAAGGGTATGTTGGCAATGCATACAATATAAAAAACCATGGCGAGGTTCATATATATTTTAATAGTGTTACACCTACGCATGGTAACGTCTTACAGTGAGGTCGTATCACATACGACCATTACCTACAATATCAACAATATTTACAAAAGACACAAATAAATTTGTACGAAGGATGTAGCACAGTTCGGTTGTAAAATTTACAAGTTGACTATCTAATTCAGTCAAAATGGTATTCTTGTATGTACATATTTATATATTATACATATTATACATTAAGGGAAGAAACAGGGTGTTGTCTACGACGGACTACTGAACACAAGATGGAAGATGATATTTACAAACAAGGATCGATATGGATATGGTAACTTTAGTGGTGATAAATTAAGTACTTACTAGAAGTCTAAAATCACAAAAGCATACATGCTTTAGATAGGTTTGGAACTTTCCATATATTCTACAATGCGATTGGTCCTCAATAAGGCCATTATATAAGTATATAACCACATGGTACCCGTGTAATAATTAAATGTATTGAGTACCATACACCTCGTGCCAAGCAAATGATATCTCATTTGAAGACTTGTATTTCCTACCATAAATGTATTTTTCTTCAATAAAATTGTAAATCTCATATCAGTAACAGAAAAACATATTATGCAAGTGAACAGTATAAATACAAAAAGAGATATCACGCGAAACGAATCTGCACTTGCACTAAAATTGCAGTTCATAAACGAGCTAAAGGCTCCTCACTTACGCATAAGATTATAAGTGATTTAAATGTATAGAAACAAAAATAAAGATATTAAAATTGCACATTTTATCACTTAACACCTAATTTATAATAAATCCACATGCACTCCCCACACTGTCTCTGGAATGCGCTAGGTATTCGTCCGCGTGGGTCACGTCGCTATCGTTCGTCCCGTCTACGTCACTGCTATGTACAAGATCGAAACTATCGTCGTTATAAAAAGTATTTTCTTCTATTATTGTAGTAGTATATACCCTGTTGCTGAAGGTGTCCTCCGTGGAGCTCGCGGAGGCGGTGGAAGGGCTTTGTAGCACGATCACTGGATGGTCGAGCAAGGCCCCTCCCGGCGCATCCTGCTAAATCTGCTCCAAGACCATGTCTTGCTTCCATTGGTTCTTGGCCATTCGCCTCTCGATTAAGGGAATGAGGAACAGAATCAGCCCGCTGACGGAGATGGTCGCTCCCGCCACCAAGAAACCGGGGACGTGCGACTTGTAAGTCTCGAAGAGCCACCCTGGAACGTAATGGAAGTATTGTTGATGAGAAGAACTTAATTAAATTGTATGTCTAAGATACTGTTAGAAACTATAAAATAATCATCTTGGCGTTAATATCTCGGTTGTGCTCTGACGCACGTGGGCACAACCTGGATCACGGTCATACACCGTGATACAGGATTTGGCAGATCAGAGAATTACAGTTGAGGGACTGCCATCTGCCCTTCGTGACCCTGCTACCAGGGGAACCTGACCAGATTGAATCAAGGTTACACATTCAGGCGCCTGAATAGGGGCAGGGGCTGAGTAGGGGCATCGGTTAGTATTCAGCTAATGTACAGAACTCAGAAAAAGTCATTGGTAGGGACATGGCGGCAGTGGGATTTGAACCCGCGCCTTCTCGCTTTCGAGTTGGATTTAATCGCATAGGCCACCGACGCTCTACGCTCCGATACTGTTAGAATTTATTTCGGTTAAAAGTGGTTAGATATATGTGTAATCGTTTCAAATAAATATTTGAAATATATAACAGTTTAACACTGATCTAAATATGTCTAAGAACAAAAATCAAAGTACCTAGTTATCCATACATTAGTATATAGAAAAAATATTCTCATTTTTGTTTGTAATGAATAAAAATTAAACTACTTGACCGATTTTAATAATTCTTTCACTAAAAGGAGGCTACGTTATTCCCGACATAGGCAACTTATCCCACGGAAAAGTTGAATGTCTACAAAGACCCGAAATACGCGCGGGCGAAGGCGAACGGTTACTTGAAAATATTTAGGTAGGTACCTACTTAATGTAAATTTATATATACCTGCGAATGGTGGCCCGATCAGCGACGCTATTCCTTGGAATAACAAAAGTAGCCCAAAGGCATTGGTGAGTTTCTCAAGTCCCAGAAGGTCTACTAGCACCACAGAAGTGAGGCCCACATAGGCCCCGATGGTAAAACCATAAGTGGTCGCATACATTGCCAATCCCCAAAACTCCCAGCACAGCATCGACATCGCTGCACCTGGTAATAAAAAACAACATTGTAAAGTGGATACTACAGTTATCAATATCAGACCAATTAGAATAGTGATCATACTCACTTATGCCAGCAATTGTAAGGCACAAATTGTACGCCAATAGACGATTCACCCAAGGCATGTCGCTGATGTATCCAAGTATAATTCTTCCTACTAAATTAGCTGCTCCTATTATTGAAATCAAATACTCTGGGTTGCTTATATCTAAACTTTTAGCCATGGGCACTGTATACACGTATGGTATATAAAATCCTATACTAGTTAAAAAGTTTGAAATTGAAAACAGAATAAATATTGGATCTGTTAGTAGGGATATATCAAGCATTTCTCCCAGCGCATCTTTGAACTCCGAGGAACATGGCAACCAGCCGCATCGTTGTTTACGTTCTTCAGTTATCGACGTGTCTACTCGTTCAGGGGACGGTGCTCTAAATTTATGTAAGCTAGCCATACTCCCTTGATACAAGACGTCTGGCCTTTGCATAATTCCGCTGCCACTACCATGACGTGAGTGTCTGTGTAGTTTTTGTTCATGTGGCTTGTTTAGGGCGGGTTGTGAGAGCGTTAGTCTTGCAACGTCACCGTCATGTGTTTTCCCGTTGGCTCGAACAATGTGCTCTGTACTTTGTGATCGTTTCAACGGTGCCTTGCCTGACCTCGGAAGCATAGGCTCAGTGACTGGTGTTCTAGGCGGTTCAGGTACAGGTCGGAACATAAGTCCAAGTGGCACACAATTGAGAATTAAGGCACCAATAATTAGCATTGCACCGTGCCACTGAAATTCGAAAATAAGCTTAGTCGTGATGGGAGCGAACAAAAATGTTCCAAGTCCAGAACCGCATACCGCAATTCCTGAAAGAAAAAACGTTAAGTTAATGCTTTGCCCACGTAAAATTCAGTATCGTGGGACGATTAAAATTATTATCCGAAATAAAATAATATGTTTGGTGTAAGTATAATCCAGAGAGAAGATAAACACTACGTTTTGTATGATTAGATTACTGTAGTTTCACCAAAATCCTCCACAGTAACATTAAATCAACGCCTTCCAATTTTAAGGTTAGGTTAGGTAAGAGGTAAGGTGCAACGGTCCTAATTAGGAACGGTTGTACGATCGGGGTCGTGCGACGGGTGGTTTTAAGGTCTCCCATTGGTCGGGCAACATTCGTCGTACGACCATGGTCTTACGACCGTTGCCAATTAGGACAGCGCCTAAGAGTAGGTCTTAGGTAAGGGCAGAAATATTAGGTTTATAATTACCAGTTGCAAGACTTCTGTAGCGTTCGAACCACACTGTTACGCTCACGATGGCGGGGAGGTAGATGAGGCCGAAGCCGAAGCCGACGCCAATGCCGATGGTGAAGATGAGGGTGAGGACGTTGGTCGCGAAGGATGACAACACAACGCAGACGGAGGCTAGGAGCGCCCCCGCCACGGTCACCGCCTGGCAGCCCCATCGATTCACGAACGAACTCGATATCGGACCTGGAAATGGGAAATGGTCTTAATTTAAATGGGTAAATAGTGAATCAATATCTATAGGTACATCTAGGGCCTAATTCTCACGCCGTGACATCTCAAATTCGTTTTTTTTCTACCCACATATCTCCATTAATAATGACATTGACTTGTCTATTGCTGCCATAAAATATTTTCTAGACTATCTTCGACGGTCACATATCGTCCAAGATCAATTTCTGTGTTTTAATACAGTTTTTTGGCTACAGAAAATGTCGAATTTGAGATTCACAGAACGTATGTTGATGCCGAAATGAATGTGAATTGTTCATGCCGAAAATCAAAATTGGTAACCGTTCGGTTCGACGGGATCGGTTCAAAAATATGGCCCCCGTATTCGTTTATCGCGTTCAGACGCGATAAATATTTAATTAGGTCTTCCCGTGTGTCACAATATGTACTGGAAAAGTAACAGGGTCCCGCGGGATAGCCGAATGCTTCCAATGTCGTTTTGCATTCAACGCGGGTGAAAATCTGTGTAACTGTCTGTATGTATGTATGTATAGTCTGTGTAATCTGATATTATAATAGAGAAAACCCGAGAAAACACCTTCGAATCCGGGGCGGGTCGCTAGTGTTTCTATAAAATATAATTTAGTTTGATATTAACTAAAATTTAGATAGAACAATCCAGCCTAGAAATATTTTACACCAATCTGAATAATACTGGGACAAAACACTGACATGTCTCATGTTACGAAAGCAATATTGTCTAAGTACGAGTATATTGGTGTAGAAGGGCAACACATTACATTACTGTAGCTTGTTTATTGCTTAGTACAGCACCATGATCGGCATTGCGTTACTCGATTGGCACACAACACAAGTGTTATTGATTATTAATTGACCTACTTCATTAGTTTCCTTATCAAATGTTTTTGGTATTGACGTCATTGTGTTATGGACGTTACGTCGGTTCCCTTGAATATTACTATCTTATTATGTGTGGTTATATAGGTAACCAATTTCTACTTTCTTACAGTGGGATGGCTGTCTCGTTGAAGATCTAACGGATTCCGAAAAGTCATGTCGGTTACGAGGTAACACGGCAAAAGCATAATGTTGCAACTGAGACATTTTTATCTTGTTATAAAAAAAGCTCTTTGGTATCCCAGAAATAAACCCACAAATGTACCAGAAGCTTATTTGTAATGTACATCGGTCATGGAGGTAACACGGCAAAAGTATAATTTCGCAACCGACAAATTTTAATCGTGTTATTAAAAAGAAACTCTTTGAGATCCCATAAAAAGCCCACAAATGTACCAGTAGCTTATAAGTAAAGTCAGGGAGTCTAATGACTTTATAAACTTAGGTTTCCAGATACTGGGGTGCGCGTAATTTGCATAGTTAATAAGTACCTGAGCTCAGCGTGACCCCGACCAGGATGGAAATGACCCACGCGGTCTTGCTTTCGCCCTCCTCGAAGTAGGTCAGGAATTCCGCGTAGAACACGCCGAATGAGTAGGTCATGCCATCCGCTGGAAAGGAATTATTAACAACGTTAATACTTAATGGAATATCATCATCATCACAGCCCATAACAGTCCACTGTAGGACTAAGGGGAGTCTCCCTCCCATGAAAGGGGAGTTTTTTACCGTAATCTCTAGGCTTTTCGGGTTGGAGATCGCAGTGAAAAATATAACAATGGAAAACGCTACTGCCCATTTTCTAGCCTACGCAGACTAGATCTTTTTTCTCGAAAACATTAGTCGCCTTGTACGATACCCACGAGTGTATGGGGTTGGTGCTATTCTACTTTGCCGGACACCACACGGCCAATAGTATATAGCCAATGAATAATACTTAAATGATTAATTCTTGACATCTCAAATTCGAAATTTTCTCTAGCCACATATCTTTATTAAAAATAAAATTGATAACGATCTTCGACAATAAAGGATTGGCGAAGATCGTTAGGAATTAGTTTTTTTATTGCTTTTGAGATTTCTTAGAGACTTTTAAAGAGATAGGGGTATTTGGCTAGAAAAAATGTCGAATTCGTATGTACCGTTTCTCTCTTAAGTGTAATATAATGTCAAAATGATGCATAGACATTTAAAATTCAGTAATGGATGGATTCATGCAAAAGACACCTGTGTGATGTGGGGTCAGTATAACAAGATGAGAAACTATGAAAAACGGATAGAGCATTTGACTATTTAAAGTGTTTTAGGACGAATTAAAATATTGATCAACTAAAATAATACATGCACAAATTTTGTATGGAATCTGTTTGAAAAATTATCCATGTGATTAATTTGAACGAAAACAGCTTTGAAGACTTTACGAAATTTTATTTAGTTTATTGCTAACGGGTGGCGTTTTCTGTGGTGCCTATAAATACTGCAATCTCCACTTGGCAAGTGTGAAATTATGGCAAAGCCTTCTGTTGTGATGGAGTTTCAGGTCTAGTAGTGAACTGAGGATGTTGCTGTGAAATATAGGTGATAATGGTGGACCACGGTGTCAAAAGTGTATTGTGTCCAGTCAACATTTCAGTGAATTGTCACCACTTTATAACGCCGCTATACAATGAGATAAAAGAAGCGTCAATGGCCGAGTGTTTACGGCATCCGACTCGTAAGCGAGATGTCCGAAGACGGGTCCGAATCCCACAGCGGCCATGTACCAATGACTATTTTTTGAGTTATGTACATTAGTTAAATACTAACCGATGCTCTTACGGAGAGGGAAAACATCGTGATGAAACCTGCACGTTCAGGCGACTGTATATGTGAACCATGATCGAATCTGGTCTATTTCCCCTGGTAGCAGGGACACAGGGGTCAAATGGCAGTCGCTCCACAGCAACTACCTGATCTGTCAAATCCTGGATCATGGTGAAGGCGGACACCAGGTCCTCGTACGCAAGAGCATCACCGGGACATTAACGCCAAGATGATACATACATAAGGAGATACAAAAAAAATACCCTGAAGATAACTTAGCTAACTTTTCAATTTCCTTTGCCGCTATGTTATAGTATACACCTATCCTAGGAAACCGTGCCTCCACCGCCATCAACCGATTCTTCTCAATAAAAATTTCAAACTGGTCCATTGATAAGTCTTTTCTCACTCTATTACTATGTTTGTGTTTTGATAAAACAGAGGTCATAAAACTGTAATGTTTATCATGGAAACCGGGTTGACACGCCCCGTGATTAGTCATAATATTTGCGAACCGCGCCGTGATATGGCAACTACGTTTATCGGCCGAGGCTCACCCCTGCCCTATATTACTAAAAATTGCCTCAATTATGTAAAAATACCTAAGTTCAGCTCTTTATCAATGAAATTACGGGAATGTCACCGATTAAAATGACGAAACTCTATCACGAAGTGAGTTTACTTGGAATAATAGGGTAAAATTGCTTTTTTATGAAGCTGTTTTGTTTGAATGGTTGTCAAGCCAAGCAAAATTAATTTAGAATAAATATATGTGTGTAATTGCTCATTAGTAACCGTTTAAAATGACATGAACTAGGTAGTGTAAGGTACTATAGGTAAGCTTGTTACATATATTTTTTTATATGATTTATTGCATACTCAGGTAACGAGTAACCACTAGAAAATAATAATTACATCTCATATTTAAAAGCGTTTTAGCGGTAATAAATAATTTAACATGGAGTTAACATAATTCTTTTTTATCTAGACTGCATAAATATGGGGTCATGAGAGAAAAATTGACACTAATATGTCACGTAGGCCCTGACTTATGTGGGGCTAGACGTTGATATCACAAGTAGGTTAACATGACATCGTCTAGAGGCGACTAACAATACTGCATCGATAGTGTATGGAAGTTACGAGAATACAGAATACACATGGTAGTCTCGACAACAAAGACCTAGACTGACAATGGGGCGGTGACAGCAAAGTCGACTCTTAATTAACAGTGAAAAGGGAATTTGAAATGTAGGTTGCAGCACTGCAAGGAACAGTCCTTTGCAGTCCATTGCAAGTTTGAGAGTAAGTCTAAGGAGTTGAAAATTCGGATTCCTACGGATATGGATATTTCCAAATATAACTACAATATATCATACTTACAGTGGTATCACAGTAATAGGTACTAAATAAACACAGATCATGTTTTTTGTGGTAAACATACTGGGTACAGACAGTGTTTTTGTGTTGATTTCGATCGTGAAAGCAACGTACGAGCAAAGTTGATACTTAAACAAAAAAAGCTTCATACAATCTTAAACCGTTTAAGTATTTGGTGCAAGCCGGTCTAGGTCTCCACATATAAGTGCTACAAACAGACACGGGTGCGGTAAAAGCAGAGGCGGAGATGAAGGTAATGCTAGACTGAGGCGGTTTTCACTATATTGGTATTGGACGAATGATTTGACTCAAGATGGGGCGATGGCTAATTGTTTTATATTGTTAAAAACTACAAAGCTTCTTTATATGGCATTAAGGGCAGGTTAGGTTGTCTTTTGTTTTTAGCACTGACAGACCAAACTGGAACGTGTTGCTTATAGAATAACGGCTATTGTTGTGTCACGCATTTTGGAACGCGGAGTGATGCGTAAGTGCGAAAAAGTGCTAATTTTAATATTGTATTTAAAAAACTATCCCCAAATAAATGTCAAACGCAGTGAATTTGTCTGTAAATATTTATTCTATTTAATTGAGTTCAAAAATGTTATGTAAAATGTCGGTAGATCCTGAACTAAAACCTACATATATTATTTGGGAATTTAAAACGCTATTTTCTATGTCTCAGATTGTTTAAAAAAATTCAAATTCTGGTACACTTGGCCTTAAGATTGAATTTCATACAATGTCGCTATTATTTGACAGTGAGAGAGGTGCTAAGGCCAGATATAGAATTGAATAGAATGGTCACTGAAAACGTACCCTTAAATGGGCCCAATGACCTTATTTATGTCGTGCGCTGAGGCGTTGCATTGCCGGTCTTTCAGGCAATCCGTCGTGCCCGTCATGTACTAAACCCGCAATGGATTTGTCCCGCTCAACATAGCGCATACTACCGAAACATGACTGGAATCTCTTCTGATATTAGATCACAGTGTAGACGCGTGGACTGTTAGTTATGTGACGTGAATTTTATATTCAGTATCGAGTCTATTCTAAAAATTCTTTCATTTTTATATAAACCAAAATATCAGTGACTAACGTAGGCGAAGGTAATTTGATAAAAATAAGATTTAAGGGCCGGGACACATAAACACGATACGACGTCGTGTCGTACTACGATGCGGCGTCGTTTCACGATGCGACGTCGCGTCGTGGGAATCTACGACGAGCATCGTAAAAAACTACGTCGCGACATCGTAACGTACCACAATGCACGGCACGATGTCGCGTCGTAGAAACTCACGATGCGTTCCTGTGTCAGTGCCACAGTTGTTATTCAAAATTTAAAGATGACGGACGCTATTGAGGTCGATCATTTAATAACGCTAGTCGAGCAGCGTCCCGTACTATGGGACAACAACAGCAGGAGCAGGACGCGTGTAGATCGGCCCTAACTTCTATAAAACGACGGACTTTAATCGGTGAAAGATTAATGCTGGTAATTTATTTTCAGAGTTGACCAGGTATTACAGGCAATACGTCGTTATATGAACGAACAGTAAAGGATTAAGTTATACGTATATATTAAATTTTAATAAAGGTAATCCCATCCCAAAGCTTTAACAAGCTCTAAGTTCCGAAAACAAAATTTGAGTAGATTATGGGTCGATATAATATGTCCCTTCTATGGTATTTATTATTAATAGTAGTGTAGGGAGTGCCGGATATAAATCATCATATTGATAAACATTTCGGCCACACTGACGGGCAGTTTCCGGGCGCATCAATATTAATTTGCTATGAATATACTAACTTAGATATCCTACAAATAATAAAAGCGTAAGTTTGCACGGATGTTTGGATGGATGTTTATCCAAACAGCGTTTGGATGTTCATTCCTCCTTGACGTAAAGACTGTTGATATATTTTGATACATTTAGCAGTGATGAAGCTTTATACCCCATAATAGCATATAGTCTATAGTTTATGTCGAAATTCAATGTAGTTTACGCAGAACGGGTTCGGAACATACCATAATACCGTCTTACGCGAACAAAGTGAAGCTAATACCAGGGACGGATTTAGAGGTCCAGAGGCCTCGGGGCAACGAAGGAGCGGAGGCCCCCTCGCCCCAAATTATTTTCCAAATAAAGTGAACAATTTTTTTAAGTCGAGTTTTTCAATAAGTAATTTATTGTGAAACCAAGTAGATTGTCTTAGTATTGAACAAACTCATATTTACACTTAAACACTTTGTAGGTAAAGGTAAAAGAGCAAAAAAAAATATATCAAAGGAAAAGATGTTTACTAGTGTTTACTAATTGGAATTTGAAAGAATTTTTTTTCTGAAGTCTCTATTGTGGGGGCCCCCCGTTTGTGGAGGCCCCGGGGCTTTCGCCCCGGTTGCCCTCCCCTAAATCCGGCCCTGGCTAATACAATATACATTTCCTTTGACTCCTGGAGAATATTCGTCGTATGATTGATAGTAGCTATCAATTATACGCTTACGTACATGTAACTAATTTTTCAACGCACTTCCTTGTACCAATATTAAACTGATTATTGGCTTAAAACATAGATAAAAATTATAGCCTTGACCTCAAAGGATTACATTTTATTATATAATCCTTTCACGGTTACTGTATAGTCAATAATGTCAAAATCGCATCTAAATTAGTTCAGTACCGTCTGGGAGGCAAATGCCATAGAAATTTTAAATGATCTATATTCTTTCATTGTATCCCGTTATGTTGTGCTATTTAAATACGTACATAAACACACATCTTAAATAAATTAAAAAAATGATTTATTCAACTAAATCACATGACACAGCAGGTACATTTATATAAAGAAAATTAAATAGTCATAAACTACAATGACAGCAGTAACGACGACATAGTATAGTGTTTGCTCTGTTTTGTTAGTTAGCAGAGTGCGTGACCTATAAATGTGATTTTCAAATCTTCTAGAAGGTCAATAACACCGCACAACACTCACGAAGTAATCGTCGTCTAATTTAAGCTGTTCCTATAAATAAAAACACAGTTTTTTACGTGTGTATCTCTGAAAATTAGCGAGATTGTATCGTATTTATTTCCCGCGCTTACGCGAAACGGGACAGCAAAATACGTGCGCTTTCATTAAATTTATCGGTAGTTTAAATTTAATTTTAAATGGACACGAAGCCAGTGCATGCTCGTTTGGCACATTTCCGCAACAGCTGGCCGTTTCGTGCACAATGACATTATTATATCGTTATATTATTCATAAATGTAGGTATTTCAGTGTGTAATTTGTGAACTTGATAACTTTTGCCAGCGACTTCCCACGGGAACTAAAATACATTGAATCGTATGTGTTAACCGAGGTTATTAACAATTGGTGTTCTAAACTCAGACCAAATAAGAAATAAACACTGACGTAATCTAGGCTAATGATACGCCAACCGGCAGTATCGACTAGTAATCAATCATTTATTATTAAGAACTGATTAATGAACGTCTAGAACTATATTTTATGTCTATACGATTTAGCAATTGCAATACTTACTTATTTTAAAGAATGTATTTGGACATAAAATAATTATTTCAGTAATTAAACATAATAACCATTCTTAATTTTTAAACGAATAATCTTAACAACATAATTGTCTATTAACATATATAATCATGAAATGAGATGAATTTATAGATGTAACCAAAGATGTCTAGCAATTTTCGTCATTTTCAGTGTTAGGTCGATTATATAAACACTGCATTCAAGATTGACATTAAAGGGACCAGAAAGTAGAGGCACGATTTCCTTTTTGGGTATTGCGTGATAGAGTCACTATATAAACCAAAGATATTAGACATTTTGCATAGATGGAGCAATGTACACTGTCACTCTGTCACAACTCTATATAAATGACTCAATGTCATACAAAAAGCTAAAACATTAGGTGACCGAGGCCACCTTTGGTAATAGCCTTTTCCGTCCCTTTTGCGCCCCTTTAGGACACGTTATATGCACCATTATAAAAAGAAACTACATATAGATTGTGACTTCAGCTGTAAGTAGGCTCCATATATGCCTTTATATCCGACACTTCTCTCTTTAGAAAAAAGTGCTATGTTGTTTCCATAGCAAATATTTGGACATATACCTACATAGTGTTCCATAGTTAATGTTTAAGTTATCACATTCACCGCTGTATCACGGCCGCTATATAAAATAAAGTAAAATAAAAAGGTATTTATTATGACGGTACCGCTTTCCTAATATAGGAAACCGTGTCATAAACGAGTACCGCAATAGAGTTTATACTTGAACAAATGATACTTGAAACCCAACCTTTACCATTTCCTAATAGACGAAGGTCGAAAAATCCCTTAGACTTGTTTGTCCAATATCAAACGACAATCTACGACAAGGAAAATATTGTTATCTACATGTCAATGTAACTCAAACAGAAGGAAGCATGTTTACTATCACTCATGTGTACAATACGAATTGATGGAATCACGATATATTGGTAAATTATCAGATATTCTATTAAAAAAGCTTATCTGTTTATTTTTATAGTCAGAATAGAACTTATCATGTAGTGTGGTCTTTATCGAGTCTTGAAATCACATGGCAACAGATAATGGTAAGCAATGACATGACACCATTGTCGGCATCTCAACGATGTCACTCTTGTGACAGGGAAAGGAGATATAATGAAGGCCGTTGGTTGTATTGAGAGTAGGCTGGCGGTAGTTTGACATGGGGCTGTGCTGTGATATTGTTGATATGTAGTTTTCTGTGAACTAACTTTGTGTTGGTAAATAGTTTGCGTGTAGAAATCGCCGAATTATTAGTAGGTATGGAAATATGATAGTAGGAGCGTCGCTGGACTCGGTGGCCTAGTGGTAAAGGGGTTCGCTTGTACACGAGAGGTACTGGGTTCGAACCTCAGTGCAGCCTTATATCAATGAACCATAAGCCGTCTTTACAAACTAAAGAAGGAAGAGGTTCTCAATTTAGCGGATGTATTTTTTAAGTATGTTTCCCGATTACTCGAAGACGCCAGGTACGATTTCAAAAATTATTGTTTTGATTGAGCAGGTATAGGATCTGATGATGGGATACTGGAGAAGTCGAGGGAACTCCTCAACAATGATCTAGTTTCCACTGAGGTCAGATGGGAGTCGCTCCCAATTCGGAGTGAAATTGTTACTTTTGTGATTACGTATGATCGATTTAATAGTTTCAGTTTATTGCAATTTGTTAGCAACTGGACCCATGAACTCGATGATATGTAATAGCAGAAGTAACGAATACAATGATTGAAAACAGAGAATTGTTAGCAACATAGTTACGTAATCAGCCTACTGGTCTATCAAATCCTGTATCATGGTCAAGTCGGACCCCAGGCCCTCGTGCGTGAGGGCACAACCAGGACATTAACACCAATCTGATTTACTTACTATGGAAAAATAAGATCAAGGCAAAAGAGTTTAAATGAAAACGTTGTAAACAGGCATTATGCAAAGTTTCTCAGTAAAATCCTGTTATAATATTAGAACTGCGAAAGTTTGTAATGGATGTTTGGAGGTTTGTTACTGCTTTACATGAAAACTTATGAACGGGTTTTGATGAAACATGGCAGTAAGCTAAATGAACTAAATGTGGTTCCCGCGAAAACGGGTCTCACCCAGTATATATTACACTTAACAAATACCACAAAATCCGACAACAATAGATATATTATAAATATGTTGTATACTCGTTATAATTGCGAACCAAAGAAGTAATAAAATTGTAATAAAATGTTTTTGTTCCGACTGGGGAATTGGAGCAATAGTCGAGTAATGAGCCGGTTTGACTGCCAAGTATGACGGGCATCTTGCTATCATACTTAGCAGGTAAATATACGTGCCCAGTTTGGCACCGATCCGCCCATGCGAAGGAAGTCGACAAAGCCCTAAATAAGACATTCCGTATGACAACGGGGCTCAACGGGCTGCCCAAGCCTACACTACTTGGAATGGTATGGGATATACAATAGCAGGTATTGCCCCACTAGGTGTGCGGCGCAAATTGGCCTGTGCAGAGGAGAAACTTTGGCAGGAAATAGACGCACGACACCCATTGTATGCCAATGCCCTCTGCACGCGTCAAAAACCGGAACAGTTTCCTGTCTGCCATATCGACTGACAAACCTTCTAAGGAAGCAAGAGAGCAGCTGTGGCGTAACCAATACCCAGCGCCTCCTAGATCCATCTCACCCACTGAATCCCTGCCACCAGGACACGAGCTACAGTGGCCAACTTGGAAGTCGCTTAACCGTTTACGGACGCAGATTGGCCGCTGCAAAGACTCTCTGGCTTGTCGACTCTTCTTCTTGAAAAGTGGCTTCATCGACCTGGCACAGCAGCGATGCGACTGTGGAGCTCCATCCCAAACCAAGGCGCATATGTTCACTAGGCAGGAACTGATCCTGGCGACTAATAATGCCGTTGCCGTGGCCGACTACTATAGTAAGACCACGTTAAGTCTGAATCACTTATTAAAAAAAAATATATAAAATCTCTGTATGTCAACTTATAACAAGTTTTTTAAAAGTAATAGAACGTCATTCATAAAAGTTATAACAAACAATTTGATTTCTGTATGCTTGTTTATTTTCGCGAGTTATGAAAAATATTATTAAATAATGGGCAAAACAATTAAAAAGGAAGTGAGAGAGATAATTTTCAGCATGATTAATAATTTAGTCAAACTAAAAGTACAAGTTCAAACCAAATAACTGAATGTGTTCAAGATGGACTGACAAGGACAGATTATCCCCAGATTATTGCCATATCCACATTTTATAATTTTTACTACTGTCAGTCAATACGGACTTATCGTGGTCCTACTATAGGCAAGCTAGATTTAAAGTTTTCGAACAATGACTCGACGAAAAAGAGTGAGTAAGTTCAGGACTTCGCAAATGTGTAGGAACCGTGAATAAATGCAAGTCATTGCTCACCTAATCGTATTGGCAAGCTTATTTGAAACTGTAATCATGTCGGCGTTGAAGAATTTAGTAGAAAAATATATAAATATAAATACTTTGTTTGTTATAATACAGGGAAGCAAACGAGCATACAGTTAATAAGGGGTTTAAAAAGGCCACAATAGCGTTTCATATTATGATTCATGTTAGAGTGATAGAAACTTATCGAACAACAACAGCGACGCTGCAGATGAGTTTGTGACAAATTAATATGAATCACAATGTGATACGCTAATGTAGCCTTTTTTATAACCCCTGGTCTCTATTTCCTCTAGGCATGTGCCAGAAGAACGTAGCCTAATAAGGATTGTCCTTTTTAGATCCCCTGATAATAAGTGATCGCTGACGTCTTTAGGGGGGTCTAGCAACACCAGGGTTCGCGAATGTGTTGCCGGCTGGAAAAGGTGTAGACACGTTTCTTGAAGGCCCCAATGTTGAATCGGCTGTGGAAAACCGCCGGGGTAACATTTTTCCGTAGAAATGTCGTACGCAGTCTTTTGAAAAGTGTACGGTAGTTATGCCTCTCATTCAGCTGGTACATAAATAACTTTAATTTGTATCAGGTAGTAAGGTGGTAACACTCGGCAGCAGAGCCCAAACAGGTCTGTCAGACCCAGGTCTGCGGAGCTTTAACTCATTCATTTACTTAATAACAATGAGATCGAGTAGTTTTATAACCTTTAAAAGTATCATCGACATTGGATGCAACAGTTTTATTACAATCCTTTTTAAGACTGCAAATAAAATAATAAATTCAAAATAAACTGAAAGGTGAGTCCATATTTTCGAAATACCTAATAAATATAGCCTAGTAATATTTATTGGAAACTATAATCGAACTTTGTTGAAAGATAAACAAATACATGTTCCGGCACGCACGCGTAGTCGTGGCAGCGGCGCCGACACTGACCTACTCATACGCCCCCAAAAATATCTGACGCTATACTACCGACAGTTGTCGCTATTTTCTGACGAGCTAGAAATACAATCTACTCAATTAGTTACATTTACCACGCCTACAAGTGCAAGTGTATTGTCTACGATAGCATAATCGCTTTGCTTATACTTTGTATACCTACCTACAATTGTTATAGATAAACCTTGCCAGATTTGGCTATTTAATAATTTTATTTAGTTACGCTCATACGTAAGTATAAGCCGTGTGGTATTCGGTTGGGTAGAATATATATAGCACCAGCTTCATCCATAGACGGATGTCGTAAAAGGCGACTAATGTCCGTTAGTCAAAAAATGTGTAGCAGAGTTTGTGTTGAATATTTTCCGTTTTTGAGTAGATTCAACCTAGCAACATGTCTAAATTTATAAGCTGGCAAAACCTCTATCTCTCTTTATCTTGAACTTTCGCGTGGGCGGTTGACCTTTTGAATAGTCTTCGAAGTCTATTTCCGACTTAAATACTTGTATTTATTCTGCAATAGCATATGAACGACTTGAATGGTTCAGTCTGCCACGTAATAGATCCCCCGGGTTGGGTTCTCGGTCGAGCACAAGTTGAAATGACGAATTTTAATTTCTATTATGGGTCTGGGTGTTATAATGTATAATACCCATAACACAAGCTTTGCTTACTGTGGAGCTAGAAGGCGCTGTGTGAATTGTCTAAAAATAAAAATTGAAATATATTATTATTAGCCCCCCTTGTGGCTAGACTCTGTGTCAACTAACGTAGAGAACACTCAAGTACAGCAATGTAGGCTCAGTACGTAGGACATAAAAAAGTAGCTTATTCACAATTCTACTCGTATAACTGGCAAGAACTCGACGAATCTCTGCATTTAAATTTTAAGGAGACATAATTTATTTTGCCTTTACTTCATCAGTCATGTTATTGATTCGATCAAAGCAAACGACTTGTAGTCACGTGATTTGTTAGATATTACGCTTTAGGAAAATCTTAGTTGGCCTTGCCTTTTCAAATATCATGTCATTATGTACATTTTCATTAAAATTATACGAACGATCTAGTAAGTATGTGATTTTAGCTGTTTAAAAATTTTAATATTTACGGTAGGGTGGCGTGGCGTGTTGTTATGGTATCGCGGGCTGGGTAATTAAGGATAGCGTTACCAAGCAGCATGTCTTGTTAAATCAATGATGCTTTGTATTACAAGCGCAGTCCTGGATAAAGTTTTAGTTTAGCTACTTACGGCACCGCAGTGACAGTGTTTTTGTTTAATTGTATATTTTATGAATTAAACCATAGTAAAACAATGGCTCCAAAAAAAGATAAGAAGAAAGAAGAAGACAAAGACAAAGCCGCAGGCTTTACGGAAGTTGAAAAGGAGTTTTTGGTTTTACAAATTGCAGACTTAAATCGTAAAGTAGCGAGATTGCGATCAGCTGTAGAGGAATTTGAAGCTAGAAATGATGAATTACAGAAAGCTTACGATCAGCTTGATGAAGATAGAGCTGATATTATAGCATTCTTAAAGAAAACCCTTAACGCAAAGAGTGAAGAAAATAATGAATTAACAGAAAAAGTTCGCGGTCTTGAAGAAACACGAAACATTGAGACAGCGCAGTTTCAGGAGAAAGTCGAAGAGTTGGAAAAAGACTTCATAACCATGAAAGATCATCTATCCTCAGAAAATAAGTTGTTAGCGGGTAAACTCAATACACTAGAAGAGTTTAGAGCTGTTAGAGATGAGTTAATGCGAAAGTTTGAAACACAAGAGCAAGAATTTAAAGATCAGGAGGAAAAATATAAAACAATTATTTATGAGGCAGAGAAGAAGTTTATAACCGACAAAGATAAATTAAAAAAAGAAATGGAAGGCAGACTGCTTCAATTGGCGCAAGATTTTCAAGATGCTACTGAATTAAGAATAGCAGCATCTACACATCGAGTCATTAGAGAAAATATCGCCATTAATAATGAATTGGATAACATATTGTTAAGCCAAAAGAAACTATCACAAATTAATGAAAATTTGAAAGAAGCGGAGACTGAAGCTCGTATCGCTAAAGAATTAGCGGAAGAAGAGAAAGACAAAGCAATTAGTAAAAATTTGATACAGATAAAAGTGATACAAAAGCTAACAGATGCATTAAAAAAAGCCAAGAGAAAGTCTTCGTTATATGATAAAGCAAGTTTTGATTTCGATGAACTGCAATCTAAAATACAGAACTTAACTAAACAAAATGAAAAACTTATTGAAGAAATAAACATCTTACATGATAATATAAAGACCATGTCCATATATCAAGAGCAACAATTTTCGGAGGGCGCAAAAGTGAGCGAGGAGAACACTAGACTGAAGAAAATTTTAAAAGAGGCAGCCACCGCTGTACGATCTGCTTTGAAATTAGACAAGTCCGTTAAAGCTGATCCAACACGTGATCTGATGGACAGACAAGCACTCTTGTCTAGTTTGCTTGAAATAGTGACGCAGTATCGAGAGGTTCAACTCACAGAATCAACGGAAGGTACTTTAGAAATGGTTTACAAAGAAGGTGATCTTGGTGTCCTACCAAAGCCATCACCAAGGAAATCTGTTGTATCTGCGAGGTCAAGTACATCTACAAAGATATCTGTAAAACCAACGGGAACAAGGCCAAGTTCAATGCCGGCTTTAAGTCTTGACAGCGCGAAAAGTTTTCAATTCAAAGATTTAACTGGCATGGGTACCACTGAAGATATATCCTTTTTGGAATCGGCTTCAGTGATTGATTCAAGAGAAGAAAAAGAAAGTACAATTGTTAAACCATCTGAACCCAGTGATGATATCTCATCTCAAGTAACAAAATCTGTAAAAATTATGGAGGAAATAGACATTATAGAAAGTGAAGAACAGGCTGAAGATGTAAAAGATTGTGATGATTTAGAAATAAAATCGGGGGATGGCGAACAAGATGTGGATCCAGAACAAGACGAAGAAATATCTGTTGATGAAGAATTAATTGAAGAACAAAAGTGAAGACATAAGCAATCAATGCTATGAAATATGAGTGTGTTTGATGTGTGCCAATTTTTTATATAAAACATAATATATTATTATTATTTTAAGCTTATATTTTAATAGCTGCTTGAATTATTCTCGTATGTAAGGCATCGGATCAATTTGTTTCGTAAAAAAATTATTGCTTTTTTTATTGTTTCTTGCCATACATTTAGCCATCGCACCTGACATCGTTACAAGTTTGAATTATTTCAAACCTTTAAGGGTTTTTTATATAAATTTTATGTGCAGGTATTGGTCGGCAATAAACAATGCACATCGGCTAGTTTCGGTTTCCTATTGTTCTACTCACACGCATGCGACAGAAACAACGCCCTACAAAGTCTAACTAGCCGATGCGACTTATTATGCGACTTGCGACGATTATTTATGGCCGATATCTGTACCTCTTTCATTTGTGTTTTGGCCAATTAGTATACAAATGAGCGTAAAATTGATTTCTACATGGTTATCATATAAAACAAAGCAATAAAAAAGAAAAATAATAAAATCACAAAACTACGCTATCTAGCGGCGAATTGTGTTTTTTTCGATGTAACTGTTTTATTTAATTTACCTTTGAATACATTTACTGAGAGTTTCAAATGAATGAAAGAATGGAAAATAAATTTAGTATGGAAATCGAACCCGCTTAACGAATCTTCTTTAACAAAATACTTTTTCTTTTCCCTTTCCTGCGAAAATGGGTCAGGCCAGGCAGACAGACCGACAACAAAGTGAGAATCACTTTGTATACGGCTACAGTTTCACCCATTGTGGTACGGTACCCTAATACTACAAGTACAAATAAGGATAATTAAAGCCACAAAAATGGTTCTGTTTTTTAGTATTTAGTGGTGGCATAAGTAGTCATTAAACATTTGTTGACTTTTACGAGTTTCCAATGATATGTCTACTATTTGTGCTCCAAGTTACGTAAGGTCAACAAACAGAGCTCCGCGGCTATTTAACCAGAGAGATAAGGGTCATGACAAGCAAATAATGACATTGTGTGCGTGAGAATCCTTTATCACATCACATTTATATAGGTATAGTGTCAAAACATTTCAATGAATCAACTATGGAGAGAATGGTCCATTATTGTAGTCTACAACGCTACTGAGTAGTAGAGTTTGTAGAGTTAGCTTCCATTGTCTTCGTGCGCATGGAATCTCGCGCAGAATTGATTTATGATGTGGTACGCGATTATGTACCTTATTTGTAACTGCGAGAGGGTATTTTTTTCTTTTTATGTGGCATGCGTAGACTGCAAACAAACAACTCGCTTAACTATAAATTTGTAAATGATTAACTGACTACGTCAAGTACACAGAGATTACATCTTCTTTTCTGATATAATATATTTAAATGTGAGAGTAAATATCATAATGTTAGGTGTTATTTGAATTGCATCATGTTTATGCTTGTTTTAGAATGGCATTTATCAGCTAAATGTGAGAAGCAATATTACAGTCAGAGATTTAAATTTGGATTTCAATGTCGGGGATGGTCAGGTGGTCGTGAGTGGGTCGTGGAATTTATTTTTAACCCCGGACCCGAGAAGTAATAAGTTTGACCTTTTCGTGTTTGCTTTTGTGTGATGCCTTTCTAAAGTTTAATTGGGGCGGTTTACCTATTTCCCACATATTCTTGGAGTTTACGCAGCACGTGACCAAGCTCATACTGGTCTCTTCATTTGTTCCCTTGGTTTTGCATCATTGACTCTGAAATTGGCATAGCAAGTACAATCATACTTGTTTTATTTGATCAAGCCGTAGGCGGATTTAAATAATTGCATTTTTGCTATAAATTTTTTATTTTATATATTTTATTCGGTCTGGCCGTCGATGGGCAATGAAGACAAAGGGATTCTCCGCTCGGTTGACGTGGAAAAATTCGTGACTATGAATGTTACAGCTATATGATTCAGACACGTGTAATGTCAATATCTGTTTCTTCGAACCCTTATCTTAGTATTCCTATAGAGCTTTTTATAGTTTTTCTTTCTAACCGCTTACGGAAGGTAGATCAAATAAATACCAGTATTAAGAACATACAAAGCCGAACTCAAAATTCTGGTAGAGAAATTTAATTTTTTTTTTTTAAATAAAGTAAAATTAAATACCGTCACGATGCCATAACTTTTTTTTATTTTCCGTAATTCTTAGAATATAGTAACCATAAGTAAGTAATCATAAGTTGCTTTTCAACATGATTTTACAAGTAGCTACATAGAATATTAAATTTTATGTCATCATTTAACAAGACGAAACGAGAGCGGCTCTATAGTTCAATTTCGTATTTGACATCGGATGAAGAGATAAGCATGTCACGCTATCTAACTCGTGGTCATCATCATTATCTTGGCCTTAAAGGCCGATGATCCGCGTTGACCATGATCCAGGATTTAGCGTATCAACTAATTACAATGCAGCGACTGCCATCTGACCTGCGTGACCTTGTTAACAGGGGAACCTGAAAAAATGCGGAATCCGGCGAATAAGGAACCATTCATTAAATCATGATTACACATTCTGTCGCAGGTGAAAGTGCAGGTTTTCTCACGATGTTTCCTTCATCGTAATAAGAGCATCGGTTACTTTTAAACTAATGTACATAACTCAGAAAAGAGTCATTGATACAAGTGTCACCCAGTATCTCTTCCTATTCCGACCCATCTCGTCGCTCAATTCAAACACAATATTCAGTTCGTGATGTCTCCCTGTTAATGGCTGTCGAATAATTATTGGAGATGTCATTGTCCGACGGCTCAATTGGCACATTAGCGACATGCAACGCCATAGCAGGATGGTGTGACCAACCGCATTTAACGGCTGTCGTAACGAATCACGGAATGCCACTGCGCAGCTTCCTTTCGTCGATGTATTACAACATGATTTGTTTGGCACAGTCTTGTTGTTATTGTTGATGAATGTATTTATGTTTAGTTGGAGGTAGGGGATTGAAATTATATTTTCAGAAAACATGAGTTGGAGTGTTAGATTATAATAAATTTTAGCTTTTTTTTATATCAGTGGAATGGATGTAATGTAATGATTAAAACAACTTATTTATTATAATTTTTTGTCTAGAATATAGTAAATATAGATAATGAAATAGTGAAATTGGTTTGAGTAGAGAAGATGATTTTATGAAATGACGTGCATTTTCATTATAATTTGGTTATTTTACGTAGTGAATTACGTACCTATACATGTATTAGATTTCGTTTTGTAAGCAGGTAGTGTTTTCTAGATCTTAAAGCAATAAAATATTTGCGTGATATGTCATTAGTATAAGTGGCCTTTACCTTTAGGTAATAACAATGAATTACGTCCTTTACAAGACTGAAATATCTACCATCATATATGGGAAAATCCTTAACGATCAATCTTAATATCAGAGACCCAGAAAAACCTCAAGCTCTGCTTATAAACGTGATAGTTTAAACAATATGTTATTATACCTTTTGTTTTAATAATGAGGGCATTGCATCCAAAGCAAACTGTCGATCGTAATGCGTTTCAAATGTCCGACCAGTTGGTATGGCAATGTAATAAATCACAGTTGGGAAGATTGCTTTGTCAACGTTTCAATAATGGTTAAGTAGTGTATTCTTATTAGTCAGCATTCCCTTTTGTTTATATAGGTATAAGAGACATATTTAGAGCCTGGCTCCTGCTGATACGATCGTAAATTAGGGCCGACTAAAGAAAATTGTAAGAGCCGTTACGCCATACACTTGTGTATACATTTACATTAGATTATTTATAAATTATGAGATGAGACCGTTTTGATATCTATTTTCGTCCTTTACATACACTATTCATGTACTTTGTTCATAAAACTTATATGGAGGCAGTTTGATGAGCACATCTTAGCGATATCGCTTTTCTTTTTTAAATTACGCAGTGTTAAACAAGCAGACAGTCGTCCATAGTACTTGATGTACTAAGGTATAATTATGTCTATATACGTACGTCTACTTACGCAGAGATGTTATAAATAATACAGCAGCCATTTTAATATTAACAGAATATTTAATTTTCTTTAGGTTTCTTGCCGTTAAACTCTGTCATAAACGGAGCATAAACGGCCATATCTTTTGAATGCGTTGTCTTAGGAGTTTGATTTTGTCACTGCTCTAAGGGATTGCAGACCGTATTATACGATATACCGTCAGTATTTGATATTAATTTCAGTTTTATACTCTACGCGTACCTTATAAAAAGGGTCTTGACATACGGACAGACGAACGGAAGGACGGACAACAAAGTGTTCCTAAAACGGTTTCGTTTTTTTGTCGTGAGGCACGGGACTAAAAAATGTGATTTCATTTTTATATCATAATAAAGGAGTAATGTCATAAGCATTTTCATCTTGGTATAATTTATTAATGTCGCACATTTAGATGATCTTAGTTAGGTGCTAGAACTAATGAGTTCATATTATGGCTTCGTTACTATTAAGATCAGATCAGGTTAGGTTAGTTAGTACGTAGTCCCTCCAAAGTAACTAAGAATAGGGATAAAGAAAACAGGGTCTGAAGGCTAAGCGTTACTTAACGATGGATGGTTTGCTTACAAAATCAATACCTTTCAGGCAATCCGGCATACGTTTCTCAGAATTGAAGCGGAAGACAAACATCACCTAATTTAGGAAATTGATATTGGAAAATCCTGTCGAGCCTCTTGTTCTTTTTCTAAATCTATTTTTGTACAAGACATTTACATTACATTCTTTACATTGTATAAATCAAAGTCGCTTCCCACTGAATGTCAGTATGTATTTATGTATGTATGTACCTAAGTACGCTTAGATCTTTTAAACTACGCAATGGATTTTAATGCGGGTTTCAACAATAGATAGCGTGATTCAAGAGGAAGGTTTGTAAGCAAGAAAAAAGAGTAGGTAGGGGTAAAGTAGGTGTAGGGTAGGGTAGGGTAGGGGTAGGGTAGGGCCTACCCCTAGGTAGGGCGCCACGCGATCGCGAAGTCGTGCCCCCGGGCCCAGTAGTTCTAATTATCTTATAATTAATCATTTATTTCAGACCAAATTATATAAAAATTCTTAACAGTCCATATTGTATTGTGTTAGTAAAATTACCTATAAATTATTGATAACTTATTATAAATTAGTACGGAAGCTTTTATCATTGACCCTGATGGTGAGCTACTTTCAAAATCTAAGTGAGCCAAGCGCATTAATATTGAACGATTTTTCTAATAGAACGTAATTGGGTTTTTGTTTCTAGAGTACTACCATCATCATCATCATCACAGCCCGTAGGAATCCACTGCAAGACTTAGGGCCTCTCCCACGAAAGGGGAGGTTATTGCCATAATCTCCACGCTTGGCAGGCGGGTTGGAGATCGCAGTGTTTAAATATAACAATGGAAAATGCTGCTGCCCATTTTCCAGACTACGGAGACTCTTGATCTTTTGCCTCGAAAACATTAGTCGCCTTGTACGACACCCATGAGTGTAAGGGGTTGGTGCTATTCTACTCTGCCGGACACCACACGGCCAAAGTACTACCATACTGCCTTAAAATTACGCACGAAAAAGTATAATCGAACCTGATCACTAATGTAGATACTTGTTTATTTTTAAACAGTTTATGAACAACAGTATAGAAACAACAGTTTTTGAGGTATACATTATAAATACCTTCACTGAATGTAACGTTAAAAATTATCTAAAAAACGATAAATTTGAAACTCTACTTCCAGTTTGTGTGATATTTTTGGTTATGGTTTAATGCTGGCCAATATTAACTGTGGAGATTAAGCATAAAAATCATGTTTTTGTGCCTGTATTTTATTATCATAATCATTATCATCACAGCCCATAACAGTCCACTGCAAGACTCTCACGAAAGGGGAGGTTATAGCCATAATCTCCACGCTTGACAGGCTGGTTGGGGATAGCAGTGTTATGTTTAATCATATTTTATTTATTTATAAACAAGGGGTTGGTGATATTCTACTCTGCCGGACACACGGATAACTTACTCATAATTTTATCACATAAAATCTACGTTTGCATAGAGGGTAACGAGACATTTTTTCTAAACCAATATCATCTCTGTTATATGATAGAGCTGTTACATGCAAGCTTTGGGATTTGCCGCAAAAAAGGTTATCCTTTTCAGGGGACCCATTTAGGTATAACTGAGATAAATCAGGGTCGACTGGGGCCCGCGCAGCCCCTGTCACGGTGACAAGCGACTGAATCCAACAGCGTCGTTAAACCAAAGCGGCGCTACGTGAGTGGCGGTATAAGGGATTTTCACAAGCTATAGCTAAGGTAACTTCAGTAGTTGTATGCAAGATTGTTTAGAAGATGTAGTTGTTATGTCGTAGACTTAGCTATCGCTTTTTATCAGGTGCCTGGGCTGAGTGGTGGTTGGTCGATAGAACTAGAATAAATAATTGTGACTACTTTGTGACGGACCGTCTCTCCGTGTCCATCTATACATAGGAATAAAACAGTAAAAATATGTGTGTCTGTAATTGAATATATTTACAAATAAATTTAGGGCGATGAAGAAGTATTAATATAAGCTAATTAGATCATACAAAGCTAGTTAGATCATATTTTTCTTTTCATAGAGTAGAGCATAACACTGATCCGTCATGTTTAAGTTGGCTTTTCCGCCGCATTTACTAGGTTTAACGCAACACTTCGCCTGAATAAAAAAATACAGTTTAAATCAAAAGATTTTTTGGCACGCCACAACGCCTAAACTTGATGGACTGACTGATTGTAGCTATGACAGTACTCGAATATCTAGTACTTACCACAGACTTTATTTACCAAGACCCGGAACGGATACGGGTTAGTAAGCGCTCGTGCATTAACAATGTTCCCTGACCCCACTCCCAGCCACAATTCCCCAAAATGTCCGCCTTTGTAAATGGACATTACGGGATTCGGGTTTTGGGAAACTGACATTTTAGGAATCACAAAATAGACTACACTATTGCAGTGTTACGAAATATAGTGAAATTTTTAAAGTCTGAATTTATATGTGACACCTACAACATGTGCCGTTAAAAAAAACTGTGTTATAACTAGATGTACCTATTCTAATATCCTAAATTCCTAGCTATTTGGTTTAAATTGACATCATAAGAGGAAAATGAGGAAAATATGTATGGCAGACGGGACATGTCAAGCACGTATTAACATACGGACCAAATATAAAGATATAAAGAAATTACGTGCGAAGTCCTATAAATGGCAAAATCAAAAATTCCTGAAAACAGACTCTTCCATCTACTTCTAACTACCTACTTATATTACTAAGTATTTATCAAACGATTGTATGAATAGGCACTGCGAATGTAATGTAGGTATATGTAATTTTAGTCATAATTTAGGTTATCGCACGCGCTATTTCAAAATAATGTTATGTTGTATAAAACGCATGCTGGTTTGAAGCAAATCAAGTTTCATGTTTCTCGCATTGTTTTAGCCATACACATTCTACTTGACGTAAAGAACTATTTGTTTTACATTCTACATTATTGATTGACAATAAATACTTATGAATTAAAATGTATTCATTACATAATAGTCCGGTCATATTTTATTTCTTAAACAATAAAAAGAAAAGGGTCACATCATAAACAGTAATTCTACGTCATAGAAGATTGATTTAAATTACGAGTCTATACGAAATCCAAATGAAAACCAACATTTTATCCATTAAAACCTGACGTTGAAATTACAGTAGAAGAGGGAACTTTTAACAACAATAAAAAGAAATTGTGTTCAATTACGAAATGAAAAAGCTATTATCGCACAGTAACCGGGCGCGAGAAATGTTCCTATTTTACACTGTTTGTTCCGAGTCGATCCCCCCAGCAAAGGCTTTTGGTTCGTCGCGGGACGTTCCGCCCATAATACAAATGGCTGCGTCAGTGCATTTATTTTGGATTAATGCGTCATTGTGTGTGTCAGCAATTACCTATATTATGTATAAGATTTGACACTATTGGATTGTATCTTAATCCTTACATGGTATAAAATGATGTCTCTTTTGCATCGCATGAACAAAATCGCTGGGGGCAGTCTTTTTTAGAGAAGGTGAAAAACTTGAAACCATCCAAGGCACTTCTTCAGTACCATTTATCTATCCAGCTTTAGACATAATAACCATGCTTTTTTTTGGTCTTATGCCATTATCGTTCGCATCGCAGCTGCCTGATTGGGGAATTACCTCCACCTTACAGAAAACCGAATACCCGCCAAACAATACTATTTTAAACGTGTTGTAGAGGTGGGCAACGCATAGGCGATACCCTTGGTGTTGCCAATATCACAGGTATATTGTCCACTGTGAGAACTAAGACCAAATGATATACCCACATCCGTACATCCTGATATGCAGGGAATATCTCATATCCACGTCTACCCAGCTACCTAGATAATGATAGGTACCTAATGACAATTCTCAGTTCTCGGCGGCAACACGCACATTCACTTGGGTCTAACATCCATCAAAGCATGTCACATAATGGCCGCAGCCCACTGCCACTACAATTTGGCAACTCGCTTGCCTTATATTAGCAACAATTTTCCATTAAGTCCATTTACGTCTCTCGTCAATCCCTTCGGGATATCCGTAGCATCTCGAACCAATATTTGATATTAATTAGGGCAATCTTGAAGTTTGGAGTTATATTAGAAGTTTTCCTGAACACTTACTAGATAAACAGTCTTTCGTTTGGCACGGAACATTCCTTCCCTCTAGAGTCAAGGCCCCATTATGGTATCTACTTTGAGATAACTTGTGAACTTTGTTCTGTCCGATGATAAATTAATAAATCCTTGCTATTCGCAGTATTTATTGCATATTTGCAGAATTTGACCTTTTGTATGCACGCCTATTTATAGTTTTATCGACGCGTGTATGCTTTTTTAATCGACGCTAGGAGGTACCTCTCTCTCTAAACAGACAACTACTATTTTAGCTATCTATACATCGATACATAGTATAAATCAAAGTCGCTTCCCGCCGTCGGTATCTATGTACGCTTAGATCTTTTAAACTATGCAACGGATTTTAATGCGATTTTTACTATAATTTAGATAAATTCATCCGAAAGGTTCATATGTATAATACATGCTTATTATAACAGCGTAACCCCGAGAAAACCCACGCGACGACAGGGCGGGCAGCTGGTAGACTTATATGCAGATGTTATCAAAACAAAAGCAACAACGACTAAAAAAACTCTAGTTCCATTGAAATGAGAAGTTTATTTTTTGAAAAGCTGTTCATAAATTCATGTTCTACTGTCTATGACTATCTGCTCTTTTGTCGCTACGGCTTTAAAAAGAAATATAGGTAAGTTGTAACAATCGGCTAGACTTATAATTATGTAATTACCCATGCGTGGTACCAGCCTTTGTAAATAATTTAAAGAAGTAACCTTTAAATACGTAATCTTTATTTACTTCTACCAATACATTTCATTTTATAAAAACTACTACCTAACAAAATAAATCCTAAAATACTACCGAATAAAATTACTTATTTTCACTCCGCCCGTTATATAACGTCTAGTAAATAATCTGGTGAAACAATCCTGAAACAATACCTACAAGTATGACGCATACGCCTGTCAAATCCAAGCTTTGTGGACACCCTAACTGCCCCTTAACGCATGATGTCATTTACGGACGGTTATTATAGGCCACGTGATTTCGATAGACACGTGAGAGCAAATAAATCTAACAACTAGAAATCGATTTTCTCGTCCGTAATGGTGTTTTTGGTATAATGAAAAGCTTGACTAAGATATATCTGTTTATCTACCTACTTAATTTTACGCTTAAATCTCTTTCTACGCCTACTTGCGCAAAGACAGAAGTACTTGTTGTTTGCTGAAGCTTATCAATTGTTGCCGTGAAAGATCTTTTGGAAGCTTAGGAGGGATTAGGAGATAAGTATCCACGCGAACTTTTTTTCTTAATTAATTAACGCTGTAATTTATGTTCATTGTTCCCTTTTGTTTTAAAAATAAAAACGACAACCCTAATTGGGTTGGATTTGGACTACGGATAGAACTGTGCAGGTTACGAAAATAAAATGCCAGACAAGTCTATTGCTGTAACACTGACTTACTATTTTACGTATTATTTATCGGATTAATTTTTTCGTAAAAATCGTGAACATATTGAGCGCCTATCCATCCTATATTGACACGACAGAAATGCGTAACATAAGTCAGCCAGTTCCACTTAGATACTAATAATCGGTACTTTTATCGTTGACATTTTATCAATTGACATAAATTATTTACACTTTGATTGATATATTTTTATCACAAATCACTGATAGGCAGATATCATATTTATTTACGGGAGATTAACTAACGGAAACCAGCCACGTGATATTGATATTCTTCGGAAACGATGTGATTCTTGACATTTAACTAACAATTTTATATTATTGGCGTAACTATCAAGTCAATAAATTGTTGGGCTTGCGTTTCGTAAATATTTCAATAAGTAAATGGACATTTTATCGTACTTATTGCAAAAGTGGCTTCACCTCTGTAGATTCTCGGCATATACCTCTCTATGAAGAGATGAATAAGGGATGGGTCGTTAAATTCGATGAGTACAATTCGAATATATTCCCTCGATAAAGAGACACGAGATGGCTAAAAGGTGACGCCTTTGGCTCGGTTGGTGCCGTGACTTATCATAAGTAGACCGCTAGGTTAGGATCGTAATACATATTAAGCGTAACGTTAGAAGATCTAGAACGTTAGATGTCTATTCTTTAGACAATTACTAACTGTGTTTGTTAGAATAAGCCATTATTTCCGGAATGTGTTTGGTGAAGAACAACAAAATGTATAATTGTGAACTAGTTCTATCGCTTCTTTCACTTAGTAAGATGCTTCATCTTACAGATAGCACCCCGTCTGGGGTATAAACAGATCCCTGACGACAGTGGTCAGCTCTCTCTGAACCACCACACCGTCATAATTGGCGAACTGTTAATTGAATATGCATAATACAAACTAGAGGTGCAATGGACAAAGTTGTAAGAAAACAGTTCTTTGTTTGTAATCGATAAACTTTAAATTGAAAATTCAAAGTTTATCGATAAAATAAATAAAATTCAGAGAGCGTCGGTGTCATAATGGCTTGCGGGTCGACCTCGTAAGCGAGTACCGAGTTCGATCCCCAGCGTCGCCATATACTAATGACTTTTTCTCAGTTATGTATGTAAGTTGTACACGAAAAATTCGCGAGGAAATCTCCACATTCAGGCTCTAAATGTGTAACCGTGATTCATTCTGGTCAGGTGCTGTAAGCGGTTACGGAGGTCAGATGGCAGTTGCTTTACTGTTATTACCAAATCTTGGATCATGGTCAAGGTGGACCCCGGGCGTTCGCACAACCGGGATATTGACGACAAGATGGATTTTTATAGGTATTAAAACATTAATTGTAGATACTAAGTAGGTCATACGACACAGCTTGCACTGTATTAAGCGGTATGCGGTTGCACATGGACTCGGCTCCCATCTGCCCCTTGGTTTTGCCCCGTTAACTCGACAAACAGGAAAGGTAACAAATATGGCACAATCTAATTCTATCGGTGGAAACATATAATTGGCTCTGTGCTGCCAGTATTATTTAATATTGTAACCATTGCTGTTGGTTTTCCTTACGTAAATAAAATAGAATAAAACAAATTAAGTTTCATTCACCCCTGTGAATGAAACTTAATTTCTGGAAAGTCAAAACAAATAAATACGTATTTGTTTTGACTGAATGAAACTTGATCTATACGGGGCGGTAGGCGCTCCGTACCGGGATCAGATAAAACTATTTTTCCTATCGAGTAGATAGGACGTTAATAAAACCACCGGGTAGATAGGAGCGAGTCCACAGATAGAGAACACACCTCGTGGCTCATCGGCACGGTTTCCGCTTAACGCAGCGCAGGGCATCGTCACTTACCACCAGGTGAGATGGCGGTCAAATGCCTGGCTAGCGTAATTCAAGAAAAGGGCATAGTCATACAAAGTCATAAGAAACTCACTTATAATGTGCACCATGAAGGAGGCGAAGACGACGGCCCAGCCCCAGCCGCCATCGGGCGGCGGCGCGGGGCTCAGCGACTCCTCGCGCGGAGACTCCGGCTGCGCGGGCGCAGTCCCGTTCCCGTTCTTGCTACTCTTCACCGCTCCGTGCGACATCTTCGTCTCACGACAATATATGACTCACTAAGACGTTAATACTCAATAATCCACTTTGGCACTCTACTAGTTAACTTTAAGATAAGGCATTGAAGAGATATGACTTTAGCTGTTTACTTTTTTATTTCAATATATAAAATACGATTTTACAAAATGTATTTTCGATAAGATATGAACTTTAATATATTTGTATTGCAATAACGGTTGTAAGTTATCTTATTGTAGATATATCTATTATTGAGGCACGATGAATTAGAAGATTTGTTCTATTACTTAATAGTAGTATTGGATGAGGGTGGAAGCGCGTCGGTTGAGGAAGGAGTTGAGGACGATGAGTTGCTAGGTCAGGGCAGGAAGCTATCTATCGCAGCCGATCATCCTCGCGGTACCTATCTGCGGTTTAATACGACTTCCATCTTGAATACTGATGGGTTCCAATAAACACAAGGCATTTTTCCCATTCAGCTTCGGTTCCGCCTGTAAAAGAAAAAAAAGCGAATGTAAATTAATGGATCGATAATGACCTCGTACGTTACGTCTGTAGTCAATTCAAGACCCTTTGAAGGGTTTGCATTGGTGAGAAAATAGGATTGTCTAGTCTAGACAAAAATATGTGATTGTTGGAAAGGTAATAGAATGGTCTAGACGAGACCGAGACGAGAACAAAATGAGCAGTCGAAATTCGACATTAAATTCCTATTCAATACGTCGTTAAAGCTAAAATGCACATTCTAAAACAGCAGCTGAGCTGTCTGCCCACCTGATAAAAAGCGGTGTCTGGTCCATGACATTTACGATTATTTTCAAGTACCAAAAAATCAGAGCCGCAGATGCGTTGTCACTGTGAGGACTGATGATATCCCTCATGCCTGTATTTGTGACGGCTACCTCATCCATTTCAGGCGGACCCTTAGGATTGACAGAGTCCTACCACCGATAACATCGATGCCGATAATATATTATTAGGTTCCACGGCCACGGGTATCAGATTAATGTTGATATTACGAACGATGCTGGTCATATAAATAATCCTGACCATTTCCTCACCGGTTACCTATACATATTTATCATTTGATCACACTCAACGCCACCTAACAAATAAGGTGGCAAATATCACCTCTAGACCCGTGCACAACTTTATGGATCGAAACGTCGAGACAAAGTATAATTTTATAACCTAACCGACTGAAAAAGTCGTGTTTTAAAAAGTACTAAACCAGTTTGATCTCCAACTCGCCTGCCAAACGTGGAGATTATGGCAATAACCTCCCCTTTCGTGGGAGAGAGCCTAAGTCCTGCAGTGGACTGTTATGGGCTGTGATGATGAAACCGGTTAATGGCTAATAATGGTGATTAAACAAAGCTAAGAACTATCTGGATTAAACTAGCTTTAAAATAAATAAAACCGACATCGGTCCATCAGTTCGGGAGCTACGGTGGCATAGACAGACACAAACCTTCACACTTACACAGACACACACGTCAACTTATAACACCCCTTTATTTCGTCGGGGGTTTAAAACCGTAATTAAACCAACGAAACTTGTTTCATTTGGAATTTTTTGTTTTGTCTTTCGAGGCGAAGCCGCCGAGGCAGGTCACTTTCGTTTTGAGACAATTTAGAGGAACATCGTAGTTTGGGTCATCTTCTAAGCAACTTTATGGGCATCGTCTGGGCAGAACAGAATACTATGTAATAGAACTAGTATTTCTCAATAACATTATATTTTAATGAAATGAAGTCAGTGAAATGGTCATTAACGTAATGCCAATTTGTAAATCAAAACATTATTTTATTGACTTGGCTAGTAACCATGATCCGTTGGCTTGGGAGTTCGGTTTACCCTTTCCTGTGTCCGTGCCGTGTTATTGCACGGTTGTAATTTCCTGTTTATAATATGTACGGGCTTATAGTCTTATCTAACATATTAGCAACCTTATTAAATAGCAATTATGAATATGTTGGTACCATTAGCGCGTAATAAAGTAATGGGCCCGTAAATGATTAAAAACTAAAGCTGTAGACAATCGGTAAAGGTACCTAAAGGCAACACGTGTCCATTGTGTCCCCGATATATACAATACCAATAAATAAAAGGTAATAAAATCTGTTTACTACGGTTATTATAAAATTTGGGAGCGAGACAACATCGGGGGATGATTATAATCGAATTTTACTCGCCCAAAGTCGCAGGCATTGTGCCAGTAGGTCGTAAACACCGTATCTCACCGCGCTCACGGCTATGAGTTATTGACAATGCTGAAAGTTTTATGAACGGATAAGTGATTTTATTTATATGGTTACCATTCGGTATTGGTTTCTATGCTTTTGGGTTATCTATGCAATAGAATCAGTATCGGTCGAGTGAGGTTAGGCTAGACTGTTCGTGATAATCTTTATCATTTCAACTGCGGTCGATAACTTTTAAGCACGCTATGCTTAGTGGGTATCTAACCTAGTTTTCTATGAATATGTCTCTATAGAGAACTGAGTTCAATTTATTATCTTCTGATTAAGCGATACTTAGATATTCCAAATTCAACGAATTAGTAGTGGTTTCATATACTAGCTATTGCCCGCGATTTAATCTGCGTCGACAGCTGAACATAGAAAAATTATTTCTCGTTTTATTTCTGTTATTCATTCTATTCTTAAAAAAGATTATATGACACCGTACATCTGTTAATGTGAATCTAAATATAAAACAGATGTATCATTGTACCCCGATGTTTATTTACCGGTCTTAGACCCGACCTAAGAAATCGCGACTAACTCGTTAAAAGTTGTTTTGTTTGGAGAGTGTTGAATTTAATTGGCCGGGACGTCAGACGCCATAGACTGTGATTTGCTAGATACTGTATAGGCATAGATTATATAGATATTTATATTTAGTAAGAATTTACGTATTTGCTAGTGAATTCTTTATCATGTGTATAGATCTGACAATGGGATATGTAAATTATAAATAACTGACAAGCAATGAATTTATTAATTATATTATAATCACAGAATAAAATGGCTCACAATACTTACCTACGGGACTTTCATCATTATTAAATAACAGCCCATAACAGTCCACTACAGGCCTCTCCCACGAAAGGGGAGGTTATTGCCATAATCTCCACGCTTGGCAGGCGGGTTGGAGATTACAGTGTTCTAAAAATAACAACGGAAAACGCAGCTGCCCATTTTCCAGCCTTCGGAGACTCTTAGATTTTTGGCATTTAAAATATTAGTCGCCTGGTACGACACCCACGAGTGTAAGGGGTTAGATGCTATTCTACCCTGCCAGACACCACACGGCGAAAGAATGACTATTACCCTGTTATTACACAAATATTATATTTCTCTACGTAATAATAGAGGCATAATATTAGTTCTCGATTTAAATGTGTACATTTGTGATGGTCATAACTGTTAGGTCAGAGTTATCGGCAGTGATAAGAGTCCGCCAGCGCGCGCTCCGGGGAGTGTTTGTTACATCATGCGCAGGCGCAGTGGAACGCCAGACTTCTCTCGGTAAGAGTACATTCACACGATATGCGTTTAACGCGCGCTTTGACATTATGAACGTTAAGGTATTGGTAATACCTGCTAAACCTAAAAAAATTTAGAGGATAAAAGTTAAATTTTCCCATTCTTCTTATCGCGTCGATATACATAATTCCCCCTTACACTTTGTTCGCTCAGTATTCGGCGACGCATACAGCATTTCACCTATTTTTCCCTCTTAATTTTCCCCTAACAATATAGAAATACTCAATTTTTAATAAATAAGTCTTTAAAGATAAACCATTAAATAATGGATATCAATGAATACATCAAATACTGCTTCTATATAGATAAAACATAAGGAAAGTGAGCTACAAACAAACCAAAGCGCATTAGCAAGTCTACGCTTTGAATATAGTGCGTGCAGTTGTAAACGCGCGTTAAACACTTATCATGTGAATGTACCCTAAGAGTAATAATGCCTATACTTTACTCTACTGCAAAATGTCTCATGTAAATAATTATACTTACTTACGCATAACACAATTTATTATGCGTAAGCATAAGCGGAATGTTGCTTTTCAAAAGTCGTGATACAAAAATGGATCTTATTTTATAAGCTATACACTCCACTTTTATTGGTTCTAACGCTTTTTGCTTCTGAATTTAGTCAAAAGTAATAAGCGCCTTAGCTGGTCTTTCTCTTAGAGATTAGCTACCTTATACGAACTCGTAAATAATTCTTTATATGCAACATTTGTTGTAAGTAGTTATAAGAGATATATTTTGACGGCCAAGAAAGCATATCGACGATTGTCCCTCGTTTTATGGCAGGGCAGATGACGTGAGTACACCTAAATGGTAAGCAAAATTATAGTTCTCATCCATATTCGTACACCGTAATGTAAACTCATACCGCCCAATATGTTATTACTGGGTGACTAAATAGATAGTCACACTTCAAATGAACTGTACGTACAATGAACACAATCTGCGGTCCACATATTATAAAGGCTATAATATGTGGACCGCAGATTGTGTTGCATTTATTGGGAATTTGAGAAAAAATCTGTATATTTTTTATAAAAGTTATGGGTACATGAGTCGAAATAAATTAAATGGAGGTGACTTGTTATTGAAATCTGCACTGATTAATGATACTATGAAAATAGTTATTTGTATCGTTACGCGTGTAACAGTGGCGCCAGACTTATAATAAGCATCATACTTAATTGTGTAATTTTTCGTACCACGAGCACAGACAAAAAAACAACATTTGTAAGTGATTTATATGTATTGTTTACAGAGAATTACAACTGATAGAGAGCAATTAAACGAACGTATAGTATAGGAACAAACCCTACAACAACTACTACTACACTTATACCAAAAGTTATTCCTTGGAGAATTCCTTTGACATACCGAAATCACATTTCAAAAGCAAATAGTGGAAAGGTCCTCATCGATTGTCATTCTTCGTGAATTGTCTGCGAAATTCCATAAGGCTTAATGACAGTCGGGCCTCCGAGGGCCCTCGCTTTCGCATGGCCACGACACGCAAGGCCGAAAGGGGAGGCGTAGAAATGGCAAAAAAATTAGGTCACCTGCAATAAATCACGATTCAACCTGTAGGGGAAGGCAGTGACGCAATGAAAAATTTATTTTCACATAGTAAGAATATAAAGCTAGATGTAATGAAGTTCTGCAGACCCATCCCCCCAAGTAGACAGCGTGAGTCGTAAACTCTGTGATAAATGGGCTCTTTATATTCCACGTTAGTGAAACCTAACTAAATGAAACAGTTTCTTCCAACAATGAGCGACAGGACTGGGAACCTCGGTGGACGGGTCGTTAAGGTATCCGAATCGTAAGCGAGATGGATTCGAATCCCATTGCGGCTAAGTGCCAATTACTCTTTTCTGAGTTATGTATATTAGTTGAATGCTAACCGATGCTCCTACGGTGAGGGAAAACATTGTGGTGAAATCTGCACATTCAGATGACTAATTTGTGAAACCATTTCTCCAACCTGGTCAGGTTCCCCTGGTGGCAAGGTCAGATGGCAGTCTCTCCAATGTAATTATCTGATCTGCGAAATCCAGGATCATGGTCAAGGCGAACGCTGGGTCCTCGTGCGCGAGATCACAACTAGGACATTAATGCCACGATGATGATTTTTATTATTGATGGACAAGACATCATTTGAGAAGGAACTTATTTTAGCACGACTTTTATCTCATGACTCTTATCTATTACCTAGTTAAATATTCACTACATTATGACACAGATTTTGAGTACAGATTCAATCTTAATTATAGTAATTGTAATTGGCTTGTTAGCTATATCTTTCTGATGAAAAGTACGGGCTAGTTAAATAATTTATGTTAATAATTTACAAACTCGATATCTGAGAAGTAATTGGATGTCTTTGGAGTGACACTAATAAATATCGGAGATAAAGGTAAAAATAACTTTTTCATTCTTGCGTTCGCCATTATCTTCAATTAATTGTGAGGGTAGTCGACTTGGTAATCGACACGATAGAATCCCACTTCAATGTTTCTACTGTACTTATTACCTACAATTTAAACTTATTTCTTGAGTAACTTTGACATTTATTGTCCAGAGCCGGTCAATAACGAGACAAATCCAATAAGTTACTCCACTTATTATACACTAGCAACCCGCCCCGGCTTCGCACGGGTAACTTTAACAAATTATACACATAAATCTTCCTCATGAATCACTCTATCTATTGGTGAAAACCGCATTAAAATCCATTCATTAATTTTTAAGTTTATCGCGAACAGACAGACGCGATATGGGACTGTTTTATAATTGTATTGAAGTAGTGATAACATAATTTATTTGACATTATGCAACTTCGAAGTAGGTATTTAGTCGAATAACAAATGATGTTACACACAATGGCACATTCAGTGTTGGGTTACTAGCACGTATGCAAAGTAGCTGTGGAAAAATACGTACCTACCTATTACAAATATTGGTTATTATGTTGGGGGCGCTAATAACAATTTTATGGTCAATTTCGGACAAGTGACACTGTGCCAAGGCCAAGACTGTCTAATGGACGCATTAAAATTATTTTAAAGGTTGGAATTGTTTGGACTTTGCGGACTTACTTCGTGGAGAATGCTCTACATTCTAAGTGGTTTAATACTATTCACTGGATTTAAATCGTTACTTTTCAGTCATTAAGTAGGACAAATAAACAATTGAATAAAAAAGCGTATGTCTGTTTCTTTGTATATCTATCCGCTTTGTATATCTACACAACGGATTTTGATGTGGTTTTCACTATAATTCAGAGAACTTCGTCCGTAAGGTTTATTACTTTATTTCTTTACAATACATTCATTTATAATAGAAAATATTCGAGAACACCAATGCGAAGCCGGGATTGGTCGCTAGTACTTATGTAATATATATAATCCTTCCATATTATGTTTTCCTCACCGATTTTACGAGAAAACGGAACAAATGTATACCTTCATGCTCGGTTAACTTACAAGGCTCTGGTACTCTACATTACACAATAGTCGTAAATCACAACTATTCTATATCTCTAGCCGAACATAACTTTTACTCACACTAAGTTCAAACAAACCAGCTACTATACAAGGCATTTCGCCTTGGAGATACACCGACCATCTTGAGCTAATTAACAGCCAGTACACTGTTGGACTTGAGCCTCCTCCACATGTAGATGGTATTGCCGTACGTATAGCCGTATTCTCTACGCTTGGGAGACGAGTTGGAGTTCGGAGTATTGAAAATACTTAATAGAACGCGGTGCTGGTGCTCTAACATGCACTTACTCGTCTGTTACTATCTTAAAATGCTGAGTGCTGGTGGCCTAATGGTTAAGGGGTCGGGCTCGTACCCCGAGGAACTGGGTTCAAATTCCAGTTGAACTTAACCTTTTTTACTGAGTTATGCACGTTAATCGATGCTTTTACGGTGAGAGAAAACATCGTGATGAACACTGCACATTCAGGCGTCTGAATTTGTAACCATGATCCCATCTGGTCAGGTTTCCCTGTTAACAGGGTTATACAGGTCAGATGGCAGTCGCTCCACTGTAATTACCTGATCTGCCAAATCCTCAAGGTCAAGGACCCTCTCGTACCCTCGCGCACGTAAGCTTAGCCAGGACATTACGGATTTCAGTGAAATTTGGTCAGCAGCCAAATTAGGGTCGGGAATAGGATATAAGCTACTTTTTATGCCATTAAAAAACAGACAAACACGTCTCAAACATATGACACCCGTCTCTTTGAGTATGTTGAAAACTCACATTTTTAAGAGAGTTTTTAACACACTCAAAGACTGCGACTGACGTTAACACTAGTTGATGTACTGAGGAGCGTCGGCGGCCGAGCGGTTACAGTATCCGACTCGTAAGCCAGAGGTCCCGGGTTCGAATCCCGCTCCGGCCATGTACCAATGACTGTTTTCAGAGTTATGTACATTAGTTGAATGCTAACCGATGCTCTTACGGTGAGGGAAAACATCGTGATGAAACCTGCACATTCAGGCGACTGAATGTGTAACCATGATCCAATCTGGTCAGGTTCCCCTGGTAGCAGGGTCATGGAGGTCGGATGGCAGTCGCTCCACTGTAATTACTTGACCTCAAGGCGGACCCCGGGCTCTCGTTCTCGAGAGCACAACCGGGACATTTATTTATTTATTTATTTAATACTTTATGCACACATTACATTGCATTGGACATTAACGTCAAGATGATTATTAAAGACTGCGACTGACGAGTTTGCTAAGGACTGATATAGCACATCTCTCCGTAATCCTCCAGACTTGGCGGACGAGTGTTTACGGTTTCGTATAAAGGTGCCACACATACTTTACTAAACTTAAATCCACTCAAATAACGTATACCTAAGCTAGCGTCGGGTTCAAAATGGAAATAGTTTTACCTGTTCCCTTTAGAGCATCGCATTGCTTGCGGGGTTAAAATTATCATCAAGTACCAAGAACAACATTATAATGTGTAAATGTACCATAAATATGTGTTACTTGAGTCATTATGTCGTGGTACGTAATTAATTTACGTCCTCTCTTTGCGGCGTTAAGTAGATTTCGTACACAATAATGAAGTACGAGAAGTAGATTTCTACTTCACGTACTTCATTCATTCTGTTTATGTAATGTACCTATTTCATGCGTCTCAAATAGAACTAAACATCTTCATTCATCTTGAAGTGAATTCTAATTGCAAGATTTCTAGGAATAATAAATATAGTGAATAGGCTGTTCCTAGGCAGGCATGCTCCATCATCGGCATCATTTACCACCAGGTGAGGTGGCGGTCAAATGCCTAGCGGTCAAATGGCTAGTATAATTATAAAATAAAAAAGTAAAAACAATAAAAAGTATTATCAATATCGAGCCGAATGCCATTAGGTACTATTAATGGAACAATATCTAGAAATAACAAATATTTTAATTATCGAGCTGAATGCCATTAGTATCTACTATTTATTAATGCAATGTGGCGCTATACGGGAGATTGGATTGAGACAATCTGACTCGCATTGGATATTCATCTAACTTAATTATATATCCTACGCCGGGATGAGGCGTAGAATACCTACCTACTATATTAAAAACCAGTAATATTCTCTGTCAGTCATTCAATCTATTGCTGAAATTAAATTAGTTGCGCATTTTGGAAAACTAAAGTATCAAAAAGACAGCTGTGAATTCTGGATACGAAATGAAGTTCATAAGTCGAAGTCGAGTGACATACAATTAATTGTATGTCATTCGAGAAGAGAAAAGACAACGACTGTGATTTATACAAAACTCATGTCGAAGTTTTTGCGCTATGTATAAGAAAGCTTTGTATGATTGAACACTGATGATGTGACAAAATATGAAGGTAATGACTTTGGTGAGATCACAGCGCATCGCCACTGTCTTTGTCCCAAAAAATGCATACTTGGTCTCGCGCCAAAAATAAAGCCGGCGGCAAAATAGCGGAGCGCCGTCGCGACACGAGACGTGCTTGACCGCTGTATTATTATTTGTGTTTTCCCCGTTCACAGTTTGTTTGGATTGTAGAAACTGCACTGTACCTCTTGGTTCTACTACAATATTTGTCGCAAAATATCACTGACACGTGTTTGCGAAAAATGTGTAACTGAAAGGCCACAAAACACAAGTTCGCAACTGTACCACGGTAAAAGTTACACATTTATGGAAAATTTTCATTTATCAATTGTGTTATGAGTAACTCTATGATTGTCCACATCTTTAATTACGCACAGCAGCACACAATGTTACATATCTTCAAAACAGTAAACAAAAATTGACGTGCGCAATAAAATTGTAAACAGACATTTAATAACCCAACCAAAGTATTCCCCAAACAGCCACCAAACTTACATTGATATCCTTTTTATCCTGGTACAATTGTCTTGAGTTCTCACTGTGTGTTTTACTATTGCAATTAAATGCAAAACGTGTTCACGATACAGTCTTACGCGTGTAACAATGGCGTGTGTAACGCGGTCGGTTACGTGAGCCGTGCTATCGCTAGCGCGCGTCGTGCTACACTGGCGAAAATAGGCTGATATCGGAAACTGCTGGAGAAACAGTCGACTTCCCAGCTGTTACCTCTAACAAAATACTAGTATGGAGGAACCGTTTAGATTTTCCTTATTTGTATTGGTGCCTTTTTTGTAAGAGGTTGGACCACGTGAGGTGCGCATGTTGTCTTGGAAGCTGTTTGGATTTGATTCGATTTTTTATCGGTGAGATGCTCAGCATCATTTTGGTCGTAGGGTGCCGTACACAATACAATACAATACAAGGGCCGGGTAGTTTAGTCTATTTTATATTATATTTTTATTATAACTGTAAATATTTTATGTGTACCTTAATAAATCCAGTTGTATGTATACAAGACCAGTGATTATTAGGAAAGTCTTATGCCCGATTACACTAAACTTAGGCGACCCTTAAGATATTCTTGAGCATTTGGGATACACCAAATCTGTGTTATAAAGTTAACAGTTAATTTTAACTTACCGAGTTCAATTTTAACTTTTGATGGTTGGTGTTGGTGCAATGCTTTTCTTGTTATGAAACAACTTAAGCGTCGCCTAAAGTTTAATGCAACCGGGCATTAGGGGCCGACCAGTAAGCGTGTTTACAATGAAAACAACAAGTTTATTTTAGACTACTTCGGACCTCCAATATAGCGATCGAAAGTTTTCCTTTGTTTTTACCTAATCTACTCGTGGCCATATGGGGCCATACAGTATCAATGACAACTCTATAATTAAGATAACGCTTAACAAAAATATATATCAACAATGTTATAATTGTTACGTAAACACTACGTATCGCTGTTAACGCCTGATAAACGAGTTTGGAGCTACTGACTTACCCAGATTGCAGCGATAACAGTGTTCTAATTTGTTAACTTATTAATTGACATTGGTAATGTCATACTAGTACTATGTTGGTTTTTTATGTAATTGCTGTCTATGTAAATTCATCAACACTACGCTTTAGTTTCTCATCATCATCATCGCGTGGTGTTATTGCATACTACGCATTAGTTAATGACTGGTGGAATTTACATAATATTTTAAAATATCGCGGTTATTATCACACATTTTAAAGGTATGTTTTCCGGGCTTCCTAGCGCGTACCGTTGGTTACGAGTAGTCCGGAACCCCGGCATATACCTTTATGATGGTGGAATTTAGTAGTGATGAAGTTATTTATGTACCCAGTAATTTTAATTAAATTATTTATTAGGTAGTTATAACTCTGTATTTCTAAAATAAATAAAATAATCATCTTCACGTCGATACCGCGGTTGTGGTCGCGCGTGGGAAGGCCCTGGGTCCGTCTTGACAGTACTTTGACAGTGACTGTCGCCTGACCTCCGTGACTTTGTTAACAGGGGACCTGACTAGATCATGGTTAGACATTCAGTTGCCCTGCCAAAATGTGTAGGTTTCCTTACGATGTTTTCGAGCATCAGTTAGTGTTGAACTAACACACGCAATTAAGAAAAAGTCATTGGTATCTACATCGCGGTGTCGAGGACCGAACTTGGTATTTCTCGCCTACGAGTCGGACCCGCCAGCCATTACGCCACCGACACTCGCTATTTATAAAAATCATAACACCTAATTTATTTACGAGAAAAACATAATGAACTGATACAGTATCAAAGAAATACGTGTTAAAAGTCTGTCAAGTGATAATGTAAAGATTGTATATCTTTTGTCAATAATAGGTAGAGATGGAATCACGCGTAGAGGGGTCCGTACATTTTCATCATCATCACAGCCAAGTAAAATACACTCGCCCAAACTCCCACTTACAAATACACATCATACATAATATAAAGCTTTTTCCCATTCATAGCCAAGTAAATGCAGCTATTGTTTTAATTTAAAACCTTTAAGCCTAGTTCGAATCAGAATTTGTTTCTCATTCGTTCCATTATGTCACTAAGTTAGATCAACTACAAGTGACCAACGATCCTAAGAACGATCGGACAAACTTAAGAGATAGATAGATAGGTACTAATGAATTTTCATCGTATCGTCCACTGGCCACAGAGTATTTTCAATACCCTGCCAAAGGAATTTACAAGGTATTATAAATCATCTTGGCGTTAATGTCCCGGTTGTGCTCCAGCGTACGAGGGCCCGGGGTAATTTGGCAAGGGATTTCGCAGGTCAGGTAATTACAGTGGAGCGACTGCCATCAGACCTCTGTGATCTTGCTACCAGGGGAAACTGACCAGTTTGGATCATGGTTACATATTCAGTTGCCTGAAGTGCAGTTTTTTTCACGATGTAAATACCGTACCCTCACCGTAAGAGTTAATTTTTACTTGGCAAGATTAATTTTCACTTATGGTTGGTGATGGTGCAATGCTTTTTCTTGCTATCTTAAAACACCTTAAGCGGTTAGTAATCAATTATGTACATAACTCAGAAAAGAGTCATTGGTACATGGCAACAGTGGGCTTTAAATCCGGTACTCTTAACCACTAGGCCACGGACGCACCATTACTTGCGTCAACGCACGAATATATGGATTGAACGTGCACCAGCTTTAGTGTGCAAATGTTTTACAATAAGTACGTACGATTCGTACGAGTGACATACGACAACGTATCCAAAGTGCGACCGACTTAAAATTAAAGTCTTCCATTCTACCGCCCTATGCACGGAACCCAGTGACTACTGATCTTATTAATGATAACTTAACTTCTCTAACTGACAGTTTTGAGTGCTTTTATTGTCATAAGTCTTAAAATACTCAGTTTCGATATTGATAAGGACGGCATAAGAGCTGTTGTTGTGAAACTAGGTGAATAATGCATTATTGGTTACCTACATTAACAGACTGCTATGATGGTAACAAAACAATTATCGATGGTGACAATACCTCATGTATAGTAAGTACTTTACTATCGCTACATACCTATTATAAAACAAAGTCTCACGCTGCGTCTGTCTGTTCGCGATAAACTCAAATACTCCAGAACGGATTCTCATGCGTTTTCACCTATAGACAGAGAGATTCCTGAGGAAGCTTAAGTTGTAGTTAGATTTTGTTAAGGTTTTCCGTACGAAGCCGGGCGGGTCGCTAGTATAGAATAAATGTATGCATAAACTTACTACTTACCTACATAAAGTTAGATAGGGTATTTTAGTAACTAGGTACATACCTACTGCGCCGAATTGTCTCGAACAAATAAACAGTTGCTATAATCTTTATTATAGTGTGTTTTGATTGTTTATTCTAGACATCATATAAGTAAGTATCTTATCTTAGGTAAAGAAGTCTTCAACCGCGGTAGCATTTAACCGGCTTATTAATTTTATGACAAGATAAGTACCCTAACACCTAAATTACCTATTTGGTGATAAATAGATAGAATGTAAGCTTCTGTATACTGTACAAGACAATAAGTGCATGACAACCTTAAGAATTATATTAAAAGATTTTTATCTACACTCATAGCGTAATGTTCCAATTACATATTCGAAAACAGTTGTTTAAGGATACACTTTTTTCACGTCACTCTATAAAAATGTAAAAAATTACTTTTCGATACAGCATTTCCCATACTATTTTCATTACAGCTGTATCAAAAAATAACTTTTTAATCATTATGCAACACTTTTCTTTTTTAAATTTTTGTCGGGCGCCGGGACACGGCTAAATGTGAATACCTAAATGTCTTCAACAAATTCAAAATTCCTGTTTATATTTGTGATCAGTTCATAGTCTGTGGTTGTGATTGTGTACATTTGGAATTATTTTCCCGCTAAACAGAATATTTTTTCTAAGTGTTGTAATTTGTGAATCTTTTTTCTTGTTTGAAGCATATAAATAGATAAAAGTGAAAGAAGTGAAGTTAATTTCGCTTGATATCCTCGACGCGTAGATACAACAGAACTGACTCGCAGTTACTTCCAGCAAAGTTGAAAAAATTATAGGTACGAAATTTTAACATGAAAATATGAGTGTAGATAAAGTAGTGTATGCAACTGCATATAATTAGGTATTAAAACACTCGTGTCAAACTATTATCACACTCGGCTACGCCTCGTATGATAAACAGACACTCATGTTTTAATACCCCCTTTTATATGACAGTTGCATAAACTACTATTATAGCATTCATGAAATCTTTTTTAATCTGGGTGTCTTAATGCCTTAGGGACAGTTAATGCTCCGTTCTTTTAGCAAAATTATTTTGGTTAAAGATGCACCAAATACACTGTATGTTACCGTAGCTGCAATAGAACATTTTCTTGAAGTGGTAATGCCCTTCTTTGCCAGGTGTTCTCTTGATAACTGGGACTGCAAATACTAGCAAATCTTGTGATTATTCCTTGTTTCGTTGTGATATTATGTATCTCTATTGAGTTTCTTAAACATTTATTCGAATATTAACTCAGTTTGCATGTATACTTTTTTACTGTAGAGATAGTGCTGGCACTACTACTACATGTCGAATAGGTCTCTGCTAGCAGTTGCTAGTCTCTAGCGGGCGAGTGAATGTGTATTATAGAGGTATCTATTTAAAGTAAAATTCAATAACTTTACGTAAGCAGTTACTACGTCAGCTCACTGTTACCTAAAGGGCAATGTAAAGAGCTATGCTCGGAGTCTCGTTGCGCGATCGAATCAGTAATGAGGAGATCCGCAAGCGAACCAAGGTTACCGACATAGTCTTAAGGATTGCCAAGCTAAAGTGGCAGTGGGCAGGGCACGTAGCTCGAAAAACACATGGCCGATAGGGCAGTAAAGTTCTCGACTGGCGACCACGTACCGGAAGACGAAGCGTGGAAGGCCTCCCACCAGGTGGACCGACGACCTGGTAAAGACCGTAGGTACCAGCTGGATGTGGAAGGCAGAGGACCGGCCTTTGTGGAAATCTCTGAGGGAGGCCTATGCCCAGCAGTGGGCGTCTTTCGGCTGATATGATGATGATGAAGCAGTTACTACTAATTGCTAGTTCAATACTCTTGACTGTATTCACAAAATACGTAGGTAACAACTGCGTTGCACTCTGCAAAAACCTCTTACAAGATAACCGGTTATTGACACAGTTTTAATATGGCATCGGCGTAAGTAGACTCGGGTCGGCTCGATGCATTTAAGTAGTGGGTACAAACGACAAACAAACGAGTGAGCGTGCCCTCATTTGGCTAGTTCGTCGATAGTACCACAGCGCTTTCGTGGCGAGATCTAGCGTTGTTTTGGGTACTCTAGGGCTGTGGGTTCCAATCAGTGGTGCCTACCCACGGGGGTGCGCTCATTTTAATGAAAGGCTACTTGCGTCAATCCAAAATCTAAAACCATAGTAAAAAACTATACTAGAATAATGTTACCTAAATGTTATTAAAGAGTTATCATTTAACATCTTTCATCTTGGAATGCAATAAATATATTGAGTATTTAGTAGAATTTGGAGAGCATGAACTAATCTACTTCGGTCGAAACGAGATTCCGCTCTTTAATTAAGGTAGGTATTAAAAGTTTAGAATCATTACATCTTCAGTCCGTAATTTTCAATAGCTGGATATAAACCTTATTAAAGACAGGGTTTTGACATATATCACGATACAGGCCTGCCCTAGTTGATGTACTGAGGAGCGTCGGTGGCCAAGCGATTACAGATCCGACTCGGAAGCCAGAGGTCCTGGGTTCGAATTCCGCTCCGGCCATGTACCAACGACTGTTTTCTGGGCTATGTACATTAGTTGAATACTAACCGATGCCCTTGCGGTGAGGGAAAACGTCGTGATGAAACCTGTGCAGGTAGATTCAGGCGACTGGATGTGTAACCATGATCCAATCTGGTCAGGTTCCTCTGGTAGCAGGGTCATGGAGGTCAGATGGCTGTCGCTTCACTGTAATTACCTGACCTGCCAAATCCTGGTTCATGGTCAAGGCAGACCCTGGCCCTCGTTCTCGAGAGCACACCCGGGACATTAACGCCAAGATTATTAATATTTATTATTATTACTAGTTGATGTACTGGAAACGTGTAACAACATAATATTATGCATTAATTTGATTTTTTCAATAAACTTATTTGTATTTGTATATGACGATACAGGCATAGTATTGTATAACACAGGAATCATTACTACCCATTTTGCTATTATCCTACATTACTAACCATCGATCTGTAAAGGTCATACAAGGCATACCTTTGCAACGTTAGTAGCCTTGTACGATATCCGCCAGTGGAGTGAACGGACACCAAAGACACCAACAATATGGCTAGTGTACATTAGTGTACACTATTACTAATCTTTGTTTAAATGAAATACATGTTAGGTACATACTTACTCGAATATAAGAAAAGAGATATAATCAATTTATTTCATTCTAAATAGCATAGAAAGATATCTTGGCGATTTTAGTGCTTCTTTATCACTGGTCGTCTAACAGAATCTAGCGCCTCTTGGCGCTCGCACAGTCACGGCAGCCCTGTAAAGAGGTCAACCGGCCTGCGTCCGCGCAAGGTTACCCCAATGCCCGCAATTTGTAAACAAATAGTCTGCCAATGCAGCCGTGTTTATAATTTGAACATTAATTACTGTTTGATGTAAATAAATATCGATAGAATAAATACCTAGAGTTTAATATCATTATGTGCCGATATTAAAGTGTACTACAGTATTTACATAGGACGTCGTTTGGCAGTTGGCACCCATATGCATAAAGCTACAAGAAGAATGAATAAGAAGGAAGGTAAATAAAGTGGATGAGAAAGGTATCTTATGAATAGTCAAAGTAACACCTGCCCAGGCCCTTAGCACGTGATGCCATAAATGTAAACATTGAATTTAATGTTTAATCGAAGCTTACAACTGCTGGCTTGTTTTCTGTCGTAAAAGTCTATCATAAAACTTGGATAGATACATAACACGTGTCATAAAAGGAACGGTGTAACCGACTCGAAAGAATGTATCTATATCGCCCAAAAGGCCGTGGATTCGAATTGGATCGCCATAAAGGGAAAGGAAACCTATGTAATCATTGTTATTTTGTTCTTGCAGACATAGTTGTGATCAAAGGATTAAGCGGATCGTTTCATTGTTAGTTCTATGAAACGAACAAATGCCTATTTCTAAGCATCACGTCTCTTGAGAAATAAACTGTTACAGAGTCGATTATGTTAGGTGCTGGATGTAAATGAAAAATATTAGAAATATAATGGCTACATTCAGTGGTTCATGTCTATTTGTACTTGATAAATGCCTCGACACTGGTGGCCTTGATAAAATATGCAAGTAGAATTGTTAAAGACATTTTTTATTCTCTTTGTGACGGCGTTTGTATATGAATATTTATATTTCCATCGACCTTCCATCACACGACTATTGAAGTTCAAAAATTAAATATTTATTATATAATATTTATAACGAAACAATTTGAAATTATATTTTATTTTTTCTTTATTATTATTATTATTATATACTTTTAATCGTGTCAATGATAAATACATACTAGCTGGTCCGCCCCGACTTTGTTCGTGTTTTGTCCTACCCTATAAACCTTCCTCTTGAATCACTCTATTGTTGAAAAGCGCATTAAAATCCGTTGCGTAGTTAAGAAGATCTAAGCGTACCTACATACATTAATACAGAAAGACAGTGGAAAGTATTTGTTTTATACTATATAATAAATAATTAAAATAATAACATAAATAAATAATTAAACGTAAAAGTGACAGACTAGCTGTGCTAAGCGCTAATAACAATTATTAACAGTTGATGATCGTAATCTGTTCTTCAGTAGTTGTGATGGTTTCTTAGTGAAGCCCAAAAGGAAGGGTTATTACGTTTTACATTCCATCACATGGATTCACATCACATACCTAAACAGCCTGTTACAGAGTGCTTTCTGCCTCTGCTGGACTCGAGGCTCCTCCACTGAATGGAGGGTTTTGCAATATCCACGGTTGACAGTGAGAGATCGTAGAGTTGAACGCACTCTACTGTGCGATTAAAATAGGACAGGCGTTGACTAACTTCACTCGAATAAGTACTAGAGATAACTGATAGGTAAATAACGTCACTGCTATCGGCTGCGACAGTTCCTCCGAGAAAATTGCAGTGATGTTATTTATCTAATCATCTGTCTCTAGTACTCATTCGAGTACAGTCAGTCAACAGCCCGTTCTATTCTTATTTTAATCGTACAGTACTTTTAAATAATAATCATCATCATCATCATCACTCTTAAATGACCGCTGCTTGTTTATCTTCCTCTAATAATATAAAAAATGTCATGCTTCCTATTTAATACTGATTAATCTACCTCTATGACGTTAGTAGCCCAATTTGATGCCTATACTACACTCTGCCGGACTACACGGCTATTATAATTAAATTTTGGATTGTTATCCCTAGAAGCTCCTGTAAAGGGCCCCAATAATCACCCTTGGGTTTTTACAGGAAATACGTTCCATTAAGCATCATTCTAGTTTTAACTTTGTATTTCCAATCTTTACAATTATTTTATTCGATACTGGTTGGAACGATAAATCTGAACGAAAATGTATTTATTTGTGTTCAGTGAACAATTATTGTAGGGGCGTCACAGTTCAGACGTATAATAAGCTGTATAAAGTATCTAACGAGTATCTAACGAGTATATTTTCATCGCACATGTTTTCTGGTTTGTTACCACGGTGATTTTTTACCTCGATATTTCGACGCAGCTGACATGCGCCGCTGGGTGAATACTGATGACGCATGCAACTGCGTCGAATTATCGAGGTAAAAACAATAATAACCGTGGTAACCCGTTAACATGTGCGATGAAAGTGTAGTGAATAACAACGAAAATCTTAAAAACAAATTTCTTCATAGATACGAGTAAATAATTGTTTTATATTGTAAATGTCATTTGAATATATCTTATAGCTGGGATATTTAATAGATTGGAAACGTTATGCACCTGTGTACGTACGTGAATAATTTGTTTTGGGTAACAAAATGCCATCATCACGGACTGATTGTTTTTTTTTAATGTAATACGGCAGACAAACAGGCATGCGAGCCACCAGATGGAAAGTGGTCGCTGCCGCCTATGGACATCAGCAACACCAGGGAAGCTACCAATGCGTTGCCCGCCTCAAAGGACACCTCTAATATACCTCTCAAAGGATCCCATGTCACCTACCAAAACCTTTATTGCAAAAAAACACACAAGGCAAACAAGAACATAGCCTCAGCGTTTATAGGAGCTGTGTAACAGTCTTCTTAGCCCATCGTATTGCAAAAAAAACACACACAAGGCAAACAAGAACATAGCCTCAGCCTTTATAGGAGCTGTGTAACGGTCTTCTTAGCCTGTCGTGTTAACCCTAACGCTGTATTGAAAATAAAAAACACAATGCAAAAAACAACATGAACAACACTAGCCTCAGCCTTTATAGGAGATGTGTAACAGTCTTCTTAGCTCGTCGTGTTAACCCTATCGCTGCGGAGTGTCGGGCGTGTAACGCGATTATAGGCGGGTGATTGGCGCCTTCACGAAGCGGCGTGCTCACCGACTTAACAACTCATTCGCAACGTATATCCCGTAAGATATCTCTGTCAGTTGTGCTACCGTACTGAGTGGAGGGGATTATGATAGTATTTTTTATCACGGTTGCATATGAAATTTTGCTTATGCAATATACAGGTAAATTATTTACGTAGTTTAGGCGTCTCCTTTTAACGATAATTTGCAAGTATGTTTACCAACTACCTATATTTTTCTTAACTAAGAATTTTTATTGTTGTAACTTAATTTGTTTTGGACAAATTTATCACATTATGTACAAAAGTAAATGCTTAAGATGTAATTGTAGGCATAATTTTTGATAAATAATATGCTTAATCATAAATATAAATGTAGGAGCATCGGTGGCCTGTTAACGGGTCCGGCTCGTTAGCGAGTGGGTCCGGGAACGAAACCCACTGCGGCCATATACCAATGACTCTTTTCTGTGTTATGTACATTAGTTGAACACTAACCGATGCTCTTACGGAGGCTCTTACGGTGAGGGAAAACAGCTGATAAAACTTGCGCATTCAGCCGACTGAATGGTAACTGTCGCCCATAACAACTACAATGCATACATTTAAGTAGCAGGTAACAAAAATGTAGAGTCGCAGGTGCGATGTCACTCTGAGGACAATGGTGAAATGCCTCATGCCTGTAATTTCGCTTGTATCGGCTGATCGCCAAAAGTTATGAACTTAGGTTTGTAATAAAAATATAGAGCCGTTGCGTTGTCACTTTGAAGACTAAAGTGTCTTCAATAAAGTGTAATATTGCGAAATTGTGCAAAATGTAACTCCTTTTAACCTTATCTTTTAAATAGGAACACAACAATGTAAGCTTTATTGCTGGGCTGGAAAGGCGGACTCCTCAGGCTTGACCAAAGTATGCCACCGACAAAGTATAGGGTGACGGCGAACATCTCAGAGATAAGTAAATACTTTCCTTTTAATTTTGTTCAGTTGTTACGCTTTTTCGCAAAGAATACTGAACCGATTTTGATGTTTTAGCAGTGTTGTAGCTCATGTCCCAGAATAACACATACCTACAAGTAGTTTCCCGCGGGAAAACGGCATAATCAAATTTAACGCGGACCAAGTGGCGGGCAAAAGCTGCTGATGTATTAACGCCAAATGCCTGACTAATTCTATAAAAAAATGTCGATAAACTACCAACACTCAAACATCTACCTCACAACCAGTACTCGATAGATTAAGGTAGATTTTAATTTAACAGAAAACTTTCGTAAATCTTGTTCATCCATTTGGGAGCTTCGCTACGACGCGTCTCATTTGAAACTTGTGAGATATCGCGTTTGGGATTAAAAATAGCGATCTATGAGCGATATTTATATCTGTAGCTGTGACCGCTTTATTTTTAATAACAATTCCCAATCTGTCATTCTATTGTCGTAGATATTGGACCATTTTGATAAAATTGGTAATAAAGCGTCGATAACACTTTTATCGTCTCTATATAGAGCTGTATGTTTGTATGGTGCTTCGGACAAGCGGGACGATCGAAGATAAATCACGTCAGTGATTGTAGCTGACGTAGCGGTGCGTGGGGTACCTGACTATTGGGATTTGAAGCTTTGAGTTATTGCGTGGTGACTGGCATAGCTTATTGTTTAGTACGATTTACCGTAACATAAGAACGGGGTGAAAAGGTTTTTAGGGGGCGGCATCGCGTGGTTGCCCCTGGTTCGCATACGTCCATAGGCTGCGGTGACTGGTTACCTTCAGGCAGGCCGTAAGCTTGTTTGCCTTTGTAGCATAAATTAAAAAAAAAAAAATAATAAATCTTACTCTGTTAATAAAACTAACACTAATTTGGGATTAGATGTCCCGTGTTTAGATATTTTCAAAAATATTTTATCGATAGTTCCATTTCATAATGACATATTCTAAGTACAAAGTCGTTTTCGTATTGTTCTCAAATTAATTTGTAAATAAAGTTAATTTTAATTATTGGTAATATTTATACTACAGGTGAACTCTTTTAACTAAGTTTACAAGGAGATTAATTATTTAAATAATTTCCAATAACAAAATACATGCTTATTATTATGCATCGCCTTGTCTGCTTGTTTCAAAGCTCTACACTTAATTGCATGCTTTGTTGCAAGTTTATCCGCATAGAGATCGTCAAAGGTGCATTGCGGCTTACGAGCGAACTAAAAACTAGTTCATTCATAGAGCGCAATAATATTTACAGTGTGTGTTGCACTTGCAGTTTGACACAGAACCACAATGTAATTGAAATACCTAAAATTAGGTTCCTAAAAGTACTTAGGGTAGTATCATCACCTACCTACTGCTTGATTTTTAACACTTTCCATCAGTTGAGTTGTCGTACGTTTGTCACTATCGTTGTATAAAAATACACATTTAAAAATACGCACAATGTTTATTTTAAATACCTAGGTATAAAAAGTTTCTAACCTACTTCAAAAATTCTATTTATATAATTTAAAGGTACGTAATATTATCGAATTTTAGAAATAAAACTCGCTCATAACTACAGTTAAAATACCAACCTTTACTTGGTCCACGAAACACATATCAGATGACACATTTCCCCAAACGTGTACAGCTGTAAGCACTAAATCGATAAACTTTGTTTTGATTCGGACACCTCGTTTGATTTCTCCAAATTCTCTTTAAGATTCACTGGATGGTTCACTTTATTCGTTGCCGCCGGTGTTGGGGAACTTTTCCGCGTCTGTGGGGGTTCTGGTGGGGTCACTACTAGTTGGGGTTGGAGTTCTAGATGTGTTGTTGGTGATGGGCCGTGAGAGGTTATGTAGTGCGCGGGGGGGCCGCGCGCGGCGCTGTGTGCGGCCGGCGGAGGGCGACTGAGCGCGCCACAGCGCCACAGGGCGGGCGGCGTTCCCGCCTTCGCATCACGCAAATAAACCAGCCACACGAAGCCCTATGTTAGAGCGAGACCCCCATACGCTCGATTAAACTCCGATTTACGTTTAGGAGTAGAAACAGCTGAAATACGCGCGAAACAAGACCGCTCTTTGTTATGCAAATTCGAATCGTAATAATATATCCACGGGTTAAAACAACGAGTCAGTTACCCTATGGTAACTGTTTGTTTTAATTTAGGCCGTCGGTATACTTACCCATTACTAGCATTGAGCTGAAACTATTTAGAAGGTTCGAACTGACTTCGGAAACTGTATGACAACAATTATGGTTCTGCCTTTAGAAAATCTCCTATCTAAGTTCCTTACCTATGAAATTAGCGTTTTGTATGGCGAAAATGACGGAATCTGGAATTTTCATACATTTTTTAATTTCTTGGCAATGGCCAATCCGATTACGATTAATTTTTGTAAGTATAATCAGAGCATATTAAGCTAATTTATGCTTACTATTTCAATTTGATAACTACTCTTTTCATCTATTTCCAAACGTTTATCTGACTAACTAATTAAGTTCGAATTTATTTGCCAATAAAAATTAACGACTAATCAAACCGCTTAATTACTTGTAGGTACCCTCATGTTTATTATCCATTTTCGTTGTAATATGAGTAACTCTGGGAATAAGTACAGATTAATATCCTTCAATGATTTATTATTAGGGATAAATGAAAATTACAACCATGTACGGGAAAATTGAATGTCTTTGCGTTTGCATAATATTTTTTGCTTTTGCACATGGCGTAAGGGGTCATTTGAAGAACTTGGGGGCAGTGACAAATCATACGCGTATGTTGGAAGACATAGAGAGTCGGATAGTGGGTGGTAAAGTCGTGAATCTCACGAACAACCCTCACAGTGTGTTAATTCTGAACAAGGGTGGTACTTGCGGAGGAGTAATACTGAGCTCTAAGCTGGTGCTCACGGCTGCCCACTGCTTCGACTTGAATAAGAACCTGGCCGACATCCGTGTCTTCTCAAGTGGGTACGATTAATTGATCATTTGTTTAATTATTTGGTTATCTCTCCCTTATACTTTGTCTAATATAGGATGATAATTTTGACAGCTTACTAATTCTTGGTCCTTGGCGCACGGCAATGTGTTTTTTTTTCGGTAAAATATACTAATGTCGTACTCCATAGACAGGTACCGCCCCTTTAGTGAAGTGCCACGAATAGAGAATAACAGCAGACTATCGAAAATCGATTTTCCAATAAAATTATCGAATAATTAAAATTAACATTTAGGTAATTATATTACTTTTTGTACCTAAATATGTACAACCAAATGTAAAAAGAAATTAATAAAAATATATAAAAAATTTGGGCCATGTGGAAGCGTAATAATAGTTTAGATGATTTAGGATTTTATATGCGTAATAAAAGTAAACAAAATCAATCTCTTAATTATGAGACTTAGGATGTTCGTAATAAAAATAACTTAAATTGAAATATGAGAATGTCTAGCGAGCTTGAAATTTATCGAACTTTGGCTAAAACTAGCTGGAGCGATTATTTAAGTAACAGACCAGAATGAGTGAGCGCAGTGAGCTCAGAGTATTTGGTATTTTGGCTGTTAAAATCCGAATTGACAATTCGGGTGAGGGTAGGAAGTTTACTCGCACATTACCGCAACTGCATTATTCTCGTGACTACAATGGGTGTAACCCTACCGAAACGTCGCGAAATCAAATCGAAAGGATACTTCGCGTGTGATTCCCGTTTAATATAATAATTTGTAAAGAACGCGAGTTTAGTAACAAACAAATAATTATATCACATTTTAAAGTAATGTTCCGGTTTCCTACCGCGAACCTTTGTTTACGAGTAGCCCGATATTTCGACGCAGTTGCATGCATCATGGTTACGGGACGACAACAGCTTTTGGAATCTGGCACTAATCACTGGATGGAGTTACATAAGTGTCATCTACTGAACGATACTACGCTCCACTTTTAGTCAGGGAAGCCATTGAAATCACGAAATATCAAAATTTTAATCGTAAGGGCGGGTTTTGGTTATCGAATACTTGCTCAACAGTGATTCATTCTCTAAACCAGAACCAGGTCGAAATATGACTAAAAAAGAGAGTATTACGGTTAGTGTAGTGTGCCGTGACTTAAAAGTGTATTCGAGTTCCAGTAGTAGCAGACGACTTTTACGTACGTACGTACATAACGTACGTTACGTAGCGAAAGCGGGTAGATCGGCTTTGGCCGCTCGCTAATTATCGCTAACTAACACCGCCGGCTCTTGGCCATGATGCATGCAACTGCGTCGAAATATCGGGCTACTCGTAAAAAAAAAGGTGCGCGGTAGGAAAACCAGAACATACCTTCACTATGTGTGATACTGTACCTATACCGCTATAGTTTAAATCATTATGTTAAATAATTCTATGTATGTTAATTTTAAGAGTAATGTTAGAAGGTGTTTCTGCTCAAAAATTAGATTGCAAATTAAAATTATGTAAATTATGTCTTGGGAAAGCCGAGTATGTCTCCGCGTTGTAATGTTTTATTATAGATAATATTCAGCATCATAAAACGCTCTAATGTGTAAAAATAATCATCTTGTACCGGTTGTGCGCTCTCCGAGGGCTTACGATCCGCCTTGTCCAGGATTTCTGGTTTTCTTTTTGAAAATATTATAAATTGCTGTCAAAATCATAATTTAATAGTATTAAAATAGACTAATAGAAGAACAAAAGTCCGCCTCCAGAAAAAATACGATAATGTAGCGATATCACCCATCCCACTTTTTACTTCACTGAATTTATGATTAACAACCGAACCAATTTACGTTCCCAGATATGCAATACTTGTTCGATGTAAAGTCTGTAATTCACAAGGTCTGGGATCTTGAGCTACATCAAAAGTATAACACAGGAATGAAGTTTTCTTACGACATTGCAATGATTATGATTCAAGACTCTTTCAAGTTTACCAAGACGGTCCAAAGAGCGTCACTCATCGCGACCGACCAATGGATGGACGAAAATGAACGCGACTTCAAGGTGGCGGGATGGGGCGAGACTTCTGTATGAATATTACATTATGGTGCGATAACATTGGGTCTTTTCCTTGGATTCGGGGGGTTAGGTCATTCGGGCTAACGACTTGTGTAGAAAATCGTCTAGAGTGAGATCGAGTTAGGGGAGCTCCCGACTAAGGTTCTTTTTGAGGTTTGATTTGATTTGACATTGAATTTCATCGCCATTTTCGACAATAAGAAATGGCGACAATTAGTTCCATTTTTGGCCACCGGTTCAGATATTTTTGTGGTACATATGCAACAAATTCTGAAGGGTGGAAACGTCAAAAAGAACCTGTTTATGCTAATATTTTTACGCGGCAGATCCTCCGCATTCGGGCAGTAGTCAAAGTAGTCAAAGGTAGTCACCTCCTTGCCTTGTTTTCTGAAATAATGGAAACCATCATTAACCACGAACTTCTACTTTAGCATCAGCTCCGTCATAACGGATTCGGCGTGGATTTGCTGATGATCTATCTGACCCACAATTTGACGGTATCTATAGAGAGCAAGGTGCCTCCCCCCGAGGGGGACATACCGAAAGTCTTCGAGCGGGTCAGGCACAAAGCGTTTCTTTCAAAGCTTTCTTCTTACGGGATGCCTGAGAAGTTTTGCAAATGCATTTCCAGGTTTGACTTTGATGCTTCAATGCCCTGTTCGACGGTTCATGCTGTGTGTTATCGCCAACGCTGTTTCGATATTGCTGTTCTACTGCATATCAATGATATAACCATCCAGTGATATACATCGGACCGTGCCATGTAGCCATTTCTCTGGCATAAGTCAGCGAGTGTCGGAACAAACTTGTGTCTGAAATGGAAACAACGTTAAACCATGTTTCGAATTGGATTGGAATAAATTAGACCAAGTTATTGAGTCACAGTAACTTGGTCTAATTTACACTTTCCTGCCAAATCTGCAGGAAGGGGCGTGTTCGAAATTCAGAATTTTTGGCGTCGACATATCGATTGACGTCCAATTTTGTGGTCTATCGGGGGATAAAGCCAACTTGGTCTCCAAAAAGTTTGACATCCTTAGTAGAGCTCGGCGGTATTTCGCACTGGCATGTCGCCTCCAGCTCTATAAAGTCAGACCACACTAGGAATACTGTTCTTATCTCTGGACCAGGTCATCTCAATATTTGCTTTTTCCTTTTGACCGCGTTCAACGTCAGACGATCCGAATTATCGACGCTGAAGTCCTTACCCGCTGTCTCGACCATCTGCGGAGAGGCATAGCATCTCTATGGATCTTTTACTGCCTATATCACTGGGCTAGTACCAGATGCAGAGTTTCACCACCGTACTTCCCGCCATAAATTAAAATTTCGTCCGTACCATCTGGATGAGTAGCGGTCAACTACTGTACGCTTTTCAAGAAACTTCCTGCTTCGTACGACCATTGTATGGAACGAACTTTCAGCGGTGATCGTAAGCTGATACTAATTTGGGATGGTTGTCCCCGAATTCTATTGATATCCGAATGCGAGGGTGAAGCCCAAGTTTATAAATGAATAGTTGAGTGACCGAAACTGTTTTCACGCTTTCGGGTGCCCGAATTTGGGGAAACGAGGTAATGTAACTTCGCTTTTGCTGGCTGTACCGAATAGCATTTTCCGACATACCCATTATTTTCCGTCATAAGCATCCTTTCGTGTAGGTACAGATTAATATGGTCCAACTCTTTTTCTTATTGAAGTGCACTACATTGTATATGTGACAATCTTTGGGTAAATACCTATTTAAATAGAATAAGACGTAGCTTGTCATTCTGTTCCACTGTATGTGTGTATGTATCTTTGTTACGTCTTCACATCTAAATGATGATGATCAGATTTGGATAAAATTTGTAGGTCTACTTTTTGACCGATATTTTAAACATTTATTTCGTACGTTATTTAGCTGGATTCTTACTACTCGGTGATATGACGTCGTGTAAATTTTAAAACGTGATAGAAGTTTGATTAATTGTTGATGCTTGTTGGCAGTATGGTGGGCCACTATCCAATGGTATTATGATGACCAACCTGAGATTTATATCAAGAGAACGCTGCAACAAAATGAATAATATAATGATAACTAACGAAATGTTCTGTCTGTACGGGGATGGAGAAAGGGATACCTGCCGTGGTGACTCCGGGGGAGGCGTGATGTGGAAGGGGTAAGCTACTGTGATTTGACAAGGTTTTAAAAATGTAAGCATGACCTGCAAAAACACGGGAATTTAAAACAAATCTGCATGTGGTATGACAGTACAGAAACAATCAGCAGGTCATCTCCATAGAAACGGCTGAAATGCGCATTACCGGGAAGTGGATCAAATACTGTGTACGTCTTAATAAAGTAAGGTATATGAAACCTTGGCAACCACTTACTGCTATTCGACTGAACTGAAAAGTCTGGTGGCAATGCAATATTATGGTATTAGCAAGCTGATCTGACGATGCAGATGGAAGATGATCAAAGAAACGCTTAAATAATATAAATAATAATCATCATCTTGGCGCAGTAGTCGGGCGTACGTACAGTTGACGCTTACGCGACGTTAAACGCAAATAAGCGTCGGTATTGCCGTAAAATAAAACTGCGCGTAATCGTTACGTACACTGCTCGTCTACTTCACCTTTGCCTTATACAAGTGCGTATTGCCTATTTAACTATTTTCCTATCGATCAATGGTTATGAAATCGACTATTTTCACAAATAAAGTTGATATTAAAGGACTACATTATACTTAATAACCTAGTACCTACTTTCATTTGACATTTATGAAACGTCAACATTTTGCGCGATACCGTTTTTGTGCGGTACAATAGTCGCGTTACTCAAATTTTATTAGGGCAATACGGCGGCATGCGGCGTTTAGGTTTGCGTGACGTGTGCGTCACGGCAATGCGAAATCAAACGTTATTACGCAAACGCAGTCAAGACGCGCTGCATAAAATTACGGTGATCGGCCCGCTGCCTATTTGGTCGTATAGGTCTACAAATGTTGCTTAATATTGAGGAAAGTTTGCACAAGTTCTTGCTGTGTGTGGGCCACTGGATGTTTCTTAATGTTTACATCGCAAGTTTTATCATTCTGCATTTGCAGAACGGTCGTCGGCATCGTGTCGTTCGGTATCGGGTGCGCGAAGAAAGGCTCGCCGGGCGTCTACACGAACATCAACAAATTCCACCCCTGGATAAGTACTACCTCCCGGGACCTCTACAAAAAATTTTGCTCGTTTCATGAGAATTTGGTATTAAAATGATTTTGAGGATTTTCGTAATATTGGTATTATTCATACACACATACGCTCGTTTTCCTACACATACGCCCGCATCCCATAGGCGTAGGCAGAGACTATCGAGTTATTGTTATTAATGAATAGAAAAATAATTACAAAATGGAACTGTAAAAATTATGTTGCGTTTTATTATTAACATAATCATATTATTCTATTTTCACATACCTAAAGAGTAAAAGCGAACACAATATTTAGAATACATATATATATAGTAACCAGCGATTTAAATCGCTCAATAATAAAGTATTTAACTCACTAAAACAAAACAAAAAACAGAAAACTTTCTATAAATTCGTTAATAGACTTCTATTAATTCTGATAATGGTAACAGGCTTCCGAGACTGTTCAAGGGATATTTTATGACATACGGAAGAGTTTGTGTTAACTTTGGACATTTTGATATTGATATTTTTTTTGTTATCAGCCACCTGCCCTTATCAAATCAGTTGGATTATTTTCTGGTTGCTATCTGGTGCGGTGCATAAATTAATGAAAACCATATATATGATTCTTTTTAATGAAGTGACAACCAAATTAATATTTTTACGTTACTTTTTTATGTCAATCAGTAGACAAGCAAGCGGTCCACCGCATGAATAGCGCTGCCTTTCAAATTCCAGCAAAAAAGTCGTAAGTGGTTTTTAAGGCATTCCATAAGAGTTTAATGACGAACTAATTTTTATAGCATTCTAAATGAGAATTTAACTACACGAGGTAAGTTTCAGCTCTTTCTATTTTCGTAAAACGATAAAATGAGAATTGCTAATAAATTTTATGGCAATCCTGCATTCGTTTTTTTTGTATTCAGTATTTACTTTTCCGGTCCTTGTCTCAGTTTTGACCGGTTGAATAAGAGTAGAATTCATGTGCTGCACCGGATTACGCCGAAGATAGTTGGTGGTAAACCCGTGGACATAAAGAAGTATCCTTCTGCCGCCATTTTGTTGAATTACGGCGCGCTGTGTGGTGCCACCATCTTAAACAGCTGGTCGGTGCTCACTGCGGCGCACTGCTTCGATCTTAATAATGACATAGATGAAATGTCTATACAAACAGGTACTTCCTATATGAGTCTAGGCCCGTATGAATAAACCGTTCAACCGACATTATCGCGTTATATATATACTTATTATGTCGTAATTAGTGTTTAAGTTCAGGATTTCACTTGAGTAAGCAAATAAATTCCGAATGCTAATATGATATTTTAATAGGACCTGAAAACACAAACTCACGATCACGCTCGGTTGACTATATGATATGTGATATTATTAAGTAACCCTATAATGTATATGAAGTTGTGAATAAGTTTATTAACATATAAGTAAAAAAAACGTCACAAATCGCTGGCTGGCCAGGATGCTGGTGGCATTACCTATTTGAATGGCCAGACTTAAGTGATACCTGTGGTACGTGCCAGCCCGCGACCCTGTGACCCACCGGTCGTCTTCACCAGGCGGGTAGATATGTCCTGGAATATCTGTCGAGCACTCGACTCCGAGATTCCATCGTCTCTACCTTTCTGAAAATAAGGAAAGGAATCTAGATTTGCGCCGTTTGCTTCTGTCGCTGATGCTACCGCTCCGGCACAGGCAGAGGTAGCCCTAAGGTGGTGGGATAGAGCCAGCGTATATACACAAGTCTCATCTCACACTATAGCCCGACCTTGCAGCCAAGAAGATTATCATAGAAACTATTATTACTTCATCAGGAGGCCGCTACATATTCGATGCCAAAGCAGACGTATACAGTGTCGAATCATTGATTATTCACCCAGAGTACAGCGTCAAAAAACCATTTGCTTGCGACATTGCTGTCATGTTCTCTACAACTCAAATACAGCTTGGCAAACGAGTAAAGAAAGTGATAATTGCAAATAGCAGGAAGTGGATGAACCCAAAGGAAAGCAAATTCCACGTGATAGGTTGGGGTTTGACTAAGGTAATCGCAACAACAGTTTTTATTTTTGACCTTAATGCTTTTTTAATAACACTTGTTCGTAAAGGAACAAATTGAATATATTTATTCCTCATTATTTACGCTTTTTACAGCATATTTAACATCTCTTTATACGTGTATCCTATGGGTAGATTAAACGCAGAAGTCATATAATGGCCTTCGCGTCCAGTTAATTAACGCGTTCAGAGTTGTAGTGGGTCTGCCTTACTATTGTAGCGCCTGTAGTATGTTCGCGGATGCACGCACCGATTGGTTCTTTGCTACAATGCGCAAGCGGTGCGCGTCTCTCGTGCGCAGGGTGCGGGCCTGCTCCAACACCGTCCTGGCGATGATTGCCGACATAAGACTAGACATAACTAGACCCGTACATAAGGCACTGTTATAACTTGCATGTCACAGCAGTGGAGATATTACTTTAATACTAACATTAGATTAAGTTATTGTATGTACCTACCAACAAATTGTATAAGTCCTCAGATACTTGAAATAAATTATTATTTATTTATTTATGTACCTAATCTAGCTAAGCACTCGAGCGGCAATCATTTTGGCTTGGAGTAAAGAGATTTACGTCTAAGGCGCTGACCTAACTGGCAACGGTCGTGCGACCATGGTCTTACGATGGACGTCGCCCGACCAATAGGAGACCTCAAAATCACCCGTCGCACGACTGTTGCCAATTAAGATATTAAAATTACATTACGATTTTGGGCTGCCCCTTTTCATTCCTTATCAGCGGTGTTAAAACTTTAAATTCCTTTGCAAATGCAGTACGGGGGCTCGATATCCGACATGGGTCTGTTAATGGTGTCCTTGCGCTACTTCTCTGCCGACCAATGTGGGAAGAACCACCACGTCAATCTCACTGAAGACATGTTTTGCCTGTATGGAAATGGGGAAAAAGACGCTTGCAAGGGCGACTCCGGAGGAGGAGTCTATTGGAAAAAGTGAGTTTGGATTTTTAATCAAACACTGAATAGGTACGGTAAGAAGTCTGTCGAATAATGTACCTAAATTCTTCCGGTCACACTGACAATTTATTGTATTGTGGTCCATTAAAATAATAGTCTACTGCTGGACTTACGATCCTGTAAATTAGTAGTGTGCTATAATCTCAACGTTTGCCAAGCGGATGGGAGCTCATGGTACTGAAAATACTCAACAGAAAACGCTTCTACTCGTTTTCTGGGTATTCACATTACGCCAAAACTACTCGAGTAAATAGTTGATATTCCTTCGCTATTCTACTCACGGAATTATTATTCTAAACATTTATTAAAATTTTATCTATGTTTTATTACATTATAATAAAATAACAACGTCAAAGTATTAAACTAGGCAAGGATCAGCGGTTAACTACGTCCGATCTTAAATTATCTTAATACTTTTTTTACTTTTTTTATATGAAATAGACAGGTATTTGACTGCCATCTCACCTGATGTTAAGTGCAGATGCAGTCTACGATAGCGCATACCTGTCTACTGAGTACCTATTCACTCTTGACTTAGAGATACCCAATTTATAGCACTCAGTAAAAACATGTGCAGGCAGCGAGTGCTTAACACCCCTAGCCATTCCCGGTGCAAATGTGCCCACGACACTAGCAGCGTTGCCACGCTGAATGGCGATGGACAGCCTCTGCAACAGGCATGACCCAGAGCGAGGGTCGCCACATTTCTCCCTCGTTCGACGACTTTCTAAATTGCACTGTATTGGAAAATCTAAATCTATAGATTTCTTGAAGAAACTGTCTTATGATAAATCATTTGTTCATTTCGGTAAAAAATAAATTTTGTGAATTTTATCCTTAGGCCGTCTGGTCCGGCCTATCCGACCGAGAAAAAACGAGCACTTTTTCATCATACTAGTTCCGAATCCAGATTTTCCAACGCTGTACCTATTTAGCTTTAAGCAATTTTTTACATTATTTCTGTGTTAGGTATTTCTAAAACACGATTTTTTAATTTTTCAGTAACTTAGTCGGGATAGTGTCCCACGGGGACCGGTGCGCAGTAAAAGACAAACCCAGCGTATACGCCAACGTATATTATTTCCGCAATTGGATTAGGAGTGTAGTTACAAAGTACATGCATAGAAATTGTTATTTGCAACCGTAAAATAATCAGCATAAAGTACAGTCAAGTGTTTCTAGGGGCATGCTCCATCTTCGGCCGCATCGTCACTTACCACCAGGTCAGATAGCGGTTAAATTCCTGGATTTACGTATGTAGGACAAGAATTAAGGTATTCATACCACAAACAAACGGTTTTGTTCCTGTATAAGTAGGTACTTATATTTAGCAGCATGGATGAAAGTGAAGCTTTGTTATAGCAATGTTTTTGGATTGTATGAGGTTTTTACATCCTTTTTGGGGCTAGAGTAAGTAAAAGAAACAATTAAAATATAAAATTTAATAAAAAATATACCTGCTTCTTTATTGCTTTAATCTAAATTGGTTACTAAATGTTTAACTACGTATCTTTACCAATGGGTAAGACAATGTTTTCGATTAAAATCCATAATTATTTACGTTGATAAAGAGGTTCGTTCTTACTCAGTTTCGTTTAATACTAGTGAAATTATATCTTACATTTTTTAAAGTAATATGGTAGGTCACAGGCAAGCGAGCCACCTGATGGAAAGTGGTCACCGCTGCCTATAGATCAATGGGTATAGCTAATGCGGTCGTAGCATAAAATATAGGTACTAGCACTACGAATAGGACATATTAGGTAATTAAATATGAAATTGCCGTTGTGTATGGAGAAAATTACCAAAACTGCAATGTTCATACAAGCAAATTTTTTAAATTCTTATAAGCGGCTAATCCGATTACAATGAAACTTGGTACTTGTAATCAGACAACATTAGTCTAACTAATGGAAATGTCATGTTTTGCATAACTGCAGATGACATAAAATTATATATGGTTATAGAGGCCAAACTGACGACAAATAAAAAGGGGTATTTACAAAGATGTTTATAAATTTCATAAGGGTTTTTTATTTACTTTAAATGATTTAGTTGCATTTTGACATATTTGAGTTAGTTTTTACTCATTATGTAAAGAAATAAATTGTGATTAAATATGGGCGAAAAATAACGATAACTTCGTACTTATATCTTTTCCCTAAATGTCTACAAAGATTATGGCCATCAGGTACCTACAATAGATTCGAACTATAGAGGAGTAGTAGGTAGAGGTGTAAATGAGTATGACCAGGGACCCTATTATTTACTCGTAATCACTCGCTTGGATTCAAACGGTTTCAAAATTTTGATTTTTGGCTTGAAAAATTCGATATTTTGATGCATGTTGCTGATTTCCCTGTTTGTAAACCATGCTCTTTCGGTGTTGCTAATGTGGTTTAAAAAATATTGAATATTTAATGCCGAAAATTAAAATTGAAAACCGTTCCAATAGAGGCGACCGATTCAAAAATATAATTAGTGACTTAATTTCAAACGTTTCGACAAACCGAAAGATATCCAGAGTTTCCGTAATGTCACGTCTTTGAGATCTTTTCGATTTTTACATATTATTTGTAACATTGATTCTAGGCCAAACATATTTCGGTGGAAAAAAAACGGAAAATTCAGGAAAAGCAATGGAAAACTAAAGGGACTTTTGAATGTTCGGGCCAACTAGTGTAAAATAAAAACAGCCGCGTTTTGTGCTCAGTTGACGCCATCTAGACGGCAGTATAAGAATCAATTTTCGTTCGAGCTCACCATTTCCCTTCGTTCGTAGACTAAAAGCGACCAGTGTTCACGGTGGCTGTAGTTCAATCACTTTTGTAGAGGTGGCGCCATGATGTGCGTAAGAATATCTCACTTTGGATCTTTACATCTCAATTCTTTCTTGTTATATTGTTTTCACTTGTAAAACTTATTCTTTGGTATGCTCGTCTTAGAAATCATAGCGCCCGTAGAGGGTTCCTTCTACTTAACATGTCTTATATACTCAAAATTCAGTAATTTAGTTTTCACATACTCAGTTGTCAATAATTGCTATTTTCGATAGCCATCCTCATTGGTGCGAATTCTGCTCCTAATCCTTGAAGCATGAGAGCAGCTAATAACTCATCATCAATCAGTATTGACGAGGGGATTCGAACGGTTACCTATTATAAATGCGAAATTCCTTCATCGGTTTTTAGTTCCCAAAAACGTTTTACTTTTTTTTGTTTTCCATAATTTTCATTTCACCGAAAACACATTTGACATACGGTCAATATTCCGATTTTAATAAGTAATTTTTTTAAATTTCTTTTTATTTTACTTAAAATCATACTTAAAATTTGGCCGAAGCAAGATGATTTGCTTTCTAGAAAACGTTTCCAATATTATTAAAAGACACCTTTTTTCAATGACCAATAATTAAAATCATGCATTTGGATAGACATCAACTTTTGCTGTGTAACTAAATGCAGCCTGCGCAGCATAAGCATGCAGCCTGCGTAGCATGCAAGCATAAGTTATTAAAGTTTTGAACACTTTATTTTTATTTTTTTGATGATTACCACTGAAAATTGAAAAAAACTATAAACAATTTGAGTGTTAAATTTGACATTTTGTTTATTTTTAATTTGTATTAGTAAGGCATAATTTTATTTACTTTTATATTGTATAATTTATTTAAATGATTATAACATTTTAAAATGATTTTTATATTTGAAATAATTGTTTCACATATTAATAAATGATTCTTTAATCTAATATTTGTATGCTCCCTTGAGGCAAAAGTAGAAGACAACTCAATATGACAACTTATGTATTACCTACTTTTACAAATGAAATGAATTGAATTGGAGTATGCAGCAATGCAAGTTCAAGCAACCATGCAGCATGGAAGCAAGCATGCACCTTGGTAGCATGCAACGACTCTGGCGCTGCGGGAAGGGCAGCTCTTCCGCCGTTGCGTAACAAAGCGCAGGTGCTCCATGCTCCAGCATTCGCCTTCGAGACACTCTCCAAAAACACTCTATTATACAGTCGTAGCGACAAGACCAGGTGGAGTCGAGATAGATATACTCCGGGTTTGGCAGCAATTTATTAATTATTATACATACTTATACATGATTATGTGTATTTTATTTATATTGTGGATATGACAAACAAAAAACTGGGTAAGTATTAGTATTGAAAAACTTATTTCGGTCTCTACAATTCTAGAAATAAAAAATAATGTAAAGAAAACATTTATAGGTAAAAAAAAAAACATGATTTTGTCAATCGGATAACTGAGTTAATGGCAAAGAAACGAATGAGTGAATTAATGGCGATAGTTTAAAACATTATGTTAAATCATATGATTATTTATAAAAACACTATTTTATATAATCCACCCCTTGGGTTTATTTTTTATGGTGGTAATTTGTTTACGCTTTTGATTTCCAATTTTATCACCGAGTATAGGTATCTGTAGCCAGCGGCGTACATCCTCCGTAATGAGATAAATTTTACTAAGTACTGAACTTTCCATATGGAATAATATGTCGTTCCATCTAGTTTCTCATAAAGTGTTTGTTGCTCATTTTTACGCGTTGCTATTCCCTTTTAATATTTACATCATGATTTCATAAATAAATTCTAGATTTTACTTACGTACTTTCCATGTACTGTGACTTATTTAAAATGTCGAACATTGATTGTGGATCGTGTGTGATAATGAACAAGCATTGATAGAATATAAATATATTGAGAAAATGTGTAAATATTTGATATATATGCCATCTACCTACTGACTAATTTAAGAAGGTGTTCAAAAACATCCATACTAATATTATAAAGAGGAAAGATTTAATTGTTTGTTTGTTTGTAATGGATACACTCATAACATAAAACCGATTTAAAAAATTCTTGCACCTTTTGAAAGCTACATATCAGCGATTAACATAGACAATATTTTATCTTTAAAAAAATTTAGTTAAATTGGAAATTTTCAATAAAATAAGTAATACATTAGTAGTTCGCGTATATTTCGATAATTTCGGAATGGCTGCACCCATTTAACTAATTATTTTTTTGTTGTGTTTGTAATTGTCTGGGCAACGTTTGTATGAGAGAATAAAGGGTAGGTAGGAGTAGGGTAGGGTAGGTGTTGGGTATGTGTTGGGCAGGGGTAGGTTAGGTCCAGAAAAACCCACTTTTCAAGTTTGGGTTTCTGAGTTGAGACCGACCCATAGGCCTCATTCACCCAACAGACGGCGGCTTTTGATCGAGGTCGCCTTGAGCAGGTGCGCCGAGAGTCCGAAAGGCCGTGGGCAACGGGACATCGGATTTACTTGGTTGACACTCACCCAGCTGGAGTGGAGGTAGAATACACTCCGATCGTCGGAGATAAAGTTGTTTCCAGAGGCGGGGTAACCTGATGTGGAACTCCCTCCTAATCTCAAAGTATAGACTATAGACCTAGCGACTGCTTGCTCCGGGTTGAAAGGGACCCCTCGGCTTCACCGTCCCTTTATCATTTATCTTTCCTTCACAACCAAACGCAGGGTTAAGCACATAGGTATCATTCTTGCAAGCACGGCTAAAAGGGCGTTCCTGCGAACCCACACATTATTGTAACACCCCTGAGATTATCTCATCTACGGCGCCCATAATTTACTATACTAGGTATACTTTTTTTACGGAACAGATGGTGTATATTCTGGCTCTATACTAGTATTATAGTTTCTCCTCTGTGCTCTTTCCTAGCAGAAACTTTAGAAATATTATATAATACATATAAAGATTAATATATTTAATCAGTGAAACTATATTTTTTTGTGCTACTTGGTGACAAACGAGCAGATAGCCTACCTGATGGTAAATGGAAACTGTTGCCCATAACATATACAGTTCACACATTTACGTTGCTGGTAACAAAAATTGAGAACCGCAGGTACTTTGTCACTGTGAGGACTAAGATGAAATGCCTCATTCCAGTAATTTCGCTGGCTACCTTATCCTTCAAATCGGAACACAACAATGCAAGCATTGTTTGCTTGGCGGCAGAAATAGATAACGCGGTAGTACTCACCCAGGAGGACTACTTAGGCTTGACAGAGTCCTACCACTTGATATTGGAAGGTTAGATAGTAAAAGAAGAAAGATAATAAAATACCATTTCAGTTTGAATATGATTTCGGCTATATGGCTGTCGCGACTAGCGCGTAGATAGACTAAGCTGGATGTCAATTTTAACACACTTTTCGCAGCAAACGGCCGTGTTCCGCTAATAATTTACCGAATTTTGTGTTCTATCATCTCTGGTTTATCGGCGTAGACATATCCCAAAGAAAATAATCTAACGGAGTTACATTAGACGATCTCTGTAGCCAACGTAAAATTATTCATTGATGTAAATTTTGTTCGGTGAAGCCCACTTCTGGTTGAATGGTTTTGACATTTGGTAGAATAACCACGCAGTGGCCACATAACCAAAATCATATTCAAACGTAAATGGAATTTTATTATCTTCCCAATAAAGCTAGTTTCACTGATATGAAATAAATCTTTCGTTGTTATATTTCCATTTGAAAATCAAAGGTTTAAAAAAACACACATAAAAAAAAAAAAAAATTGCGAAATGCCAAGACTGCGCCAGTACCTGAAGTTATGCACGGATATACGTATAAGGAGTTTTATTACATTTACAGTTTACAAATCACTTTGCTTTGTATTCGTATACTGGTCGGTACTCGTATTCTTCGGCGTAGCTCTCGTCGTCCGAGTACGTGGGGTAGACGCAGTGGTCGTAGCTAAATTTAACGACGTTCAGTTTAATCCACCTGGAACATAATTTGCAAAATTGGTACTGTGAATTTAAATTAAATAGCCTAACTTTTCTGTTTTTGGAAAAAAGTCTAATCAGGTCAAATTTTTGTGAACGATCTCAATAATATTTAGTGGGACTATATTGTTGAAGCCAACAAAGGAAGGTGCAAAAAAAAGGTATATCTCAAAAGTGGTGTCATTTCACATATAGCCTAACCGATTATATCGTGAAAATGTGTTTATTATTCGTCATGTTTAAACGTCAAAATCGAAATCCATAAAGATAAAAACGGGAATTAATGATACGAAGAAGTTAGTTATTTCATTAACTGTGCACTAAACTTGAGTAAAATATTAATAGCTAATTTTATTATGTAATTGTCCACAACAAATATACCGTTTTATTAAACTTTTCTTTAAAACCCATCATTGTTGTTATTTAGATAAGAGCGTTGACTTAATTTTGTTTATCAAAATCATTTTGTAAGAGGTAATTTTTCATCAGTTTTGTGCCACTAAAGCTATTTGCAATAAGCATGTTTTTATTAATTGAATTTAGTTAAATACCTACATGTTGAGGAACGTAAGGAAACAAAAGTGTATAAAAATTTATCTGATAGCAGCCCCGATGGGCTGTTTAAAAAATTATTTAATCCTTTTTCCTTTAAACAAATTTGAGCCGTCGAGGGCTTTTTCAAAATTTTCAATTTGGTATGAATATTGTTGGTCTAACGAACTTTGAGTTTTACGTAGGGAGTTTGTTTAGGTTTCATTGTCTTTTATTTACAATTAGAGGAGGATTATATACTTTTGCGAAAGATAATAATAAAGGTAATACAATGTGAAGTACTCAGTAAGTAAAGTTTTATTTGGAACTTCTTTTTTTATCTTCAAATTTATTTATTTTTGTAATTCTGTAGTTTACTCGCATGCAACTGCGTCGAAATATAGATGTAAAAATGAGGCTTACCTGTGGAAGTAGGTAACATTGGTGGCAATGGCGATGTACGGCGGGGACTTGCGGTTGGCTCCGAAAGAGATGAGGCCCGCTATCTTGTCGTTTATCAGGACCGAGCCACCGTTGTCGCTGAGACGGTGATCCTGAGCAGAAAAAAAATAAAATATTTTGGCGTTAATGTCCTGGTTTTGCTCTCGCGCACGAGAGCCCGGGGTCCTTGACCATGATCCACGATTTGGCAGATCAGATAAATACAGTGGATCGACTGCCATCTGACCTCCGTGATCCTGCTACCAGAGGAACCTGATCAGATGGGATCATGGTTACACATTCAGTCGCCTGAATGTGCAGGTGACGTCACGATGTTGTCCCTCACCGTAAGAGCTTCGGTTAGCATTCAAGTAATGTACATAACTCAGAAAAGCAGATTCAGATCCTGAGCAGAATAATCATCATTAGCACCAGCCTGTAGCTTCAGCTTCTACAAAATAGTTGGGGCTTTGGTCATGATATCGATACAGATTCAGATTTCAGCTTTCATTTGATTAAATATATACGTTGAGTTATTTAGTAAGGCTTCTAAAAATATACGGTCACGGGGCCCTAAAGTGTTCAACCAGTTTCCGGGACACGGTTCAACCAGTCAGTTAACCTTTTAGTTAACGTAAGGTTAGTCAGTTAACCTGGTCAACCTCGCTGCGCCAATCATTTTTGGAGGCTCGCTTAACAAATGGCGAGCTCGTTGCAATACTTTGATGGATTTAAGCTATACGTAGAAATAAGAACATACACACTACATAAACCCATAACAATATACGAAATATCAAATGCGCGACTCTTTGATTTACGCTATACCTAAATGCTTGTAATGACGCAGTAAATACTGTTATGGAGTAAGTATTTACACATAAGGAAGTCTTTCAGGAAGGGTTACCTACGCTAATCTTAAGGATAATCTGTTTAAGAGGAGAATACAAATATATTAGTTTACAGGAGAGAGGCTTATCAGCTCGCAGCCCTCAAAGTGACAATGTACGGTGGATGTTTTCAATTTTTATTCCCACAGGCCATGTGTTATTGCATTTTCATCATCATCAACAGCCCTTATCTACTGCTGGACTTAACCCTCCTTTATTTTAGGAGAGGATATTGTCATAATCCTTACGCTTGGCAAGAGGGTTGGAGGTCGCAGTGTTGCAAATGATCAAAAGAAATGCTGCCCATCTGCTGGTTTACGGTGAATAGATATTCTATAAGAATAGACTTTTATCACCTTTATGTATTACGCCACCAAGCAATGGATAGAGGTTGGTGCTACATTCTACTCTGTTACCAATAAATAATTTGTATTTATTTGAGTTCGTTCGCGTGGCGTCCTATCCATATCCTACCCTACCCTACCCTACCACTCACCCTACCCCTAACCTACATCTACCCAACACCTACCCTACACCTTACCTACATCTACCCTAAACCTACCAGCTACCCTGCATATCAACTCTACACCTACCATACACCAACTTTACCCCTACCTACCCTTTTTATTGCTTATAAATATTACACTTGAATCACTATTTATTGTTGAAAACCACATTAAAATCCGCACCATACCATAAATCCAAAGAGGTGTACTAGAAATTAAGAGCATCGTTAGAATTCTATATAGTTCGTCAAGTCAAGTTGTCGCGCACGAGGCAAGAAAACGAACTAATTTGATGGTACTGTATTTCATATGCAAACGAAGTGTTTCGTATGTAGGAGTCGACGCCACCGAAACGCTGACTTGACGGACTATATGTAGATTTTTACCGCAGCATACTCCAAACAAAAGCTGGAGGGAGTCATTAACATGAATTCTCGGCATTTCATCTTATTCAATATCGTCATTTCAGTCCACACTAGTTTGTTGACGAATTTCGGGGGCAAATTCTGAAAAGAAATATACATAATTGCATTCATATTATTATGTTCATTCAGGAATATATTATTACTTGCGTAATACCTATAGATTTATAGTCAAACATAAACTATTTATATAAAAAGTAGAACCACATAAACGCGTAGGAGGCGTCGCGGCAACTTTACTTGTTGTGCTAAAAGTTCGTGTTTGAGTGTTAGTGTGTAAGTACATTGCGAACGGACGAACTCTTTCGTCTATTATAGCGCCAATAAAACGCAAAAATGACATTAAAAACTTATGGAAAACACTGTTTTATGCACTTGCCGTACCGCCCCAGCCAGTCACATGCACCTGTAAAGAGTGTTCTGAAGTCCAGCTCGGCTCCCATATTACCCCTTTCTTCACTTGGTAGCTCAAATTTGCGTGTTTCTGCAATTAAAAACAACACATTTTGTAAACTTAATTTTTTATCAATATAAAGGAGTATGTACTGTTATCATTTTGGGTCAATAGTGTTAAACGAGTTCTTGAATGAAGACTGCGACTCGGCTAATTCACTGTAGGACGCTCTCCAGTCAGGTGGAGTGACGATTTGCCAAAGGCTGTGATTGGATGCTGTATGCGGCGAGCCGAGGACTGGCGCTGAATACATTGGCGCTCATTTGGCTATGACCAGCAGTGGATTAGTATATGCTGATAATTATGATGAATGAATGGTGCATTACACGCTAATTTGGAAGAAACAAAAATAGTTTGTTTTGTTGATAAGCCTAGAAATTTACCTTTAGGAAGCATAGGGCGATATCGTTGTCGACTTCAATTAAATTCTTGTAGAATTCATGCAATTTTACTTCGGACACTTCTATAATTTCCCTGATTGAAGCATCCTGAAATAAGTGATATCTAGTAGCACCTTAAATATTAGATAAAGATCCTCCCTCGAGAAACCCAACTCAAGCTTATAAAAGTAGTTTTAGTTATACAAAAGAATATAAAATTTTCATTATATTTTATCACGGGGTTTGAGCTGAGGCGACATCTCCGAGGGAGCCTTGCGAGGGCGTAGCTTACACGTGGAGTTGTTAATTTAAAACATTATTATGAATAAATTACCCTTGGTCATTGAACAATGGACCTTTAACTCAGTGAATAGAATTAAATATAGTGCCGCCTCCTATAGTTTTTGCAGCAAGATGTCTGGAATTATTATAGGATGAAACCTCCGCGTTGGCAGGTACTCACCCGTGGCCAGATAGGGAGTCAGAGCCGACCTTCACCATGACCTGCGAAAGCAATAATGATATTTTGATAGCCTGTGCTTGATTGAAAATGATTGGCTGTGTGTTTGTCAACAGAGTAAACTACACTAACACTTTCTACTACTAACGAGTGAACTACACTAAACTTCACTACTTCGTAAGATGCAAACCAACTACAGTGCCCTACAGTGCGTATAATATTGCATGATCCCTCTGACAATCTCGATACGCAAATTAATGTAATTTTTATTGATATGCGAGGCTATGGAGTTGTGTCAGGATAGAGAAATGAGGCGGTGTAGTGTCTGCCTACACCACCTGTGGGACAGAGGCGTAAGCTTTTTGTATGTGTATCTATGTATGTTATTGATGAAGTTTTTAACGGGATTGAAGATCACTATAACAAGCAAAAGGACGAAGTGTACCCTCGGAGTTCCAAAGAAGCGACAACGTGGTACAACCGCAGAAAGGTGTAACATGGTCATCCTCCTGCGTGATTCATGGTTTTGTACGAGGTGTATAATAAAATCTTAATTTTTGTGAAAAAGGAGCGACGATTGCAGCTAGCATCTCATAAAAGACCTTCTTGGATCGTATAATACTTTCACTTTTTGAAAATGTACCAGTGGAAGGCACAAACGATCCAAGCCTGTCTCGAAACCAACTTTCCGGACTTTATAATACTAGACCTGAAATACTAGTCCTCGTCTAGCCCAGCTGATGTGTATCCCTTACTAGACTACAAATTATGTTCAGTTTGGAGCCTGTCAGGCATAGACTTTTCAGAAATCTCTGTAGGCTAAATTTCTAATAGAAACAGTGCGTAAATCTACAGATTCAAAAGCCATAGAAGGTCATTTAGAAGTTTTTTTATGGTGAGATCTTAATATACTTGGTGTAGTATTTCACGATTTTGTGTAGTATTGAACGATTTTTTGTTATCAAATCTCAAAGCAAATGTTACCTGTGTTGAGTTTTCCTTCAAGTGGAAGCAGCTGGCGGCGGTGATCACCACTCGGGAGCTCACCAGCGAGCCTGAGCAGAACGAGTTCTTGTATACTATCATCACGTGGTGCGGCACGGTCTATCCAAAAAAAAAAGGCTCACTTAAGGCCCAAACACATTTGCGCTGCAATGTCAATTGTATGGATTTAACATATTTGACGGGCTGCGCCGCGCCGCTCAAAAGCAATTAAGCGCGATAGCAATAAAAAAATAAAATAATCATCTTGGCGTTAATATCCCGGTTGTGCTCTCGAGAACGAGGACCCGGGGTTCGCCTTGACCATGATCCATAATTTGGCGATCAGGTAATTACAGTAGAGCGACTACCATCTGACCTCCGTGACCCTGCTACCAGGGGACCTGACCAGATTGGACCGTGGTTACAAATTCAGTTGCCAGAATGTGTACCGTAAGAGCATCGGTAAGAATACAACTAATGTACATTACTCAGAAAAGAATCATTGGTGCATGGCCGCAGCGGGATTTGAACCCGGTACCTCTCGTTTACGAATTGGATACTCAACCGCCCGGCTACCGATACTCCAATTAAGCGCGATAATGATAAAGCTGAAACTACAGTACATCGACGCCACGCCACGCCACGTGTTCCATATAAAAGGAATTTTGAACCTTATTTCCTTCCTGACAAGGTGCATAGTTTGATGTGGTATCACATCGCATGGCATTGATCTATGATGGTCCAAACGATTAGTCGCCATATAAAATGTATGGGCTCCGACACCCCCAGATCGATGTACGTGGCCCACGTGTGCCTAATATACGAGTAGCTTAACACTGAATGTTGCATATAAAGGAGGGGGATTGGCCTAAAAATTTAAGAATCAAGAAAATCACGGCTATTTCCAAGAGTTTTTTTTTACCAACTGTGTATGAAAAAGGCTTATGTTTTATTATAATATACATCAGTCAGTGACGATGCGGCCGAAGAATGGAGCATAAACAGCCTGCTCACTCTAGGAATCCATGCCTCACCTTCAACTTCGAGATTATAATCAGGAACACTTACATACAAAGTATTCAATTATCAGTACCAATAGTATCAATTTCGGTCGGACGTCCCAGGTATCGCTGGAGTGACAAAGTGGGAAGAGACCTGTTGGAACTCCAGGCTGACTGTTGGCAGGAGGTTACACAGGACAGAGTGGAATAGAACATCTCAGTGTCGGAGGCCAAGGCTCATTTTGGGTCCTTGTGTCAACATAGTAAGTAAGTAATAGTGTCAATTACCTCTAGTTTCACGTGGTAGTGGTTATGTAAATTGTCAAGCATCGAAGACGTGGCTCGGGTCAAGAATAATATCAACCATAGCATCCTCCTGGAAATATAATGTTTATTATAACTTGTAAATAATTTTTCTAAAAGCGCGCCACTGGAATAGTGGCCATATATTAGCAGACTAGCCGTTCTGTAAACAATCAACTTTCCCGTGGGAATTTATTATTTAGCCGGTATAATAAGTAGCTTTAGTTACTCAGTGATGAATTGATAATGTATTCATTATTCCATTAGTAAAATATATTTTTTAATCAGGCTAGTAGTTTTTGAGTTTATTCATTACAAACAAAAATACAAATATTTTCTCTTTATAATATTAGTACATTAACCCTAGAAAGATAATCTACGTCTCTTAGGGCCGATTTTTCAATCGACAACTATAATTTATATGCCCGATACTGCCAAAATAAAAACCACTACCACACTTCAATTATATATGAATGTAATGATACAATTTTATTTTAGTCGCACAATAATTTATCAGACTGATATGATTTATTTAAGGATTGAAAAACAGCCCTTAGACGTATTCGATTTTCAAAAATCAATATATTTCGTTTGATTATGGTTAGATATTTCAACTCAGTTGTGCGCGCGGCCCTATGTGTGGGTAAACCGTCGTCTCGCTCGTCTCGCTCGTGTCCGAGCAAGACGTACGACTGCCGCGTCACTGCCACATAAATGAAAGCTGTATATTTACAAGCGCACGCACACATAGCGCCGCGCGCACAACTGAGTTGAACTATCTTTAATACTGCAGTAGGTATCACTGCACTTGCCTCTCGTGCCAACTATCTTTCATGGGGTAGGCAGATTTAACATTGCTCCACTTGCTACGCTATTTATTAAAAACTGTTATAAAGTAATTAATGGTCGTGGCAGCCCTGTCGATTGCAGCATCACCTACAGGGTCTTATTGTCAATCCACACTTTTCTTGGACTTCAACGCACATAAAAAATTACTTCAAATCTCTATGACTTTTGGACTCTTGACAGGAGTGTACCCGCAGTCTCGGAGTGTCAGTGTGGGTTTCGGCCAGCCTGATGCAGAAGGCGTTTGACTATGTTCTTCGAGACATAATAGTTCTGGTAGGCGTTGCGGTCCAAGTCAGTACCTGGGGCCTATATTGACATTATCCGCGACATGTAGCGCGATTCTGATTCTATGGTTAGGACGGCTGTTGGCGACACCAACCCGTTCCCCATTACCGTTTTGGGGTACACGAGAGCTGTGTGCTCAGCTCAACCAATTTCTGTTCAACGTGATCCTGGACGTACTGTCTATCGACTATCATGCTACCCTGGCTACTCATGTATGCTGATGGTATCGATCTTACAGAATCTGACAAGGGGCGACTATGTATGGATGTACCTATGGAAGGAGTCGCTTGAAACTAAACGTTGCAAAGACAACACGTGCATCAGTACAGATCCCCTACCCGTCCGCATAGGTCAAGATGTGGTCGAGCGCACGGATCGGGGATCTATATATCGACAGTGTCCTCATGTCGTCAAAGCCAGAATATCCGCGGCTTGGGCCAAATGCCGGAAGGTAACGGGTATATTTGTGATTCCAAAATGCCGACAAAGCTGAAGGGACAGGTCTATAAGACCATCATTAGACCTGCTGTTCTATACTGCAGCGATGCGTGACAAGTACAAGAAAGAAATCGCGTCACGGAAATGAAGATGCTACAGTGGATGTGCAAAGTTTTATCGTATAATTTTATTTAATAGAGATGTATCGCAGATAAGCGGCAAGGGTTTCGCCTTATATTGTATGGCTACGTCTCGCACAGTCCGGAAAATTACGTTGGGCACAAATATCTCGCCATGCCACCCTCCCTTGTCACGGGAAGGAGAGGCCTACCTAAGAAGCGTGACTTGCCGTCATTTAGGTTAACATGTGCGCTTACAAACTGACCAGCATGGATACCGAAGACCGAGCGAAGTGGACAAAGAGAAGCAGAAAAGCAGACCCCGGGCCTTCGTGGGAGAAACCACTACCGGCACCGAAGCCAAGATAACAAAGATGACCCCATAAAGTTTTAATATCAGACAGTATGGTATTTTGGAGGTAGGTAGGTAAAAAAATTACCCTGTGCTATGTTCCCTAGTCAAATTAACTAATGATTTCGAAACTATTAATATTATCAAGAAGAATATAGAATACGTACATATAATATCGAATTAAGACGAAACAACACATACAAACATAGTATACGTCAAAACTTAAGTACTTACGAAATAATCTTGTCCAAATATGAATTTTAATGGGAGAGTTAATTCGATTCTGTCGACGTCGGCGTCCGCATTAATGTTTAATATTTCCAAGAGCTCTCTTGTGCTCCGGACCCCGCAGTAAACTTGCGATAAACAAAAGAGACTGCTATCAAAGCCATAAAGCGTACTCGCTATTTGCGAGTGAAATTCGCAATCATACTTGCCCCACCATATACCTACAGCCGCCGATACGGAGTTATTACCTCCTGCCGATCGTATTTTTTATATTATCTAATATATGTTTCTCTCTCAGGTGTTATATGAAGTTCTTTTGGAAGCAAGCTCTTGCATCTATCAGGGGTTTTCTCAGTGGCGAGCGTAACCGAGGAACTGAATATTTTTATACTACTTAGGTAATGCCTCCAGCAACAAACGCAGGTAATACCAGCTGTAGAATTTCACCACCGCACCACACAACCCGCCGAAAACTGAAATTTCATCCGCGCCACCTGGATAAGTGGCGGTCGACCAGCGTATGATTCACTAAACTTCCTGCCTCGTTACCACGCTATTGAACGACCTGCTAGTGTTTCCAGACCGTTACGACGTTGAAAACTTCAAGAGGCTATGCATTCGCGACTTCCCGGGTGTAAGGGTGGCGGTAATCACTTTCCATCAGATCCGCGACCCGACTTGCTCATTTGCCTCCCTCTATTATACTCGTAAAATACACTTACGAGCCTAACTATCGAACCACCCCTCATTTTTCCATATACGCTCAAACTTTAAGGCTAGTTCCCAAGAGCGCGATCTAGAAACGAAAAACTATGCTTGTGATTTGTCAGATTTTCGTTAAAATAAATTGTTTCAAAGTAACACAGGATTTAAAATTTGTATGGAAGTCGTCTTAAATCCCGTGTAACTTTGAAACGCGGAAATCTTAAAAGCCACAAGCATAGATATTGGTTTCTGGATCACGTCTACAAAATTGAATTGTCTTCAATAGCCTAATATTGAAAATATGATTAAACTATAGAAGACTCGTCTTAACTACTTTAATACTTAATCAATTTGAATTAGTTTTCGCAGTTTGATAACCAATAAGTCTTTAATAAATTTACTCTGTATTTAATAAATTTCTTCAATACAATAGCTTTCATCGGTAGATGGGTTTTATGTTCAGGCAGTTTTCATACCAAAAAAACAGATGCAATAAGAAGAGCCAAATAAAAAATTCGATCTACTGAAAAAAATATCGTATTGAAGAAATTAATCAAATACAGAGGTAATCATTGTCTTATTGGCTACCAAACCGCGATACTCTAATTAAATTTGGTTAAAGATTTATGAAGTTAAAGACCGATTGGTAGCGCCAGATATATATGAGTGTATATGGAACATTTTCAAAGATTTTACTCAATAACTAACATACTAACACAGCAAGTTAAAAAAGCTTGTAAAACTGTCAGCGGTGTGATGCACCCAGGTGATCTGAGAAGAGGTGGACCACGACCAATTATAATATTATACTATAGTGCTATTTGTCATACGTAGAGGTGACCTACAGGCAAGAAAAAATGCTCATGGTCTGCACTACGACCAACACTTGAAAATATGGGATGGTTCGACAGTTAAGGTATTAAGTGTATAAAAAGCGATCAAACAGCCCACCTGAATATCACAACTGGTATTAATAATGGGCACATTATCATCATCATTTTCGCGTTATGTCCTGGTTGCGCCCCCTGGGGGTACGCGAGGACCCAGGATACGGCTACTGGAATAATCACTATTATGGCTAATCGGAAACATATAACTATAAAAGGACTACTGCTTTGGCTTGACGTCCTACACAATGTGTGTTCTGCACAAAAAGCCTGAACATCTAGTCTCTCCCCAGTGCCGCTTCAATATATCTTGATAGCTGTCTCTCGGAAAACTGGACCAAGAGGAAAGGCTTTATATCGTCTCATCTACTCTACATAACTGTACTAAGGCACAGTTTCAAATATGTAGATACCAACAGGTGTAATTAGACGTTTGTGCATTAAACATGGACGCGGCGACGCGCCGTCATATATTATGGTATACTTCATCATCACAGCCCATAACAGTCCACTGCTGGACTTTGGGCCTCTCCCACGAAAGGGGAGGTCATTGCCATAATATCCACGCTTGGCAGGCGAGTTGAAGATCGCAGTATTATAAACATAACAATGGAAAATGTTGCTGCCCATTTTGCAGTCTACGGAGACTCTAAATCTTTTGCATCGAAAACATTAGTCGCCTCCTACTCGTATTTATTTTATATTCGTAAAAATTCACAGACTTTAATGCCCCTCACAATAAAGGTATATTTACATTTAAACTTTCGTCGTTTATTATATTTGTTGTTGTGTAGTTTAGTTTTGAAAGTAAAGTTAAGCTAAAACGCGATATTTAATATATTCATATCTTTACAAAGATTGATTTAAGTTTAAAAGTTTGCCAAGATGGCTGAATTGAATTAAGCAGCTGACGCTAACATGATTGATGGCATTAGTATAAATACGCCTAAAAGTTACGTTATGATGCTTGCGTTCCATCTAAAATATATTAAAGTATAATTCTCATTCCCACTGAACGAAATTAGGTAGGTACATTTACCTAATCCTAAAATTACCCAAACTTTAAAGATGCGATAGCTTAATAATCTTATCTAGCAAATATTATCTATTAGAATAGTCTAACACAGTGACAACTAGTGACAGTTGGAGGCATTCCAATTGAAGTTGTTGACGACTATACATACCTAGAACAAATAGTCCAGCTGGGTAGGTCATTCTCGAGAAAGAGGTCAACTTCGAGAAAGAGGTCAATCGACGAATTCAACTAGGTTGGGCAGCATTCGGGAAGCTACGCCATATATTTCGCCTTTGCGCGATCGAATCAGAAATGAGGAGATCCGCAAGCTAACCAAGTTCACCGACATAGCTCTAAGGATTGCTAGACTCAAGTGGCAGTGGGCAGGGCACATAGTTCGAAGAACAGATAGCCGATGAGGCAGTAAAGTTCTCGAGTGGCGACCACGTGCCGGAAGACGCAGCGTGGGTAGGCCTCCCACGAGGTGGACCGACGACCTGATAAGGATCGCAGGTACCAGCTGGATGCGGAAAGCACAGGACCGGCCTTTGTGGAGATCTCTGGGGGAGGCCTATGCCCAGCAGTGGGCGTCTTCTTGCTGATATGATGATGATGAGAATAGTTTAAAATCTGATTTTAATTCAATAGAATTCTGATCTATGTAACATCACACAAATGTGCGATTTAAAAGTAAAGCGTCTGCTCGTTAGTTAACAAATTATCACAAAAATGCAGATTTTCATAAGTGTCTATATAAACATCATAATGTAATCGATATCCAATACATTTATTTTATTTGAAACTCCTACCTTTTCTCAAGTCAAGAAATAACATAATTTTATCTCCGCTAATCTACAACTTTAGTAACATGTGACGTTCCGTGTCAACGGAAACAGTAACATGAAATGGAACGAGTAATGTACTGGATACCTATTTGTCGTTCGATTGATAAGCAGCACATCCACTTTCCTAAAAGCCTTTCGATTTTCAGTCTTACGCTGTTCGAAATAAGAATGGTCTATAATTCAAACTGGCTTCCGGCTCATTGTGTAACGCGAGCTATCGGAATGACAGTCACGCGCCAAGGGAAGTAGCGAGGATGGATCCTCTTCCCAGTGATTATTTGCGCTTTGTGCGCTGTAGGGGATCTCACACATGCTCCTCGGTCCAATTCAAATGCAAATTACTCGACGTGCAGTGTGAAATGGAAGAATCGGTTTAGTGCTCTGGCGTCTAAAAAATGTACGTGAAAGATAACGTTTAGTGGTACCCCACTGTAATAAAAAATTGATGAAGGTTTTCCCCAAAATAATATATGACATTAAGGCTTCTTAAGGCGAGGTTCTACGGTTCGTGTTTCTGCGGATTCTGACGCACGGCGGACGACCACGACCGGCCGCGGACGGAGTGCTACAAACTTATGTGACCCGGTGGCCAAAACTGGAACTAAGTGTCGCCATTTTGAAATGTCACTTTGTTGTCAACAACGGCGACGTCGTCACCGGTTCAGAGATAAGTTTGTGACATGTTTGCGCTACCACGGATAACCATGGAAGACATTCTTTCCACTGTGCGTCGGTGCGGGCTGGTCCGCGTCCGTCCGCGAAATAACGGACCGTGGAAATTCACCTTTAGAGTGCTTCTCTAAAAATTATTAAAAAAAAATGCGATATTTGTAGTCTTATTTAAGACAAAACACAGGCAGTTTTGAACTGTGTCGCCTACTCTAATGAAAGAGCTTTTGATAAATTTACAAAAAACAACACAATATACACGCCCAATATAATTCGTTCGTAACAACTACGAATGAAATCTGTAGCAAGGGTTTCTGTGGTATCATCATTTGAGTCACGTGTGTCCGGAACCCGGGTCTGGATCCGTTTCCCTGTGATTATTCCCTCTTTGTGGAGGGACGAACAACTCGTCATACGCTCAATGGAATTCAAGAGAAGGGGCCAGACAACAATTTTCTGTATCCACATTTCGGAGTTTATTCACTGTCTTATGAACCCTCTCCTTACATACTATGATATACCTACATTGGTATTTGGTATGATATGGCAGTCTTTTTGTTGGTTTGTCCTTTGACGGAGCAAAGGACCGATGGGGTTTTTGGTGAGGATAGTTCGTGTTCCGTAATACAGGCTACTTTTTGCAGACGTTTGCGCAGATGAAGTCTCTAGTTATAGCTGTTATAAACATTCAGTATAGTATAGATTGATACTCATTGTGATCAGAAAAGTTAATCAGTTTTGCAACAATGTAGGTAGATATATGAAATTTCAAAATTCATATTTTTTCTGAGTTGCATATGAGACTCTCAAACTATGAGCTTTGACGGTAGATTTAAATAGGAAAAAATAATTAGTATGTCATATCCACAACACCTTTTTTTATGAATGTTTTAAATTAACTTGGTTTTACGCTAACTAACCAACTACTAATTAACTAATAACTGTTTTTATGTATGGAGGTATTTCAATGTGATGTAGATTAAAGTACTGGCTGTCATCATCACCATCATCAGCATTTTTCAGTCGAAAGCTGGTTATTTTGTGTATTACCTCCAGCTTAACTAAAAATTCACCTACTGATTTTAATAGCCGATGTCCAGCCTAAAATATACAGAATTACTACAGATAGATGTATAGCCATTTTAATTATTAAGAGGATTACAACCTGGAGATCCGAGCTCATTTGTTCCGGGGGTCCCTCAGGGACGCAACTTAGGGCCAGTGTTATCTGAGGCGTCTTCGTCACTCCTCATTATCTGGATTAATTGGCTGTATTCCTGCTGTTTCAATGGTCTCTCGTAATCTCTTAATTACCTTAGACGTTCCCCACTTGGCAGTGAAAAGGTATAATAATCTCTGTGGTTTGTAAGGTTTGCAGAGTAGCATTTCTAAACAAGCGTAAATAAAACACCTACAAAATATTTATGCGTAATAGGAATTCCAAAAATTTATGTTACTAGGTACGATATTCTACTAAAATAAATAATCATCTTGGCGTTCATCTCCCGGTTGTGCTCTCGCGTACGAGGGTCGGGGTCCGCCTTGACCATGATCCAGGATTTAGCAGATCAGATTTTTACAGTTGAGCGACTACCATCTGACCTCCGTGACCCTGCTAACCAGGGAACTTGACCAGATTGGATCATGCTTACAGTGTCATTGCCTGAAAATGAAGGTTTTATCGCGATGTTTTCCCTCACCGTAAGAGCATCAGTTAGCATTCAACTATTGTACATGTACAAATAATGAACTCAGAAAAGAGTCATTGGTACATGGCCGCAGTGGGATTCGAATCCGGTACCTCTAGTTTATGAGTCGGATACCTTAACAACTTAACCACCGACGCTCCCAGGCACGTTATTCAACTATCATAGTAAAAATAAACGTTTTAGACGCTTTATGCTATTATGTACCAAAAAGCTTTTATCTTCCAGACTAATTTACAAAGTATTGTACTAGGGACGTTCACAAAGTAAGTAACTATACTACGCTTTTATTATTTTTTTTGGAAAAAGTGTATTTGCAACAAATTATAAGATAATGTTGTTACAGTTTATGTTTTTTTGCTCACATAATGTACACCCCGCTGAATGCATGTAACCCTTGGCTATAACTTCTTTATACCGTCCTCGAAGAACTTCTCTGCCAACTTCGAAATCGGGAAATAACCCATTTCAGAACATATTTCTGCACCTGCTCGTCGATTGCAAATTTAATCCCACGCATGTAGTCCTTCAAGGAGGTGGAAATGTAATAGCGTTAAGTCTGGATAATACCGTTAGTAGTTCGAAACATTCTAACCAAATGAATCTAAGTCTTTAATGGCTAGAGCACTTCTTTCGTCTGCTCTACACTGCAGGACACAATTCTTTTATTAGAATCCTTTATGGTTTCAGCGCTCCTGTTGAGCTTCTGATTATCTCTCCTGAGGTACATACTCTATCAGTTCAATGCCCTTTAGGCCCCAAACCCTTGTGGACATGAATTTTAGCATTTGGCGGGAATCTTTACAGGCATATTTCATGTATATGGTCACCACAACTTAAGATTACGTACTACCGCATTCCGGTGATGTTTGCTCGGTAAGGAGACCCCGTTCTACTATTAACCATAATCATAATAAATGTATTTGCATGAATACAGATTAACAAGATCCATGTTAGTGGCCTAGAAATAAAAATGCACTGGCCTTTAGGGTCGAACTACATTTACCCGAACAAGCCTCGCATAATTGGCCTTTCTTGACTGTTGTACACTAAATATTTTTCCCAAAGCTGCGGCATTTTTCCAGTTGACAGACCTATTTGATTAACAATATATTAGACTCGGCTAAATTGATGACCTTTTGTAACTCGCTTAATAAAATCACAGCGTATATGCGGGCCAGACAAAAGCTTTTTAGCCTTTTAGATCTTCATTCATATCATCGTATTATGCCACGACGAAAACATGATTAAATTCCCCGAGTCCCAAATTTGTGGAATATTTTCAGAATAAATTATTTCCAAATTGAAAATCTTTATTTGAATGGAAACTCTTTATCCGGGGTACTAAACGCATGAATGGTATATTAAGCTTGTTCTTTGACGTATTAGACGAAGTCTATACAACCTCTAGGCGTATTCAGCACGCCTTTGTGTCACATTTCTTAATTAATTATCCAAATGTGCTGGCTTTAAAGATTAATGATTGGCAAACAATTGCACTAAACTTTAGGAGACTTCGATATTCCTAAGCATTTAGGCGTCACAAAGTCGGTGTTATAAAGTTAAGAGTGACTTACTGAGTTTAGTTTTCACTTCAGGTTGATGTTGGTGCAATGCCTTTTCTTGTTATAAATATCTGAAATCAACTTAGGCGTCGCTTGAAATTTAATGCAATCGGGTATTAGGTTAGTTGTGATGGTGATTGTTTATAATTATGTGGAGTCGTAGATACAGCTGGCAAGACTTCAGGTTCATTTATTGATTTTTAAAATACAGTTACGTACAAACCGCGCACGCGCAGCAATCGTTTTTTTAACGCGAATAGCCAACGCGCAGCGACCAAACAGAATTATGTTATAAGTAGTAATCGCTTGTAGCGATAAGGCCGCCTTTAATCAACTGTCTTACTTAATTTAACAGCATCTACTGTATTGTGTTTTGTAAAGTATTTATCTATCTATTGTGTATATTTAAATTTAAAGATACTTATCTGTTTACACGTGTAAGCCACCAACCAAACTCTTATTCTAATTCGTACAAAAGTTAAAAAATAATAGAATATGTTGGAAAAACTGACCCAGATGTAGGTCACCTCGTTTGTCCCAATCGTTGTACAAAAAGCCTTTTTGGTACCACATAGTACCAAAAAGGGATACAAGTTACTAAAAATGTATTAATTTCGTAAAAAACAGCGCAGTGTATTTGTTTTCTGAGCGCCGAAAATTTTATCGCGGGAAGGGTTAATTAAAAAAGTTGTCAGCTAATGTAACAATTTTTTTGTTATACCTTATTAGAATCCGGTGCCATGGGATACGGGGTAAAAGAGAAATAAAAAGTAGAAGTAGCCGCCAGAACCATACTGAAGGGGTCACATAACCTCTTTACCTCCATCATTCATCTTGGCAGGACTTCACAAGTTGGTTGATAATTGGGTTACCATAAGGAATGCTGGAACATAAGCAACTTGCACAATGACTTGTTTGAGGCCTGTCCAAACGACAGGACAACGGAACTCATACAGATGCATCGTCGAATACTTTTACGTTTGGTCCATCGACTCGATAAGAAAAAGAATAACTGGAACATAAATACCAACAACAATCCAGACGAGTTTGTGACCAACAATTTGTATGGAAAATTTACCAAGATTTATAGGATGACGACCGTGTGCACAATTACGTGGATGGATGACATCTTGGCACGCGTCGGTGATTGCTTGAACTGTCTTAGATAAGTGGCAAAATAAAGATAAAACAAGTAGTCCCTAAGTATCCACTTCATTTGTTATCAAGATGACATATCATAAGAATATATAAGTCGAAATCGACAAAACATGTAGCTAGTCTTTCAAGAATACTACTTTTACTAGGTCAAAATGACGTTAAAAGTACTAATGTAAGTATTGTTTTAATAACTAATTTTATCTGATGGTTACCTCCTATGTAATATCTTCTAATACCAGTGTATAGTATGGGAAGCTGGCAATATTAGTAATAATAATACAATAATAACAAGTATAAAAGTACTGTAAATATTTACAGTACAGAAAAAATAAGAAAAGGTAGAATTACATATTTATTGTACATTACAGACTACTAATCGCCTGTTTCACAATATCGATTTGTAAAACGATTAAAAACCGAAGCGAGCCGAGAAAGTTTCCAGATGGTTTCTTATTTGGATCCTCAACAGCATCATATCAAATCGAAGGGGCATGGAATGAAGATGGTGTGGGATCATTTTGTATATTTACGTATATTTAGTTCATAAAAAAGACGTACGTTTTAATCACTATTTAAATTTCAGGAAAATCTGAAAATATCTGGGATCACGTAACGCACAGGGATCCGAGTCCGATTAAAGATGGATCTTCTGGTGACATAGCTAACGATTCTTACCATCAGTATAAAAGAGACGTCGAAATGTTGAGGGAACTGGGTCTGGATTTTTACAGGTTTTCTTTATCATGGACACGGCTAATGCCTACAAGTTTTCCTGATAAAGTAAATGACGCCGGAGTTGATTATTATAACAATCTGATAAATGAAATGCTGAAGTACAACATTGAGCCAATGGTCACACTGTTCCACTGGGACCTACCACAGAATTTGCAAGAAATGGGAGGCTGGACAAATCCCTTCATAGTAGATTGGTTTGCGGACTACGCACGTGTTGCATATAAACTTTTTGGAGATCGTGTTAAATATTGGATTACCATGAACGAACCCAGAGAAATTTGCTACCAAGGGTACGGAGGTGCTTCAAAGGCGCCATTACTTGACTTTTCGGGTTATGCTGATTATATGTGCGCCAAGAATTTGCTCTTAGCTCATGCAAAAGCATATCGTATCTACGACGAGGAATTTCGACCAATATATGGAGGAACCATCGGTATTACATTGAGTTCCAATTGGTATGAACCGGAAAGTGAGGCTCAAGTTGTATCGGCCGAAGATGCGATGGCGTTCGAAGTATGTTTTTTGTATTTTAGTTTATTTGCTTGGATCTTGTTACTATGTTACATAATTTATAAGTACTTTTAATTGTTTATTTTCAGACGGGTTTATACGCTCATCCTATATTCTCAGATGAGGGCGACTTCCCTCCGGTCATGAAAGAAAGGGTTGCATCTAAAAGTGCTGCCCAAGGGTTCGCTCGATCCAGACTTCCAGAGCTCACACCGGAGGAAGTGGCTTACATTCGTGGCACATCTGATTTCTTTGGGCTGAATCACTATTCGACACAAATTACCTATAGAAACGAATCTGTATATGGTTATTATGGAACACCGTCATTTTACGATGACTTTGACGTTAGGTATTATAAGAAAAGTGAATGGAAACTTGGAGAGTCCAACTTTGTTATGGTTCGTATAGAATGAACTGTGTAACTTTTACTAATTTTATGGTAACTGAAATTGATATTTATCTCAACAGGCCAATCCTGAGGGGTTTTACAAGCTCTTGAAGTATATAGCAGACACGTATAACAATCCCATTGTGTATGTTACCGAAAATGGTTTTGCGACGCACCAAGGCCTAGAAGACAACGACCGAGTGCAGTACTATAACGGTTACTTGGACGCCATGTTGGATGCTATTGAGGAGGGCTGCGATGTGAGGGTCTACACTGCCTGGAGTATCATGGATAACTTCGAATGGATGGAGGGATATGGGTACGTTTACAAAATTTAATAATTGTTTAGACATATTTGCGATTAGAGTAAAAGCATCTAGGATCTCCTTAACTGCATAAACTTTAAAAATTCTTGTTTCGAATCCATATGTGAATCGTTAGGATGATGATTGAACTCTTCCAGGTTTGGAAGAACCTCAAATCTGTTGTTTTCGTCGGGATCTTGAAACTGAGCATACATACATACATAAAGCTAACGCCTCCCTTCCACTGATCATTAGGAACCTTATGTTTATTAGATATATTAACAGAGTGAATATTTAAAAAAATGCAAGTTGTATTTAGAATGGTACAAGACTTATTTGCATTCCAATTATATGTAGAACATTTTTAATTAAAGTATAATATTTACTCATAATAATGAATTATACAAGTAATATAGTTTTAGAAAAATATTTACACACTCCATAGATTTTTGGTATGTTAATACTTATGAGCTCCTGGACATTTGAGTTTACTGGTATACGGGATCAAAGTAGACTGATATTCGGTGGAGCACTTTAGACTTTTACCTATGTTACAGTGAGCGGTTCGGTCTGTACGAGGTGGACTACTCGGACCCGCTGCGCCCGCGCACGCCGCGCAAGTCCGCCTTCGTGTACAAGCAGATCCTGCGCACGCGCGCGCTCGACCTCGACTTCCAGCCCGACACCACTCTCATGACCATCGACGACGGATATTAATAGAATATTATCCAATGGACTGATAATTACGAAATAAATTAGATTCTACATATTATTTAATTTATTTAATTTGGGGTTGGTGATATATATATATGTGACACATTGTAAGGGTAAGTTCCGGGTTTCCTACCGCGTACGTTTGTTGACGAGGATTTCGACACAGTTGCATGTTAAAACATTATGTTATATGTGTGATGCCTATTGTATTTTTAAGGCGGAACTAAAATTGTCTTATCACCGTTATACAGACGTTGTGGTGTTGTGTAATGATATTACTTTAGATAAACATTAAAACGATGCAGATCTTGGGGTAATCTAATCTGACACTTCTCTGTTATGCACATATATCAGTAGTTTTGAAGTACGTGACATGGATAGGTATATTCAATTAATTCAACACAATCTATTGATGTGCTTACAGTTTATTCGTATCTATGTCGCCGACAATCAGCTCGGCTAGCACACGTGTGCCCGCGACATAGCTCGCACCGCGAGAGAGCGTTTGGTTTCTTCTCTCAATACTAAGATGGATGAGATAGCAGGATCTATCTATCCTTATTGCTTGCGAGAGCACAGCTTGTGCTAGCCATGCTGGCCCTCTTTAAGGTACTTCAATTGTTTTGTATGATAAAATACAACGCGTCACTCGTATTTTAGGTTTAGCAACACAGATACATCAACAGCGCGCAAGCCGTTGCTGCAACTGCGCTGCTTCGGGGCGCGTTCGCGAGATATGGATGCATCCTTAGGCGCTGTCCTAAGGCAACGGTCGTGCGACCATGGTCGTGTAACGGGCTTCGCACGAATGTGTTGAGGTGTCCTATTTGGTCGTGCAACGCCCGTCATACGACCGTTTCCAAATAAAAAAAAGAAAAAAAAAACAATGAAATTAAATCTTATAAAATGTTATCAAAAGGATTAAAATGATAGCAAATGGAATAAACCGGGATAAATCCAGATAAATCGGAATAATAAAATAGTCATCTTGGCATTAATGTCCCGGTTGTGCTCTTGCGCACGAGGGGCCAGTGTCCGACTTGATCCATGGATTTGGCAGATCAGGTAATTACAATGGAGCGACTGTCATCTGACCTCCGTGACCCTGCTACCTGGGGAACCTGACCACATTGGATCATGGTTACACATTCAGTCGCCTGAATGTGCAGGTTTCATAGAGATGTTTTCTCTCACCGTAAGAGCATCGGTTAGTATTCAACTAATGTACATAACTCAGAAAAGAGTAATTGGTACATGGCTGCAGTTGGATTGGAACCCGGTACCTCTCATGCAAGACGGATACCGTTACCACTAGGCCATCGATGCTTCGTTCGGAATAAATCGGAATAAAGTAGAATAATTCAAGATAGATTTGAAGAAATCGGGATAAATCCGGATAAATCGGAATAAATCGAAATAAATCGGGACAAATAAAAATAAATCAGGATAAATCGGTATAAACCGCACTAAATCACATTAAAATGGAATAAATAGCAGTAAATCAATTAATTCCCAACTGATCCCGAATTGAACCGCTTTATCTTGATATACATCGATTTAAGAGAATAGAATTAGAGCGTCTTAGAATAGCTTTTAAAATTGCTTCATTGCATGTGACACTCGCGCCCAACGGAGAACTTATATTGTGTAGGAGCCGTAGGAAGGACATGAAACATATAAAATATAAACATACATAATACAAGTCATACAACCCATTAGCTAGGTGTGGAATGTTCCATTATACCGAGTTCCCATGAATTAAAAATTAGCCACACAATAGTTGCGCTGGTGGTAATGAATAGTTTTTGGCAACGTAACTGCGCGTAATAATATAGGCAGGTTACGAAAATATGTTGCTTTATGTGCCTGAAAATATTTTGATATGAAATGAAGAGAACTGTTTAGCTGGCGTGGCAAAGTTAATCAAACTTTATCAGATGTGACATGGGTGCAAATGAGTTTCGAAACAAAAGCTTAATGTGTATTTGAGACTATTGCATAATCTTGGTATTATATTTGCTATTGCTATAATTTGCATACTTTAAACAAACCATTATTCTTGTTTAATGCCTAATTAATTCACATTTTCCATTTTAAAAACTCCCTCAAGAGAAACTTCTCCTTTAAACACAACAAATCAAATGCTTACCTATTTCGTGCCTAAATTGTTAAGGAAAGTTTAGCGAAAAAATGAAAATTTATGAAGTGAGGTGACCTCAAACTTTGTTCTGTTTTTCTTTTGTTGTGTAAGAAGATTGGCGCCCTAAGAAAGCATTTTGTTCTTGTTACACATTTATAAGGGAAGGAGGGGAACGTCGAACTTTTTCAAACTAATATCATGTCGCCTTGACCTATGTATTGTAAACAAGTTACCGAGTGGCGGATCGTTACTTCCCGTTGTTATCAAAACTCGACTGCTTTGTTTACATAATACGGGGCCCGAGCGAGGGGGCACGCGATACCTTCTGCTTATTACTGCTACGGCTAGACGCGGTTGACCCCTTAAATTACAACAAAGTTTCGGAGACTGCTTTAATTGATCATTGCTTGCTACTTACTTACCTATAATGTATAACTACGTCACTTTACATAAACATTAAACTAAACCATCTTAAGCCAACTACAACTAACCTACTTCCGGAAATCCAAGGTTGAAGTATCGAATTAACTTTAATAGCGTAGCTAGTCAGTTTTCGAATCCGAGTGTGACGTAGATAAATGCGATTTGGCTCGTAGCGCCGCCGTAGCCGCGTAGCCGCTTCGTAGCTTGCGGCAGTCACGCGAGCGCCGGCACCCGTACGGCCGCGTTGGACCGCCTTCGAGGCTACGCCACGCAATGTTGACGTGCTACGTGCTCTTGGCAGTGGTTGCCGCGGCCCAAGGACGAGCGGTAAGCACGACCTGCGGCAAAGGGTTCGAATTTCGAATTCAGGTTCTTTGCGTCGCATTGTGACGACACCACCGCGCCAACTTTTAATCCCATCCGACTTGGTGTTTTCCCGAACTGTTAATAGATTTCGCGCGAATGTCTAACTTTTTAATTTTATTGGCTCAACTTTATTTTCTCCTAGTTCTGTTGTTCGCTCCGGCGTAGTTTTTTCGACGGGCGTTTAGCTTGTGTATTGTGAATTCAGTTCAATTGAAAGTAAACAGTATGTTACTTGTATAGGATTTTATTCACAACCATTTAGTTGTTTGTAGCGGTAATGGACGTTATTATAAGGGATAAGGGCAGAAAAATTATGTTTATGATGAATGAAAGGTATTATAAATGTGGTATACTGACCAGCCGTAGTAAAATAATATATAAAGGATTTTAATAAATTATCTTCATCAGTTATTAACGTTGCCAAGGTCACTGGTACCGCGAAAATACATTGTAACTGATAAATCATATTTTAGTAGTTACGTTTAAATACACTGGCCCCGCCAAAATAAACGTGGTTTTGTTTTGAATATAAACCCGAAGGGTTGTATAATTACGATCCGCTCTTCTAATGTGAAGGAAGTCGGATCCGAATATTATTTGGAAAGGAAGGGCTCTTTTGATATATTAATATTTGATTGAAATAACTGTTTTTAGCATTGACCCCCATTTGTTTCGATTCATACCTTTACTACATATAATACGAATATTTTAAGATAGCTACAGTAAGTCAGTTAAAGTCAAACTTAATAAAAAAGTATTAATTTTAAAGCTTAACTTTATAACTAAAGTAAGAAAGTTAAATCGGGATATAACGTCAAGATGATGATGGTGATGATGATTAAAATATTAATATTATTTTTAAATAATTAAAAATCGTTATAAACAGAGATAAAGTTTTGGAACTTGCAATTTATCAATAAGACATAAAACACCGACAACTTACCCCATTAACAAACTTTCCTTGTAGAAACACAGCTAAAATCAAATAATAACAACGATGCGTCAAAAATACTAACCAAACAAAAATTCAAGTTTGTAGTAAAGTTCTTGAACCTGCAATTTTTCAATGCGATGTAAAAGACGGCAAATTCCCTCCGTTAATAAATTCTCCTTTACGCTGGACTAACTTAATTCGCTCTTTGTCACTGTCAAAACTTAACGGAAATTCAACTGACAAAAAACCCAGCAAGTAAATGCTAAGTACTTTTATCCTTACTTAATTTTAGAAAAAGGGAACGTCAGTTTGTTTTTCCTTCTTCCGGGGAATTTCTATTTGCTTGATTATAGCACTTTTAGCATGTAATTGAAGGAATGGAGATTTGTTTTATTAATCTTAATGCATCATAAAAAGTCATAAAATAAATTACAAGTATAATAAAAATAATAATTTGAAATAATTAAGTAAGACAGGCAATTATTAATTGTTTTATGATGTATTAACACAAACTGGTCTGGTCTAAGGAAATTTGTCGACTTGCACGACATTCGTACGGATTGGTGCTATTTTACACTGTCATCGTCATCATCATCTTAACATCTATGCCAGGGTTCGCTTTCTTACATTTCTTCCCCCGCTTCGCCCGGTCTTCAACACCTTCTACCCCGTCGGCCATATTGTCGCATATTCTAGTTACAACCAACAAACTACGCTTCTTAGTAGTAAGAGTAATTAATTCGTCACTTGATAAGTCTATTTCAACATTTCCACTTTCATATGGACTTATAGAATTATATATATGTAGTATAGAATTCAGGTCGTGGGCTGCACTCAGGCGCGGATGTCATTAAAAATTTGGCGGTCGTTGAGAATAAAATTTTCATGGCCCCGCTTTCATCTGGAAGCAGAGGTTCGTGGCGTAGGACGCTGCATTCGTAATAAGGGTGAGCCAGAGATACCGATACCTATGTTTAGAGGTTTCTGGGCGTCGGAGGCCTAGTGGTTAAGGGGTTCGACTCGTAAGCGAGAGATCTCGGGTTCGAATGTCTGTGCCGCTATGTACTAATGACTTTTTTCTGAGTTATGCATTTTTAGATTTCACTTTAGAGAGATTTGTATCCCGCTGTAAGAATATGAACATATGTAACTCTGGTTGGTTATCCGAATAAATAAAATAAATATACACATGGACGGCAGTCGCCCCATGGCAATTCCTGTAATTACATTCCATTACTACAATTATCTGCCAAATCCTGCATCACGGTCAAGGCGGATTCCGGGCTTTACGAGAGCACAACCGGGATATTAACGCCAGGACAATTTTTTATGTTTAGAGGTTTCTGATTACTGTTTATCCTTTTTAACGTTAGAGATTATATTTTTTTACCTTATAAGTATGTGGACTATATAGAACTGGCTTCGCTCATATCTAACGCCTATTTAGAGGTTTGACATTGACTATTGTTTCTGATACTACTTTTGAAGTTGCATTCAGAAGTAGTAGTAAAAATACGACCGCTGATCAGAGAAGTAGCTTCTACAGGTTACTCTGGGGAGTCATTAATGGCGTTTTTCTATAATATTTGTGGTAGGAGAGAGGCTGATGAAGACTGGCATGATTATAATAATAATAATAAATAAATTTAAACCGATTAATCGGCTATCGCCTCAATCTTCGGCCGAAGCTGAAGCCGAAGCCGAAGGCTTAAAAGGTAATTTAGAAAGGTAGAAGCTCTAGAAAGGTAATTTAAACTATCTCTAGAAGATGATCTAGAGATAGTTCCTTATAATGTACTTATTATGTTAGTTTTAAGTTTTTTTTTTTATGTGTTATTGGACCAAATAAAGATACGTCTATGTCTATGTCTAGAGATGATAGAAACATCCTTTCAATTTAATTATGATAAATATTAAAAACTACTTTCGGCGAAATCAGGCCGAACGGCCGAAGGTGGCCAAAGCTTACGGTCGGACACTAACAAGAAGCATTCAATGAGGCATTTTGTCTTAGTCTTGACACTTGCGGTTCTATATTTTTGTTACGTGAAACATGAATGCACGTACTAAATGTTGTGGTCCAGAGTTGTATACAACTTTCTACCGCACGGCTAGCACAAGTGCGTTCGCGATGAAGCTCGCGCCGCGAGAGCCTTTATTTCCGTCTTCCAATACTAAGACGAAAGAGATATCTGGACCTATGTCGCGCCTTTTTATCGCGCCTCTCGCGCACACGTATGTGCTAACTTAGTTGGGCTGTCTGCTTGTTTGTCACTGGGTATCATAAAAAAAGAAATACCCACCCCAAAGCACATATAATACTCGTGTGCACAAAACAGTAGTTCGACCCTCTAACACAAGGTCTTATTTTATAATTTTTGGCACCTTAGCTTATCGGTTCCGTTCCGTGCGGATAAGACCGCGGATCATCCGCCAGGCGCGGTAATTAGACGTGCGTTGGCGACGAGATTAACCCCGCAAGGCACGCCGCGGTATTTACCTTTGGCCCTTTCCTTGAGCACACATTCAATATTAGGTTAAGGCAGGTTAGGGCGATATTAGGTTGAACGACTCTAACTTGATTTATACAATTCTTGACCGACAGATAGAGTCGGATAGCCCCGACCAAGTTTACTAAAACTCAAATATTTTCCAAACTACAGAACCGATTTTGATGAAACAAAACTAAGAACTAATTCGATTAAACTGGCTAACAAATAGAGAAGACTGCATTGAAATTGGTCCATCTATTCGTCACACGTCACATCTACACGTCAAACATAAAACACTCCTCTTTTTTCGTCGGGGGTTAAAAATTTGCTCATACTGCGACGCAATAGTTCGCCATTGTGCGCCGTAACTGAAAGAGTTACTCGGAACTGGCACCGCAAAGAACTAGTGTTATAATTTTAGCAATATGTTTTTATATCAACACCAGCAATGTTATGACAACAGTTAAAGATAAACCTGATTATTTGGAATTTGTACTAAGAACGTAGATGGTATCGGCTTAAAACGGTAGATCTACTGACGTATCCATAAACAATACTTATCTAAGTAAAGTAGCGTTAGAATACTATGCGTTTGTTAGATATAAGGTATTTAAGTATATTTTAATTGTTATTTAAAGTTACATATATATTGAAAACTATCGTGATTATTAATAATAAACATTTCAAAATACTTTCATAATCATTTTACCAACTTCAGAACGAAATGTCTGGATTTCTGAAAGATTGTGACTCTTTGATCAGGTTAAGTAATGTTTATGAGAAATTTCCTTAATTAATTATGTAATAAATTTATTATAATGTTAAAAAGTATTGTAATACATTAAATTAACATGTAAGCTATCTATTATTAAATTTAGGAGACCGGAAATGAGAATAAGAATGACATTTCCAGCTAGATAGCTAGTATAAAGGTCCAGTCGTGACACGGAGAGGGACTTTTGCTCCAGAGCCGGCACAGAGTTAAGTATTATTTTGTATTAGTTATTTATATAATCGGTTATTTATTGAATCGTACGCAATACTATTGTCCCATTTTTAAAGGATAAATATTTGATTATGTGACCGATAATTGTGTCATTACTTTGGTTAGAATTTTGCATAAATGTTGTTTACCTATGGTACTTTGTTTGTTTTATAAAATCTCGTTTAATTCAGATGTTTAAATAAACACCTCATTTTATAATACATTACATTACTTATTAAAATATACCTAATATCTTAAAAAATATGCTTTTGTTTAATTAAATAATGTCTACTAGAATAATACTTTATCCATTATTTATATATTTAGATAATATTTTCTAATAAAACTCACTTTGCTTCTAATTATCAGCCTACAATTCTGAAACACAATTCACATGTTCTTTATTTATCCTAATATGTAATAATTTACAACCTTGGATACTCCATCATCTGAACGACCAGTCCCGGCTTCTGCCAGGGTCTGGTTATCAAGTCTTACTCCTCCAATTCGCCAAGTCTCTCTTTACTTATAACCTATGTCCTAAACAAATAGCACTACCGCCATGAACTATATTTTACAAGACATAGATATCTATTAATTAATATCCTGTTGTTTACCTAATTAAGCGTTTTCCATATATTTCACTGGGGTTTTGGATAAATACTCACACTCTGTTATTATTCTGTAGCTTAATTACTAAAATAAAGGTTTGTACTAATAAAAATCATTATAATTATAAGTAACACATATATTAAATCTAACAGGTTCCTACAGGGCTCGTTTGCAATAAGGTGAATGTACAACGTTCAACACGGCTCTACGAATGGTGAATTCCGTTCATTTGTCGGACGCTTAATGCTGATCGCCACTCAAGTATTATCAGTTGGTACCCTGTGCGTTCGCGCGCACTAAAAGCAAGAGTGTATGAGACCTCATATAGTAACATTTCTGAATACGGGTGTAAATAAGTATTAAATAAGGCCGTGGCCAGAAAGCGAGGCCTCATTAGTCGTGCGTGGCGACGAGTCCCCCGCAAGGCACGCCGCGGTATTTAACTCTGCTGCCTGGGTACACATTCTACGAAGAGGCAATATTATTGACAAGTGTAATAATAGTAAAAACGGTTTTACGATGCCTATGGAGTTGGAACTACATAATACTTTCTAGGAATCGCGAATGAATCGGCTAGCAATTTCAATATGAAGTTTTATAATTTTCAATAATAAACCACTCATCTATTAACTAATGTCTCTTGTTAATACTATAAATGACAATTACTTTGAAAGATGAGTAGCGAGTAATTTGAGCATAACCACGGCAATGTTGAAATAGTCAATTAAGGTTTAATAACTAGTTTGACATCATGAAATCTAAGCACTTCTTAGGTTTCGAAATCTTAGGTTTCAAAACAGATAACTTACGATACTGTAAGTATGTGAAAGGTAGGATACTTCGTATTTACTAAAAAGTTCGTAAATGTCTGTAAATATAGAAAGTGTGGAGGCCGCCACCATCCATATAGCATTATGTATACATTTACTACATATACAACACGACACGTTGAGTCGCACCACCTCGCCCTCTCTAATGAATGCCTGTGTTTAAAGTCTCGGCAACTCCAAGCACAGTTGCCATATTACAAGCAAGTAACAAGCGGGATGTACTTGTGTTTATAAATGTAAGGTTGAACTATAGCGCCCGGAATGAGTACACGAAATACTGTTGATGTAAGTAGTAACTTATATTAACAGTATTTCGTGATTGACAAGTCAGAAAAATATCTTTATAAATAAGATAAGCTAAATTTCTAGACAACAAAGATGCATAAAATATATTTTTCATAAGTTTAAGTAAGATTTACTATGTATTCAGTAAAAAAGAGAACTACTATGCAATTTACAGAATATTTATTAAAATAAAAGGAATGTACGACTTTGCTCCTTAGAACTCCTATATTTTTACGGGAGAGTCACGAGACTTGGAGAATGTTTACACACAAATATTGTTGATGGGATTATTTTTATTCAAATTGGTTATTACTTTGTTAGAAGGGTCGTTGTAGGTATCGGAGATTTGAAAAACGCACAAATAGAGGTTTTGACAATAATAAAACTGAGAAGTGTTTTTACGTCATACGGTGCATACGGGCAAGCGGGCCAACTGATAGAAAGTGGTCACCACTGCATAGACATTAGCAACAACAGGGGTATCTTCATATTCATATTTCTTTATTAGTATTATTCACACATTGTCAAAATTCAGTATCAGTTGCCCACCCCTATGTAACACTTGTAAAAAGAGCTATAAGTTCAGCACTGCTCCTGATATGTCACATCTAATGACTATAATAAATGAATTTAACTGCTGTTAAACTGTGTAATGAACTAATAAATAAATAAATAAAATAAATAAATAAATAATAACAGTTTAAGAAACATGAACCAAAACATTAACTAAAGGAGCCGGTAAGTCTCGGACAATCCAACAAGCCGAACCTAAATAAAGGTGTAATGTCACCTATCTGGTGGGTTACGAACGTGTGCATAAAAATTTGACGTAACCCACCTGTTGTGGTACCCCTGGAGGGCAAGTAAGATTTCTAAGTCTGATACTATCATCACCACCATATATTTAAGAGTATGACTCTGATACTATAAGCAGTGATAAATAACAGGTACATCATGCATGATCTAAACACGTGTCGCGTGCGCGAGAATATATTTTTGTCCGCAATCGATCGCCACAAAATACCTTCACGCATACGAAAATAGAATAAACACCTTTAATAAATAACAACACGCGTCCCTGCGGACGAGACCTTGACGACTTCATTGAATATTTTAACAAGCTCCGTGCCAGTGCCTAACCTACTTCCTAAGTAACAAAAATCGTGTATTGGTTTTTCGTTCAAAATCCAACTCAAGGTCAAACTGAAAGATTGTATTTTCTTCTTAAGTGTTTTTGTAATTTAATCTTGTATCTTCAGAGATAGAGCAGTCCGGTGAATTAACAAGTACTTTTATCATAAGTATTGTGAGTCACGCCAGATGGGCTTGGCTCATTATAAAATCGTCATGGGTCACACGCATTTTCGAATTTGGCTGTTTTCAAGTTAATAGACCTCGCTACGCTCGCTCCCTAATTGTTAAAATTTTATTGTAATACAATAAATCATGGTCGACTTTATTAATGAATTTGTCAAAATTGTAAAATAAGTATGGCAGAAATTCAAATCTCTTATTCGCTCGCTTATTCACTGCGCATTGAATTACTTTTAATACAACAGTTTTCTAGGGCCAAATTAAAAAAATATTCGAGCTCGTTACGCTCGCTCATTCATTAGGCATTTCAATTATTTTTAATACTTCTTTATTTGCCAAATTGCAAATTTTTTTAGCACACTGCGCTCGCTCATTCTGTGATTAAGGTTTACGTTATTTTCATTTAAAACGCCAGAATGTTTAAAATTTTAATCTCGATGCGTTCACCATTTATTGTATTTTTACAAATCAAATTGAGTATGGTTTTAAGGGCCAGGGGTTTTTTTTGGCAAAAATTGCGAGCTTGCTCTGGTAGCTATTTTATTTATGACTAAAAACTACCCCAGCTTAAAAGAGTCAAAATTTCAAATTCATTAGGTAATTTTAGTTATTTTTATTTGGGCTTCATCATACGAAGTCAGCCTATTAGTAGAGTAATATGACTTCCACCCTCCTTATAACCCTAGGACAGGATGCTGTATTATATACGCCACTGCATCACCCACGCGCTGCCTTACCCGTAAAAACATTTTTATCCCTTTCTTTAACAACTCCACCCACACCACACCACAAGTTTCTATCATTATTACACGATATTTAATCTTACTAATGCGACACCCTCACGTTACTACTCCTAACATTCATTATTCCCGTACAACAAAGGCGAACAGCTGTCGTGATTATTTCAGCCATAAGTACGCGTAATGTACCGTAAGGACTCATTTCTAGGAAAAGTGTAATTCCCTAGAGTTTAATTCTGAGGAATGACTACCTTCCCCGTCAAATGAGAAGGGGAAATGAAGCCATTCAGACCCGTAGGTATGACCTTTGAGCATTGCCCCTTTTTATGCAAGACGAGCCGCGACTTCTTTCAAGGGTGCTTTGTGTAAATTAGTTGAAAAGGGTTCCTTAAGCCGACAAAAGCTTCAGAATCGGTAACTACAGAACGGGGCTAGTGCCACTGTCTGTACTGTACTGTATAAGTCTCTTACTAACTAGTAGAGTTGGTGAGAGACTTTTCTATTTAGTTTTAAGACCATGAAGCTTTTTAAATCCTTTCTAGTAAAAAATATATTTCACGTTTGACATTAAAATCAATAAATATATTTTTAACCACTCGTGCGACACTAATGTTTTTGGCCATCTATACATAAATAGTATAAAAGTCACTTTCTTTTAAACTACGCAACGGATTTTAATGCGGTTTTCAACAATAAATAGAGTGATTCAAAAGGAAGGTTTATAACCAAGGAAAAAATGGTAGATAGAAGTAAAAAAAGGTGTACGCGAACGAAGTCGCGCCGAATCCCCTAGTAATAATATAAACAAATACATTCGTTAGTGAAACCAGCAGATAGCTATCGAAGCCAATTAACTAAATTGATTTTAGTGAATCGCACGTAACGTACAAACAACGCGGAACGGGCGATTGTTTGAGTAGCGAAGTCAAACGGACTTGTGAATTCAGCTCGTTAATTAACTTAGAGGCAGCTTGTTCCGACGATCTTCGCTACAGAACGCGGTCTCAACTCGGTCTGAATACCAATTATAACTTTCGAAAAGAAAATATATTCAGCGCAGGACCAACTCGTCCCGCTATTCTATCAATAGATAGAGTTACTAACGGCGTGCAGAATTTCACAATTAGTGACAGTTTTATTCTATTATCGACATCGATCATTAGTGTTAGCCATCGACATGGAAATATTGTGGCGTCACTTTGACGGAGTAATTAGAGTGCAACGTATGATTTCGCAATTATTGTGAACTAGTGAACTCGGCACGACTTTGTTTGCGTTTTAAACAACAGAGAGAGTGATTTAAGAGGAAGGTTTAAGTAAATAAAAACGGGTATGTAGGGGTAAAGTATGGTAGGTGTAGAGTCTATAGAGGTAAAAACAATACTAACCGTGATAACAAACACGATAATATGTATGGTGAAAGTGTAGTAAATAACCACGAAAGTCGTAAAACCAATATTAAATAGCATAGTTGAAACATAGCACCGTGTATGCTATTTAAATAATTAAACTGCAAGGAAGTATGTGCTAAAGCAATCAAAGCCGCACGTGACGCTGCAAATTTCCTCGGAAATTAGCTTGTTACTCGAGCACTGTGTGTAGGGCCCAGAGCTCAAGTTTTATTGCGCGCCTTGTTCATTAGCGCCGGGCGCCCACACGCTCTGACTCTCAATTTTCCTTATATTCACTGATGTGACGCGACATAATTATGCCTGAGTCGACAACGCATCTGGATAAGGCTTAGAGTACTTACTTATGCTTTATTTATGCTACGGTTTAACTTGGTGCAACCGTCACTTTTCCGCCACCGCACGCTTGGACGATGGAATTGATTTCATCCACAACATCTAGATGCCTGGCATCCAACTAACGTGCGGGCATCGCGAGCCTTTTTCCGCGCACGTGCAAGTTGTGGAATGAGCTCCCTCCCAAAGTATTTCCTTTGCTTGGGGTTTTTAAAAAAGAATGTCTACAGGCACTGTCAATAACCGGCACCGCATCCGCTCTACTTAGATTGCAGATGTCTTACAAGACGGTGGCTACTTTCCATCAGGTGGGCCGTCCGTCCTCGTGCCTCCTAAGGCAACAAAAATACTTAGTAAAAACGGTCGATCATAATTCGATTTATGCGCTTAGATTTCATGTAACCAAAATATAGGACCGCAGTTGCCTAGTCACTGTCAAGTCTAAGATGATAAGATGCCTCTTGCCTGTAATCATATTTATTCTGGCTTCCTTTTTCTTAAAAACGGAACAAAACAATGCAAGCATTGTTTCCCAGAGGGTGAAATAGATAATGAGCGCATCCAGGCAGATTCCTCAGGCTTTACTAAACTGATCTATTAATTGGTAAATGATTATGATAACATAGTCCTGATTTTATAATTAAACAAGTACATAACAGCTTTTCACATATTCATATACATAATACATAAATTTAGGTAATTCGGTGATAGAATGGTAATGTAGGACCTGGGTTGAGTTGCCTAAAACACTCATCCAAAATCCAACCCCACAAACTTTCGCGTCCAAAATGTTACGATTAACCAAACACCGGAGTACCCAAAGAAATCCTACACAAACTGAAATATTGAAGTTAAGGTTGGCGGCTACTAACTTCTAATACAGTTCGCGACCACCCACCGGCCGGAACCTTTAGCGGATTTCGAGTTTATGCATTGAATTCAAGGTACGAACGAATCCCGCCGAGTGGTCCGCCGACTTTAAAACTTTATTCGCCGTCCCGAGCTCCAGTGTATCCGACTGTGACTGTAGCCTCCTTTGTCGCCTCCCATTCTTATAAACTTATAAACAAGACCGGATTTGTGTTGTTGCGGAACTTCGTCTGAATGGATGCAGTCGGACAACTTGTTTCGAGTCGTGTCTTTGGAAATACAGTGGAGGCGAGGGCAGGACCGCTTTTTGTTTTAATGACTGACGAAAGCAATTAACAAGCTACGGGATGGGTGTTAGAACCAGTGTAAATTATGTCTGATATGAACTTGGGCTTTATGAGTGATTAATGGTTGGGCCGATGGGTAGTGACACAGAATGTGTGTTTGGGGCCAATTAGGGCGATCACACCTAATAGGACAAGGACAGGGGGTGGATTAATCAAGTATGAACACTGTTCGACATTAGCATAGTTTAAAAAAGGAATTTATTAAGCGAGGTCTCCTTGTAAGGTAGGTATAGATAGACTGAGGGCGCTGTAGGTTATTCTACGTCACCGAGTACAAGAATAAATCCAGTTTATAGTGATAGCAGACGTTTAGAAGACCCACAAAACTATGGACCTTTGCACAGCCTGGCACAAAAAGAATTATTTTTAGTGACCCATCTTCGACTTTATAATACTTACATATCCTATTGTGTGGGGTTCAATAAGTATAAAACCGGAGTGCCTTGCATCCTCTTGGCAGTTTCGCTATTCAGGCACATTATAGTCATAAAAGAGAAAAGTGACTAGTAGTATGGATGCAAGTCATTTCAAGTCTCGTCTGTCTGTGCAGGTGAACATCAGCAACACTTGGGTGCTGCCAGAGGAGGGTTTCCCGGTGTTCTACCGCTACTTCAGGGACCGCATCTCGTGGTACGAGGCCGATGCTGTCTGCCAGTTCCATCATGCCAACTTGGTCACAGGTCAGTACTCAGGTCTTTTTGTTTAATATTTTGGTCCTCCCAAGATTTGTCTACGTCTTCGTCGTCTAATTATTTAAATACAGCGTCGGTTGTGTATCAAAACAACAAAATAATTTTTATCGACGCTGATATTATAGTTTGACTATAAAAACTCAACCTCATTCCATCTTATTTGTAAGTAATTATTTTTTTATTTTTCAGCAGCTCGTTTCACTTCAAAAAAAACTTCAAACTGTATTTTCATTTCTTAAATAATTTATAATGTCCGAGATGTGTATTCATATTTTTAGCAATTAACTTTAATATTTTTCTCAAACATAAATCGATTTATTAGAACATAAATTATGATTAACATAATTAAACTTATGCTGGTTAAAAAAAAATCGATAGGTTTGTATGACTGGACAGTAGGGATTCGCCATTTCCACTTACTCTTATGTGATTTACGCGAAATATGTAACATGTTTCTTCCATTAGTAACTCTGTGTTGATAAAGTACCCTCTGTGGTACTGCTGCGTGAAAATAACCATATAAAACGCAGCAATAAAGATCAACAAAGATTTAAATACTACGAACACCAGAAAATTAAAGAAATATTTCACATGAATATTGCAACTTTGGAACAGATTCAATGTTTGTAATAAATCCTTTTTAAATACCTATATTTGTATAATAGATCCATTATGTCGATAATACGTAGATAGATAGACTATTCATTGCTCACACCAAAATAATTACAGTAAAAAGTACCGACAAAAACCATAACTAGCTGTGGTCAAAGGCGGCCTTATCCGCAATCCTCCAATCTTCCTCCTCCTCTCAATCCTGCAAGCGATCTCCACCAGTCAACCTTTATCTCTTTAGATAAAGGTTGCCTGGTAGAGATCACTTGATGCAGAGACAAATCAAGAACATAGACTTAAACTAGCGAACTTACAGCTAATAACAATCATTTTTTATTAAAATTCCTGCTTATAATTGAAATATCTTGTTATAATGTCTAATTATAAAATTAGACGAAAAATCTTTTTAATAAATTAATTTGGACAACACTTATTTTCCATTCCAACGTGACAGCTACGGCGAGTTTCGGGATTAAACAAAGTTTAAATAGCATTTTTAACTCAGTTATTGGCCACTTTAGTCGAAAGATTATTTTTCGGATGGAAACAGGAGTTTGAGTAACAAGTTGGCGTAAACAATCTACGAGGCAGGTAATGGGCTTTCGGCGGATACAATGGCCCAGTGTCAATTACCTTTTGATGAAGCATTTGCTTTTGTTTCGTAACGCGGCACAAAACTACAATAACTATTAATAAAAATATACGATTTGACGGCAATATTTGCATAGGATCTTGTGATTTTTTATGTATTTATACTCGTCTGTGGTAGTTTCGTTTGCTACCAAATAATAATGACTGACGGTTCTTCCTGTTTACTTACGGTAACTATTGCCCTGATGCAGTCAATCTAGGACTTGCGATCAGAAAGAGGGTATGCACTTTATATTTACTTCTATACTAATATTATAAAAAGAAAAGATTTGTATTTTTGTAAGAGAATAAACTCTTGAACTAGTAGATCGATTTCAAACATTATTTCACTACTAGACTGCTAAATTGTCACAGAGTAACATGGGTTACTTTTTATCCCGGGAAAATAATAGACTCCCACCGCAAAGTTGATTGTTTACAGAGATCCGAAATGCGCGCGGGTAAATGCCACTAATAACCAATACTACTCGTATATCTTTTTAGATAACAGACACAAGTCTCTTAGGCCCAAAAGTGGTCCTTACTCTAAAAAGGCCGCCCTTGTGAATTAATTTCGTCGCTCCTCAGACTAAGCCCAACCCGAGAACCCATTCTATTTACAAAGCCCCAAGATTTGGCCGAAACACGACCTCGGCAATATCGCGGAGACGTAAGTCGTATACATTTCAATATTCCCTCGGGCCGTTAGGTCTAATCGGCGGCAATCCAGCCGAGACCCCCCATTACGGCTGATGGCCCGCGATCCGGCCCTGGCCGCCTGATAGCGCCGCCGGTGTATGTCTACCTGCCGATAAAAATATATCTACTTACCTACCCCCATATTATGTATCGAGTATATTGAACTCGCAGAACGGGCATTTTCGAACCGTATTGCAGAGTAATCCCGCCCGATTGGGTTCAATGAGAGAAATATTTCTGGATCATGTACCTATGTTCGACTAATATCGTGGTTTAGCTCGGCTGCACAAGATACAAATTGTATTCATAAAAAGCGAGTACCACGATAATTTTTTTATAGAAAGGTCAAGTAAAGACTGTCATACATTCCTCTCGATAACTATAATAATTAGCAAAACACATAGCTCTAACATTTTATAAAGGCACGATATATTATTGAAAATTGCAAAATTAATTCCAGAAGTCATTTTTGTTGCTATCAATCAAAAGCCTATTTCCTCTGTACCTAAAATACGTATGTTCTACCCACCTGAATAACGTTATACCGATTGGATTTATTCGAAAAGCGGCCTATTGTGAGTTCCTTTTATCTGAGTAGAAATCAAATGCGATCTCTTTATGTCCTTTTTCAAAGTCAGAACTTCAATTTAGAGGTGCTCTATATCATGGTCGTTTTACTTTTGCTGAAATTCACGAATATAAAACCATAAAGGAGCCATATCCTTTTTTCATTATTTGTTAGGTTAGGTTAGGACTTGTAGCAACAATATTTAAATAGTGTTGTTTGTTTAAATAAGCAGTGTACACTTGTGTATTTATCTGCAAATGAAATTAAATAAATTTATTGATGAACAAGGAGACCACATTACAACAATCACATAATTTAAATAAACAATAATCATACAAATAAAAAACACATATAACAAATTACAAAATTTATAAATCGATTCGGAATTGCTTTGATTTTGATTTGGAATTGCTGCTTCACTAAACTAATATTTTGTAGGCGACCGTAATCGATTGTTATCCCTTGACTTAGAATAGTTATTACTGGTCATCTTGGCGTTAATGTCCCGCCTGTGCTTTCGCGCGCGAGGGCCCGGGGATCACCTTGACCATGATCCAGGGTTTGACAAATCAGTTAATTACAGTGGAGCGACTACCATCTGACCTCCATGATCCTGTTAACCAGGGAACCGGACTAAGTTGGATCATAGTTACACATGCCTGAATATGCATGTTTCAATGCGATGTTTCCCCACACCGTAAGAGCATCGGTTAGTGTTCAACTAATGTAACTCACGAAAGAGTCAGTGCTGCATGGTACATAGAATATTCATTCTCCCTCCATCCCTTGATTGTGAATAATTCTGAGCCTTCAGCTTATATAAACTAACTATGTTTTTTGAGACCTCCTAACACAGGAATGCCTACTGACCTATTAGAAGGTCCCAACCCATGTAACTTTGTAACCTGTAAGTTTGAATCAAATGATTATTATTATATTATTTTATTTAAATACGAAATGAAAATGTGTACCACTGATTGCGTTCGACATTAATGGCGCAGGCTGTGTCCGAATAGATTTCCGAAAGCGGAATGAAAACACACAAGTGCTCGGGTCATTATATTTCCATGAGCTAGGGCCCGTATCGTCATAACCAATAATGAGGGTGGGCCCTTGATATGGGCCCCGACTGATTCCTGCCCCGATTACGGCCGGCCTGCTGCCCTCCAGTTTACGACCCACTTCAGGACGAGTTACCATAATGAATACTTATCGATCAAAATATACCCTTCTGTCCTGTTTTATATTAAGTTAGAATGTAAAAATTGTTCAACGTATTTTTGGATGTTTTTTTTCTGGTTTGGACACTTTAAATATTAAAATATAATAAACTACATACAATTTAGATTTTAAATATGGTTTTTCACTACATTTTCATCGCACATGTTAACGAGTTTATTACGAACGTACACACAATATTAACCATGGTAATTAACGCGATAACATGTGCGATGAAATCACATACAAATAATTATTGTATTAAAATAATTTCTCTTAAACACGTTCGGCATATCCGGCGGGTAGAGTAACCGATATTTTGACTCAAATAGCGCTTCGATTTTATTGATTTGCTACATCGTAAATAAAATGTTAACGCAGATTTAACTTCCATATGGCTTCCGTATTTTTATTAACGACCCGAAAAAAAAGCACAAATGACCCGAATAATCACTGCGCAAGGAAGCAAAGACGAGACGTCGATATTCCGCACGATATAAGATTTGTATCGAGAGGCAAGACGGAATTACTAGTAAGACAAATTGAGATTTCTTGTTACATTTATATCCCCCCTCGGGCGTAACTTGTAGACGCGGCTGACAAAAACAATGCGTTCTCCATACGGCTTTGTGGTGGCAATCTTGACGCGTCATTGCGGACTCCTTCAAAGACTTCGAACCCTTTGTGAGTAAGACTCTATTCTACGCCGTCTTATACGGAAACTTAAATTAGTTACGAAATAGGGATCGATGCGGTTAACATCGCTTTGACTAAAATTTGTATTATCTAACATTGCTACCGAGTGCTTCTGTTCTATTTTGAATATGCCTTCTCCATGCTGCATGCACTCGAGAAGGCCTTTGCAGAAACACATTGCATAATACGAATATATTTTTAAACGTTTCGTTTATGCGCTTGCAGAATTTAAACTTGTCAAACGGTAAAAGCCTTTGTCGTAAAAATAGACGCTTTCTACTTCCATTTCACTGCATCCATAAGAAGAAGGCTGTGTAGGAGACCTTTGTTTGATAAAACACACATTTTCGATATAAAAAGGTCTCATATTCACCCATTTTAATCTTCAGATGTAACGTCGAAAGCATCGGGACGTTTTCACCGTAACTCACGCGGGTGTAATAAAAAGAGTTTATGATTTATACCTTAACAGGAAAAAGGGGCTTTCCTCAACAAATGTGGTTATGTTAAAAAGTACAGATATTAAAGGGTAGATAGGCAAACTCGTGAATTTAATGAATACCTACGTAATATAGCTTTTGCGAAAAGGCAGTTAAATAAGATTGTAATATTAGTGTTAGAGTCTGTTCAATAAGTCAGTTTACATGGACAATTATATAGTTTGGCAAGAAAGTCGTGAAAAGAATGTTTTGGGAACTACTGCTCTCGCCTAAATTGGCCACACTAAATTACTATCAAACTCAAATATTCTATACCTTTCTGTGGTCAAAGTGACTTCAGCTGTCACGTCATCTAGACATTGTCGTTGTTTTGTTGTTGTTATGTTTAACTTTTTATGTGTATATTTCTAGATATTTACTGTGTGGGACATTTATTTTCGCAACGAATGCAAAAACACATAAAAGCGGCACGAGAAAAGTAATATTTAGAGTTGTTCAAGAATGTATTGCCGAGTTTAGAGCATACAATTTTCTGTGCGATTTCTAAGATGTTTTCGGCCGAATAGCAAAATTATCGATACGTAAAATGTATCTTAAATTTGCAAATAATGTGATCTTTTGGTAATCATATGAAGTTATGTAAAACTAATGTGTTTTTTTAGATTTCTTTACATGTATTTGAGGTTACAAAATTTACCGTCAAATTATAGTGTACTTTTGAAGTTTTGATCTTTTTTCGTATTTTGTTTCGTAAATATAATAATAATTCATTAATATGCGTTCAGTTGTAACTAAAAGCAGGCGGCGCTTGTGAACGAAGGTTTTGTAGCACAAAGCTATATTATCTAGGCACAGTAGGTAATGTACGACTATTCGAGGCTGGTGAAATCAAATCCAGGGCCAGGGAGTTTGACATTACGTCGTTACGTGCATCAGTGTTGCTGTTAATAAATTTATAAGAGTAAATATATACCAGACTCTTATTTCAATTTCCAATACTTCCCCTTATTCTTAATCATCCACCATAATGTGACAGCTGATGTGGGTACTCAGTTTAACAGTAGGTTAGTAACTTACTATTGCAAAAGCAGTAGTTCCCAAAATGCAAAAACTATACGAACTATACGAAGAGGATACTCTAAATTACAAGAGCTGATTCAAGGGCTTTGTAACGAGATCCGATGGCATTTACAGATTATTTAGATTCTGATTAAAATAGTCATGTAATGAACCTCCCATTTTTTCTATCTTGCTATCTTACTTGGAGCTGGGGGCTTGCTATGAGCTCTTATAGCAGGACCTAAACAGAACTGCCCTGCTTAGAACGAGACAAGCTTATGTGACACGTATAGCGCTGTCTCGTTATACGCAAGGCAATTCTGTTTAGGGCCTGCTATAAGAGCTCATGGTAAGCCCCCTGGCCTTACGTTAATCTTGATATCCCTATATATTACCTATCCCTTTGTCTATTCTTACTAAACCGGCTGATGCGGTTTAAGTCCAGCAGTGGACTCTCACGCGCTGTAGTCGTGCGATATGATATAAAATATTAACAAGTATGAAATTTTCTATTCGATATATACGAGGCACAGACACAAATTTTACATAGAGGCAAAGCACAGACATGAAGATAGTATTTTTTAATATTTTAAGTTCACAGACTGATACAGTACGATGATACCATATTAACGATAGTGGCGCCCTCAAGTTTTGTCACGACTTTCTTGCTAGACTATATTTATTTATTTGTTTCACAGTTTTAAAGCATATAAATTAGGTTTAAAAATGTTACATTATCAAGTTGTAATGACAATTACAAAACAACATTTTATGATTTGATAGTTAATATAACACATCAAATACAAAATAAATCATAATAAAATTTACTAAATTATCTCTTTCTCTTTTTGTGTACGAGCATGTGTGTGCGCGTTTGATGTAATTGAATATAAACGAAAATGTTACACAAAATTGTTAATTTTATACAAAAATGAGCAGGTGTCTTCAACATCCTTCCTTCCCGCCTACGCATCGGTCTCAATATAATTAATGATAATATGGATTTATTATATGACTGTATCGTTGGTAGTTCTGAATAAATTAATGGTTTCCTTTTTCATGTTTCATTTCAACAAAATGGCTTATTAAACAAACTCTGGTAGAAAGTACAACATTCAAGACTGAATTGTTGTACTGTTTAATATTTACAATGTACAAGCGTCGTTATTGAAATCGAGGCGCCCACCCTATCTGTAGGTCCATCTACTGTTTACATTATTCAAGCATCTACTTATCAGTTGGGCCTTTCAGATGGAACTCTTGTGTAAATTGCCACTCTAACTTTGAATATCAAGTTTTGGAATCAACTTTGCCGCGGGTCCCTCGAACTTCTCTCGGACAACTCTTGATTGACGGATTTTTTTACTCAACAATATACTTTGGAGTTCCTTTCACTTTGAAAGTTCATTTAAATATTTGCCACGAGATTTAGGGTTTTAATGAGGAGAGTTCGCTCGGAAATTACTGGCGGGATTAACAAAAACCTTTCACTGGAATGTCCTATCCTACGTTGGAAAAAATACGTAGTCAGATGAGATGTTTTGCAATGGTGGCCTATATTTCACAGGTGGTAGGACTCTGTCAAGCCTGAAAAGTCTGCTTGGAGGTGTACTACCCCTTATCTATTATCCCGCCAAGCAACAATTTAGATAGTTGTGTAGGTACTGGTTTGAACGCCCTGCACATAAGCACAAGTATGAATTTTCTCATCTTACTCTTTACAGTGATGTCGCATCTGCGGTTCTGCATTTTTGTTACTTGAAAACTAAATTATGAGAGCTCTATTTGCGACAGTTACCGCTTTCCATCAAATAGGCTGTGTTAATTTGTCAGGTACCACAGAAACATGAACACACATATAAAGCCCAGACTGCAAATCAAGGGAGGGAAATTGGAATAGCATCCGCGCCGATAGAAGCGCCAAATGCTTCGGAATTCAGGAAAAATTCAGCGCAAGCAAACGGCTCCCCCGACGAACAAATCACATTATTGACACGGGATAACACGGGCTAGAGTTTTGGGTCGACCACGACGGAATTATTAAAATTCTCACCACACATCTGGAAAGGTTGTACGTACGCAAAAATATCGGATGAATAATAAATGCAGTCAACGAACCGAATGGAACGCGAATTTACCTGGCAGTGCAGTTTTGATTTAATTTGTTAGGTATTGAAAATACCCTGGCTATACCCTGAATTGATGATGGCTTAACTAGATCCATAAATAAAGCTCACGCCTGTGTCCAAAAGGTGGGCTAGGCAGAGACTATGGACTATGACTTAACTAATAATGCTAAAACACGATAATTAAATTAAATATTAATATGTTTGAACAAATTCACACAGCGCCATCTACCCCCAAAATAAGCAAAGCTTGTATTATGAGTGTGATAACTAATAAAATACTTATTACATATACTATACCCAGACTCGCAACAGAAATTAAAATTCAACATTTCAATTTCCGCTCGGCCGGGAATCCCGGGAAATTGTATGAAATTACATAAGCAGGTAAAACATCAGCTGGAATAGATCATAGGGTTTTTTCCCGGATCACACAACACCGCGGGCGGAAGCCAATAGTCATCGGTATATTTTTGCCATCACCAACCGCCCGGCTGAAAATAACGTGGAAAATGATGGGATTATTCGCGTAGAGACGACAAAGGGAAATGCTAATGCAACTATTACCAAGTGAAATCACCGGCAGTGCAAATAACGTGGGGAGATGATATCGCAGCCTCCACCAGTCGACGAGCCTCCGGTATTAACTCATAGACTTAAGGGCTATCTGCACTCGTCCGTGTCAGTGGCTGGGCCGTGGCAGAAAGCGGTTCTGACCGGAGCTACGAATTCTTCTTATTCGTGTTTTGTATCATCATCATTCCTAATCCCAATAGGTGGGGTTGGTGGGGCAGGTTCGTATCTTCATATGAAAATTTTATACGAACTTGTCACTCGTCACATTCCGTGGCGTGGCTAATAAAATTTACCTTTGCATTTTTTTACTTCGCTTGGCATCTTAGAGCAATACGGCCGGCGACTCCAAGTTGTTAAGCTTTTGTTTGTTAACATTCGTAGTTTTTAATGTTAACTCTCACTTAAACCCGATCAGAATTTGAATTATACTCCACAGTTCTTTAAATAGGATGAAACCATAGTAATGAATCAAGTCCTTATAACCACCTTGCTTTGTATTTTGAGTCAGTAAATAAAATATCAGCTCTCCTACGACTTTATTTTTAATCACACGTAATGGAAACTGTCTCGAAATGTAAATCACAGTACCATGTCAGTGAGTAATTATAAAACTGAAACTAGTCGATGTTCATTATTTACCCCTTATAGTGTAAACCTCCTGACAAGGCACGGCGACGGCGCGGATGTGTGTGAACAGTCCCTTAACCGGACCGGACTGCTGACCCCGGCCCATATATCACAAAAATATATCGAGTGTGTGAACGTGCCGACCGCCCTCCGTCATTTCTTGTTTTTGCAACACCCACCCGAGATCGCGCCATGAAATAAAGGCTGTTCATACAGACATTGAATGATAAATAAACGAGTAGGTTCTATCGACCGATAGCTTTGTGGGTGCCAACGTCAGATTCCGAATGATTTAAGTGTTCTAGCTAGCATGAGTATATTCTATAGGTATTCGTCTAATTTGCTACTTACGAAGATGTACCAAGTCTACCGTGAGTAGCACTATATCACCAGGTGATTTACGCCAGATAACGTAGATCTTAGGTATCCTAAAATAACGCAATGGAGGACTTCTACGAGGCCAGACCAAATGCTGTATGCGTCGACAGTCCATCGACTCGATAAAAAGAAGAAAACTAGGTAATTTTTTGCAAGGATAAGAGTTTCGGTGATGACACATGAGGTAGATATTGATCTGGAAGTACATGACATGAGTTGTGTGAGGATTCGAAAAATAGTGTTGTGTAGAGTACTGACTCGTTTGAAGAGTCGATACTACGCACCTCGGTGGCTTTGTCCCGTTAAAGGGAAATATGGGAAAAAATATTTGATCGATCCCAGTGGCACATACGATATTTTATTTGAGCTATCGTCCCAGTTGAACGGCGGAGCCGGGCTACGGTGGTTCATAAAGCTATTTGTGCTATCAGGGGCTTTATGTTTGAACATCACTTCTCTAGTAAAACGGGTATTTTTGACATGAAGAATTTAATATTTTTTATTACATGCGTTGACAACACCGTAAGAAAACAGTTCAAAATCTGCGTCATTCATCACCGTATTGAATTTTTCAAAACAATTTCGAAAACAAAATTGATATCCGTTAGACTCGAGGCGAGCGGTTCAATTATAGGGCCCGAGACTCTGTTTGATTGCATCAATTAAGGAAAATCACTACAATTCTAATAGTAGTTAAGGAGTGTCGTTGACCCAGTGGTAGTGGTATCCGACTCGCAATGCGAGAGATACCGGGCCCGTAGCCTACAGCCGCCATGTACCAATGATTTTTTTCTGAGATATGTTGAGTACGATGAGTTAAACTACTACTAATCGATGCTCTTACGGTGGGGGATAACATCGTGATGAAACCACCTGCATATTCATGAGACTGAATGTGTAACCATGATCCAATAAGGTCAGGTTCCCCAGGTAGGAGGGTCACGGAGGTTAGATGGCAGTTGCTCCACTGTAGTTATCTGATCTGCCAAATACTGCATCATGGTCAAGGCGGACCCCGGGCCCTCGTGCGCGTGAGCACAACCGGGACATTAACACCAAGATGATAATGATAATGAATACAATTTTAGTAGTACAAAATAGTTACTTAGGTATCTAAGTAGGGATCCCCATTTTAGCCTCGCTATCCAGCGGGGCAACGCAGTCAGCCTTCTGGGCACCTTTCCAAATTGGGGGTACTGGGTCTACTTTTTTAGGTTAGTTAAATGTTTTTTTTTGTTGTTAGGTTAATTTGCATTTAATTTGTTGTAAGGAGTTGTTCAATAAATAATACATAGACTTGGGTATCTAAATAGAAAAATATGTAAATACATTACAAATTTAACATTTTCAACATTCGATGCATTTTATAAATAACTTATTACGTTGTTATTGAATTTCGTTCCAAATTAACTCAAACGTGTATTAACTAGGAGGGTAGCCTTCGTTCCCAGAAACATCTTCGACGAGTAAACTTTGTTCATACAACGTTGGTAAACAATGTACGTAATGGAATGGGGCTTTTAATTCTATTAAACCTATAGAATAGATGCGATGGGAAGATAATGCGTTATTTACGTCGGTCGGGGCTCGCATTTGTCATCGTTTCATTAGTAGGATTACATTGCGGCCTAATGATAACATTAGGCTTCTGATTGATGGCTAGTGAAGTTATTGTACTAGCTATCATGGTAATGAGTTACAACACTGTAAAGTTTTGTCAAAATACGTTTAGTAGTTTTTACTTAGTTTTTTATTTAATGAAATAGACAGGTATTTGACTGCCATCTCACCTGATGATGTGTGCAGATGCAGTCTACGATGGCGCATACCTGTCTATTAAGTACCTATTCACTCTTGTCTTAAAGATACCCAAGTTATAGCGCTCAGGGAAAACATGTGCAGGCAGCGAGTTCCATTTCCTTGCCGTTCGCAACAGAAAAGAATTAGAAAAACGCTGAGTGCGTATGGGTGGAATATCATATATTTATTCATAAATAGTAATATTTACATGTTATTTTTATATTTCTAGAAGCATATATTGGTAAATATATGTCTAGGTACAATTATTAATTATATTCTATTACTTATAAATTGGATTATATTATATATTTCATTCATTATTACAATTAGATTATAATTAGCGACTCGGCTATTAATGCCATACGAACAAATAAATAAATAATTACAATACCTAATTCATCATTCAATTACATATAAATATAATTAAGTCAACACATTCTTATGGTTATGGTGTAGGTTTTTTTTATTGCCATGGAGGCACACGGACGGACGGTCCACCTGATGGAACCACCGTTTTTCCAGCGTCTAGGACATCTGCAATCTTAAGAAGAGCGGATACGGTGCCAGATATTGAAAATTTTGATTGTTTTAAAATTATAGTTTCCGCCATTTTCTCGACACGAAACGGGACTATGGGTGAAATGTTTATTGCTAAAAATAAAAATATATACGGAGCAGTACCGGTACCAAATAGAGAAAGAGACAATTCACTGTAAAGGCTCACCACCCTACTCATTCCCACACTATTTGCATAGGTCCCCGAAGTCAAAGCTTGGCCAACTATAGCCACTCAAAAAGACACATCGGTAGCCCTAGTAACCCCTGCAAATAATCATATTCTGTGATATATCCGCTAACTTCTCCTAAACCATGCAACAGATTTTTATGCGGTCTTCACTATCATTTGGATAATTTTTTCTTGAAGATACTTATAGATAAACCCCGACAATACCCGTGCGAAGCGGAAGCGAATCGCTAAATATTTCATATATGTTCTATGATTTGTAAAATAAGGGTCAGGTCAACACCTTGCGTATAACCTAACTGACAGAAAATGGCACATAACCCTCATAAAGTTTACATTTACACAAACTCAGATTTAAATAAAACAAAGCTAAGAACTATTTCGATTAAATTGACTTTTAAATAGAGAAAACTGTATCTAAATCTGTTTATCCGTTCTGGAGCTATGATGCCACAGTCAGACACACACAGCCAGATACACGTCAAACTTTTAACACTCCTCTTTTTCGTCGGGGGTATTTATTTTTAAAATCTCTCTTTCGATTCATCTTTATGTTATTTTCGATTACTAACTTGAAATTTCCTACGTATTTTGTAATTGTTTGCAATTTAAATACCCAAAAGAAGAACGACAAAGAACAGTAAAAAGTAAATGGAAAGCTGCAGTGACCCTGACACACATCCGGCAAAGCTTCGTGCAACAGGGCCGTATTCTAGGGTGGGTGAGGCCCCCACCCCACTGTTTCCGCATGGTATGCTGGGCCCCGCAGGCATATCACGTCCACGCCATCCTTCTAGAGAGCCGTACGTTTGGTCAGGGGATGCGCACTGGACCGTCAGCGAGGGACAGATTTGAGTCTTTGAATACACCGCAAATTGTTTGTTATTTTATTTATTTAGACAAATGTGTTGGGGCAAAATGTAATTCAATGTTTGGACTACGTAGTTAATATTACATAGAACACATAACTGATAAGTAACTACTTGCAATTAATGACATTTCCTTTGATTGGTTATTGAAACATTATTGAAGAATGACTTCGACACATGTAAATTATATGTAATTAAATGGACGGCAAATGTCACCGAAAATACTGTGTGGTGCCCGTTTTCTGGCGGCCTATTTTAGACCCGCTCGCCTCGAGTCACCTCGTTTAAAAATAGGGCTCCTGGTCTACGGAAATCCCAGGAGTTCTGCCTCTAAAATGCTAAATATTTTACTGCCTTATTACGTCACCCGTGAATATTTTACTCTGCTGGACACCACACTATACTAAGGTTTAAAATGAAATGGAACATTGAAAGTAACGTGCTTATTACCATGCGATCGAGGTCGCGGGCTATATTTAGTCTTCAATGCTACTCAAAATATAACATGATCTAGTAGACCCGGCTCGATTCGTTCACGTGTCTATCTACCCCTACCCTGCCCTACACCTACACCTACTTTACCCCTATCTACCCTATTGTTTGCTTATAAACATTCCTCTTGCATCACTCTATCTATTTTTGAAAACCGCATAAAAATTCGTTGCGTAATTTAAAAGATCTAAGCGTACATAGGTACAGACTACAATTGTACACTATGTACCTATATATATAGATTCGCACACAAAATATTCTACTTTTTTTTTTTTTTTTTTTGAAATTATTTATTATTTTCACATTTTTCAAAAAAACTTATACTACTAAAATTACGTGAAAAACCAAAGAGGTTTGTGCCCGTAACATAGCACTGAGTCTTATCTAAATAACATATAAATGTGTTGTGGCAACATTACTTATTTCTAGGTCTAGGTTAGTCTTTGCGTAAAAACTGACGTACAACAAAATGCAAACAGGTAGAAAAAGCACGTATTACAATTTCATAAATTTGTTGTAATAGGTTGATTCCCAGGTTAAGAACCTCGTGACTGCATTTCCAATCATACTTTTAGCCTTTCGAGTTCTTGGACAAAGGGTATTTTTAGTTTATTCTTAATGTTTAGTTCTGTTATTGAGTGAATTAAATTACTTCTAAAGGCCGCTCACGTCCACAGCGCCCCAATGAGGCTTTTCACTGGACTAAAGGCTGCATTGATTTACTTGTATTTACCTATTTAGTGAAGGTTGTTAAGGTGTAAATTTTATTATTGGCATTTTATTACGTATTTAAACAACCTACGATCCAGACTTATAGGACATTTTCCTGAGGAGGTGTACAGCTACAGGTATATTCACTTCTATTATCTTCGTTATATCGATATTACCTATGTCCGTCTTAACATTCAAGGCGTTCTATTTTTATTTCATAGTCGGCAAGTTTTTGACCCTCATCACGAGGTTCTACGTCCAACGGTTTTGCAATGCTTTGATCAGTTAGTCAGGTTCATATAGGCCACATATTTTGCTTTTTATGGGCTTCTCCCATAATTCGTTTCGTGAGCGGTACAGTATTGGGTTAGGCACCTATACATACACCCTACTATACACGGCACCTTCCGACGGATGGTATGTTACCGGAATTACAAGTAGCCGCGTATTATTCCGGCTGACTGTGCAGTAGCACAAAGATATCTAACCTTAGGAAAGTTTATGCCCCATGTATTTATTGGCTCTATAAACATTTATGTTGATACCTGCATGCAGTTATTGTTTTTGCTAAGCCAGTTTTGGTAGAAGTTTAAACAGTAAATTAACTTACTTTTAAATGAATATCATCAAATTATGCAGGTAAGTTTGACTTTAAAAGACTCGTAGCAACTATATACATGATAGCTGTCATAACAAGAAGTGCTGACTCACAAAAGTTTCTGACATACTACAGGCGAGGCAATTCTTCTTTCTATTTGTTTTGGCAAATAAACATTTATATTCATTACTCACACACTTATTAACCTAACTCGTAATCAGAAAACTTCTAATAAAAAGCCTAACTTCCTGTATACCCGGGATTAATAATCCCCTATAACAGGCACAAGCGTACGAAGTTCCCACATGATAGACTATCGAAGTTTTCTTAACCTATTTTCTCAGCAAGCCAAGCCTTATCTTTGTTGGGATTAATTCCACAAACAAACTTTATCGCCAGCTCACTCCAGGTAAATGGACATTGATTAGATACACGTGCCTTACTTCCTTTTCCTTGACAATTATCTTCATAAAATATGGAAGAAGGAGCCTTTATTAATGATTCTTCGAAACGACGACAATGCGCCATTGCTTCGTTTGTGAAGACAAAAGCGTCTTAATTAACTGTCTGTGAATAGCAATATATGACAGGATCATAATTGTATATGTTTCTTTGTACCGCGTTCTTGATAACTCGGTATGCGGTGACTAGATGAACGCGCCCATTATTTCTCTTGGCAACGAACAACGTGTATTTGATCGGGGTCCTACAATCTATTAATCTCTTCATAAAAGGCGAACGGGTACGCGGGGGCAAGTTGGAAGTTAATAAATGATGTCCCTCAGCTAGCCGGTCCTTTGTGCGGGCACCGTGCTCCGCTACTAGATCTGCATCCATTTATAATTTAAATCCAACTGGACTTAGAACTTTAATCCGTTTATGTAAATCGATGGTAAAGCGCCTCGTCGTTTCGAGGTTTCGTCCTCGTCCTTCGCTCGAATTAGAAAACCATTTCCAGCTGCAATTATATTTTCTCGTGCCCACTGTAATAACAGAGATCTCATATTTATATTTCCGTAGTGTCTATATTTGCACGGCTCCCAGAGAGGAAACACCGGAGCACTTACCAAATCTAGGACGCACGGTTGGTTTACGATCTATAAAAATATGTTCACTTTCTTCCTTCAAGGAAATTCACTACTTACCTTGCCTCTAAATATTATAAAAGGGTTTTGCCGTCTGAAAAAATATGGTTCCACTTACGCGAGTCTCTTAGAATTCTCGGAAATTCTTTCATACGACGCATGGGCCTTATGTGAAATTATACTCAGTGACACGTAAAAGTCGAAAGGAAATAAATTGATTACTCGTTGATATTGCCGGTGGGCCATTTTATCGAAAAAATTTGCGAATGTTTCTCTGCTGGTTTCAACGAGGTATTTCACTGATCACTTGGTACGGAAATGGACTCGGTTAGCCAGTTTGTTTAAAAGCTTTTCCCAATATCTGTGGATGGGCGTATCCCAATGTTCTGGCAGGTTTTTGGAAGCATCCTTTGTCAGTAGCTTTTAATAGACAGCTTTGCAGCGAGTTGAGGGAAAATTTACGACAGGCTTAATTTTATTACAAATGGGGTAGTCCGTTGACGCCCCAATTATTTCAAGTAACATAATAGACTCTCAAGAACTTTTTGACGTTCTTGTTAATGTGCCTTTTAGTGTTAAAATATTTTAGTATTAGTCAGCAAAAATCAAGAATATATTAACGTTATCGTAAACATACTCATCAATACACATCACAGCAATAATACCAGTGGCGTAAAGTTTTCAATTAAGCATAGGTATTGCGGTATAGTGAGATAAATTGCTTGGAAAATCATAATCCCCACAAAATATGAAATAAGCCTTATATTTATTGGCCTCATAAATTAAATATTATAAACATAATTTTGAAATTTCAGTTTTAGAATAAAAGTAATATTGGTACTCGTATACTTTTCATAGTTGTAAATAAATATCGGCGAAACTGGTACAATATTTTAAATGGCCAATACATGAAATGGTAGCTCTATTTTTATTTGATTCCCTCCATTTCGGTTCATTGCGGTTGGCACCGGTTATTGCTGGCTATATCTCACTTTATTAGCGGATATAAGGGGAGGTGTGGCTTTGTTAGCGTGGTAGAGCTTGACCAAGGTGTGTCACTTATTGATCGCCCATCTATTTTAGTCTAGTTCATTTCGCCCGTACTTTCCCGAAGTCTTTCCAACGTTGTCTTGAATTTTTTATTACATAAGCTAACTAGCTAGCTAACTTGATTTCCTTCGTCTTCGCAGTTCGACTGTCTTGTTTTTTGGGCTTATTTAGCTTTGCATAACTTTAGAGCATATTCGTACACGTAATTCTACTATAATATAGGTTAGCACCATTAGCACATTTGATTGCGTTCTGACTACGTCTCGTCAGAAAACTTTTCCCTTAAATTAAGTACTTACACCGTCTACTTTGCTTAACTCAACCGTAAACCAGTTTTCTCTGAGATAAGGAGATACTTAATTCGGGTGTTTTGTTTACCCAGTGTCCCGCAAAGACATTTTGCATGTAAAGTGGTGTGTAAGAGAGTAGCCCGCGTACCCCGTTATATTAATGACACTATTATTTATCAGCAGACGTCGGGGCAGCCCAACTTCGGACTTATTACAGTTCATTAATTCACGGCCATGAATCTGGAACGGCAGGCAATTTTAACGATATGCTATTACTTGGAGAAGCAATTCAGAAGCAAATGAGGTTTGAAGAATCGACCGAAATCGCAGCGTCGGTGACGCCTTGAATACGTAGCGCTTACTTATCGGGCGCTCTCTGTAGATTATATACATAATCCATGAGAGATAAAGTATACTTAGTGTATGTAGGTAGGCAGTGAATGTGTTAAGGATTTACGTTTTTGTCAGATATAGAGTATATTGAGTAAGTAAGTAAGTATATAGAGTATCTTAGACGGAAAATCCCGTTCACTCAACAAATAAATAACTAACAAATGAAAAAATTACCCGCCAAATAATCGAGACGACAAGAAACTCGATCTTTATCCGTAGAGGAAAAGAGAAACTTGAACGGTAAATAAAATCGTTTTGAAACGGCTAAAGTTGTCCGGGCTGTTTCCAACGGCGCGCGGCGTGTAGGTGCAATGCCTCATTGGCTGTATGAAAGTCGGAAGTCTGAGAAATTTTGCTCATAAAATCTCATAACGAGTTGAATGTCTGCCCCCGTGCGCTGGACCCTCGCTCACTGGGAACTTTATGCGTTCGCCGGATACTCGCACTCGTGGGATTTATATTATTTTTGAACGCGCGATCCGGATTTTGGTGGAAAGTTTTAGTAATCGTATTGATGTTATATGGATCTTGAATGTTGGTAGTTTTTCCAAAGTTCTTTCTGTAGCAATAATTTGATTCTAGGGGCACGCCCAGTTGTCGCGAATGTGCAGGTTTCATTACGATGTTTTCCCTCATTGTAAGAGCATCGGTAAATGTTCAACTACCTAGTCAGAAAAGAGTCATTGGCATATGGCGGCACTGGGGCTTGAACCCGGTATCTCAGGGTAAGAATCGGACAGACGAGACGATAGATAGTTGTACCGACCATACATAGTGGAGGGCAGTGGATGTATGAATGCGTGGGTATGTGTGTCAACTAAGCATTGATTAATTTTTGTCCCACTTTAAAGCAAATGCCTTCATAATCACTTTGCATTCATCACAATCCATCCTGATATAGGAGTCTAGTTTTTGTCGTCATTTCTGTCTACACTATGGCGCTTTATTCCCATGTTATTTGGGAACGATCCACCGTCCCTTCGATATGCGATAGAGATCTACATGTACGGCAATGAAAACGCATGCGAAATGTGCAAAGGAACCCAAACATTCGCTCTAATGTAAGCAAAAAATCGCCCACAGAGAAATTCGGCTACGTTTGACATTTTCAGAGACTTTTAACTTGGTATTCCTCTTTGCATCCAACACCGTCGTCGCTTTGTATACCTTCCCGTTTTATTGTGGCCATATATCAAACGAACTATTGTTGGGCACGTGCTATGGAGTAAATACATTATATTGTGTCAAAAGTGCAACGTTAAAGTGGAATATTGAAAATGTGATAACCATGTCTCGTTATGAAGTGGCAGAAGCGTCGGATGATGATGATAGAAAAATTATAGCTATTAGTTATTTCGCCAATGTACCTAAACAAAGAGCCTGTGTTTGTCCAATCTCATTTATATATTTAGCACTTATAAATAATATATGTTACATACAAAACTCAATTAAAATCACCATCATCCTAGCGATTATCGCGGTGTCTGGCAGGGTCCGCGTTCCTGGTCTTTCTTCTCCACTTCGCCCGGTCTTCGGTATCCTCGCGTCGTAGCCGTTGGCTCTTCAATCCGACTCTGCGATGTCAATCCATCGCTTCTTGGGTCGCCCACGGGGCCTCTTTCCTGATACCGGCAGGTTCAGACACCTATTTCTCATATTTACATGTATTCATGTGTGTATCTAGAGATGTTCATTTTCTTGTTATGGGTTATGGGAATCTTATGCAACCTAATGAACACATCCAACTCTATATTACATCGTATCCACGTTTTGCTTATGTATTGCGTTGTACAGTAACCTTACTCTCAAATACCTACCGTAAAACCTACTAAGCAAGACAACGTTGTCCTAAGCAGAGCTGCGAGCGCTCCGCTGTCTGTAAAGATAAACGATGGACCCAATCCAGAGACGCTCCATGACAATACGAGGGCTCTCAAGTTGATGACGTCATAAATCCAGCCCGGGATTAACGTAATGGTCCATTGTAAGGCGGCGCTGTATTGGCGATACCCAGCTGCGGCGGTGGATTCAAAAACTGATTATAAAAGCAGTAGATCGGGGTACCGAGGAGGTCGTGGTGGTAAACTGGTACCCTTAGTAGAATATAGCTTGGTCTCTAATATAGTTTGATGTTATTAATAAAATGGATACCAGCTTTACATTTTATTACGGGTTTCTTTTACCCTAAATCAGTGATGGGATCAGTCCCGACTCCGACGGCCTGTGATGCTTTACGGCTGCGAAACTTGACCGGCGTTGACGAAGCACGCCCGCAAACTCCACGGCAAAGAAATGAAAATGCTGCGGTGGATGTGTGGCGTTACTCGACTTGATCGTGTGCGTAACGAGTACATCCGTGGTGGCCTTGGCGTGAGAGATATCGCGGATAAGATCGAAGAGGTACGGCTGCGCTGGTTTGGTCACGTATTGTGTAAGCCCCAGGGATACGTGGGAAATAGATGCCTAAATCTACCTGTATCAGGAAAGAGGTACGGCGGGATACAAAAGAAGCGATAGACTGACATCGCCAAGTCGGACGCGAGAGCCAACGACGTGAGGATGTCGAAGATCGGGAAAAATGAAGAAGATAAAGTAGGAAAGCGGACTCTGGCAGAAGCCAGGATTGACCGCTCGTAAGATGACGATGATGAGATATGAGATAGATACAAAATTAATTTCGCATTTATAATATATTGAATTTAAACATTCAACGATGCAGATATACCTACTCAATACTTACATTTACAACTATAGTAGTCCAGTAAATAGGTGGCTGCAATTATTTGGATAGGCAAACAAGGCAGCGAACTATATCCACATAGGGGGTGTGAAGTGCATGCAGCGGCAGAGCGGATACACTAGACCCGGCTAAAATCAATAGCAACGGATCGGACTGGTCAGCTATTATAACATCACGGACGCAGGACACAATGTTTAGAATGATCTTAACACTAGCTTTCCGGTCGCGACTCCGTACGTTAGTGCTACGACTACACGTTATATCGCGCAAGTGAGGGTGGAGGGGGAGGGAGATACAAATTATCTAATATGTTTTTCCCGACCCTAATCTACGAGTATACCTACAAAATTTCATCCAAATCCGTTTATCCGTTTAGGCGTGAAGAGGTAACAGACATACACATATACACACACAAACCTTAGCATATAGGTCTTATTAGTAGGATGAATATTAACAGTTCTCAGTCGTCAGTTTTACTCGAATTGCCAATGTTTTAGTCTTATATTCCAGTTTATTGTCTCATAAAACAAGTATTTAGATACATATAGCTACAACAAGGAAATAACCAGCAACTTTCAACGACGTAGAACGTCGTCTCCGTTAACAAGCAGTTGAAATTATCCTCTAAACAGCTCGTTGGAGAGGTTAATTAATTGAGTGGTAATCTGAGACGTGCGATGTAGCTGGAGTACACTTGACTTGTCACGAACCACCGCGCTGTTGACAAAGTTTCCTTGCCTAAATTAATGTGCCTACTTCAATAAATTTAGCTCCTTTAGAAGGTAGGTATTCGCCCGTTCGTAGCTAGTTATATACCTCGTCAGCCTAGGTGTTTAAATATTAAATATGTTAGCAAGTTATAGCGTAGAAAGTACTACCTACTTACCGTACGTACCTATATCTAGGAGCTATACTATATAGAAACGTGGATGAATAGCACGAAAGTATGATAGGGAAATATCGAGGAGGAATCTTAGCAATTTGTTAAGTCAGATTGGTGTAAACAAATATACATATTCATAGGCTCGCGAAGGCTGAGAGGGATCGCTGCTGTTACCGGGCTATGTAAATTGGGGGATTACCTCCGCGTTACGGCCTCCGCTCCGAGATCAGCCGATCCGAGATACCATTCAAGGGGTTTTGTCTACGTTGTCTTCTATGGAATTACACCCGGCTATTTTGCGATACGATACGCCCGAGGCCTTGAGGGCTTTGAGCTTGCTCCATCAAATTCGAAATTCGACGAAACAAACACTTTCCTACCTGTGGAGTGTACCCGAAACTCGAGCTAACTCCGGATCACGATGAAACAACAAAATTTCATCCCGAAATCGATAGCCGCGGGCGAGTAAACATCTCGATTAGCCAATCAATTCGGGGCCATTTAACTGGAACTCGGTTTAATAGCGAACGGGTTTTAATAACGGGATCGGGGATCGCGCCGGGAATGCGTCATGCGAATTGATGTTTCTCGATTGATGAATAATAATTGGCCTTTATTGTCTTCAGGCGTTCGATTGTGAAAGAATATTAAATTGTAATAAATATAGCGTTGGCGCGTAATTGTTAAGAGCAGACCTCTTACTCACTCGTACTCTTACTTACTCGTACGCAAGAGGTACGGCGTTCGAACCCCAGTGCCGCCATGTACCAATGAGTCTTTTTTGAGTTATGAAATCTGCATATTCAGGCGACTGAATGTGTAACCATGATCCAATCTGGTCAGTGCCCCTGTTAACAGGCTCCCAGAGGTCAGATGACAGTCGCTCCAATGTAATTACCTTATCTGACAAATCCTGAATCATGGTCAAGGCGGACCCTGGGCCCTCATGCGCGAGAGCCTGACTTAAACATTACCTACATAACTCGGAATGCATATATAATACATGCATAATAAAGTAAACAAAAGCCGAGAAAATGCTTTCAAAGCTGTAACAGGTCGCTAGTACCTACATAAAGGCTTGCTTTGATAGTTTCACCGCAGGCATAACATATTTTGCCAAGAGAGTGTATTCTCAACTGTCTTCTATTGTTAAAACATTAATTTACCCAGTAAACAGACTCGGTATCTACTTTAAAAACTGCGTGGGTTAGAATCCATAGCACTGACAATCTAACTAAATGCAATCTCGAGATCCACGGGCATACCAACACATCTCAATAACGTCACATGTAAAATTCCCTAAAATATTAAATCTTCCTGCCAATGGACAGCAATTAAAGCGCGTGTGTTGTTTTTCCGGGATTGGTCCGTCCGGTGTCCGGCGTCCGATGTCCGGGTCCGGCGTCAAGTGCCGGTCCGTCACCGCCACCCCGCGGCGTGTCGTTGCATATTTATGACACGACACTCATGATTTTACGCTGGCAATACCACTCGGATTACACAGGATAACATTGTTTGGATTAAAATATTTAGAGTGCTACAGGGAATGTCATAAGCGAGGAGATTTTTTATGATTCTGGAGTGGGTGCAAAAGATTATAAGGAGGAACGCATTTTGATATAAGATGCTGGTTAAAAATAACTTGCTGCTTGGGTATTTATTGATTGCGAAGGTGAATTATTATTTAGGTACAAAATACTGGTTTCTGGAAAGTTAGGATTAAGTTTATTTCTGTAATAGTGTATTTGCTTTTACTAAATTATGTAAGTAATCCAGTACATACTGTACTTCGTATTATTTATTCAAGCGATTTCCTACTAGCGTTAAATTCAGTATCGTCCAAATTATTCGTACATTTTAGCAGAATAATTACACTACGCATTGTTGAAATCATTTCCTTTTGTTTTGTAATTCCATCTGCGGGTTTACGCAAAATCTACTTAAATTAACGGGACTGTGTCATCCAACAAACATTATAAATTTCCTTTGAAGGCTGCTAAGCCTTGCGTAATGTGAGGTTACAATTTCTACGGAAATAATTTATTTAATGTACTGGCTGACTTCAATAATGTGATTAGAGTTGTATTCATCAATATTATTTTATTAAATGGATTGTAACGACCTACAATACATGTATCGACGTACGCTACTCAGTCATGCAATGGCTTTCCATTGACTCTCGAGTGCACGAGCGTATCTCGCAGCATAGCACGTGTCTGAGAGGCTTTAATTAACGCCTACATTCTCTATCGCCCTGGTAACGACTTCTTGGATTGAGCGCCATTCCTTAACAAAAAGGTTATTGAAGCCCGAATCTTATTTCAGATCAACATCATTAGTAGATATTCTGTATGAACATATAAGTTAACATAACATCTCAGACAAATTACAAGTATCTATGATATTAATCTTAATTACAAATCATAGACACCCCAACTATTTAATTACAGTAACTCTACAAACTTGTCCGATAAATTCTCGAAATTCCATACCACGTATCTCGTATATTTCATTCTAACCGTCTTCCCTAGGAATAGCTACAAAACTGGGTAGGAGCGTGCTTTACACCACGCGATCACGTAGTGTTGCTCACTGCCGTATACACTAACACTGGGTTATTGGCAGTAAAATTCGCGACGACAATATGCTAGAATAAAATAGCGTGCGTTCGCGCCGGCGGGTACAAATTGCCTCGGATGCGGTTATGGGCCCCGCGGCTGGTGGCTACAATCCGCGGCGCCACATTTCACGGAGGATTTTTTATCTCCTTTATTTTAGGGCGTCGTATTGTTTGGTTGGTAGGCCGAATCCTTACTATTTCCTATTATAAATGCGAAAGTAACTCTGTCCTTTCTGCCTTTTGCGCTTTCGCGGTTACCACAGGTTTGATTTTGATTAAATTCGGTGTGGAGGTAGTTTAGCACCTGAGGATGGGCATAGGTATCTATTATTACCCTCCACTCGTACAATATAACTCGTGGGCGGAGAAATAAAGTCCACGTGGGCGGAGTCACGGGCGGATAGCTAGTTTCACTATAAGCTACTACTATTTTTCGAAATATTTTTTTTCCTCCTTTATGTCTGCGTCTGAGGTTAGTGTACGCTTATCGACCGCTACGCTTATCGCTTATCGACGCTATCGACCATCAGCTCAGTGCATACCACATGGGCCTCCCTCAGTTTGGCTAGGTTACTCCAGTTAGCCACAGGACGTGTACAGATCAATTCTAGGTAGGGTGACTTGAAATTCATAATACCGGGGCATCGTATTTGCTCGTGATAACAAACAACTTTTACTACGCCACCAAACCCTTAATCGTAAAAAATTCAGGTCTTTCATGCATTTTGCCATAACATAAAGCTCACGCCTGTGTCCCACAGGTGAGGTAGGCAGAGACTGTACCGCCACTTTGCTCTGTCCTGACACAACTCCCTAGCCTCGCATATATCTACAGCTCATGTCATGAATTAGTTTTCAATATTGTATAAAACAGATGATTTTGTTTCACGATTTAAGAGTTGGTGTTATAGTAAAACTTGTTAGTTATCATCACAGGCCAATGCGTATGCATAATATGCATACCACTACCACTTGTCTGTACGTAAAATCAATGCTAGCATCAATTTCGCAGCCCCATTTAATAACAACTTGCTTTAGAACACATTTTCATAAAATAGGTACAAAAAGAATTAAAACGTTTTTTTCGCCTGCTCCTGTAAAATTTGCTTTTTGTTAGTTAGGAGGTCTTCGAACATCGTCGTCGATATGCTAAGCTAACGTACCCCTTGGTATCATGAATTTGAAGTCTACCTAGTGTCAGTTACAAAGATTTATTTGTGAGAGATAGGTATTACAGAGGTTTTCAATAGATCTTCAACAGTTTCTCCAACCTTTACCCTCATGCTGAGGTGTACAAATAATTAAATATAATTGTTTAATTTTTCATTAGATACATAATCGATTTGAATCGAACTACTAAATTCTCATTAATTTGATTTCGGTTTCCTAAATTAATATAGCCAAGCTTCATGGTTCGGTTGAGTATTGTACCCACATTTACTATTGATAAAGTGATGTACTCAGAAACTTCCAATGAATATTTATCATTGGCTCAAACAAACCCTCTAAACAGAGATTTGTGTCAGATGAACGGACTTCTAAATGAAGTAAAGCCCGTTGCGGTTACTAGAGCTTGAATTAGCCAAACATTGTGAGAAATCCTCGCAGATAAATCAATACATCAATTGTCTTGGCCAAGGTACAAGATGGACAGCGAGACCTCTTGTCCCAGAGGTTATACCTATAGCTGTTAAAATTCGCTGAATACGGTAGATAGTACGGCTCGTTAGCCAGATCTAGCATGGAGTTATGGTCCCGTAACCCTCCCTAGTTCTGCGGTCGGCGGAGACCCCAGTTTTATGGTGGGCTTTACTTTTATAGATTAGGTAGGTTCACATTCTCTTACTTAGGTATCTTTACTATATTTGTGGCGATTCCGTGTTCTGAATGAATCGATTTTGATAATAAATAAAACATTATTATAAAACAACAATTTGATATGCATAACCGATTTTCGATAAGGGTAATGGGAAACACAAACTTTCCTGTCTTCCTGGGAAATCCAACCTTCCGTTGGTAAACAATCCGTAAATAATTTAGAAAAAAATATTTTCGAAGTACCCATACCTATGAAAGAACGCCGTAAAATAAGAAATATGAAAACATTTACTTCTGTCATCTGAATTTGGCAGTTGTTTACTGCCTGTCGGACCATTTTCCTAGTAAATCATACTTCAACGCCGAAATGCCCGGACCAATGTGATAAATAACCTTTCGAGTTCATAAACAAAAATGTTATATTAAAACAGCAAATGGTTTATTAAAATTGTGATTTGTGGTTGGGAAAATAAGAGTATACCAGCTATCACAATATGTTGACCGCGTGCAATGGGTTTTGAATTCTTTATCGGTAATAATATACCTGTCCAATGTATTTACCTAGTGTTTTATTTGTGATAGTTTTTGTGGGCGTCTGTTACTTATGCACCACTTCTCATCAGGCGCTCGCCACGCTCCCTTGTGATTAGTGCGATTAAAAAAAGCTCATCCAAGCTTGAACAGACGCCTTTCTTTACTTATTCAGTTCGAACTTTAGCCGTATAATTTTAGCAATTTTAAATTCGTCGGGTGGCTCATGCCTCGTCTCGGGTGGTGCACAGAATGCGCTGGTTGGCATCGCGCCAAGTGCCGACACCGCCTCTAAAACTCTCAGACTGGCAGACTCCGGGACTCCCAACTCCCAGGACAGCCCGCGGAACAGCCAAGTCAATATTTACGAAGCCATTTAACTGTCCCACCACATGACACTCGCGATATTTATTGCTTACTTATCGACTCTACTTGTAATCGCAAATTGAAATGCGGGTACCCGCTAGTTGCTCCTATAAGCCGAAGCATTCATAGATATTACTTACCCACGTATTAAGTTTAAAAATAATGATACTAAAATAACATCAAACGTTGTCTAACGTTCTCATTATAACGTAGAAAATTAATGAACCCGAAATTAGTCTGATTAAATTTATTAAGGTGCTGCGTACGGTGTGTGCTGAAAGTATTAATTAAACCTCAACTCCACGATGCCCTCCGAGGAATAACTCTCAACCGTATAAAAAGTGGTTTCCGCGCAATATGTTGTTACAGAGTTAATCCGCCTTTGTTATGAGTTCTGAAAGGATTTATCGAGCTTTTCTTTCTTTTATACCGGGCTCAATAGCGCGGTTAGCGAAGCCGCGCCAGCCCATATCGATTCTATAACAGCCTCAATGGGCGGAGGCCAATTAATTTTACTTTTCAGAAATCTTTTTGAGTCGCGCCCGCATTCATCCTATTTACTTACGAAATTAATTTTGAGGTCCACAAAAACACTCGCGGGATAAAATCTTAATATCCAAATCGCGGGCGTGTAATGAATGAGTGTTCTGGCGTAATAATTAATGGCGGCTAACAACTCGGCTTACGCTCACACCTCTGGGTGCCGGCACAGCGGGCACGGAGCCGTTGGGAGGCTTTGAATGCGTGTCGCGGTAAGGTTAATAACGTCAATTTGAACGCGGTCGCGCCTACGGATTCCCGTCTCTACGGCAATGCAAATTTCCCTCTCGCGCCAACCCTGAATGCCGTAGTTTCCCGTGTTATTTGACACCTGAAATGGGGCTGTCAATCAGCCCCGATTGTATCAAATCGCTTGAATGTGTAATTCGGCGATTAGAGCCTGGAAATTGTGTACGGAACACATTTGATAAAAGCGATCGAGCCGCGCTCTGTAGGGTTTATAGTCACTATTCATGAATTGATTGAGTAATTAAAATCTGAATGGTCTCCAATTTTGAGCCCATAAATGACAGAATTAATTTATTGATCTTTACATTTGCTTTGCTACAGTAATAAATTGTGGCAGCGTGAAGAGATTTCGAATAAAGCCGTTGAATTTCCAGCAAGGTTGTTTTTGAAATATTTATATTATTGTTATTACCCATTGATTTGGTTGACTACCTAGCTCAAAGGAAAAAAATGCTTTATAATAGAAAGTAGAAAGTAGGTGTACATTTTTGTAATTTCGTCACCTTCAGCGCAGAATTAAGTGAAAATTGCACTCAGAGCCTACGTGAGCATCCACGGAAGAATGAATCACTTTTTTCCATTTGCTCTATTGATTCTTCGTGCTGTCTCTGCGGAAATTGCGAAAGAATTCCCTCCGATTCTCCTTTCGACCCGCGTGTTTCATTCTGTTTGCTATAAATCTAGAGAGGGTTCAGTGGGGCGTTTTAACGAGACGTTAAAAACCGTCAGTGAATAGTCAATGGCAGCATTCCTTCCCCGCGAACGGAACGATCCAATCCGGCGCAGTTCCCATTAATGCGAAACGAAAAACATTCAGGTGAGAGCTTGGTATAATTAATTTAATACTTCATACTTCTTATAGAATTGGCTCGGAATGAATAAGGCGATAAAATAGCTTAGTCCGTTAAATTTATTAAGATTATTATTATTATACGAGTACAATACTATAGTGAGTCTTTTGTTTGCATATGATTTATAAATATTTACTTTGTCTTTTTATAGGGATACAATTATTATGAAGTAACAGAAAACTACTGGCCTTTATTCATAGCTTCAATCAATTGCATCAATTGATTTGGGCATGTGTGGTTTCATAAAACATGTGAAACGGGCGAAACACGGCTCGATCGAATACGTAATGAATACATCCGTGGTAATCTTGGTGTGAGGTTATATCGCAGACAAGATCGAGGAGGCTCGTCTGCACTGGTTTGTTCACGTGTTGCGTAAGCCTCAGGGATACGTGGGAAATATTTGCCTGATTCTGCCGGTATCAGGAAAGAGGCCCCGTGGGCGACCCAAGAAGCGATGGATTGACATCGCTGAATCGGATGCGAAAGCCAACGGCTTACGACGCGAGGATGCCGAAGATCGGGCGAAATGGAGAAGAATTTGTAGGAAAGCGGACCCTGGCAGAGGCCGGGATAAGCGCTAGGACGATGATGATGTGTGGTTTCATAAAACAATATAGACATTGCAATTTCTTCACATTTGAACTGTGTCTGAAGCTGAGGTCCGAAGTAGCCAGAATACAAGGAGATGTATGAAAAGAGTTGTAGATATATGCGAGGCTAGGGAGTTGTGTCAGGACACAGAAAAGTGGCGGTTTATAGTCTCTGCCTGACCTGCCACCTGTGTGACAGGCGTAAGCTTTATACATAATATGTATGAATGTGTATATGTATAAACTGCGTTGTTTTATGTATTGTATCTCTTAGGAACCAGGACACACCTACATCCTTAAGAAGATATCTACTCAAAGCCACGCCTCTTAGAGCTTTGTACCGCCACACCCGGGCCCGCACTCGCTATTCCACGGAATACGGAACTGAATTTCTAAAACGAAGCGCCTTACTGAATTGCCTTTATAATCCCTTTATTACGTTCTGAGAGAGACTCGCGGATAACAGGAGCTGACGGATCACGAGGTACAGAAGGCAGTACGTTAAACTATCCATCCCCGGTATAAAATGAGCTACAACTTTCGATGAGCATACAAAGCCGAAACAGTCTGAACTGCGGACTGAAAAACAAAACAGTGTGGCAACTTTCTGCCTTTTGTACCCCTATCGCGTTCTGGGTACACCTGAATGCGGCTCACGGATTTATGGTATCATTTAAATGGGACAATGCGAAGGACGACGTAATGTTAGCAAAAAACGTACGCAAACAGGCCCGCGTCGGCCGCGGCCGCGATAAAACGGCGTACCGTGATTTGTGTGGCGAGACGCCGCTCGTGGACTCGTATAAATTCTGTGTGACGCTGAAATGTTGCTACGAATTCACTGTATTGGTGATTAATGGGGAGATAAATTAATTGCACAATTTCTTAAAGTGATGTAGCTGTTCATGGCGTCTTGTTTTGTGGTGGAGCATAGCCATCTTCATGCCATCTTCCATGCCAAGCTATGCCATTTTCATCCTATGTTAATTGAAATGAGATTTTAAATATTTTTATGTACAACTCATCATCAAAGGTAAACTCCTCCACAAATCCAAAATGTTCGGTCTTGTTGTACTCCCCGTGGACCGTCCGATAGCCAAGCTTAAGCTACATTCGCGAAGTCCAGGAACTGGATAGCTGAACGTTTCATACTTTAAGGCTATTCGAACTTTAACCGATATGCACTCCGTGACAGTAAAATAATATTAATTATTAATTACATAGATGCTAAAATGATGATGATGATGATGCTGATGATGATAAATTTGTTGCAGTGGACACGACGGCACAGTACGACGCAGTGCGCGCCTACCTGAAGGAGCTGGACATCTCTAGCGCGGTGTGGGTCGGCCTAATCCGCAGCAACCCTGAAGGGCAGTTCACTTGGACGTATGTATATGCGACAATGATAAAATTAATTGTAATATAACTTTATACTAACTTTACTTTAACAGTCCCCCGCGGTTTTTATTGGCGCGCAGTTCGTATCTCTATAAAAATTCAACTATCTCGTGAGACCCTCTAATTTTTGCGAAATGAAAAATAAAATGTCAGTCGATAATAATGTAGCTTACTATTTGTGAAAGAATTTTTTAAAGTTTAGGAATTTCGGAGATTTGCGCCAACATACAAACTCGCAAACAAGCAAACTTTTTCTCTTTATTAACTAGAAGATTTATTTTGACATCGCAAAACCTATACATATCCCAATTTTACTGACCGACACAATATTAATCACCTGTTCTTATACCTCCAACTCTATAATTACCTACAAGCTTGTGATAGTCCCTATTGCATTTGAACCTCTTCCACATTAGTGAAGTTTTATCGAATACTTATACGAGTATGATCGCAAAAAAGAAATGCATAGACTCCAACCTTACTAACCTCCAAAGGGACTACAACGCCCTGACCGGTGATGGCTACTGGAGTTCAGCGCCCGACGCGCGCGCCGCCCCGCTGTGCGCCGCCGCTGACCCCGCCGCCGACTACCGCTGGGAGGCTCGCGCTTGCGGCGGGCCCACTGTCGCATCGTTTATTTGCGAACTGCCTGGTTAGTGGACCATTACTTTTAGCTGCAATTAATTTTATTAGAGCTTTTGGTAAAGACGACCCTCGTCGACGACTAGATGGACGTCGATGGAAGGTCGTAAGGCGGAAGAATGGACGGAGGCCTATGTCCAGCAGTGGATGTACTATGGCAGATGGTACAACGAACTGACTGGCAATTGCTGTTGCCGAATACCGTTTGTAGGCGGCAAAGGATAGCTCTGATACCACTTCACCGACTGACAGGCTCCTTCTCCACTTACTGATGCAGCAGCGTACTCTGTAGCGAAAAAGACATATCCCTTTAAAATTGAAAAAAAAAATCTTGGCTTCAATACTCCGATTGTGCTTTCACATACGAAGGCCCATAGTTCACAGAGGGCGCAGTGGTCGACCATGATCCAGGATCGGGCAGATCGGGTAATTACAGTGGAGCAACTGTCATTTGACCTCCGTAAGCCTGTAAGAACCTGTTAATCGGGTATCACATATACCGATCTAAATCACTGACGCTTCTCCACAGTACCGCAGTGGGCGGTCGGCAACCAGGGCTGCATGGTGCGCGCGCTGCCGGCTCTAACCGTGCTTTACCTACCTGAGAGCGCAGCCGTACAGCTCACAGCTGATTGTGGCTTGGCCGGCACCAAGCGAGTACAATGTACTGGCAATGTGGTAAGTGAGAGCTGATATTCAAGCCTTTCCCAATATTCTTTGATTGAATCTTCCGTTAATAATTATTGTGTTTACAGAAACGCGAAGACATTCTCAAGAACCTTTCCTGTGTTGAAGAAGTAGATGCTACAAGTGTACCGCCTTCAGTTGGAACAGCCGAGTCTGTCACTACCGATACAACATATACTGATCAAGATACAACTAATGAAGTTACTACCGAACAAAATACTAGTCCAGAACATATAACCGATACTCCAACTTTGGAACTAAAATCAACGCTCAGTCCCATGTTGCCAACAGATTTGCAAAATAAACGGAAAGTGCTAAATAAACTAAATATCGTTCACACAAACGAAAACTTAAATCTTGATCTTATCCACAATAATAACCTACAGAGTAACGACATACCAAAACTTGGTTACAATGATAATTTCCTGACTGTAGAGCAAACTGAAAAGCTTGAGGATGAAAAACACTTTAGTCATAAAATGATGCACGAGGAACTGGCGAGACATGGTAACTTTGAAAATATTTTCACTCAACCGACTGATCACTTTATTCCTCCGTTGGTAATGGCAAAGGCGAAAATAAGTGATGACATGACTGTACTATCTCTGGCGGAAAAACATGCGCAACAACTTGCAGAACAACGACATACTAAACAGAATATGCAATCTCAATATAAACCACACAAAGTAACTACCGAAGAGCCAAATAAAGTTGAAATCTTAGACAAACCATTGGTGTTAGCCACGCAATCTAAAGTACAGGATACCGAAAGGAAAGATAAAGTAAAGCCTGGTCTACCAAAAAAATACAAAGATAAGTACGATGATCCAAAGAGCAGAATATTTAGAACAATTGACAACAAATTAGGCAAACTTGAAAAGTCTACTCAGTCATATTCTACTCAAAGTGCAATAACTACAAGACCAATTCAAACTGATACGACTCCAATAAATAATATTAAACCTGAAGAAGATGCATCCATTGATCTCACTGTTATGTTAAAAGAACTCGGCGTCGAAGATAGAGTGTCACGCTATTCTAATTATTCTACCAAAATACACAAAGTTGATCAAGAACAAAAAACGACTACAGCTGTAAGTACGCCAGAAACTACAACTATCGAAGATATCACAACTACACAAGGAACAGTAGAAATTCAAACTAAAATTCCGAAAAATAACCCGATAACTCATGATGTTGTACAAATTACTATTGTTAACGACAACGTACACAGTTCGAATCCAACAACAACCGTTTTCGAAATAACTACGGGAATGCCAGAATTTAAAGATAACGAAAACCATTATTTCAGTTCACATCCAACAAACACGGTCTCAGAACAGACCACTTCTGCAACGACTGTTGAGGAAATTACACCAGTAAATGCCATAGCAATACAACGAAGTGAAAAATATACAACATCCCCTACTAATATAGATATTACTTCATCTGCAATCATATCGACACATAACCCTCTGGAACCACAGAAATTTGTAACGCCAACGGAAATTAATACATCCACCAAATCTAACGAGGAACAAGTAATAATAAGTAGTACTATAGTATCTACAGCAATTAATAAGACTAAAGATATTGACGTTATAACCCAGCAAGTCATCAGTACTACGCCCACAGCATCTACCACTACAACTTTAAAGCACATTGATGTGATGGAAAACTATTCAGAATCAATTTCTAAAAATATCAAGAACATTACAGATGCATCGGACCTGTCCAAAATTACCAAAGTCGAAAGCGCTACTAGTGACATAGACCACACCAATAAAGGCAAAAAGGAAGTTCTAAATTACACAATGTCTCTTGAAGATGATTATGCAAAGAATTGGACAGACTCACTAGAAGCAATCGATGATTTCCAATCACCATTGCTGTCAGGAGCAAACGAGCCAGCGCACCGGCCAAATAGATCTAGAAGACCACAACCCGCACGATTAAATAAATTTAATCCATTTCGCATTTTAGGTTAACTTTACAAAATATCTAAGTATGCTTTTGCAACTGCCACAAAAGGAATTTTATTTGTGACGACTTATCGTCTGAATAGAATAGAATAGCGAGTATATCACAGACTTATTTTAATTGTGATGGCACAGTGCACTTAGCCCATTATTAATTTCAGTTTTAGTGATTGTAGTGACGCGTACAGAAATTTAGCAACAGAGCACGAATACTTAGGTTTACATATAAGGATACGTACGTAGTTAGGTGTTTATTTCAATCTAAATAAATTTTATTAGCTTGTTTCAATTATTTTCGAAGCTTCTATGCGTAGAATAGAGGTAATCTAGTCAATTGAAATTATGTATTTCTAACATAGCATAGCTATACATACATATACATACTTCTATAATTTTAACTAGCTTACTACTGAAGATATAGTTGATAGTTGTCACTACCATTATAATTTTAAACTCAACTTAAAATTACTTCTAACTTGCCAAAACCTCCATATTCAATTACAATAAGTGTTAGATTCAACACTTTGACAAACTGTCATCGGTTACCTAAGAATATGAATATATGATGTGACATCATATTATATTAGTAACGAAATTCACAAATCATATCATTATAGTATAAGAATTGTAAGTTTAATATGAATTATTTTTATGAGAGTTTAAATTTTGGACGGTATTGTGCACAAGTGAATTTATCAACGAATATGAACGATAAAGCTGATGGCAAATTTCATCAAAAATAAATGAAAAGGTTACGGTCCCAATTTAGCGTCTTGAGCCTAGCTGGGCCCTAGGTGCTAGGCATTGGGTTGCATGGACACGTGAACGTGTCAGTGCCGTAGTAGCCAAAACGTTTCATTTTTTTCTACTACGAAATTATTGGCATTCACAGTTTCTGAGTAGCTAGGATAAATTCTGAGTTTAAAATAACGTTTTCAAAATTTCCCAATTTCTGTTCCAACATAATATGCCCTAAGGCTTTATCTATCATATTCCTATTTTATTTAATTGTCGTTTATTGAATTTACGTATTTAGTGGGTATAGACTAATAAGTAAGTTTTATAATAAAATAAAAACATGAAACTAATAATATTCTTTCATTTCCCTCCTCTTACAAAATATATGTTTCACAGTAAAGCCTTCTATTAACGGGTCATCTATCAACATCCCAATCCATCACTGTGGTACCACCAGTTTCGCAGTTTCGCAGAACTCACTAAATGTATGTTTATGTGATTCGTATAGTAGTTTCGAAGAAAAACACGAGCCAGGTTTAGGTACAATCAATACCACCATATGTTTTTGTGTGATTCACTGATTACAACAGAGTTTTCATGAACTAAAATTTATTTCAGGGAGAAGTGTAATTAATCATCGTGAATGAATTTGATGTTGGTCAAACAAATTAATAACATACGATACATAAAATCACAGTAATTTAGGCGTCATTGTTTATTTTAATTACATGTATTGATCGTTGATAGCTTTTGCCTGGGATTTGGTACGCGTAAAATATGGAACTATGCCGTGTTCAAGCAGGTTTGAATTTCGGAATAAATATGTAGCATTATGTGTTTTTCTGTAGCATCGTGTTTAATTAATATTTACAATCAAAATCCGTTCAGTATTTTTGTGTGAAAGTATATCAAAACTTTACTTTCGCTATTATAATTATAGGATAGACTGAAGCGAGACTAGATAGACTGTGTAGGTTGTAGACAAATAACAATGGCGGCTCGAAGCTACGCTTTCGTAAAATTCGGCTAAAGCCCCTTGAGAACTACGTAGAATTTTAGGATATTCTGAGATATTATAGGAAAGCTACAACAGTACCAAATTTCAAGAAAGTCTTTCAGGACGTTTGGTGTGAAGGAGTAACAAACATACAAACATCCTTACAAACTTTCACATTTATTTATTAGTAGGATAGGATGAGAAGGATCACCTGCCACTGCCAAGTTTCATTAAAATCCGTTCAGTAGTTTTGGCGTGAAGGTGTAACGTACATCCAATCAGTTGCCCCATGACTGAAGATACCTCCTCATTAATCTTGTGGGCTCCACGCCCTCCCAGACCTGTAGTGTCTAGTATTTTTTTTTCTTTTGGTAAAATTTACGCATATAATATACCTACGATTACATCGTCCAAAATTTAAGAGGAAAATTCGGTAAGACATAAGCGGATTTCTCGACGACATTTACCTTCAGGTTAATGGAACGTGGCGTATCATAGTTTAAATCTGGAGATATGAATATGGACGTTGTTGTGTGCTAAGATATGTACCATATTCGTCTAAGGTCATCTTGGCGTTGTCCTGGTGGTGCACTTGCGCGCCACACCAGGGCCCGGGGTCCGCCTTGACCATGATCCAGGATTTGGCAGATCAGGTAATAACGTCACCATATTTGCCTATATCTATATAAATAATATTTTACACAATTATATAGCAGTTATAAAGGAAAGTATGTGGAGTAAAATTGAGTGATAGAGTAAAAAATATAGTGATCCGTGAAAAGTGTGACATGAAAGATGATGTAGTATCAAAAATAGAAAGAGGGATGTTAAGATGGTTCGGGCATGTAGAGCGAATGGATGATAGACGATTGACGAAAGAGGTATATAGCGCGAATCTGGAGAACCAGCCCTTAAGGGGACGACCCAGGAAAACATTCACTGATCAGATCAGTAATGTTCTCAAAAAAGCTGGGGTCCGAAGTGGTAAGAATAAAAGGAGATGTATGAAAAGAGTTGTGGATATATGCGAGGCTAGGGAGTTGTGTCAGGACAGAGCAAAGTGGCAGTCCATAGTCTCTGCCTACCCCACCTGTGGGACACAGGCGTGAGCTTTATGTATGTATGTATGTATGTATAGCAGTTAGCAGCATAGTCGTGTATTATTAAGTCCTTAGAATATGAATATGGCAAAAATAATGGAACTGCAATTTTCATACAAACAAAAGGTTTTCAATATCTAAGATATGGCAAATCCAATAACAGTCAAACTTTGTAGGTTACATAACAAGTACACATCATTTTATTTTTATAAGTACCTTCTTCATAAAATTACACCTGGTTAAAGAGGCAAAATTGACCATATGAAAAGGGGGAATCCATAAACAACTTATGGTTTTTTCATTATAGGAATTTACTGGGGTCTAAACTTAATAGTTTTACAGGTGAGCAAATATATATACCTGCGAGAAAAACGTCAATTTCATAGGTAAGCCAATATTGTTAGATACGCTAGCGTGTAGATGACTCAGAAAATGAGGGCCCACCCATCCAATGAGACAATGCAAAGGAAACTACGCGTTTTTCGAGAAGTTGTCATAACCAATATCGGTAAGTGCTTTCGGCGGGAAAATTGAGTCGAAGTTTCGCTGAGGAGGCGCTGCGTTGGAGCGCTCCCCAAATATTGACAAGCGGTTGGGAACTTCCCTTCCCTTCCCACCGCGTCGCTAAACTCTGTCGACTTCTCCACTAATGCCGGCGAAAAGTTATAAACGATATAAGCTTAGCTCTGAGTTCGAGTGCCAATGAGATTGCCTTTATGTGCGGAAACCTAAAACTGATTCCCATAAACATTTTACAAAGATAATCTAATTTCTTAATATAAGAGTTGATGTGGGGTTTTTACGGTGTACGGCGGACAAACAGGCAAGCGGGCCAGCTGATGGAAAGTGGTCACCGCAGCCTATGGGTATCAGCAACAATAGATACCAATGCGTTGCCGCCTCTGAAGGGACCTATAATATGCCTCTTGAACGATTCCATGTATATTTAACACTTTGTGTTGTCAATTCATGATGGAACTCCATTATTATTAATTAAATCACTTTTTGTACTCTAGTTCCACTTTATTATACAATTTTTATTAAATGGCAAGATGCCTGGAACTAGTGTACAAAAAGTGATTTAATTCATGATTCCATGTATGTATGTTCCCTATGGACTCCGAAACGGCTAGAATCGGTTTTTAGTAAGCTCGACATTTGTTTCTTCTACAACAAACCGCACATACACCTCTTGGCCAACCGAGTCGTGAATGCCTGTAATAAGTTACCTGATTGTGGAGAGACAGCATAAAATATAAACAAGTTCAAAAATAGATTCGACGAATCTTTAAACTCGGATTGATAATGAGTGGAGAAGAGCCCGCTACAGGCATCCATCAGTTGTTTTAACAACTGCTTGCCTGCTTAATAATAATGATTATCTTCAGGTCAGGCCAGCTTTTGATGTTTGTTGAGGATGTTTGATACCCGTGCGGGACGGGTTTACCATACTCGTACTATACTAGTTAAATAGAATATATCAACCAACGCCCACACAATGAAAACGCAGTACGTTCCAATAAAAATTACACACAAAACATTACCTCTCCCTAAGCCTTCATCCCCATTACGGTTACTTTAACGTTACCGCGTCCCATAGCGGCCGAAACAATAATAAATATCCTTCCTATATTACCTTCGTACGTGCTCATAGATCCTAATGTTGCACGAATGGAGATATATGGCTGATATTAGGTGCGTACATGGAAACCTCATAAAAGTAATGGGTCAGTCAGTAGTGGGCGCACCTGTTGTGACACGATCCGAGTCCGACGACTCTCGACTAGTTGCAGGTCGATACGACAAACTAGGTGTGACCTGTGCCTTTGACACCTGTACCGCGTTTTGGCTCGCCTAGCCTGTCGATGACGTCACGTCGACGGCGAAAGCCTATTGTTGTGGGGCTGTAGCCGCGTAGGTGTATTGCGAGCTGCGAGAGTGACAACTTGGAATGACAAGTCAAATTGTTTCTATTTTTAAACAACAACCTGAAGGCCGTGAAAAGGTTTACGGGATCGGCAACACGTCAGCGATACCCCTGTATATATTGCAAACGTCGTCATAATACGCTACGGTAACTGCTTGCCGTAATATTTGCAACTTGCCATAGTCTGCTATTTAGTTGGTAAGCAGTGCTTACCAGCTGATAACTTTCTTATCTTTTTGGACGAAATATTTAAACGCTTGATTTACACTTGGTATAAAAAATTACCCAAAGCCAGTAGTAAAATTAAAACGAAAAGGCAGGCCTTGTCGAATGTGAGAGTGTGAGAAAACTCTAGCTAGCTTTTGATGTACGTTGAAATACAAATATCACACCCGACAAAGCCCGCCATAACAGGGGGTCTATTCTCGTTCGACATTCGAATTCGACATTTTCTATTGCCACTAATCTCTAGATATTAAAAGGTGACTGTAATCTCTATTGCAGGAAAAAATCTTTTTCCAATGATCTTTGCTAATCCTCTATTTGAAAATATCGTTTCCAATAACATTTTTAAAAGAGATATTTAGCTAGAATGTCAAAGCGCAAGAATAGAACCCCCGTTACTAAGCAGGCTGCGCGGGCTTATCGCCTCCACATATAAAGGCAAGTAGAGAAAGATGTATACTCTGACCTCTGCGAGAAAGAATAACATGGGCGAAGAAACTATTATTTGGGGTAAACCCGTCGGGTCAACAATATTTACACCGACGTGGTGTCTGCCCCAGTTTTATGGCAGCACCCACAGCCGTATTAACTATTCATGCATTCACGTGCTCTGCGTAACCGTTCGTCGTATGCTTTTGTAGCCCCGCCGCATACATTTTTAAACGAGTTTTATTGTTGGGTTCAAGTTTTCGTTCAACATTTCGCTTGGTGATCGTGTATTGGTTTGGTTCTTTTTTTTTTTAAATAAAAATTACCAAACTAGTCCATCGGGCGATAATATGGCTCTTATGGTTGTTTAACAAATTTTGATTTTTCGACGTAGGAGTATCACAGCGTATCGTTGTTAAAAACTTAAAGAATTTTTTAGTAAATCTCTCTCTGTGCGTATATTTTCTTATTCGTTGTAGTCATATGGGTAGATATGGGTAGATACCTACTTATTGGGGAAAGTTAAGTTGTTTATATTTAATTGCATTAGCTGAGTGGAATGATAACATGTCCATAATGTGAGTGGTCGTAAAAGTTGTGGCGGCTGGAATGAGCGCCGTCGTTAATTCCACCATCATAAGTAAAACCTTAAAAGCATCGTGATGCTTATCTGTCGGACCTTGTTGAGGCCCTTTTCGTGTTTTATTTCGGGGTTGCTCTCCCAAATGGAGTAACTGAGTAATAATTTCACTTTTGCGTGATTAAATTAGGCAACTTGATGGAAAAATAAAGTATATGAATTCTAAATATTGTGGAAACTAGCTTAACACGCGGTGTCGCCTTCGCTTCAAGGTATTCTGGTGTACCTAAGTATGTGCATTTTTTTTTTCTTGATAGCACAAGAAAGTTTCCTAAATCCATGAAATTTTGTGATTGGATTCTGAAATTGTTTTGTGACTGAATTCTGAAATTGATTGATCGATTCTGTTTTTTTATTCTTATCATGAAAACTTCTTTGAAATTTTAAAGGAAATGCTGTAAATCTAATATATACTTAGAATGTAATACTATCAATATTATTAGCAGGTATTTTAGTTTATATAAATTCTAAAATAAAAAAATAAAATCACGTATCGTAACAAACATGAGCTCCCCACATGCTATGTACATATATGTATGTATATACTTTTAGTGTAAACACCTGCCTTCAATAAATATCCAGCGAAGAAGGCGCAGCTCACGTCGTAAAGTGGGTCTACAAAATTCGCGTCATGGCTCCTACGGATTTTTATTCCGTAGGTGTTGGCTTCATGGCTTACTGGGGGATGGTTGACTGTCAAAATATAGGACAACCAGAGGTCACACACGTTTCGGCCGCACTCATACATTATTCAGCGTAACCGGCCTCAGGACCACTGTACCTAGGGCCACTCGAGCTCGACTCCGGTAATGGAGATCAAACCTATATTGACGTTTGCCGGATGACGTCATAGTCTCTGTCCTATTAACGCTAGCGGTGTTGTGGTTTGGAGCAGATCGGATTCCGAAAGGATCAGTTTAAGTGATTGTGCTTGCTTGGTGGTTTAATTGTATTAATATTGATAAGGCATGTAGATGTTGTTATTGAGGGTATCTAAGTGCTTGGTTGGTCATATATATCCTTTTGTATTATTAGCTGCATAATTTTTGGAAGGTACGTTCCGTAGGCGGTAAATTTAAATTAATTCCAATGTTTATCTTGCAAACTTTATTTATGTAGGTACCCAAAATAAAGTTAAATTGGCTTTGATCAGATGAATTGAGAAGCTTTATCGTCCCAAACTCCAGCTTTAGGATATAAATAATTCATCGCGTTTGCCTATTTAATGCATTTAGTAGCAAATTACGTTTGATAATTCTAGAACCATTTCAATGTAGAGAAATTTCAGTAATTTATTTTGCCATAAACCTCTTTAAAGGCACTCTGTAACCTACGTCTTCCAAGAAAAATAGGTCAAAAAGAATGAAGGTTAGTATTCTACAGTAGCTCGGTCTTACTTTTTATAGACACAATATTGAAGCCCCTAACCCATAATGGACGCCAATAATAGGGAATTAATAGCCCATTACAGTCCAAATTGGGCAATTAATATATTTTTATTCACGAGAATAGGCTACATGCTACTTTGCCAGCGGAATTCTATATTACTTAGACCAGTCCATGCTTGGTTTCTTACATAAATTTTATTGCAACAGTAAATTTTAAATGGCAGAACGCAATGAATCAAGATGTTTGGCATTCATTCTATTATTTATTACTGACGGTGATGGGTTTAGGGTTCGATACCCGGTGGAGAAAGAATAGGGTGCGGATGGGTGGGATGGAACTTTGGAAGGGTAACGTCTACGCGGGCTATCTTTTTCCGCACTTGGACTTCAAGTTGGTACTTTGTGCGTGAATCGAATGGGTGATTGGCCTGTGAGATAATGGCCCTTTATAACTATAGCAACTAGGTACTTCAAAATTCATCTAACGTGTACTGTTTATGAATTGACCATATTGACTTCCATGTAGCAAATTTGGATATTTGGCACCCTTTTTTAAAATTAATATAGGGAAGAATGTAAGAAATGTTAGTTCTCTCTTTGAGTAATTTTTAGTAGGTACCTAAAGCCGCTAACGAACACTAGGTATGTTAATATTTTTTTGTTAATGTTTCTTATTAGTTTATGTTTCTTTGTTGTTTTTGTGGTAATAAAGTCTCAATTAACCATACGTGGTGGCATCCACAAACGAAAGTATATATTTTTTTGGCATTTTTTTAAATTGTTAAGGTAGGTAGATGAACAGACGGCAAGCCACCTAATGAAAGTGGTCACCGCTACCTAAGGACATCAGTAACACCCACGGTGTAATACGGTTCCCACTTTCAATAAGACCTCTAATGTCCCTCTTAAAGGATCCCATGTCATAAGCACTCTTCTTACGACACTGCGGCAGGGCCGATCTCTACTTTATTCCCGTTTCTGACTATACGCTAAATGATTTAAAAACCTCATGAGCGTAATGTTTCAATTAATTAAATTACATACACGAAAACAGTTGTCTAAGGATGAAGTTTTTTCACGCCAATCTATAATATTTAAAAAAGTATTTGATGATGATGCATTTCCTATAGGTACTATTTTCGTTATAGCTGCATCATAATAGTAGTTTATGCAACTGTCATATAATACCTAATTATATGCATTTGCATACACTACTTTATCTACACTCATATTTTCATGTTAAAATTTCGTACCTCAAATTTTTTCAACTTTGCTGGAAGTAACTGCGAGTCAGTTCTATTGTATCTACGCGTCGAGGGTATCAAGCGGCGGGAAATTCACTTCACTACTTTCACATTTATCTATTTACTTGCTTCAAACAAGAAAAAACATTCACAAACACAAATTACAACTATTAGAAAAAATATTCTGTTTAGCGGGAAAATAATTCCAAATGTACAAAATCACAACCACAGACTATAAACTGATCACAAATATAAACAGGAATTTTGAATTTGTTGAAGACATTTAGGTATTCAGCCAACATTTAGCCGTGTCCCGGCGCCCGACAAAAATTTAAAAAAGAAAAGTGTTGCATAATGATTAAAAAGATATAAAACAGTTGCATAATAGTAGTTTATGCAACTGTCATAGAATACCTAATTATATGAAGTTGCATACACTACTTTATCTACACTCATATTTTCATGTTAAAATTTCGTACCTTTAATTTTTTCAACTTTGCTGGAAGTAACTGCGAGTCAGTTCTGTTGTATCTACGCGTCGAGGATATCAAGCGAAATTCACTTCACTACTTTCACATTTATCTATTTATTTGCATTAAACAAGAAAAAACATTCACAAACACAAATTACAACAATTAGAAAAAATATTGTTTAGCGGGAAAATAATTCCAAATGTACTCAATCACAACCACAGACTATGAACTGATCACAAATATAAACAGGAAGCTTGAATTTGTTAAAGACATTTAGGTATTCAGCCTACATTTAGCCGTGTCCCGGCGCCCGACAAAAATTTAAAAAAGAAAAGTGTTGCATAATGATTAAAAAGTTATTTTTCGATACAGCTGTAATGAAAATAGTATGGGAAATGCTGTATCGAAAAGTAATTTTTTAAATTTTTATTGACTGGCGTGAAAAAAGTGTATCCTTAAACAACTGTTTTCGAATATGTAATTGGAACATTACACTATGAGTGTAGATAAACTACTATTTCGATACAGCTGTAATGAAAATAGTATGGGAAATGCTGTATCGAAAAGTAATTTTTTAAATTTTTATAGACTGACGTGAAAAAAGTGTATCCTTAAACAACTGTTTTCGAATATGTAATTGGAACATTACGCTATGAGTGTAGATAAAGTAATTTTTTAAAATTTTATAGACTGGCGTGAAAAAAGTGTATCCTTATAAAACTGTTTTCGAATATGTAATTGGAACATTACGCTATGAGTGTAGATAAAATAACTTTTTCAACATGTTTGTTCGAAATAATATCTTACAAGTTAAATTTGACCCGTTTCCCGGTTTCCGATTGAGCTGAAATTTTGCATAGGTACTTATGCAAGTTCGGGGACAATTCAATGTTATGATGTCATCGAGGTGATCTGATGATGGAGACGGAAGGTTACTATAGGGACTCATAAACTACGCATGATAAACCCTGAGTTTGTCTTGATTAGTCTTGACAAGTACTCCGACCGATCATAGAGAACACGCAAACATATTTTTTGTTTAATTTCTGGTCGGGCTAGGTTAATTGGCTGAGTACCGAACTATGCCATTATCTGTGGATGGAGGGTGAGTGAACTGCGCTGTAAGGAATTATTTTCCCCTTACACAGAATATTTTTTCTGATAATTGCTGTTTGTGTTTGTGCATGTTTTTTTCTTGTTTGAAATAAGTAAATAAATAGTAGATAAATGTAAATGTAAAAATGTTTAGCCGTGTGGTGTCCGGCAGAGTAGAATAGCACCAACCCCTTACACTCGTGGGTGTCGTACAAGGCGACTAACGTTTTTGAGGCTAAAGATCAAGAGTCTCCATAGGCCGGAAAATGGGCAGCAGCATTTTCCATTATTATATTAATAGCACTGCGATCTCCAACCCGCCTGCCAAGCGTGGAGATTATGGCAATCAACCTCCCCTTTCGTGGGAGAGGCCCTAAGTCCTGCAGTGGACTGTTATGGGCTGTGATGATGAAATGTAAAAAATGTAAAGCTTGATACCCTTGACACGGCAACAGAAAGACTCGCAACTTACTTCCAGCAAGATTGAGAAAATTAGGTATAGATACGAAATTTTAACATGAAAATATGAGTTTAGATAAAATAGTGTACCTATGCAGCTGCAATAATTAGGTATTAAAACAATCGTGTCAAACTATTATCACATTCGGCTATGCCTCGTATGGAAAACACTTATGTTTTAATAGACCCTGTTACATGCGAGTTGCATAAACTACTATTTAACAACTGCATAGAAACAGGATTGTAGATGGTAATGCACTTACGCTCTTGTGACGTGTTTAGATTTATAATCTTAGTCTGGGCTTAGGTGACATCTAATGCCCTTACAATCCCTAAAGTGCGGGTAGAAGCATTTCTTAAACAAGCTTTTACCTTTCTATAATAGGACCTCGATAAGTCCGTACTGACAGTAGTAAAAATTATAAAATGTGGATATTCCAATTATCTGGGGATAATCTGTCCTGGTCAGTCCTTGTGAACATTCAGTTATTTGGTCACTATTAGCTTGAACTTGTGCTTTTAGTTTGCCTAAATTATTAATCATGCTGAAAATTATCTCCCGCACTTCCTTTTTAATTGTTTTGCCCATTATTTAACAATATTTTTCATAACTCACGAAAATAAACAATCCTACAGAAATCAAATTGTTTGTTATGACTTTTATTTATTTTTATAAATGACGTTCTATGACGTTTAAAGGCTTGCCATACAGAGATTTTTACTTTATTTTTTTTAATAAGCGATTCGGACTTAGCGTGGTCTTATTATATTACCATTATGCACCATACCAACGAAACATAAATCCAGACCACCTGGTTGTGTTATTGAGACGGAAATTATATGCAAACGACAACCATTACGTGCCCAATAACGGGGTACTTCGTTGTTATAGCTGTGACAAGCAATGAACACAAATCACCGAGTGTTACCATTGTAACGCCACGATTTCGGGAGATTAGACTGAAACGAAGAGATTCGAGAAGATGAAGAGTGACATGTACATGGTGTTCAACTTATGTAAGTACTTGCGATCCGCCCCGACTTCGCACGGGATTATGCACCCAAACCTTCCTCACGAATCACTCAGTCTATTGGTGAAAACCGCATGAAAACCCTTTCAGTAGTTTTTCATTTGTCGCGAACAGACAGACAGACGCGGCGTAGAACTTTGTTTTATAAGATGTAGTGATAGTGATGATAATATTTATGTACGTATTCTAGGTATTTATTTATAAATTAAATTCCTAATGCCGTTGGCGAAGCGAGGTTTACCAAGATTTTACGAATGTCTGTCCCGTTTGCATATAACCAATGCAGTTTTTCGGTGTCGGTTACTTACGGTCACAGGTTTGTTGAGGTTGCTCCGTGCAGGAGCGAAACACGCGTCTAGATTTACCAGTGATAGTGAATTGGTGGTGGGTGGTGTAGTAATGACTAGTGGTTGTGGTATAGCTTGATGAGCCATGGACTTGTGCGACAAAGCTAAATGTTAATTTATTAAGAACTAGTGGACAACCCGGCGGGACTTCGTTCGCGTGTCGTTCTAGCCCTATCTTACCTACACCTACTACTATCCTACCTATCCTACTACCTACTTATCCTACACTTAGCCTACACCCACCCTACATCTACCCTCACCTATTCTACATATACTTTACACCTAAAGATTATCTAACGCTAAAATAGATAGGAAGTAGGTAATTAAAGACCCCTTTATCTAGCCAAGTGTGAAATTGGCTAAAGCAACCACGGTATATTTACGCCAAGATTGGCTGTGAAATTTTGTAAATTAATTTTCAGAGAGCTTCGTACCAAGCTAGACCTATTTAATCTCAGATTATTTTGAAAATAATAATCATCTCGGTGTCAATATCCCGGTTGTGCTCTCATGCGCGAGGTCCGCCTTGACTATGTTTCAGGATTTGACAGATTAAGTAATTACAGATCAGGTACTTACAGTAGAGCAACTGATATCTGACTTCCATGACCCTGCTATCAGGGGAACCTGACCAGATTGGATCATGGCTACACATCGCCTCTTAATAGTAAGAGCAACTAATATTCAACACAAACCGTACATTACAACAGTACATTAGTTCTGTTAGAGAGGATATCGAAGACGTAATTCAACACTATGCTGATTTGACTTTAGTCGATGTGCACTGGATAACCCTAGTTCATACTTGGCATTCTTGTTATGGCGCGTTTTCTATATATAAACTGCAGTTATCTGTTGGTAAAAGTATACATTATCTTTTACACACTCAGTAATAGTTTTATTAATACATAACTCAGAAAAAGTCATTGTACATGGCACCGCTGGGGATTGAACTCGGTACCTCTCGCTTACGAGTCCAGCCCTCTAGCTATTAAACCATCGAAGCTCTTAATTAAATTAGGACGTTCATTTAAAAAAAGTAATATATTTAGTACAATATTGGATTGGATCGGGCAGGATATTAGTGTTAAATAACAGTAAAATAGGTAGTTGAATTCATCACAGCCAAATGAATTTCCAAGGACACTTAGAGCCACTTCGGACATTCATTAATAAGGGCTAAATTACATTTCGTTCTTGGATAATTGAAAGTAATTAGGCACTTGCCATTACAGCTTATCTCCTTAGTCTTTTCTGAGGCCTAAGGATAGCCCTCCGGTCGTTTCTCGTACGTTAAAATATTTTTTTCGTAGGGTAAATCGTTATTGTAAACATCCATGGAATATCTGCTTGCGATTAGACGAGATTTAACCTTTATTTTTGCCTTGCTATCTATCGTCAATTACTTTGTTAGTTTTTATCGTAATTACTAATTTTAGTTTACCCACGCTGATACCTAAGCTGATAGCAATTAGGTGTCGATACCTAAGCTAGTAGGCGGCGTACGCTTGACACCTAATTCAATCCGAAGTGCAGCGAGCTGGAAGCGAGGTCGCCCCGGCAATCCTCGGATACAGCGCATAACTCCCGGAACTAACCCGGGAAGAGGAAGCTATTGAGTTGCCGAGAGCCTCGGTTGAGCGATCCAATAATTGGTTCAACTTGAGTTCGGTAGACGGAAAATTCTAGTTCTACAACGGTTTGCTATTCCCTAACAGAGCGTTCGAGCTACCACGCTATGTGAGTGGAAACTAGAATTTCATGGGAATTATAGATACCAATTTCAAGTTCGTAAACTGGGTATAGACTGTAAGTTCATACGTTCATAAATTATGCATTGCATAATGCGGTAAGTTATCTTCGATTCGACGATAAACTATGATGATCAGCAGCCCTTCAGTTACTCACAGTTAGGCTTGAATATTCTACTAATTACTACTAATATTATAAATGCGAAAGTTTGTAAGGATGTTTAAATGTTTGTTACTCCTTCACGCAAAAAGTACTGAACGGATTTTGACGAAATTTAGCAGCAATATATCTTATAGCCCAGAATAGCACATATCCTATAATTTATTCCGAAATTTAATGTGGTTTCCGCGGGAACGGGTCAGGAACGTTTAACCGAATTTCAAGTTTCAAAAAGTCGCGGGCAAAAGCTAGTTCCATATTTTACTGGCAAGAAGAATATTTTAAGAAATAATATTTTAAGCTACACCATTAGCGTATGGTTCTAATTTATTATTAATTTATATACTATGAATTATACCTTCCTATAATTCGTGTTCATTTTCATCGTAAGTAGTAAAGTAGTAGTAATTCTTCTTGTTATCATGAATTTATTAAGGTACATTTTCGGGCAATCTAAATGTTCACGTCATTCCTCCGGATGACGTTTCTTTCGTTGCCTAATTTATGACCTTTCAAAGATTTCCCCTCTTGAAAAAATGGCAGATATTTATTCTACACTCTCGCGTATTTCTTCCAAGCCAACGTCATACACAGCTAATTTTCGTAGACAGTCTATTGCATTGTGTGAGAGCATCCGTCGCACTCGCCCGGGAATTTATCGAATTGCGTCGCAAACCCTCGGTAGCGCATTTCGACGCTACAGATTGATGGAATTTAGCGTCGGTAAATGTTGTACGCAATTGAATTTTTGGTAGCGATGTTTTGGTCGCGATTTGGTTATGTAAACGTTATTTACTCACGGACGCTATTTGTGAGAACTAATTAATATGCTTGCTTGGACAAATTCACACAGCGCTATATATCTCCAAAGTCAGTAAAGCTTGTGTTATGTGTGTTAGATAACTGATAAGACTACTTATATACTTTTTTATATACATTCTTATAATAGGCCAGTCAAATCTTACAAAAAATTTGCCCTAAAACGCAAAGCGCGATGTAGTTCTGCATTCTTGGTATGTTACTTGGACCCTTACGAGAGTGTGAAACCATATTTTGCAAGCAAAAAAATTGTGCTTCCGGCGAAATACATGAAAAACGGCGAAATTTTGGGTCTTTTAGCACTTTTTGGTCTAAAAATAAAAAACTACATTTTTCAACTAATACAGCTTAATAACTTTTAAAGCTACTATTTAAGCCCAAACGTAGCTCTACAAAATGTAAAGTGACCGAGTTATGACTCTTCACAGATGGTCAATTTTTCCCGAAAATTCATAATTTTAAGTTTTGCTCCCGTCCGGAGGAAATTATTAATAAAATCGCTAGTCCTATGATAAAAGTAACTAGAAGAAAGTTGTAGTACATTTAATTTGCTTCCAATCAACCACAAACGAACTTAGTGAGACTAATAGTTTACTCACAACCTTGAAAATAATTTTTTGAAGAATTCTGTAAATACTTATTTGTGTGAATGGTACCAAAGGAAATGTTTCAGTTAAATATCGGTACAACCACTTATGTTAAGAAAAAAATTGTTAGATATTACGTTCTAGTAATAATAATAATCACAGGGCGCCAATCAGCGCCTGAGACTGTTCTATCAGTCTCAGGGTCCAGCGGAAGAAATTGCTCAACCTCGCCGAAATTCAAAATTGAAAATCGTTCAAGTAGAGGCGAGCGATTCAAAAACGGAACCCAGGGCAGTTTGTAAGTTAGTTTTAAGTTACTTAAAACTAAATTACATTTCATTACCATGGGTTGCTGAACTTAAGAGTTCGGTGGCCGAGCGGCTACAGTATCCGACTCGTAAGCCAGAGGTCCCGGGTTAGAATCCCGCTCCGGTCATGTACCAATGACTGTTTTCTGAGTTATGTACATTAGTTGAATACTAACCGATGGTCTCACGGTGAGGGAAACATCGTGATGAAACCTGCACATTCAGGCGACTGGTGTAACCATGATCCAATCTGGTCAGGTTCCCCTGGTAGCAGGGTCATGGAGGTCAGATGGTAGTCGCTCCACTGTAATTACCTGATCGCCAAATCCTGGATCATGGTCAAGGCGGACCCCGGGCCCTCGTACGCGAGAGCACAACCGGGACATGAACGCCAAGATGATGACTGAACTTAAAAGTTCTATTGAAATCGTAATAATGTATTTTTTTGAGATTACTATGCTTTATTATTGTATCTACATTCATACGACGACGACATTAGGGCTTTCAAGGAACAAGCCTCTATAAACGAATTCTCGACACCACTGGCAGGCTCGGTAGAACAGTCCTTAGTAAGTACGCTTTATGGCACCTACAACTAAAAAAAAAATATGGTTGAATTCGTCCTATTGTGGTAGGGACTACCTACCGACGCTCAGGCGGCTAAGGTATGTCGCAGGTTCTCTGCCCACTAGCCCAGCAAATTCCTTCCAGCATATTCAGCTCGACTTTGGATCTTAAAGTGACTGCGAAGCCACTGTCCTCCAAAGTAATAGTGTTGAAGTCGTACTGAAGGGTGACGTAAAAAATGGATTCAACTCGGTCGATAGAGCCGCTTTGCTTGGTCAAATACGATCTAAGCTGCCGGCCGTTTATAAGTTTATGTGGCAATGCTATAAAAAGCCGAGCAATCTTATATTCAAAGGCTGCCAGCAATAGGCGACTCTCGAGAAGCTAAATTCTAAATTTAACGTGTGGTTGTACGACATGGGGAAATCGTTAAAGAAAAAATTCTAATTCTATTGTTGTGTTTTGCGGTGTTGTCAACAACACAGTAAAACATATTCTTTTATTTTATTGCTTAACATAAATCTCGTTAATTCATCTTGAAAACAGATGTGTTTGGAGGTCTAGGCATTAGGAAAGTTTCAGATGTGTCATTATCTAAACTATGCACTTTTATTACGGCGTATTCTATCAAGGCCTTTGGCACGAGGCTTTTTCGGAGGTCAAGTTCCCTAAAAATTCCTGTTCCCAGCGGCTATGGGGCGAGCCTGGCTGCAGATTGGTGCGAAACAACCTTTTAAGCGCATCAACAAACTCTGCAGAGCATGCCCGTTTGTTGGCTGCTAGCGAGTGTAAATCGGGTATCTAACTTCAGATTATGTCCTCTAAAAATATTGAGACACTTCTCAACCGCGCTACGCAGTATATCATTACCCGTGAATGTGGAGCCAGGTGGTTTGGCCCGTGATGAGGGTAAGAGGCCGGAAGGGATGACAATCACGCCCTGGAAGCTGGGACGACGTGTGGTCAGGGACGCCACGTGTAGCGATACCCTTGCACAGTTCCATCTTCCAGTAACGGCGTGTTATGCAGGGCCCGATGCCGCCTCAGCTGAAAGCGTCAAACGGCGCAAATACGCAAGTGTTGGTGAAAACCACATATTTGCGCCGTTTGGAAACCCTTGAACTATATATTCGGGAGCTAGCTAAGCACCTGGTTGATATTACTAAAGACCATAGGGCTGGCTTTCACTTTGAATAGGGGGCAATGCGGCCAACCTTCTGGGAAGCATTCCTAATAGTTCTAATACCGTGGACCTTGGACAAAATTGGTGATTGTTTATTATGTTACTTAGTTGTAAATTTGTAATTTGTATTATGTCAGATTAGTATTCATAATATGTATAATTGTTATTCCCACCTTAATAAATACATTATTCTTCAAAAATACATTTTTACCTTCTCCTCTTTTTTTTAAGATTGTGAATTAGCCATTAGTCTCACATAGTTCGATCTGTATATCAATTAAAGAAAATTAAATGTAGTCCCTCTTAATTTTTTTATAATAGGACTAGTAATTTTATCTATAATTTACTTCGGACGGGAGCAAAACCTAAAATTGTGAATTTTCGGGTAAAATTTACCATCTTTGAAGAGTACTAGTACTTGGGCACTATACATTTTGTAGATGTGCGTTTGGGCTTAAATAGTGGCAAATATAAAAATTTCGGAAAATTTTCGACCAAGCTTTATTGGTCGAAAAATGCATAGTTTTTTATTTATAGACCAAAAAGTAAAAAAAGTCCCGAAATTTGGCAGTTTTTCACGTATTACGCAGGTAGCACAATTTTTTTGTGCTTGAGAAATGTTTATTTTATTTTATTTTTATTTTTTTTATTTTTTATTTTTTATTTTTTATTTTATTTATTTATTAGCAGATCACAGCAACATTACATTTGTAATAAAAATACATTATAAAACATACATGTGCCAATTAAGAGCCGCAATTTAAAAAGAACATATTAAATTAAACCATTAACTTAAATATAAAATTACCATGCAGCAGGCATAGCTCCTACCGTTCCATTCATGAGTTACATTAGCTAGATTTATGAGATACTTAATAATAAAAATAAAGAAACAGAAATGTAGGCTTAGGTATCCCACGCGATCGCCTGTTTACGTATGTCGATGTATGTGAGTTTGGGTGTATTTGTATGTGTGTGTGTGTGTATGTGTGTGTATGTGTATGTGTGTGTGTCTGCCGTGTGTCACTCGGACCGAAGTTCTTGCTGCACTCCCCTAACAAACTGAGCCCGCCGAAGTAGAAATATATCGACCTGTTATACGGGATTCAAGATTTGCCTTTTTAAAAAAAAGGATTATAGATTTAAACACTTTAATAAGAAAAGAATAACATTTAAATAACACGGATATCTTTTGGCAACCGCTCTGTATGGTGGATCTGAACAGACTGACTGCTCTCCGATATACTCCATAGTACTTCGTATGATAACTGCTGAGTAAGCTCAGCAGTGGCCAGGGTGGCACTAAGACCAGCATGAGCCGGCTATAACACCTCCCCCTTTAAGAGGAGACTTTGGGGGATGATTTTCCAAAGTCTCTATTAGATTCTAGTTCGGAGAGGAGCAGAGAGTGTGGCTGTTTCTATATCTGAATCTCGTCTATCTATTGGGTTATTATGAACTGGTTGAGGTCGAGATACTGAGTGAAATTTAAATAAGGAAAATCGGTTGCTGCCAGATTTACAAAATTGTATCTTTTTACAAATGACAAACAATAGCAATGAAAATATAACAATAGAAATTAGAATTGTTAGAACAGAATAATGTGTCCCATATTTCACTATATGTGGTTTTTCAGGAAATTCGATTGGTTTGAGATCATCTAAAATGGATTTTAATAGAAATTTATTTTCTGTATTAAAATCATCCAAATCTATATCGCGTAGGTGTGTAGGAGACACATAATCTAGAACCTTGTTTAATTTACGTAAATTGCAACAGGTGTCATTTATTAAATTAAAATCAGGCAAGTGGTTAATGGGCGAGGTAATATTAACAATATTATGTTTTGCAATGAAAGTGGTGCTTTTACAATAGCCAATACAATTATCAGGTATACTAAGGATACCTGTACCTATGATGTTAGTTTCATACAAATTGGAATTTAAACAATCAACAGATATTTTATTTGGTTCGGATTGCACGTAAATCCACTTATTGTTAGTTAATGGTTTCCAAATGTCTAATTTTCCTGTTAGTATTTTAGTTTCGCACTGTTGTGGTTTTTCAGTTAGCACTTTTACCAATAATTCACTTTCACAGGTAGGTTTTGCGTCGGTGGAGTATACACTTTCGATGTCACACATGAAAATACCGGAACTTATAGTTTTACATATTTTCAGATCATTGAAAACGCAATAGTATGATTTGTCTTTGGTCATTGCTATATATCTATTTCCTGGAGTAATGAGGCTGAATGCACGCGGTTCTTTAACATTATAAGGTATTGGAAGGGCGATGCTATGAAATAGTGCGTATTCTCTAGTGGATACCATTGGTACTTGTAGAACAAATGTAATCTTATTATTTCTGTAATAACATACTAACTTAGAAATACTTAAAATAACATGTATATGATTAATATCTAACGTTACAGGCAATTCTAGGTCGCTAGGCAAATATCTGTAGTTATCGGCAAGCTCTCGGTATAACTGAGTTGGTGTCATAATTGCAGGATGCAGGATATTTTGGTTACTGAACAAAATGGCGTTAATTATGTTTTCTAATTGGAATGACAAAGTAAGTATTGACGTTTCTAATATGTTTAAAATCTCGTTAATGTTTTCCAGTATTTGGAAATCGTTAGTGATTTCAGTAATATTGTTTACACTTTGCGAGAGGTTGTCGATAGCTTTACTTAAATAACCTTCATTGTCTTTTATCTTACGGAGAGTATTATTATAAGAGGTCATTGTAGAACTAGTAACTAAAATATTTTCTTTCATTAGTGAGGCCAACTGTTTCTCGTTACCTTGTAAGGTTTTAATTGCTTCGTCATACTTCAGAGCATCGTTTTCATCTAATGTACCAAAGATTTGTTTTGCAATAGTACCTATTCCTCCTATCCAGGCACTACGCTTGGTTCGGTTATCTATTAGATGTGAGATAGACGAAAAGTCTCGAGTTAAATCTTGAAAACGTGCTGTTAAAGGCTGAACCATGTTATAGCATTCTGCGTCAACTATCGTTATACGAGTCTGATTACATAAGTGTTTCGTGGTATCTAGGATAGATTCGATGTTTTGTATGTGGGGGCCAAAATGTGAAATATTTACTGGTATTACGATTTTCAGTTGTACATTATTTATTTTTAGTTTCCCTAGGTAATCATAGTAGAGGCCTGAACTCGAAGTTATCTCTTGGATAAAATCTTGCTGGGAGTGAGCCCGAACTGCACTGCAAATAATTGATAATATTAATATTTTATTTTTCAGGGTTAGGAGCACTACGTCAAAGTAAGTATTACTACACTATTTCTAAATCTTAATCCTAATACATTTTATGTTACAGGTTAGAATCGACATCAGCGGCTGGCTTCACTTGGTCAAAGTGATGATTGACGTGACGACGGTTTATAAGTAAAGTAAGGGTATTATTACCATTTATTTTTATAATTTTATAAGGTCCCTTCCAGAGGGGTGAGAGTGCTTTACGCAGTCTCAAATGGTTTTTTAGATATACATATTCGCCAACTTTGTATTTGGCTGGGCGAGTGTGAGAGTCGTAATAGGTTTTTGAGGTTTCTTTAGACTTCCTTATGAAATCCAAAGCTTTCTCCCTTGAATACTTTAATCGATTTTGGAGCATACGGACATAATCGGGGTATGTCGCTCCTGGTGTTGCGTCGAATACAGAATTAGGAATGAATGGTTTGTTTCCGAACATTAGTTCGTATGGTGAATAATGTGTGGTAGAATGAATGGACGTATTATACGCGAGCATTGCTGTATAAGTATAACGAGGCCAATTTGTTTGGTCTTCATTGATATAGGATTTAAGGTACTCCTTGAGGGTCGCATGACTTCGTTCCAGGGCACCTTGGGTCTGTGGATGGTATGGAGAGGACCAGAGATTTTTTATTTTAAGGAATTCACAGGTTTTCTTAAATAGTTCTGAAGTGAAGTTGGTTCCTTGGTCCGTAAGGATCATCTTGGGAATACCAAAGATAGATATGTAATGAAGTAGGCATTCGCATGTTTCTTCCGCTGTAGTACTGCGAATTGGATATGCTGAGGAAAATTTGGTAAGATCATCTTGTATGGTTAATATGTATTTTAGTTTCGCTGGTCCGGCCTCTGGGAGTGGACCAACAATATCAAGGGAAATTCGTTGAGAGGGTTCTGTGGATGTACTAGTGATTTGCATAGGAGCACGGTGGATTTTCCTAAGCGCTTTATTCTCTTGGCAGGATTTACATTGTTTTACGTACGATTCTATATCACTGCGCATTCCTTTCCAGTAATATTTTTGTTTTATTTTGTTATACATTCGTAAGGAGCCTAAATGGCCTGCAATTGGAATATCGTGATTATCGAATAGAATTTTCTTTATATCAGTCGGAGCTGGATATATAATACTGTCGTGATATATGTGGACCTTAATATGCGTGTCATGGAAAAGATAAAGTAACATATTATAGATTTTTATAAATGAATGTTTTTCGAATGGGTTTTTCATATCAGATATGCCTATCTCGTTGGCATTTTCAAAAACTATTAATTCATCTCGGATCGTTTTTAGGGTCTTGAAAATTTCAGGATATGATGCTTCATCAAAATGGTGTACTTTTAAGAACAATAGGTAAACGATTTTATCGTTGAACTCAATTTTCTTGAAGGAGAAAAGTTCTTTCTCAGAGTTAGTTACAATAGTGCTTACTTCAGGGTCGCTAAGAATTTCTTGGATGTATTGATTGGATTCATCCAAGTCGATAGACGTAGGAACTAGGATAAATTTTGACGGACATTTCATGAGGTTTTCATTATGTTCTATGATTTCTGTATTAAATGATTTATCTTTATCTGCCATTATTTTCAGGAAAGTGGGATAGTCATCGACAGGTAAGTTAGCCATTTCGTTTTCGAGTTCTTCTCTCGGATCATCAGGAATATTGGAAGGTAAGTCGATTTCGGGTAGCGGCAGGAGATTTTCACCAGGATCAAGGAGGTTTGGAGAAGGTAGGGTAACTTCGTCAGCGTTAAATGATGCTGGGGATGTTAACAGGTCCATTAGATCTTCGTCTAACTCTTGAACATTATTAGGTTGGATTGGGTTGACTGGAAATCGCGATAGAGCATCAGCATTGGCATTTATTTTCCCTTTTTTATATTGGATTTCGTATTCGAACTCTTCTAGTTTTAGACGCCAACGGATAAGTCGTGATCCGGGGTCTTTGCAATTAAATAACCATTGTAATGGTTTGTGATCCGTTAGGATCTTGAAACGGTGACCATATAAGTAAGGCCTGAAAACCTTAGTGCCAAATATTATAGCGAGACACTCTTTTTCGGTGACGCTGTAGTTGCACTCGGCCTTATTTAGAGTACGGGACGCATATGCAATAGGACGATCTTGTCCTATAGGACCTTGAGATAAAATTGCTGATATGGCATAATTTGAAGCGTCACAGGTTAAAAGGAAGGGTTGCAAGAAATCTGGATAAGCTAAGATCGGGGCGGAGACGAGTTTAGATTTTAGAGACTCGAAGGCAAGTTGCTGTTCGTTTTGCCATTTAAAGGGGGTATCTTTCTTTAATAAGGAAGTTAGAGGTTTGGCGAATTTGGCGAAATCAGGTATGAATCTTCTATAGTACGATACTAATCCTAAAAATGATTTAATATCCTTTGGAGATTGAGGAATTGGATATTCGGTAACGGCTTTTGTTTTATCGGGGTTTGGTTTAACACCATCTTCACCGATAATATGGCCTAAGTAGGCGACTTCTTTACGTAAAAATTCACATTTCTCGGGTTGTAGTTTTAAATTGAAGTTACGGAGTCTGTCGAAGACAGCTTTCAGATTGTTTATTTGGGAGATAAGATCAGCTGAATAGATGACGATGTCGTCTAAATAGACAAAGCATCGTGTACCTTGAAGACCAGAAAGACAGTTATTCATAAGCTTTTGAAATGTAGAAGGTGCATTTTTTAATCCAAACGGCATTCTGTTAAATTGGTAATGACCTTGTGGCACAGAGAAGGCTGTTTTGGATTTATCCTCGGGAGAAATGAGGATCTGATGAAAACCGGAAGTGAGATCTAGAGTTGAGAAGTATTTACTATTTCCTAATTGATCCAGAATTTCAGAAATCTGCGGAATAGGATATGTTTCTCCGATAGTAATATCATTCAATTTTCGGTAGTCGATGACTATACGCCATTTACGACGACCTTGAGAATCTGGTTTCTTGGGTACTACCCAAATTGGCGAACTCCAGGGTGAGGATGATGGTTCTATAATACCCTGGTCGAGCATATTATTAATTTGAGTCTCTACTTCCTTTTTATGAAATTCTGGGAATCTGTAAGATTTGGTATGAATAGGAGTATCACTGTTGGTTTTGATTTGATGATTGAGAGCAGAAGTGTGGGTTAGTTGATCATCAGGTAAATGGAAGATGTCTGAATACTGGGAACACAGCTCAATAAGGGCATCAGATTCTTCTTGGTTTAAATGATCGATTCTTAGGGAGTTGATTACGTCATTTGTTCTAATGGATGTACTTGGGATATTGGTGTCAATTTGAAATGCGGTAGAATGCAGAGGTTGTATATTGAGATTTAAATTAGACTTGATGTTAATAGGGGATTCAGAAATGTTGGCAACTGTCAAGTTGACACGGTTGTTTTCTTTAATTTTGACGATGCAGTTAGAAATTAGTAAGTTATCAGAGATATGCTGATCTGTAATGATGCCTTCTTTAAGGTCATTATTACGAACTGAACATTCAATGACAACTTCGGAACGAGGAGGAATGATGTAGAATGGGTCGGAAAAGAGTAATTTGATGTTTGAGTTCCCTATTTTCAGGGTGTCGTTTATATAATCGATTCTGCAACCAAATGATGTCAGGAAATCTGTCCCTATGACTCCATCGTAAGGCAGGTTGATGTCTCTTATGACATGAAATTTGAAGGACGCGGACTTCGTTTCACCTAATTTCAGTTTAAGTTCGAAGTGACCCAAAGTCGAAGTCGGTTCATCACCAGGGTCTATGCCTTTGAGTTTTATTGGTTCTCGGACAAGTCTTTGTTTTTTATGAACACAGGATTCTTTTAGTAGACATATGGCAGAGCCTGAGTCAACTAATAGAGATAGCGGGATATCTGAGACTTGTGAATATAGTAGGACATGAGGTAAGAGTCGTTTGGTTGTGTCTAGATTTATCTCATATACTTCTTTTTCGGTCCCATTTGCAGCGACACAGACCGTTGGATTGGAAATGGAAATTGCATTGGATTTAGTACTTTTCTGACCATCTATTTGGGGCTGGTTACCCTGTCGGTAGGCCGATTTAGAATTTAAGGTGGTAGACATATGACCTTCTGTTTGGGGCTGGTTACCCTGTCGGTAGGCCGATTTAGAATTTAAGGTGGTAGACATATGACCTTCTGTTTGGGGCTGGTTACCCTGTCGGTAGGCCGATTTAGAATTTAAGGTGGTAGACATATGACCTTCTGTTTGGGGCTGGTTACCCTGTCGGTAGGCCGATTTAGAATATAAGGTGGTAGACATATGACCTTCTGTTTGGGGCTGGTTACCCTGTTGGTAGGTCGATTTAGAATTTAAGGATTTGGGAGACATATGACCTTCTGTTTGGGGCTGGTTACCCTGTTGGTAGGTCGATTTAGAATTTAAGGATTTGGGAGATTGGAGATTGGTGTCGACTTCAGTGGACAGTCTCGAGTGACACCGTGGCGAGACTGTTAACCGTTTAAATTTCCGAGTGAAAGGTCTACTTCGTCTTGGCCAGCCTCTTCATCAGGCTGATCAAGGTAGTTAACGCGCGGAGGTGGTCTGTGAGAGCTCTGGCCAGGGAATGTATTCTGTTGGTTTCTATAACGGTTATTGTTATATTCCCGTTTTTTACAAGCGGAGATATCATGACCGGGTGTTTTACAGTATCGGCAGAAAATGTTGGATGAGCCCTGTGGATGAGGGTTTGATGATCTTTGCGGGTTTGACACATCTGGCTTGGATACGTTAGTTCTAAATCTGTTGTTGTTATTATTCATGCTTGCAGACTTATGGTCAGTCTGCGGGCGCCTATATAACGTTTGTTGGATGCGCTCTTCAGAGACAGCTAGGTTAATTGCTTCATTTAAGGTTTTAGGAGACCTACACCTGACAATATTTGAAATACGAGGATGGAGACCCATGAGGAAATAATGGAGAGCGAGATCCTCCATAGCCGCGGTACGACCAGGTAGCTCTTTCGTTTTCGTGGTGGATAGCGCTGTTTCCGTGAGCAGTTGCGACAGGTAGGTCTCTACGCGTAGCGCGTATTGACTGGCATTCTCCTGCGGACCCTGTTTGCTCTCTTGAAGGTCAGTAAGGAGGTGGGAATAGTGTTTACGTTCACTAAATTGTGTTTTTAGAAAATCTTTGAGTTGGTCCCACGTAGAAAATTCTTTAATGGAGCAGGCAATTTCTGCTTTTCCATTTAGTTGGCTCAATATAAATTTGAACAAAATTGGTTTTTGGTAATCAGATGCGAGGTCGAATGCATTGTCACAATTTAGAATGAATGAGCTCAGGGTTTCCCGGTTACCATCATATGATTTTATGAACTTGAATAAAATGTTTAATTCTAATTCGTGCATTGCTGAAACTGCGGCCGTTTTTCTAGTAACGCGAGGAGAAACAAGTGGTGACCTCACTGACGTATCACTTGCGACCTGTTCTAATGTTGGGATATCGATAGTTAATTTACTTTCTTCTACTTTGGGCACTTTTGGCATACTTAATCTTACAGGAAAATTAGATAGAACAAGTAGCAAGGGTAAAATATATATATTACAATCACAGATAATTATTACGATACTTTCAATTAATTAAATAAATTACGCAACCCTAATGTTCGTCAGTCGTAGACAAAACAATGACCAAAGACTTACAGTATCAGCAGCAGTACGTGGGCGACGGATGCAAGCGCGACGGCCGGGAACATTCCGATGCGATAAGGCTCGGCGGGGCTTACGACTTAACAGTCGGCGAATATTTTAATGAATCTTAAATTATCAATTTCTCGATTTGATCTTGGGATACAGGATATCGAAGTAGAATGGATGTTCGGTAAGTACTTCTGAAGGTTTCTCTCTCAGTTTGGAGCACACACAGCTCGGTCGAAGATAAGTAATCGCTGTTCGGGATGCGATACTGTCTTCGCTGGACGATCAGGCCCTTTCCAGGATCTGACCGTATGGTCGTGACGAGTACGTTGAAGATGAAGAAGAGCACCTTGAGCACTGAACTTTATTTACTATAGCACAATAACTTTTCACTATAGCGCAGGATTTTAAATTATGGATATAATTATTGTTCTGCAGGATACGGAGCGAGTCTGCGTAACGGTTGCCGGGCACTGGGGATTTCCGTATCCCACCGCTGCCACCAAAATGTTATACGGGATTCAAGATTTGCCTTTTTAAAAAAAAGGATTATAGATTTAAACACTTTAATAAGAAAAGAATAACATTTAAATAACACGGATATCTTTTGGCAACCGCTCTGTATGGTGGATCTGAACAGACTGACTGCTCTCCGATATACTCCATAGTACTTCGTATGATAACTGCTGAGTAAGCTCAGCAGTGGCCAGGGTGGCACTAAGACCAGCATGAGCCGGCTATAACAGACCGTACGGGAGAAGCGGGCCTCATACACATCAATAGCTCTATTGATGGGTGAGCCCAGGGCGTAGCCGCTACGTACTCGACCATAGTCGAGCAGGCGAGGCCAGCGACCTCCTCGACGCGCGCGCGCATCCCCCGCACAGAACGAAATCCGGGACAGCAAAAATGGACTATCCACCTCGCCGTGAAGTACATCGTGCAGAAGCCTAATATCTGCAATCAAACGCCTATCGTCCAGGGAAAACATTTTATATTTAATCAGGCACTCCTCATATCCCAATCGTTCGCATCCAGCAATGTAGTTAAAACGCCTAAGGAACGCTTTCTGTATGGACTCCAATCTACCACGGTGGTTCGCATAAATTGGAGACCACACAGGCGACGCGTATTCAAGTACACTCCTAACATATGCGTAGTAGAGAGTTTTAAATGCTGCAGCTGAGTTAAGAGGCTTACACGCCCTATATATGAAGCCCAACATTTTCACTGCCTTCACAGCGATGTGCTCATATTGTGCGATAAAAGTCAATTTAAAATCAAGAATTATACCCAGATCCCGGACTTGGTATACCCTATCAATTATGCTACCGTCCAACTTGTAGGAGTAGGGGTCTGTACTCTTCTGTCTAGTAAAAGAGATCGTTTGACATTTCTTGACGTTTAGCTGGAGACCATTCCGGAAACAGTACTCAGAGACTCTATCCAGGTCCTCTTGTAGTAATGTGCACTCCGTAGGATGCTTAATAGGCATAAAAATTTTGGTATCGTCTGCATACATAAGAAACAATGCATGTCGAAAGCATTGTGCATAATCGAATAGACAAACATTAAATAATAAAGGACCCAGATGTGAGCCCTGGGGCACTCCGGAGGGAATGGTAGCAAATTGAGAGCAGTAACACCCAAGCCTGACAGCCTGACTTCTGTTGCGAAGGTATGACTCAAACCACCGCAGCAGATCGCCGTGTACCCCGACTTGTTCAAGTTTATTTAAAATCGTGTCATGGCAAAGTCTATCAAAACATTTTGAATAGTCGGTGTAAACGACGTCAACCCGGCGGCCCCCATCCATATGCCTGGCAACAATGTCGACAAATTCGGCTAAGTTTGTGAGGGTTGATCTATTGCGCATAAATCCATGTTGGGCGCTCGGAACACTGCGCGCAACGACGGGATATACCTGATCATAAACAATCAACTCAAACAATTTGCTAAAAACTGTCAGAATGGACACAGGGCGGTATTGCTCAGCCAACGTTTTAGAACCACCTTTATGAATTGGCACCACAAATGCTTGCTTCCACAAAGTCGGGAAAACACCCTCTGATAGAGAGCGCTGAAACAAAATATATAGGGGTAAAGCTAAGCAAGCGGCACATTCGCGTACAAAAATAGGAGGGATATCATCGCAGCCTGCTCCCTTAGTCACATTTAATTTTAATAGGTATTTCAAGATTAGGTCGGGTGTCATTGCAATTTGACCGATGCATCCTACTGGGTTGGTGACCGATGGCGCCGAAACGGCAGTTATATTTGTCGTAGGGTTAGTGTACACAGACTGAAAATAATCTAAAAATATTTCACACATCTCCGGCCCATTAGAACCAACCCGGGTTTCGTAACTAATCTGAGCGGGTAGTCCGTGGTCGCTTTTTAGGCTTTTTGCATATCTCCAAAACTTTTTAGGGTCCTTGGTTATAGACTTGCAACATTGAGTTTTATATTTTAACCAGCAAGCGCGCTGCATACGTTTGTGCCTGGAACGTAACAAAGAAAATGTTTCATAATCGACACTATTACCCGTTCGCTTCCATAAAGAGTGATATTTGTTCTTTTCCCTAATTATATGTACCAAAGCGCACGAGAACCAAATAGGATAACCCTCAGGATTACCAAAAAACGAGGGTACGTATTTATCTATTAAAGCAATAAGTGTTGTATTTAAGAGGAGGGTTGCTTCGTCTAAAGATTTGTTATTCAGTACAGTGTCCCAATCAATAGCGGATAATTCTTGACAAATAGCAGGATAGTCGGCCTTTTTAAATTTATAAAATTTTCTAGGTGGCATTCTCATAGCTGTGTGACTAATGTTGATTGCTTCCAACATGAGTGCTGGATGATGGGGCCAGTCCTCACGAGTTAGTGGATTTAGGGCGCGCCTTACAGTTAAATCGGTGTTGGAAAAAACAACATCTAAATACCGCCCGTTTCCGTTTGGTATGCCACAGTACTGAGATAGCCCTAAAGAGAAAACAGTATTAAAAAAATCAATTTGCCGTTCACCCGTTATGCCGCTTGGATCGAGACGAAAACTATTAAGCAGTGGATTCCAGACAACATTCGGTAAATTAAAATCACCCATCAAAATATAATGGGCATCCGACGTACAATGGGCCTCCAAGTACGCAGCTAACTGACATAATAGCTCGTCACGCGCCATACCGGCTCCCGGTAAGTACACACAAATAATATGTGTATCCAAGTTTGAGTGAAGTGCGCGCGCGGCTATAATCACGTGAACGATTTCTAGGTTCCACGATCCCCGCGAAGACGACGAGAGGGGCGCGACGCGGCGCGCCGCGAGTGAGCGGCGCGTGAGCACCAGGACCCCCCCGCCCACCGCCCGCGCCGCCGCGCGAACGCCCCCACCCCCGCCGCCACTAGGACGGTCCCTGCGATGTACATCGTACCGTGAATCGCTAACCTCGGGATCATAAACTCCTTCGGTCAGCCACGTTTCGCAAATACCGATAACGTCATAGTCATTGTTCAATAGACCTTGCCTAAATTCAGTTGTTTTTCCCCTTATGCTACGCGAATTTTGCAAATAAATAGTTAACGGCGCCATAGGATATATTTGTAGATATTTTGTTTAAAAACGCGATTATAAAATACATAGGCATAACGTTTAGGCGAGCCCGGTACCAGTGACGGTGAAAAATATTGATTAACGCTGTTGTTTATCAAACGAGTGCGCGCCGCAGTAGAAGTCAGTTCATGATTGTTTGTGTTTAGTGTGAATGAGTAGTGTAGGGATAAGTAGTGCCGACATATCGTACATATGACTTTTGTAGAGAAATGCGTATAATACAAATAAATAAGCTTATTATTGGCGTTTGAGAAACCAATGGCCAATAAAGTTACTTTTCGGATATTTTCAATGAAGACAACTGCGATTTTTTTTCTATACGGAGGGCCGGATAGTTGTCTTCTTGACGATTAAATATTTTTCCATTTCGCGTCCAACAGTACCGAAACCCCAACTCCTTGGTTCTTAACTTTGTTTCCTTTAGCAACGCTTTGTTAGCTGGAGTTAGGTGCTCGTTGACATGGATTTGGTTCGGGTCGCCTGGTATACCAATCTCATTCGTCTTAACGCCCCTGTTCTTCCGTACGGCAGTTAGAACTTCATCCCGCTTATTTAAACTGTGGAATTTGATTATTATTGGTTTAGGAAGTCCGCCATTATTTCGAGTAGGGATTCTCGAGGCGGAGATTATGTCAGTGCACGCCAGTGGGATCCCAACGGCCCCAGCAATAGACATCATAATGTCACCGACCACCTCCGACTTACGCTCAGGAACACCGAAGACCTCAAGGTTGTGCAGTCGATCCCTCTGCTCCATGCCGTCTATCTTGGTCTGAAGCTCCTCAATAGTGGACTGAAGCACAGTGACATCCTCCTTCACCTTCTTCACGTCCTTCATCTCCGACTTGATCGCTTTAATGTCCCGGACGGTGTCATCATACAGCAAGCTATACTTATCAAGCGACTCGATCATGCTGTTATATTGTTGGATTATAGTCTCCTGTTTTTCCAACAACCTTCTACTATTTTCGCCAAGTTTAGTGTCGATTAGTTCAGACAGTTGGGCGATCAACCGCTCGTTGTTGTCGGAAATAGCCTGCTGTAGATCGGCGTGCGATGATCGCGAAGATGCAGCATCCGCAGCTTTTGTGGGTTCCAACTGGGTGGGCGGGGCGGAAATGTCCGATGGTGCTAATATATGCGAACAGATGGCCGCCTGAGTAACTGTTGTAGTGGCGGGATCTGACCGGCTTGTTTGTGCATGAGTACTAGGTGCTGGACGCACTGGCGTACTGTCAGATTTCTTTTCCTTCGTTTGCGTGCAAACAGGACATCTCCACGCCGACTTTTGCTTGGCAGTAATTTTGATGTACGCCGACCTAGCTACACCGAGGCACTCATAGTGGTACGTGTTTAGACATTTCTCCACGGAGCACTTTAGGTATTCCAAGTACGTGATCGCTTGTTTGCATGCTGTACAATTATTAGTAGGCATGGTGACTATACTTGTGCACACTCGTAGGTAAAAAATATACGTCTAGTCCGGGTCCTCTAATCACTAGCGGCGGCGGCGTTGCGTCACAGAGACAAGGCGCAAGCAACAGTCACTGATATGCGGTGCGCGTAAGGTCCACAATTCCACGCACTAGCGGCCGAACAATCACCACAATGTTATGACGGTATGTCAAAGCTAGCACTATCACAGTTTTCACAACAAACGCGACGTCTATTGTTCACAATAATGCACAACCAAATAAAATATAGTTTAAATGTAAATTTTATACACTTTATTTTAATAAAAATGTGGAATTTGCTTAGATTTCAAAAATAAACAGCAGGAGCAAAAACGTAAAGATGTTGGTAGTTTAAAAGATTTTTTAACATGTTGTTCCACACTTTCCTAAGGGGCCTAAATAACATACCAAAAATGCAGAACTACATCGCGTTTTGGGTTTTAGATGTAAGATTTGACTGGCCTATAATACCTACCTAGCTATGTATGTGGTGTGGGTGTAGTACCTACTACATCCACACCCGTAACAGAAATTATAATTCATCATTTCATAATTGAAAGCACTAATGTGCTCGGCCGGGAATCGAACCACACAGATTGTCAAAATTATCATCACCAATAATCTACCATGATATAAAAATATACTTACAAAATACTTTAAGATCTTTTTGAAACCTAAATACTTTCTATTACTACACACATCATGAACTTTGCTTAACGTCTGAGATAGTCTTACAAGTTTCTATTTCGTACGTTAAGAATTAAAATTAAAACAATACAGCTAATTAAAAAAATATAAAGCTCTTACTTTGCAGTTTAGTAAATGAGTTAAGGCACAAAATAAGAAAGAGAAAATGAACAAAATGCTTCCGTTTGAAATTAAAACATCAGCCAAGCGAGAGAGGTTGCAGCTACTTTGTTATTTTTAGCGAATTCTCCCACTTAGCTGCTCTATAAAAACATCGATACCTACATAAGTGAAGGTTTTGATGAAGTTTAGATTCACATTAATTACCTATTGCTTAAATACATTATGTTGATAATGTATATACATGAGCGTCGGTGGCCGAGCGGTTACAGTATCCGACTTGTAAGCCAGAGGTCCCGGGTTCGAATCCCGCTCCGGCCATGTACCAATGACAGTTTTCTGAGTTATGTACATTAGTTGAATACTAACCGTTGCTCTTACGGTGAGGGAAAACATCGTGATGAAACCTGCACATTCAGGCGACTGGATGTGTAACCGTGATCCAATCTGGTCAGGTTCCACTGGTAGCAGGGTCATGGAGGTCAGATGGCAGTCGCTCCACTGTAATTACCTGACCTGCCGAATCCTGGATCATGGTCAAGGCGGACCCCGGGCCCTCGTTCTCGAGAGCACAACCGGAACATTAACGCCAAGATTATGATAATGTATATACATAACGGTCACGGAGGTTAGATGGCAGTCGCTTAACTGTAATTATCTAATCCGCCAAATCCTGGATCGTGGTCAAGGCGGACCCCGGGCCCTCGTGCGCGAGCACACTACCGAACCATTAACGCCAAGATTATTATTTTAATAAATTAAATAGTAACAATTAATTTACTCCTAAGTAGGAACAATTGAAACGGTTACTTGGAAAACGTAATTACGCCGAGCACTCATTCGGAATAAACGAAATTTTCTTCAGCTTTTAAAAGCGACGAACAAAAATACATCTAAAAGGCGGCTGCATGAATAAACTCCCTTTGAAAAATACTAAAAGATTCAATTTGGCGATGTCAAACAATTCATTATATTCGTAAGCGATTGTTTACACAGTTCTTTCTATTTGGGACTTTAAGCTGCGAAATTGAAGTTGTAATAAACGCGTCTTAGGCGCAAGTGGAATAAAAATAAAGGGAAAAATGGAAGAGACAATATTTAATTAGAGCGATCATGAGATCGACGTCCAGTTTCTTTTTTAATCCGGAAAATCGTCGTCATGATTCGGTATAATGGCCGGAGCACAACAATGTATCTAAGCTGGTTGACTCGTTTCCGCAATGCACGGAAAATTAGGTATTGTGATTTCCATATAAAGAATTTGTGAGATTAGTACCTACTCGTACATAGTAAATAGTTATTTTATTGTTCATGTATCCTTCGCGAAGATTGATAAATTGGAAAGTTAGTAACAAACTTTTTTTCTCATGCTTTTCTCAATAGCTATGTATTTAACCTGGTATTTTTTATTAAAATTTTATGCAAATATTGTCCTCCAAAAATGCTTAATTCAAAAGAGAAGGAAACTGATGAGAATATTACGAATTGTAGGTACGTATTTTATAAGGAAAGCGTGCCAATATTTGAAAAAATCACAAAACGTCTGTTTGTCATTCTTCCTTTGCTTTTCTTTATGTAAATTTTCCTCTTCATCCTGGCTAAAAGATTTGTCAAAAATACGATCTCATTCGGTTTTTTGTACAGTCGATAATAATGTAAGAGCAAGTCAAAGCTGCCTGCGAAATAATCAAAGTACCCTCCACATTGTACTATTTTTTATAGAGTCAATAAATTCTTGAAAAAGCGATTGTGCAAAAACTATCTCTTCTCATAATACAAGTTTCACATCTTGAGAATCGAGGGACATAAAAAACGACACGCTAATTACAATATGTAGATAGGTCGAAACTCATAAGGTTCCATTATGTATTGCACTGGCTTTTGCACACAAAAATTATAATTACAAACCCAAAGAACCTTTGTTCTTGTTAATAGATACAAATCTGTACGAAACGAAGCTATATGAAGCAGCATAACTGTAATTAGCATGACTGATTAAAGTGTAAATCTGGCTCGCAACCCTCGTCAGTGCGTCTGTCTGCTTGCCCACCGTCCGGGCCTTCCGTGTAATTATTTATGGCCCACTGCTGGGAGTAACAAAGCTCTCGGCTTGACGGCTATTCGAGGGGAGGTTAAACCAGGATTTAGAGCCTACGTGTTATTCAAATATTGGCTACAAGTGAAATGTTTATGGAGCTGGGGAAATTGTTCTGTTTCATGTAGGTCACTAGTACGTTACTGGTTTTATCTTGGTGTTTTGGACTTTTTTGAGGTCAGACCAAGTGCTGTACGTATGCGTCAATTAATACGAGTGGAACAAAGTGTAAGGGAGAGTTTAGTCCATCGACTTGATAAGATAAGACAAAGAACTATTTTATGTCAAAATATATTTTTATTCTGATAATTCAACTCAGTAAAATGACACTTAAAACTTGTTAATTTTGAGTAATCAACTATAGGAATAACTCATATCTAACAGTTTTGACGATTTAATTAGTGATAAAAAAAAATTACTTAATATAACCATTCATAAGTACCTACACTTCGTTATCGTTAAATAGTCAAAAGATAAACATTAGGTATAAATGAATATAAGCAATGACAAAAATCGACGTACCAAGAATACATTTTCTAACAAAGTTTAATGGCCGTGATATCCGTCACATTGAGTACCTACGAGCATTTCCGACCTCGCAATTACCTAAAAGAAAACGCGTAGATATCTCATTTTGCCCTGAAACGGCGCAGCTATCTCATTACGCTCTACACAAGTTATACGTATCTCAAAAGAACTAAATTAATTATGCAACAATTTCCATGCGTACTTCTGAGTTCTGAGATAAAAGAACAACCGCGCGGCATACTTTTGCCTCGTTAAACATTTCCCCAGGAGCTTTCAGCGTGTTTCCTTAATGAATTATACCTACTTTGCGGTGGTGCCTGGGAGTGTATTTTTAAAACGCGGCTAATACCTCGGCCGCTCATTAAAACTTGTCATAGACTGAGGAGTTCCGAAGCGTGTGGCCCACTTATGAAGTAGCGAGCAACCTTCAGGCTTCACAGCTCCGAAACGCCCAGATTAGAAACTTTTAAGATTGATGAATCCCCGACTCGCAAATTCGCAATGTATCTCCGGTGGATTTTTCAAGTTTCCTTACTCAAAGTTAAGTGAAGTGACCAAAATGTGATTTTTGATGGAGATTCAAGTCTTTATCGGGAAACTTTGCGCGCTTATCTACTTCATTTGCGTATCTAGTTCCTTATTTAGGCTGGAGGCTTTTTTATTGCCTAGGGAGACACCGGTTAGACGGGTCCTGATGGAAAGTGGCCACCTTCGTCCAGGACATCTGCAACCTAAGGGCACCGTATTCGGTACCAGTCTCTGAGGCACCAACAGACGTGCCTTTTGAAGAACCCCAATTAAGTTATATTGCTATGGCAAGACTTCTGGAGAGAGCTCATGACACATCTTGTACGTGCCCGGCAAAGCTGCCGCTGGTGTACTCTTTAAATAAAGTATAAGGAATATAAAACATAATCAATAAAAATAACAAACCAAAAAATATAACCTTTAGTATTTCGGTATCCTATACAGCGTGTAAAATAGCAGTTAGTAAGAGGAAAGTTAACTTTAACTACAATATTTTAGTTGATGCTATTTGTAATCTCCTTTATATTCTCAGTACTTATTAAACGTGGGAAAAGTTTAAAACCCATTAACGATCGCGGTAAAAACAGTTTAGCGAAGATATAGGTACAGAGTGAATCAGCATATTTTTTCGGTGTAGTCATTTTCAACCCGGCACTCGACCAGTCACGCCTTGCCTCTTACAGTTGAGATGTAATGTTGATAATTTCTTAAACGAAGTGCTTCCATAACTCCGTAACAGAGAGCTTCGTTAAGCAGAGGACGAGCGATCCATTCGTTTATAGACATCTGTATCATCAGTATTTAATTTTTGTATAGGTAGGTATAGATATTTCAACTCAGTTGTGGCGCGGCCCTATCTGTGGGTAAACCCTAATACATACTCGATGATAACCGGTTACGTAGTGCTTGCTGTATTTTGACTACGCGTGCCTACGCGCAGATCCTGCCTTTGTGTCAAGCTTGCTAAAGTAAACATTATGCGATTTTCAATCATTCTTGACATTTTCCGACTTTAATATTTAACGATTTGAGCATTTAAAGGACTGGGACATTTTAAGATCTTGTCATAATTTTCACACTAGGCATTTTATGACTGTCACAATACAATCGAAAGAACAAGCCACAGTTCACTCACTTTCTCACGCGTGACAAAGCCCGTCCATAGGTTTGATCCCATCAATTTCAGGCTTGATCCTACCCATTTTACCCCACACACCATTAAATTGTCAAGTCATTTGTCAAGAGGCATGAAGGTGAGTGGCCGCCATATTATTTATGTTTGTCGTTAAGTGCATGGAACATACACAATCATACATCCTACAGCTCATGAGGGGTACGCATATAATACACGAGGGGTACGCATATATTATGGACCACCACGTTGCTCCGTCCTGAAGTTCAATAGAAATAAAAGTCACATTAATACGAAAATATATTAAGAAATAGTAATGTGGACCTAGGATAGTTTACAGACTGTCAATGAATCAGTTGATCACAATCTAATCGGTCTTTTGCTTTGCGAAGTCGATTCGTTGACCACGAGCGAGGGCCGTTATCGATAAAGAGTGGAACCAAAATGATGAGGCAGATGGACATCATCATCATCCTCTTCTTAGGGTTAAATCCCGGTTGAGATTTCGCGCAGCACGCGAGGGTCCGGGGTTCTACATGAAAGAGTGACAACCTGACATTCCGACACTAATTCGTGGACCGAGTGACACACGGTTCATTTTATGACACTCGTAATGTAATGGATATTTTACAGCGTAATTTATTGAGGGCAATCCCCACGGTGGTGTAGTTATGCAAATGAGATTGCAATTCGAAACAACGAGATCGCCGCGTGCATCTGTGGAACCATTACGGCTATAATGGCGGGACAAATCGCCAGCCACTCAGTACGGACAGACCATTAATTTAAAACTGATGATGACGATGCCGATTGTGTGAATGTTTCTGACTATCTACCTATTTACACTGTTTATTTACGTTTTTTTTATGCTACTCATTGACAAACGAGCAGACAGCCAACCTTATGGTAAGTGGTAACTGTCGCCAATAACATCTACAATTTCTACATTTAGCTTGCAGCTATCAACAATATGGAACCGCAGGTGCGTTGTCACTGTAAGGACTAAGATGAAATGCCTCATGCCTGAAATTTCGCTGACTACCTTATCCTTCAAATCAGAACACAAAAATGCAAGCATTGTTTCCCGGCGGCAGAGATAGATAAGGCGGTGATACTCAACCAGGCAGACTCCTCAGGCTTGGCAGAGTCCTATCACCTGCTAAAACGTGGATGAAGTGTTTGATTTTCATGTTTTTGAAATCGTACCGTGATAACGGTAGCTGTCAGCCGAAACAACTCAGTAATTGAAGAGTTAAACCATCGAATTAACGGGCCATGCGCCCTATAGCCCTGATTTGGCACAAAATGATTTATTTTAGTAAAAAACGTGAACAATAAATTACGTGGTCAACGATTTTCGACGCGAGAAGAGGCCGTTGATGCGTTTAAAGTGTAAGGAGGTACAGTACAAACGCATATTAATGTCCGTTACCACTATTAGACAATTTTCCTTTGCAGCCACAGCTACAATACCGTATTTAGTACATCGTTAGCAAAATTGAGTTGACTGAAAGAATGGGGCCGTTAGTTGTCTCTTAGGCCCCAATAACATATCCTTGTCATCCAGATCAAATTAGAAATGAAAATTTTCTTTCAATGATACTACTACCTTAACAACTGCACAGGAATATGATTCTTGTATTGTACACAAGGCTATGAAAATTTGTTTAAACTAATACAAAAGTGTAACAATCACCGCATTAATTATTTTGAAACCAAAAAATCCATTTTCAATTATAAGAATTTATTTCTCTTTCTTATTGCAGATACGTAAATAGAAACCCTCGTACTGCTTACAATCTCTATGCATTTACATATAGTCCGTATGCATAATAAAATAATAACCAACTACATACGTTGCCTCTAGTAGTTATGTCTACCCTTCATATTCCACTCCCATCAGGTAAGGTATGCCTCGAGCAATTTGTCCAGGGCGCTTCGTGATTCAATTAGTCATGTAATTACATTATCCTGCAATTTGAGCTGATTGCTTGCAATATTCTCAGGTATGTAGGGATAGGGATAATGCACTGCTGAGTAATTAGCTATCACATCAGATTGGTTGTAGGCAAATAGTATTCTGTGAAATGAGAATGCACATAATGTTGCCCTCTTTGTATTTTACAGGTTTATAACCGCGTACCCTTGTGTATAAGTAGCCTGATATTAAAATAACTGCCAAACACGTTATCTCATTATCTTGGAGTTTAATGTCCCGTTTGTGACCGGACCGGACCCGGGGTCCGCCTTGACCATGATCCAGGATTTGTCAAATCAGGTGTGGCAGAATTTGTCATAGTGGAGCGACTACCGTCTGACCCTACTTCCGTGACCCTGCTACCAGGGAAACCTGACCAGATTGGATCAAGGTTACACATTCACTAGCCTGAATGTGCAGGTTTCATTGCGATATTTTTCCTCACCGTAAACGCATCGGTAAGCATATTCAACTAATGTACATAATTAAGAAAATAATCAATGGTATTTGATTCGAACCCGGTACCTCTCGCGTACGAGTCGGATACCCTAACCGCTCGGTCACCGACGCTATATACGTTAACACTTCGTAATTATTTTGCTTGTTGGGTCTCGAGAAATTAAAAATATCTTTTCGCAGTGGAATGATGCAGTCTCACCGAAGGATATATAGTAAGCCATCTGATACTAAAGTCTATATGCTTTTAGCACTAAGCGACGACCACTTAATTATCTCCAGGATGCATTTAGCCGCCATTTGACGCTCTAAAAGCGTTGCATTTGCCAAGACTCTCTGCTGATATAGCCCAGTTTGTACCCGAAGCAGAACAGCTCCCCTTATTACAAGGTTCGACTCTATCAGTTATGGCTTGATTTAAATTTGTAGTTAAAATGTAAATAAAATGGCTTAAATAACTCTTGATGTTGGAGATAAATAGGTAAAATATGAATTATAATAATATCAATAATTAAGATAAAAAAAAAATTATACTATTCTATGACAAACGAGCAGACAGCCCACCTGATGGTAAGTGGTAACTGTCGCCCATAACATCTACAATTCATACATTTAGGTTGCAGGCAATAAAAACGCAGCACCGCAGGTGCGTTGTAATTTCGGCAAAGTTAACAAATTAAACTATGACGAGCCAAACAAACCGTCAAAATAACATTATCATTTTATTAAAATTGGAAAAAGAGGAAGTATTTTATTTACTTAGACAGTTTCTGACGTACCTACTGTTCCTGCGCGCCAACGTACTGTTCCTCAATGAAACTTCATTTCCAATATTTTCTAGTGAAAATAAATATTATACCAACTTATAGCTTCTTTACAACATTTCTCAACTTGATTACTTGATTGAATACAAGCTCCGACAGTCCGCGACCTCGTCTTCTAAGAGCCCGGGTTCCCACGGATTGGGGTCGGATCCCAAATGTATATCGACAGATTATTTGATTGATTAGTTGTAACTTTTCGGTATATGGAAACTTTTTAGGGTCCCGTAGAAGACGGTGAACTTTATTTGTATGTTCTAGCAGTACTGGTCTGTACCTCTATTCTCTGTATGTCTGGTATAGTTTGGACTATTAGTACTCGAGAACCAAACTTACCTTAATATGACATTTCCCATTCGAAATTAAAGTTATTTTTTTTAATAGTGGGTACTTAAAACCATTTTTCCCCGTCGTTCCCACTGAAAAATTATCCTGGCAATGAAATTGCTAGCTCTTTAAAAAAAAAAAAATTTTTTTTTAAGTTACAGGCGTGAGGCACTTCATCTTAGTCCTCACAGTGACAATGCACCTGTTACTCGTAACCTAAATATAATAAATTGTAGGTGTTATGGGCGACAGTTACCACTTACCGTCAGGTGGGCTGTCTGCTCGTTTGTCGCTGAGTAGAATAAAAAAAGAATAGGTTTTCGATAATATCGGAACAAACTTTTTAGTTTCACCATTTACGTAATGCAAAAGTTGAAATTGAAGCATAACTTGGTGCGAATTCAGACCTAAACGAGTTTTCGGAATGAACTCAATTTCTTAAACCAGGCCAAACTGGGTGGACAAAAAGACGTCGCGTAAAAGTAATTTCGTCCAGACAGCTATATGGCTAACTGCTAGGTACCTATATGCAGAGAGTGTATGCGATTGTGCTCATAGATGGTTCGGTTGGGCATAGTCGTCACGAGCAATTTGCCAAAGCACTCAGCGCCGCGTCACGGGGCGTTTGCGACGCTTCTGCAGGCATGGCGGCTTAATGACGTCACATACACTACCTATGAACGGTAGTGACTACGTACAGGTACCTATTATACGCTACATCTACATAAGCTAACGTAGTTTTGATGGCATTCTTATAAGCACTGGAAGTAAAATTTGAGAGGAAAGCTATGACGCGTTTGGTATTGGGAATTGAGTCCGTTTGGACAGGTGTCTAGTATTCACAGTAGCACCTTTTGTAAATAGCACATAAACCAGAACCTAGCGGTACTATGGCGGTAGGTGGTTTAGGTTACAGTGATGCAATGGCACGATTAGCACCATTGATCACCAAAAACAAAGAATCTGTGAATCTTATTTGTCCTTCACAGACTGTATCTACACTTAACATCTGGTTCAGTTATAGAGGTAGTTCGTATAAAATCAGTATGCTCGGAAAGTAAATTGGTATCAATTTGGTAAAAATTGTCATCCAAGGTTTACTAAATTTCAGCTCAAACCAACTAATGGTCGAAAAATGGTTTGCAAATTTTGACGGACAACTTACATACGAACAGTGCAAATTAAATAAAAGCTTGCTAAAATTTAAGATAAATCTTTATAAATGCGTAAGGACTGAAGCCGAAATAAGCGCCCACTTAACATAACGTTCACATATGCGAATAATTACTTGCTCCACGTCTGTAACAAAGGATGTGCCTTGGCATTGTTACCGGTAATGTAGCGTAGCATGTGAGCGCCCGATTAAGCCATTCACAATGTAAATAAGCTTTGCGTAATAAACGACATCTCATAAAAGGGGCCCACATAATTGACTCAATCCATAAGCCGTCTTGGAAGCGAGGATGTTTGCCGGGCGCGCCCTGTTTGCTCCGCTCGCAAATATTGACACAAACACCGCGCTACGACCAACTGCCTTCCTGCCTGCTGAATGACGGGAAGCCAGGCGCCGTTTGAGGTCGCGTGGTGCCAGTTATTTTCTAATGGCCTATGGAAATAATAACTACTAGATTAAGGGCGGCTTGAACCAAATTATTTAACGCATTGAACGCAACGATGTCTGATATGTCTCATATTATAAATAATATTAAGAAAATATCAACAAGAGTTATCTATCAGAAAATCTATTGTTCTATGTTCCATTCAAAGTGTACACGCTAGCGTATGATGACCCGTACGTTCAGAGCTTCCTGTACATCTCGCGATTCAAGTTGACCTACTAATAAGATGCAATTTCTGAATCGATGACCTTGAAATCTTTTAAGTACCTCCTTTCTAACAAAAAAATAATAAATGAAATCGGACTAGAATAAGACCACGCTAAATCCAAATCGCTTATTAAAAAAAATCTTTGTATGGCAACTTATGCCTATAAGTTTTTTAAACGTCATAGATCGTCATTCATAAAAGTCAAAACAAACAATTTTATATCTGTAGGATTGTTTATTCTCGTAAGTTATGAAAAATATTATTAAATAATGGACAAAACAATTAAAAAGGAAGTGCGAGAGATAATTTTCAGCATGATTAATAATTTAGACAAACTAAAAGTACAAGATCAAGCTAATAGTGAGCAAATCACATAATGTTTACAAGAGGGACTGACAAGGACTTACAAGGACAGATTATTCCCAGATTAATGTCATATTCACACTTTATAATTTTTACTACTGTCAGTCAATACGGACTTGTCGTGGTCCTATTCTACGCGTTAATGAATAACAACTAAGTTATACATTTTGACTAAATAAAAAGTTGTTGACGTTTTCGGGATAAAAAGTATCCAGTGTCCTCCCTGGTAGTATGAACTCAAATCAAACCAAGTTTCATTTAATTCATTCCGTTTTATATCCAAAATACAGTTTTGGCTTCAGTATCGTTTATAGACTACCCTCTAATATTTCTTTTTTTAAATATCTTCTATTTACAGAATTGGACAGAGTGTGTTAACAATTAGAAATTAGAACAGCGGCTTTCCTGAAGCGAAGTGCTTCAAACCTGCCTTTGTTTCTAATATGTACTAATTCTCATATGACTTTAAGTTACATTGTAGAAGATAGGAATAGTTCAGTATTCCAGTCCAGTTTGAACTGGAATACGAGTATTTCTTCAACTTCAATTTTTGTTACAATGTTACTACTGTGTGAAACTATTTCAACACACAGTGTAGTGACTAGTGAATAAAAACCTTTTGAGACTTATTTGGCCAAGATGAAAATTTGACGGTAGCGACTTGAACTTCTATCAATTATTTAACTTAGAAAATACAAAAACAACATTTGTATTTTTGTGCGTATGATTTAGTATTCTGAGTTGTTATAATAGTGGGCAGACGATCCTGTAAAATTCATAGCGAGTCGATGGATGCAAGGGCATAAAGTCAATCGGTGTGGAGCCCAGGCCTAGGGGGAGGTATGTCCCACAGTAGGCGACCTGATGGATGATAATGACAAAATGTCTGAGAAGGAATGATGGTAATTATTGTAAACTTACTTTCTTAAAGCACATTCATTGCGAGAAAGGAACCAGTGAATTATTCATTATATCAACCTCCGTTTATGTAAATCTAGGGAACTAGAAACATGGATCATTTTGCTCGTTGCACCAACCCGCAGTACAAAGCCAACAGGAATGATAAATGCTAAACAAAATATGTGCGCCTGTTCTCCTTGACTACCTGAAATAACCGAGATTGTATGTAAATATTATTCCCTCGTCTCCCAACGACGACAAATAGAAACAGATATAAAGCGCAGGGGAGTCAGAATTGAGCGTACTCTACCTTCTTTTAACTTTCGGCCATTTTTATTTTTTATTACTATATTGTGCTGAGGCATAAACTAATAAAAGTAAAGGTTTACCATTGCGTTCAGTTACCATACACTACCGATTACATATCCATACCATGGCTAAGATGTGGAAGTAAGTGTGTGTAGTTAGTGTAAGCAGGTACCAGCTGGATGCGGAAGGCGTAGGACTGGTATTTGTGGAGATCTCTGGGGGAGATCTATGCCCAGCAGTGGGCGTCGTTTGGCTGATATGATGAAGATGTGGAATTGTGGACTCTCATTAGGGTAGTTGGTCCACCAATTCAAACAACCAACCACTTTATTTGTATGTTTTGATTCCAAGTCAAATCAGCAAATTTTAAGAGTTGTCAAAACAGAATTTGTATGGTGTGTACAAGGATTTATTTTATCTGAGAATATTTATAACTTTGTTTTGTGATGTCATTCTCAATTTTGCAAATTTATTATTTTATTATATTTAAGTGACTTAAAAAATCAAATTAAGTACCTCTCTATCTTTCCTGTCTCTTTAATTCTGACGTGGTTTCATAATTCATTTTGTAATTAGGGTAAGCGCATAGTACCTATGCGCTTACCCTAATTATTAAGGCTAAATCTGGATCAGCAGATTAGTTGTAAAATAAGTGTTTTCAATGATCTCGTAATATCTTAGTGGAGCAGGCGAATAAGTAATTGAGTGCTGACCGCGACTTCGGAAACGTAGAGAAGGGCGGAATGAAGCTAGTTACGTATACGAGTAACGCAGCTGTGAGAATGTGATGCCTTAGACACAGATTATTATTGATTCCCAGTGTTAGATTATGATGTGATAAAGATGATGACATTATACACACCACAATCTGCCTTTCACCGAATGAAAGATAAATCCTTCCCTTACAAGATAACGGAATCAATTTAACAAGCATGACCTTTGAATCACAAAATGTGAAGGAATTCGGAAGCGATCATCCCAATTTGTGACTGTAATTATTTTCCGACTTCGCAACGTTTCTTTACTCGGCCCAGTGTGCTCGTATTCTTAAGTGCCTTCATTAATTTCGGCTAAATAGGCCAAATTCGTGTTCCCGCGTAATTTCGTACACATGTAGTGCTTGTTAAGACTTAAACGTGCTTCAAAAGGGGAACTCAAGTTCCCATTATCGTTCGCTAATGAGATTAAAATTCGATTACTCGGCTCGGGAAATTATTTCCGTCTACATTGTTATTTTGTGATTAAAACCATTGATGAGGTTTGAACAAGTTATAGATTGTTTGTGAAACGACCACGACACTATTGATAGAGACTAAGGCGATATTTGGCTTGGTTTCGATTTGTGTCAATGTTGAAGCCTTTTTAGGCCTTTGGCTGTGTTGACTTTTACCTTTTTCCCTGAAGTTTTTACTTGGATTTCACTCCGTCTCGGGTAACACTGCTGATAATTTTTCAAGCCGTAATTTGAGATATTTTAGTAATCTGTACCCGATATACCTATTCTGTTTTGGTTCGCGTTCAATTCAGTATACTGACATAAGCACAAAGCGTTGAATGACGGCGCTTGGGGCGCCTTCTGACGAGTATTGTATTGCCATATCAAAGTTCGTTTTTCATTTATTGGTTCGATACTGTAGACTGGGCTGTACAGTATACAGTATGTAATTTAGTTTGTCTGGTGGTAGAACTCTACCAAGCATGATGTGAAACCTGGGTTAGTAGAACAGCCTTATTTATTTTTGCCGTCAAGCAAAGATGCTTGCATTGTTGAAGGTAGCCATAGGCAGCGCAATTACACGCGCATTAGTGACAACGCAAACGGACTGTTATGGGCCTTTGATGACGACTGTCGTCGCATAAGAGTGGTTAGAACCGGAAAGAAGTAAACGAGTAGATAACAATTTTATTTCTTAAAATAGTTCCATATAGTGCGAAATAAATAAACCAATTAAGCAGTAGATGAGCACGTAGACCCCAACAAAATAATTATTAGATACTAATATTATTTAAAAGCAAATATTATTGATAAGGCCTGACTGCCTCAGTAAACTGTGTAAACAAAATATTCATATTTTAGAGCAGTGGTTCCCCAAATTAATTTTCTAGCACAGTAATAAAGCGAGGCGGCGCGGAACATCCTTCAATAATTAATAAAATATGGCGTTCAATTATTTCAGAAAATCATTCCGGTATTAATTTGAGGACTTATTATACCTGGGAAGGGAATTTAGCAAACAAAATGTCCTTTATTAAAGTGAACTTATTCTATTTTCTGTTCATTGGATGTTTTAATTTATTTATTTTTAATGATTCCGTCGCAATCAGTTTTAGTATTTATGCGTAGATGCAGTACCAATTAGAATGAGAACCCCAGTCTAGACCAGCGTTTTTCAAAGTGTAGGTAGCGACCTAATGGAGGGTCGCAGAAGGCCGCGAAGTGTCAGTAAAAACAAACGAGAAAATGTTTTATTCCTTTTGGCGAGGCAAATAATTTCCAGTTTCAGTTATTTAGGGCTCAATGCTCGCACTCATTACGCACTTAAACATAAAATAATATTACAAAAATTTCGAACTCGCTCCACTCTCTCAGACTTTTAGTAGGTACTGTCATTCTTTTATCCGAATGCCCTCGCTAAATAATATGGGGTCGAAACATGAAAAATATTGCAAAAAAAAACACTCGGTACTTCAGGCAAACACTCAGCTCCGTCATCTTTTCATTTTGTTGTTGTTTTCCCCGAGTTTCTTGACATAAGACTTGGTAACATACCGTCCGTCGGAAGGTGCCGTGTATAGTAGGATATATGTATAGGTATGGAATTATAGGAGGAGTCCATAAAAAGCAAAATATGTGGCCTATGTGAAAAGTAGAAACTGACTAATCAAAGCATTGCCAAACCGCTGGACGTAGAACCTTTTGATGAGGGTCAAAAATTTGTTAACTATGAAATAAATATGAACACCTTGAATGTAAGGTAGGACATAAGTAATCTTGATGAGGAAGATTATAGAAGTGAATATACAAATACCGATACATCTACTCATAGTTTTAGGTTATTTAAATACATGATAAAATACTAATAGCAAAATTCACACGTTAACAACCCTTACCAAATAGGTAAATACGAGTAAATCATTGCAGCCTTAAGTCCAGTGATAAGCCTCATTAGGCCGCTGTGGACGAGAGCTGCCTTTACAAGTAGAATTGTGTGCGAATCTATATCTATTGAAAGTTGAAACATACAAGGTGTCTCAAAAGAAAGTTTATATTTATTTAGTTTACTGCGTGAACGCAACGAATTCGAGGGGCGCGGGGGTTATGTCAATCGGTAGCCTGGCTCTTGGGAATTTGGTCGCTATGAAGCGTTTCTCAGGAGCAGACTGCGCGTTGTGCGTGCGAGAGTTTTACAAAAACGGTGATTCGGCGACTGTAACGCGTAGGAAATTCTGCAATATTCGAGGTTTTCGCCATTAAAATGATGCGCCAAGCATTCCTCTTATTCGAAAATGGGTCAAAAAGTTTGAAGAGACTGGTACAACGCTGGAAAATCCGAAATCCAGGCAACCAAGGTCATCAAGAACGGTAGAAAGCGTGGAGAGTGTTAATCAGTCTGTTCGTGATGACACGAACCTTTCAATTCGGAAGCGCGCAAGTGCTTTAAATGTGCATAGATCATCATTACACCGCATTTTGCACAAAGATCTGAAGCTGCACCCCTACAAAATTCAATTGGTGCAAGAATTAAAGCCCCAAGATGCCAGTCAGAGGCTTGATTTCGTAAATCAGGCAATTGAGCGCATTTCAACGTTTACCAACATTTTGTTTTCGGATGAAGCTAATTTTCATCTTAATGTACACGTAAATAAGCAGAATTGCCGCTACTGGAGTGCAACGAATCCGAAACGCAAGCATCAGAAACCCCTTCATTCGCCTAAAGTGACCGTCGGCGCGAGGAATTATCGGCCCTTACTTTTTTGAAGACGAAAGGCGGCGTGAAATTACAGTGAATTCAGAGCGTTATGTGAAGATGTTAGACGACTTCTTGGTGCCTGAACTGCAAAACTTTCCTGGCTATAACCAAAGAACATGGTTCCAGTAGGACGGAGCAACGTCACACACGTCCAATACATCTCTGCCACGAGTTCGTGAAATTTTCTCGGGCAAATTGACCTCCAGGAGAGGTGACATAAATTGGCCTCCACTCAGTCCTGATTTAACCCCTATTGACTTCTTTCTATGGGGTTATCTTAAATCTAAAGTTTACGCCAATAAACCGACTTCCCTGGCGCGTTTGAAAGAAAATATCCGTCACGAAATGGTAGCCGTCACTGAGTCCACCTGCCGAGCCGTCATAAGTAATTTTACAGTTCGATTAAATGAGTGCCGCGAACGCGAGGGTCTACATTTGGACGATATTATTTTTAAGAAATAAATTCCCAAATTGTGTATTTTAATAATCAATAAACATTTTTTCGATACACGGCTTACTTTTTTTTTAATAGATCCACTAAATATAAACTTTCTTTTGAGACAATACAATACAATACAATACAAAAAACATTTATTTCTCTCAAAAAGGCATCAGGTTCAATTGTTATATAGATACTTTTTACATTGTTCATAGCATTCGAATCCTTATTGAGAGCTGGAGTCTGTAGTAGGTTAATGAAAACCTGTGTTACAGATCTCCAGGCTCCCAAACTCCTGCATCCCCTACAAATAAATATTTTAGATTATGTACTTAAAGCAATATTTCAGCAAAAAAGTGTGTGTGTGTGCGCGTGTGCGTGTGCGTGTGCGTGTGCGTAGGTGTTATGTGTGTGGTGAGTGTTATGTGTGTGGTGTTTGTTTGTCTGTCTGTTTATGTTTACCTTAGGATAAAATTGCGATTATTTTTTCTGTAGAATCATAATCAAAACTCTTCAGCCACGATGTCACAATTCTCCTACACTCCAATTTACACTTTGAATGTATGTTTAGGATTTTATTTATTTTGTTGTAGATGTAGCTCCCGAGGAAATAAAATGAACGTTGAGCCAAGCTGGAATTGGTCGATACCGAGGAACAGACGGTGTAAAACCGCCGCGAGGTGGGCGGATTGGATAGGTCATAGGGGACATGGCAATGAGTCCGCAGAGTAAGCTGAAGTATAAAAAGTTGACGCACTGAGAGAACGTTGCATTTTCTGTAAAGTTCAAATGTAGGGAACCGGTATGGCAGTTTCCAGCCCACCTTTAAAAACGCCCTCTGAGCTCGTTCAAGCTTTAATAAATAGGTTTTGTCACATCCACCCCATGAGTCAATGCAATAGGAGATTAAAGATTGTGCGAGGGCGAGGTATACCGTTCTTAGTACCTTGAAATTAGCGATATCACGAAGTGTTTTAAATATAAATATTAATTTACGTACTCTGGCTGCGAGCCCGTCAATATGTGGGTGGAAGGAAAGAAGGTTATCGAGGTTGACCCCTAGATACTTAATTGACCTAACACTGGAGAGCCCAGGACACCCGCACAGCCTGTTTATTGATAGTTCTGAACAGGAGTGAGAAAATAGGGGAATTCGTGAGGTGCAGGCAAACTCTTATTCGACAAAGAAAATGTCATAAACTTCGAGACACCTTGTAGTATAAACAATGTCGCTTCCCGCCGCCTGTATCTATGTATATTTAGATATTTTAAACTACGCGAAGGATTTTCATGACGTTTTCAACAATATAGAGTGATTCAAGAGGACGGTTTATAAACAAGAACAAAAATGGTAGGTAGGGGTAAAGTAGGAGTACGCGAACGAAGTCGCGTCGGCTCTACTAGTTTGTAATAAGTCACAAAGGGATACGTAACGCCCTCCGGAGCGGTCGGTCTACTTTCACAATCTGTTTATTTTACCAAACCGTATACTAGCACTGTGAGCCGTACAAGCTGGCAATATTATTTTTTAACAATAATAGCTTATAAATTCCATAACATTTTACTTCATATGAGTATATATTCGTAAAACAGACAAAATGAAAGGGTATGTACATTGAAAGAAGAAGAGAAAAGAAAATATAAAAATTGGAATTGTGCCCAGAAAGCTGCGTTAGCTCGTTGAATGGCAATGCTATTCTTTGACCGAGGAACGAGCCAGCTCTCCGGTCACCTGTGGTGTCTATTAGAAATTCCTGAAAATAACTTTCTTGCGATATTGCCCCACGGCCCTAACGCCTAGTCCCCAAACGGCTAAAGTACTTAGTAAGTAATTAGTAAGATACCAGCTTAATATTATCAAAATGTGAACTACAGAATCCATGAAGTAATGAGCATTGTCACTGTGTCAATTAAGATATCGGCATACCTACTGCACTGTATGTTTATTGGCACTCGAACTCATAACACAAGCAAAAATATTTTAGCATTGATTCTTCAATTTTTTACTTTTTTGTGCCTACCTACAATTAACGTATACAGGGTGTCGCGCCATTTAATTTGCTACAGAAAGAATAGGACAATCCAAGCATAACTTATTAATTTGTTTTACTTTTGTATAAAATAAACACTTTTTCTTTAGTGTCTAAAATATTAGATAATCTCTGTCAATCGTAAAATAGGACAACGATAGGAAAGTGGGAAGAAAACATGCAGTGACGTATTGGGTGTCCCAGAGTTTGAGCACACACACGACCCTGACAACGGCGACGGATGGCAAAATCAGACAGAGTTCGACAATGCCAGGCAGCGCCGGACCACGCCCGACAATGCTATCCGCACCTAAGCAAACGCAGAGCATGCGCCCTGCAGCCTTAAAACGACCCAAAGATATGTAGAAAGCGAATTTACAGAAGTAAGAAGCAATAATTAAATGTACTGTTCCATTAACAGAGCGATGACAACACGCCGTGTAACAAGATCTGAGGCATACGTACCTACTGTAATACATACCGGCTTTGTTTTTGTGTTTCTTCTTCTCACCATATTGTAATGGAATTTATCTAGGTTGCGAAGCTTTTGTGGAGTCAAACCAAAATAATTTATGATCAGAAATAATTTACTAATAAGACCACAAATTTCTTAAGATCTTTGGATAGATTTGATCTTGACGTACACCCACACACCGAAAATCCCTGTAAAGACTTATAATCAAGCCATTTCATCTCATTTCGTTAAGAGGACCTTACTTATGCGGAAACGTGACGTAAATCCAAGAATTAGAGCGCCCCAGGAAAGAGCTTGCTTATTTCCATCCAAATGTCCCGAATATACGTAATTGTGTCCGACGGCCGCCGGGTGTGTCTAACGCACTGGGTGCGGACTCCCGGTATAAACATTGCCTTTTATTCAGCGAGTATTTGGGCCAAGTTGCTATGCTGTTATAGTTCTTATGTGTATAAAAATAAAAACATTTTCTTTTAATTTGTTATGAAAAACCTTGGGTCGCCTTTCCATTTTACTCCTAAAGAATGTTAGCTTGTGGTTTTTCAAGTTATGAGGTAGGTAGATTCAATATTAGAGACGTCGTTTCTTCGCTCAAAAGTCCTGTCTATCTAGGATCAGCTTAGGCAGCCAGAGAATATAAAAGTTGGACCCTTTAATAAAAAAAATCGTAAAATAAAAAGGACACATATGTGTATGTAAAAACGAGGAGTAGGTATGAAAGATCTAGGCAGGAATGTAGGATAAACATTCCCGTCGCTATAAGAAATACTGTGCCACTGTATTCATACGACTATACAGTGTACGTCTTCATCGTTGTCTCACATTAATTTTCCATCGATGTCAAAACAAATGGAACAATTAAAATAATATTTATTAGAGGATTTTTAGATCGTTTTAAGTGACAAAACTAAACCAAAAATTTAATTGTGAATTGACAACAAAAGTTTTGATCTACACTTTTCTGTGCGATTAGTGGTTTGTTTACATCGATAGAAAATAGGGTTGAGAAAGACTTTAGTAGACTCCTACATTTCATCCTTAGAAAGTGCCCCGAACACTACCATTGTGTGATAAGTCCTAAATTGTCCGTCGAAGGCGTAATGTCCTTTGTGTCGTGCGCCATAAGCGGGTCACAGACGGCCAACGGCTCTCTGGCACTCAACAACCCAGCCCTAATGACTGCCAGTGTCCCTCGTTCGTCACTCTAACTACACATTCAGGATTCTCTATGGCGTACATACGGCGGCATGTACGGGCACGAACAATGGTGAAACCCGGGCAAATTAGCAAGTCGGTGCCAATATTGCTTTTTCATTTTAGTTAACGCTTTCCGGTAGGTTGTCTCCTCGTTTGTCTCTGTGTAGTATAAAAAAAGTATTTTTATTGGCCTGTCAGGATTGGCTGGAACAAATATAAGTGATAAGGCCGTCTTTTTGCTAATAATTTTCTAGTTGTTGTTTGTATTTATACACTACCTAATTATTTTCATCATTAATTGAGTCTCATTTATTAACACAAATTAAGATTGAATCTGAACCATTACTAACAAAAACAAAGTAGTCTCTGAGGTTTTTACTTTTGTTTGTTTTTTTGTATTGTTTGTTTTTACTAGTCTTCTGTCAGATAAGTGACATTCTCACTCACGCTACGTCGTGCCAGGTCCGAAACACGGTCAAATAAAGTTCCATACATTGTGTATGGACTTGCCGAGTGATGGCTGTACTGTTTTGCGAGTAATGACAATTACATTTATAAAATAAGCTTTTTTTTGTTTCGCCTGTTTTTTGTTTCGTCAAGCCTGTCTCGGGCCTGGGCCTATTTCGTTGTAGTTTTTTTCATTCAAAATGTATCATTTCAGAGCAGATTCTTAGACACATTTTATGGCAGTACACCACCAGGGCGAGCTGCAGCAACCTGAGGAGTTCTAACAAACTACTAAACCGATATCGATGTGGATTTGCATTCAAAACTATTGATGAATAATCATACCATATAAACATACTCTTTTCTTTGGAACCCTAAACTAAACTTTTCGAAACACTAAAATGAAGTACAACGTGGAAATGGGCGTGGAGACACTTATTGCTACATGTTCAAGTCCCGCAAATAGCTTGGGTCAGCTTAGCAGTCGGCGAGGCAGCGGGATACTCGTCTCTAATAACTGTGAAACGCGTTTGGCATTGAAATACTTCGTACACTGGATGTCAAGATTATGTGAATGAAATCATTCGAAACTGGAGTGTTATTGCAGAAAACTGACATGGCTCCGAACTATATAGTTACCTGATCATAACTTTCTCTGTAGCGCGGCTGCAATGTGATATGATCAACCTCTTTTTAACCCCCGACGCAAAAGAGGGTTATAAGGTTGATGTGTGTATCTGTGGCTCTTGTGTCTGTCTAATTGTCTAATTGTCTTGTGTCTGTCAAATAATAGAGATGATTGTTGGCATTGTTTAATTAAAACCGGTTTAGCAGTTTACGAAATATTTGAGTGTAGGCATGTATACTTGATCAGGGGATTTCCGACAATTTTCTGGTCCTTCGAAGTCTGGTAAAAATACTCATCCACTGCGTACGGAATATCGCGCACGCCTGCGGGTAATGTCGCGGCTAATCGGGGCTAATGCAGTCGTTAACAGTGTGCTTTACTTCCCCATTAACTGTAGTACTCCAACATAAATACGACGTATACTTCTAGGTACTTACATAAAATATTTTAGTACTGAACATCCGTTTTGCTCCACTTAGGAAGAGGCCTGGTATGTTTGCTGCTGATTTTGAATGCTTGTTTTATCCTTCAATGGTAACGGTGAACTATGCGCTTGCTAGGTAGATATTTAAGATATACCTAACTATAACACAAAAAAGAACTAGTGCGAAAAAACTATATTGAAACGTTACTATGATACTATGAGCTCTCACAGTGCGCGCGAACGCACAGAGTTCCAACTAACAAAATAGTGGCGATCGGCATTATACCGTCAAAATGAAAGGTAGCGGACCAATCATAGAGCCAAACTGAACATAGTGCGCTCACTGAGCCGTTAGTGAATACATGGTAACGCTGCTTTACTTAAGAAGTTCTTTGTGAATATGGGTCTTTGAGTCTCTTGTAGTATTACCTACTTTAATGACGTGCCCCGGAGAGCAAATTTCAGTGAGAGAGAAGAGACTGAAACGTCCAAGTGCAATAACGCATAAAATGTCCCTATTATCCTTTGACTACATTTTCAGACTAGACTTTATTTTCGTCCTTAGATTCATGTTGAAATATTGCTACAATATAATTCTTGTCGACAGGCTAATTTGATTGTACCTTTTACTAGGATGATGATACAATTAGAATTATCCGGTTCGTTTGTCAAAGAGAACCTTAAAAAGATAAATTGCACTCACTGCGTCCCATCTCCTTGAGGGAGGACAAATGGGAGGCAGTTATGTTTAAATCCACTTTTTATAGATATACCTAACTTCTACATTCATATTTATACCTACACTAGGTCAAAAAGCCTTTGGCATTCAATTTATTATTGTATTATTTGCAATCAATACAATAAATAACAGCAAAAGTGTTTTGCGGACTTTCAGAATTGTCGGGTATTCGTCGTGGCTCTCTGTATAAGCTGATTGTGCGTAGGTATATCCGTTCAGGCAGGCCCGCAAAAACATCGCACGTTCGAAGTTTTTGTGACGAGCTCTAGTTCGGGACTGGCCTGTCCTGGCACGTGTCCCAACTTACAAATTAGTGGGGATTTAAACCGAAACGCTCAGCATCCTGAATAATTACCGAGCCGAACAGTTCTCAATAGACTCGCCCTAAATGTTTTCCAAATGTTTCAGTTCCCTTTCACGAGTTGGGGTAGGTGTCTTTTTTGAATAGCGCAGGTTACGTTTTGAAAAGAAGAGGTCGTTTCGAAAGACGGTGACGGCATTGCGTAGAATTGGCATGGGATAGGCCAGCTTTGGGCAAATGTCGAATTACTGCACCGTCTAAAAGGCGTGCTTTCGATCAATGCTTTAAAGAAGCTGACTTATGGTTGGGATAGATGGCTACAGAGAGGCTTTAAAGGGTGCCAAGCTCGTGCGCCGTTAGCGAGCCGCGCCCTAGCGGGGGCTCTAGTTTTGAACCGCTCGCAACCACGCGACCACTTGCTTGCGCTACCTGTCTCTTTCATATTCGGGGTAAATTGACTGCGAGTGCATGTTATCATACAATAATTGCATTAATTGCCCTGCACGCTCCTTAAGGTTACGAAGAGAGCCATGTAGAGGGCTATGCTAAGAATATTTCTAAGGGATCGTATCAGGAACACCGAGATATGTAGACGGTGTTATTGTTATAGGAAAATGGGTTGCCAGATTCGATCATTCTCACTAGTTTCATTGAAGTTGAAATGCTGGAGCCAAAAATTAATTGTGTGACGGTTGAGAACTTTCATTCGGAAGCCTCGAAGACCAAAGGCGAGATGGTCCGACGCCATCACAAATAAAGTCAACAACTGCAACTTTACCAAATAACTATGATTTTGAACGCCGTGTTCGTGTGCAGCAAGAAAGCCCTAGAACACAACAAACGTATCAAACACAGAAGCGACACCGCAAAATGCGAATTCCACGTGAAAATAAGCAGTAACCTTTGCCGCCTATCGCTATGACAGTTGAAACTAATAAAATTATGTGGCCGCATTTGTTTCGCGCAAGCGGCTTAACTCGTGAGAAATTACTAGTGGCTCGAGCCGGCTTTCGTTTTCGCTCAGCCACGATAAATCTCCCTAAAAATCGGTCAAGTAAGATTTACAGTCGCGTGAGTCGGCTCCACAACGAAATATTATCTTGATCCAACTTTCGCGCTTCAGTCCTTGTTTACTTTGCGGTTAGCGAACAAATATTTGTTTGGCTTAAGGTGTTTTGTCGTTATCTCCTGTTATAGTTTGTGCAGTTAAATGCTTTGATCGATGGACTGTTAACAGCTTTTGGAGGTTAGGTTTCTGGTGTTTTTAGATCTTAAGATACTCCTATAATATGTACGCTTAAAGGTTGAGCTACTCCGATAATGGGTAGGTACTTATGAACGCTGTGCTACTTGGGAAGGGGTTTAATTATTTGACTACTACTACTACTACGCTATAACGTAAGTTGAAACTGATGAAGACACTCCTATATGTAGGTACTTTTTAACTGTAATGAAGATATTTTGCTAATAAGACGTAATTGCATTGTGATAATTAAAGATGTTTAAGGAAAGTGCTGGGAAATAAGGAATTTGAGACAGACGGCGAACACACTTACATTTTTAAAACCCAAATCGATTAATAAAAGCTTTTCCATACTATTTCAGTTCTACAATACAGGCAGTGAAATGGAGGCTATAGCGATTCATTAGTGATCGCCCGCGGATGTTAGGTAACTGCTGCATTCATTCAAATTAATCGCACTAGGACATTAATAGATGCAGAGCACGACCGCCCGCCGCAAAGGCACGTGGAGGCATTTCCCTGGTCGCTAACGATCGTACACTGCGATTTTAGTAGGACCATCGCCTAATGGCGAAGTATTGGACATTTGTAATTAGTTTCTAAATCATTTCTGCCTCCATGCAGTGCTGGTGGAGTTGTGGGTCCGATTTGAAGGAGAATATGTGTAAACCGTACACATACGTGGGCAGGTCCAAAAGTAATTAGCCAACGGCTTGTTATACATCCTATTGTTTTAAGTTTTGTATCGTTTAAACGCAAATTTTATTACAAACTATAAAAAATAATCATCTTGGCGTTAATGTCCCGGTTGTGCTCTCGAGAACGAGGACCCGGGGTCCACCTTGACCATGATCCAGGATTTGGCGATCAGGTAATTACAGTGGAGCGACTACCATCTGACCTCCGTGACCCTGCTACCAGGGGAACCTGGAACCAGATTGGATCATGGTTACTAATGCAGTTGCCTGATTTTGCAGGTTTCATCACGATGTTTTCCTTCACCCGAAGAGCATCGGTTAGTATTCAACTAATGTACATAACTCAGAAAACAGTCATTGGTACATGGCCGCAGTGGGATTCGAACCCGGTACCTCTCGCTTACAAGTTAGATACTCAACCCGGCTACAGACGCTCCTAAATTTTATTACAAACTCCTTGGCCAAAAATCAATAGCCGGCGACCAGTAGTTATTATATTATCGAATATTAAAAAGAACATGCCTGTCCATACAAATCCATACTATTTTGGTAATATGGGAAGCATTTCGTGGCAGATGTAGTATGATAATATTATTTGGTTAAACGCATAAAAAATCACTTGAAAATTCAATCAGCGCATTTAGTGAATTGTCCTTATCACATGCTATTGTCATTTATTGATTTTATTAGTTTAAACGTGGTCAGGGCAACCTTAAACATGAACCTAGACTAAGGCAATCGCAAACTGCCGTCCCTTCAGAAAACGTCATCAGGGTGAAGTCGGAATTAGAGAAATGTCACAACATTAACAAGCAACATTAACAATTCAGGATGAAATGACGATTAGATCCCAGGTAGTTTCCACCACTTTACATGAACGCCTTAAGGTTAGGAAGGTTGTATCTCGTAAATAGCCCACTTTTTCAGAGAAGAGCAGAAAGTTACTTGTGCCAATTCATAATTTCTACGGTCTGTAAAAATGATAGAAACTACATGGGTTTGAAACTATATTTCATACTGAATCTCACGGCTAGTAATATTGTGACATTCTTTTATCAGCGACTATACCCTGATGACGTTTTCTGGAGTGACTGACTTTGGCGGCTGCCAAGCTCATGGTTCAGGTCGCTCTGACCTCTTTTAAAGTCATAAAATCAATAAAATAGCATAAGCAAGGGACAATCCATCAAAGGGGCTGATAAAATTTTCATGTAATTCTATCAACGTTAACGTATATTTATAATAATACAAACATTATATAAAATATTCAACAAAATGCGTCCCGCGTTACTACCGTCGTAGGGGTTGATTTTTAGCAGACATGTTATTTTTAACAATCGATAATAAGTGATTTTTGGTCAAGGAGTTTGTAATAAAATTTGCCTTTAAACGATATAAAAATTAAAACAATAGGGTGTATAACAAGCCGTCAGCTAAAAACTTTTGGACCAGCATAGAAATCGTGTCCGGCAGAGTAGAATAGCACCAACGCCTTACACTCGTGGGTGTCGTACAAGGCGACTAATGTTTTCGAGGCAAAAGATCTAGTCCCCATAGGCTGGAAAATGGGGAGCAGCGTTATCATTTGTTATATTTATAACACTGCGATCTCCAAACCGCCAGCCAATCGTGGAGATTATGGCAATAACCTCCATTTCGTGGGAGAGGCCCTTAGTCCTGCAGTGGACTATTATGGACTGTAATGGTGATATGTAAATGTGTATGAGAGAAGGCCAGTGACAATTCATATGCAGTGTCGTATTTACAGTAGGTACGGCAAAAAATTGCTGCAAGGCAAAAAAACTAACGAAGACTTGACTTACCATGGCAGATTTAAGAATAATAATCGCTTATGAGGCGCCACTAAGAACGCCAACTTGTGGATATTTCGGGTTGCTGTCTGTTAGGGTGCATAATATTCTAATCTAGACGCAGCCTAAGTGGTTGTCGACTGAGAAATTAGAATCTGTGCTAGAATTGAGAGGATATTTTATAACTGGCCCAACATAAACCGGTTCTATGCAAAATTCACATCGGGCAAAGATTTATTGCCCTCATTTACGTTGTTCGAACAATTTATAAGAAAATATGCATAGAAAACGCTACATTTATTCAAAGGCGTTCAAGAGTAATCGCAGTTTAACATCAAACACCCGTCCGAGGTATGCACAGGACCGCAAGATCTAAGTCGTGTTAGTGAACTACGCTGAAGTTAAAACTTTACTGATCTACCTACAGCGACTTGGGCGAGTCGTAACTTATTCATTTATACAGATTCAACGTAAATAGTGTATGTATGTGATAGGTACATGTGTTTATTAAGAAACATACTTATGTATTTTTTATACTAGTGCACCCAGTGCAACTTCATTCGCGTACACCCTTATTTTCTTGCTTATAAGTGTTCCTCTTCAATCACTCAATCTATTGTTGAAAACGCATTAAAATCATTAGTTTAAAAGTTCTAATAGTTAATAAAGATCTAAGCGGACATAGGTGTGAGAAACCATTTTTGTACCCACATCTTGAGTGGTAAAAAGCGAATCTATTTACCGTGTACACGAGTCAAATGTTGATGGATTGGGGCGCGCAATACAGCGTTCGCCATTATCGACAAGCCGGTACAATTGAGGCGTCGAAGGCTGGACAACGGACGGGCGTGTCAATTTGTCCCCGTCAACTGGGACATCGGCAGGCAAACAGGGTTCTAATTATAGCTACACACGAAAGACGATGCCTGTATAGATAGTGTGCTGGCACACATCATGTACGCGCAGCAAGATCGAAGTCACTACCTGCTCGGCTTATGTTTATTCTACTCTAGGTGGTTATTGTTTATTAAGTCTAATAAAAAAGAGTATATGGTGTTATGAGGTACGATTGGGCGAAAGTGCGATTGCAACTCTATCGTCTGTGTGTTATGTTTAAAAATCTAAACCGCTGAATAGAAGTAATCTGGAGAAGGACGTAAGTCTGCTACTTATCTCCGTCTGCAACTATAACCAATTTAATGCGTTGCTAAATCAAAAGCTAGTCTCCTATAAAACATTATGTAAGTGTACATGCTATACTGTCCCGTTCGAATTGGAGCCGCTCAACTGAGGAAGTATAAGTACATGTACATCCGTACAGAATCAGCATCCAAACGATACTGTTTTAAAAGGTGTTGTGTCCCCGTCAGCGATAGGTGTGCGGAACAGAACCGTTTGTTTTTGTAGGGGCTAAACTTTTGCCTATATTCTGCTATAGCAACGAGGCCTGGGTTTTTAGTGATACCCCTAGTCAGAGTTAATAAGCAGCGGTGACCACTTTCCATCAGGTGGCTCGCTTATCTTCGACATAAAAAAAAAGAAAAGCTGTCTTCCAATATTTAACACCGATCGACACGCACTCTGACTCCACAAACAGCAAAAAGACAGCGGAAGTGACAAAAGAAAACGTTTTATTACACACTACCCCCAATTAGAGTGTCTTCGATTTCCCGACAGTTGTCACGTTACAATAGAGTCTTTGGGAGCCTCGTAGAGCCCGCGGGGTAGCGGGGGGAGGGAGGAAACGTCAATTTGTACACGTCACCACACCGGCGGGCCCGCCGTGCAAACATCGACGGCTTGCAAACATGCATTCTTCCATGAAATATCGCTGCTTTTACACATTATTTGGAGAGAGGAATAAAGTATTTGATGTATTACGTACGTTGTTTTTATACTAGAAGGTTCGGTGATGACTGATGGGTCAGTCAGATTCGGAGTGATGACATAGGGGAGTCGGGAATTGGCATGTAAGATGTGTCGCTTCGTAACCGTTTAAATGCGTCTTTGCAGGAATCTCGTTTCATATCGTGGTCCTACAGTAACAGTTGTATTTATCATAGCACACACATAAGGTTTCATACATACACTAATAATATTAATTGTAAACACACCGGCACATAAGATTGTAGGCAAATATACGGCACTACGTTACCTGTCTAACCACTTGGCGAGCAATGCACGTACTAACTGTTGGTCTTAGCTAAAAATCAGCGCTGTGGCCTCACTACCTACTGCAAATGCTGAGCTGAGTTCTAGTTTGACTTGACACTACAATATTTAACCTTATTAAAGTTAGTAAGAAATATTTTGATTATTTATATTGTAGAAATTGGGTCCATGTTAAATGTGACAGGACATCTATCCAACATGCATCGTCACTTACCATCAGGTGAGATGGCTATCTCTAGTGGTATATTGCCTCTTTCTATAATAAGCTTGCTTGCTTTCTTGGACAAATTCACACAGCGCTATCTAGTCCCAAAGTAAGCAAAGCTTGTGTTATGGGTGTTAGATAACTGGTAAACTACTTTTATACTTTGTTTAATACATACTACACCCAGACCGGTAACAAAAATTGATATTCATCATTTCAATTTCTGCTCGTCTGGTAATCAAACCCGAGACCAGCGTGGCAGACCGTCATGTTAACCAACTAAACCACTCAGGTCCCAAAATGGGTTCACTGTTTGTTTGACAATCAGTTTCCATTTCAATTTCCTTTTAATCGGCATCCCGTTTAGAATATTTATTTATTCAACATGGCCGTATAGCTATTTCTATTATTACTATGTGTAGAACCAGCTCAGATTCGGTCGTCTGGGCAAGGGGTCGGGCAATGGGCAGATATGTGTCAATTAACCGTCACGCTGGGGGCCGCTGGTCCGAGTCGTGGTTTCTGATTAGGTTGCCTAACCTAATTATGCGCACTCGCCCACTGGGAGCCCTTGTATTTGGGTTATTATTGGTCTCTGAAATGACGTGGGGATTAAGGACGCTGCTGGTACACAGAAACCGTACTCGGCTAATTTTCTGCATGCGTTAGGTAGCTTTAGTAGACACACACTTGAGAATCTGAAACAGGTATTAGGATTGCTTAAATAGGATTGCTTACAGGTAAACAGTTAGAGGTACTCATACAATAAATGAAAAAAAAATGTACGTGTTTATAACGGGTATATTGGTTAACGAAGTAGCCCGATAATTCAGTATACCTAAGTCTATGAACTAAATTTTAAAATATGTTATAATAACTGCAATATTTAAAACAGTACGAGTATGCAATAAATGAAATTTAACAAGGTAACTACCGATACTACTAAATATACTAAGTATATAATTGATAACTAAATTCATTGTTCATTCGGGTTCACAGTAAAACAAAATATTACTTTTATTACAATCCCGTAATATTTGTCACTACCTTTTTGTAATTGGTAAGTTCGTCATTGAACATTTGTATGTATCTACTTACACAACAACCTACACTACAAAAATGCACACAAATTTAAATACATAGGTAATAATTATTAGACCTTTTCATTAAAGTAAGTACAAAGGCTGTCTTCCAGCGACAGTCTCACTACGGGATAGCTTTTGTTTCGGATCTCAAGAGATACTTCTAGGAAAGTTATAGGGTTGCTATTGTCGAAAGAAATAACTTTTTTACTTTGTACTTACATTTTGCTTTGTTTGATAGATAGGTATAATAATATATAATAAGACAAACGCAAGCACGCAACTGCTTGGAACCTGTTAATTACACAAAATGATTCCAATGACAACTATTTCCTATGGCAACAGACAATAGACAAACCATTTTGATAAAAAATATCAGTTTCTGCCAAAGCCGGTTTTTTACCTTTCTGTGACGAGGCGCTGTTGCTTTAGACTAGCTAGAAATTGTACTTATCTGTAAAGCTTGAACGGAGACTGAGGTGACCTGTTAGTTCTGCGTTTTATGTAGCAACACCGGAAGGATGTAGTATTCTGTGACAGAATTCGAATGTCGCCAACAATGGGACATGGATAAGAAAGAACGTGACGGAAAAAGAAACTAACATGTCCCGATTGTGAAATTAGAATAATGACGTTTTGGAAAAAGACCTAACGCCCTCCTTCATGGAATTATGATTTTTCAGACTACTAAACAGTATAGATAAAAGTAACAAAGTATGTAGTACCAAATGTTGCCACTAGATGGCGCTGTTACAATTTGTGTACTTTCTGCATCGCGGTATTAAGTTGTCGCATACAAAATGTTATGTCGGATTTAGTTTTTGTAATAAACGATCCATTTTGAACCTAATTTTTACTTGTTTGATTTTTGGAATATTTTGGGGTTTGTTCAATGATTCTTGTTAAATAAGCCAACATTTGACTAGTAGACGTCGACACCAAACTTAGACAGTATAAATCGACTAATTTTAAATGGTGTACAATAACGAAGACAGCTTATTAAAGCTATAGACTACTCGTTAGCGTCCAGTTATATTTTCTCTATATAGTTTATTATTGCCAGTAAAATAAATTAGTATGCTCATGTTTCCGCAATCTGTCAAAGTAACCAGAAGTCGTGGGACCCCTATACAATGTTTGTCGTTCTGTTGGTAATCAAGGGATTAAAAGATGAATCCTGGCTTGGAATACATTGACATATATCATATTGAGATATATCAATGACAACAAAAAGAAAATGTGAATACGAACAAAGAACTTGTACCATAAAGCCTTTAAGAATAATGAAAAAACGAACAGTCCGATTTCAATGGTAGATATACACACAACCAACCTATACACTTACAAAAAAATTGTCAATCAACTAAATGGAAGCCTTACAAAACAATCGAGTATCCAAAGTCGGAGCCAATTTATCTGTTGCGGAAAGAGCCCTTTGTATTTTCGGGAAGCGACCGACGTGGTTTCATCAGCTCCGCTCCGCACTACAGCGGGGTTTGAGCCGTTCGACGCAATTACTGGAGCGGCCTGAATTCGGTTTCCGGGGGACCCCCGCCCGCCCTCATACCCTCAATTTGTACTAACAAAACCTACCTCCACTGAATTTTTCGGTGCACACTGCTCAGCAATTCAGTGTTTGCTGGCCCCCGTACTAGCAATTTGGCGATACAAATGTTTTAGGAAGTCCGATATTGAAATGCAAGCCTTCTCCTATATTTGTTTGGTTAAGCCGACCCAGTTTGCGTGTTAGGAAGTTTTGTTATTTCTCTTTGTAGTTTAGTTTGTAATGTACTAGCGCTCCGACCTGGTTTCGCACGGGTAGTAGTTAACCTTAACAAATTATACACCTAAACCTTCCTCATGAATCACACTGTTTATTCGTGTAAACGGCATGAAAATCCGTTAGTACTTTTTGAGGTTATCTCGAACATAGAAACAGATATATGCGGTGTGGGACTTTGTTTTATAATCAGTGATACAGTTTTAGAGTAACCCTACTTCATTTAATATCGACTACTTTATCGGAAGGTACCTAAGTTCCTATTGAGCTCACTTTTAACACTTCTGTTTCCAAAACTCTTGTTCTGTTGTTTATCTATTTTTTATATTATTACGTATGTGGGTATAGTTTTTTTTTATTGTACCTGTAAGAGATTGGAAGCTAAAACACGAACGTGAGAGATGTTATAAACAATTCTTAGAATATAAAAAACTTTTTCATGTAAGTAAACATTGGGTAAGATGTGCGTTTCTAACCTTAACTCTATATTTTAATTGTAATTTCTTCCAAAAAAATTCCAACTATAGACTACCTATAATACCGATAGTAATATAATGCTTCGTGCTTCGTACCGTTGTCCAAGAGGCCGTCTGGAAGAAGAAGCTACACCATTTTCATGGCACTACACGAATGTCACGTGTATCCGAAGAACTTAGTGCAATGGCTGCACATCGGAAACTTCTGTTTGTCTGTGTAATACAGGACAAAGTCTTTATGACTTGTAACTATAGAAAAGGAAAGATAACGTTTAGGATAGTATTTGAGAATTTGGTGCAAGCCGGGCTTAATCTAGAGGATTGAAATAAAAATGGAAGTTACATTTCAAAGAAACAATATTTATTTTCAATTCCAAACTCTATCTACTACATCGAAAATTAAGTACTAATAAAAAACGTTGTTGAATTACCAAAAGATAGGAATTATTCTAGATTTAAGCTATCACTTTTAGTTAACCTACAACGGTTAATTTTATAACAGGGTTCTTTGGAATATTCTAAACGGAGAATCAACAATGTTTGATTATAAGGTTATAACTTAGTTGAAGGTCCTGTGGAGCCTCGACCAAAATCGAGAATGGTCGCACCAGGAAGCAGCGGTTAAAAACTTGCACCAAACAGACAGCCCTGTACAGCCTTAACTAAACAGCAGCTATAACCAGACTCTTCCTGAAATGATCACATCACTATAATTATTACGAAGAAAATAATAAATGGGATGCAAGGCAATCCTTCGTTCTTCGTTTGCTTTGTGGATTTGGGTGCTACAATAGGCTGCATTTAGTATGTGACAATAGTAGCCCGCCATTTCAGCCTAGCGGCATTACTTCTAACGATAGATGATGATGGATGGCAGAAATTAGCGAAAGGCACAGTAGTTCGCGGCCCAGTCAGGTCGCGTGGCAAAACCTAACACCAGACGTTGACGGATGGGCAGATATTAGCATGAGCATGCCAGGCTAATGAAATAAACCCTAACGACAGATGATGATAGATGGAAATAATTAGCAAAAAGCAAGGTAGGACGAGGCCACACCAGGCCATGTGGCACAGCTTCAATCACCTGACGGAGGGGTGGAGACATAGCTAAAGGATAAGCATGCTAACCTTTTGAAGGCGGGCTCAGCTTTTCCTACGCTTCGCAGACACTTGCGACGTGCATAGGCGGCTGTCCTTTGCGGGGTCGTAGGAGGAGTACCTCCTACTTCGTGGGCTGAAATCACCAAAAATATTAGAATGGGCATCAGCACGTTACGCGAATGCCAACAACCAGCCATCGCGATATTGTACTCACGTGGGAATCGTTGGGTTAATACATTCATCACTAACTATGTCGTGATGTCCCGAACATTTTGGAAGGCGACGGAATAGCAAATGCGCTGCAGGCGCAGGTGCGTGCCCGCCTTCCAGGGCGGGTTCCATGATTCCTGCTCGTCGGCTGAAATAAACAAAAATCATAGCATGGGCTTTCGCAAAACACAAATGCCGCTAAGCCATCGTAATATGTTACTTAAGAAACTATAGGGGTTATATTCTTACCGACGATACCACCTTCACGTGGACAGAAGATTCCACAATTAGAACGAAATTGGGGCTTTAACCCGTTAGTCTGACTGCTTGAGCTGAAATAAGAAGGCAAAATAAAAAGACTTGGAAACAGAGACAACAAATTCTCGTGACTATGGATATACTTATAAACTTCATTGGTTTCACGACAACTTAAGCGTACTCCACATGTCCGCCGAAATTTTCGACAAAACTTTTGCCGGGACTTGGTCGACCCTCTACATTCTCGCCTATTAGGGATGTGGTGGGTGTCAAAACGCGTCGACATTATATCGATTCATCGGTGTTATATCGCTAATCTGCTGAAACAGGGTCACAGAGGTGATGGCAGCTGTTCTACTGTAATTAGTTGATCAACTAATATCCTGGATCATGGTCAAGTGTACCCCGAACCTGTGACGGGAAAAATATAAATATAAAATCGATCGAATCGAGACGACAGCAAACTATCTCTACTTAGTCTATGAAATAGGCGAGACATGCCAAACATGCACGGGACTACACGAATATAGGCGAATACTCCCTCTACATTCTCGTGTTACCGCGGAACTGTCCACATGTGGAGTGCGCTTTAGTTCGTGGGTCTCGGTCAGGCAAAAGGACCAACGACCCCGCTGGCTAATATTTTTATGCGCGTTGTAAACAATGCGTTGACGAAAACTATACTAAAAAAGCTGCTTGGGGTTGTAACTTTTTTCCAGAGTCAGCAAAAGAATAGATGCCATACAGACAAACGGTGGTAAAATCAAAGATTTACCAAACAAAAGGTTTTAAAAGGCAAACTGAAACGAATTTTCAAGAAATTCGATATTAAAGTCAAGTTCATCGAAATAAAAAGACCAAACACCAATTTGGTGCTACTGAGACAACACGAACATTAATTCGAAAACATACCAGTCAACGAATGCAAAACATAAAAAGGGAAAAAAATGGAAATCAACCATGATAAAATATTTATTACTTTATTTATTTTTGCAGGAAATTAATTTTATGTCAGTAAACCCAGCGATTCTTTTTTTAATTGCTATTTCGGCAAAGGGAAGCCGGCGGCATACAGCCATGCTTACAGAAATATTTCCCAGTCGAGAAATTTATGTTACAATACTCAAAAAGTTAAAATTTTGAATCGCCACTTAGCTTTCAAGTATGGCCTCATTAGTGGAAAGGGAGGTTCCATCTAACATTCTAATCTAAGTACCTAATAAGGACCTCATCATCATCATCACAGCTCACACCTCTCCCGTAAAAGGGGAGGTTATTGCCATAATTTACATGCTTGGCCGGCGGGTTGGAGATCGCAGTGATATAAATATAACATTGGAAAACGCTGCTGCACATTTTACAGCCTACGGAGACTCTAAGATCGTTTGCCTCGGAAACATTAGTCGCCTTGTACGACACCCACGAGTATAAGGGGTTTGATTCTATTTATTCTACTCTGCCGGACACCACACTGCCATAAGGCCAATAAGGACCTACTCGCCTATAATAAGTACTCGTCCTAGCCGGTGTACGAAAACTCGAATGCATTGGGACCGGTCTATCATTAGAGACAGTACTAAGTAGTTTATAGACGTCAAGTGAAGTCGGTAGACATATTTAGAGTTTAGTTAGTTATTGAGGGATTAGTCACTTTCAATGAAAACCCCGGAAAAGACCAAACAAACCTGGCTCAAGAGATAACCGATCTATGGAGAGAAGTTTTAGCCAACGACCTTGACTTTACTTCATTTTGCGGTTATCTGAAGACATTTGAACTGCGTGACGAGCCAATGGTAGTAATGTTCCAGCGAGCCTTGTTGGATGATGCTAGGATTGACTGCCAATTGCTCTATCTCTCTCTGTCGCCATGTTGATCGTATTTCGGCCATGGAGACTTAGTTATAATCCTCAAGTACATACTAAAGACGGTCTTTCTGCTGTTTTTATAGCAACTCTATATTTCGTGCATACTTATAATCGACTTTTACGCGGGTAGGTAGAGACTAGCTAATAAATAATTATATTTTATAAATAAAGAAACGAACAATAACTAACGAAATAATTATCTAAATACACATTTCTAACAAAAAACGACACAACAAAACTAAGCAATACTGAAAACTTAACTAACTAAAACTAAATTAATCTAAAACAAAAAAGAAACTAATTGAATAAACCGCAAATTGTTATCCAGCTCTAATGATTAGTAGACAGCTAAAGATTACAATATATTATTTTGTAATTAGTTTTATAGACTACAAAATAACACAAATTAATCTAGATTGTTGCATTACAATTTACAATGAAATTAATCAATAAACAAAAAAGTAGTAAAAAAGCATTTGGGCTCGTCCGGGATTTGAACCCGGGACCTCTCGCACCCTAAGCGAAAATCATACCCCTAGACCAACGAGCCGGTCGATGTACGAGTTGAAAGTTGCCAGCGCATTCAACGAAGTGTGCGTATTATGCAATGTAAGTGAAAGGTGTTTGGCTACCTACAAGATCGACATTTTTAAAAGTCATCGACTTCGCTCTCTTTTTCAAGGTGATAACTTGTTTAATTTGTAATTGTCAACATACATTTACCTAGATGTACATATTTACAAATATCTACTTGCAATAAACTTATTAGTATTAATTAAAAACGATAATTTTTTTTTTAGATTTAGTTTTACCTGCCAAGTTTCATTCCAAAGTAGGCATAAGTTATCACTACACCTATGTCTACATTTTGAAACAACTTTTTATAGGTATTTAGATTTCGGATATCATTTTATGCCGACCGATCGTTTTTAATTTAATAAAATCGGTGCGTTCGTGGCCTCGAACAGAGTCCGACTCGTAACCGAGAGGTAGGTACTGAGTTCGATACCCAGTGCCGCCATGACCTTTTTCTGGGTTATGTGGGTTAATACATTAGTTGAACACTATCTGATGCTCTTACGTTTGGAGACAACATTGTGAAGTAACGTGCACATGACACTGAATATGTAACCATGATCCAATCTAGTTAATGGCAGTCGCTCCACTATGGTTAATTGATATGTCAAATCCTGTATTGTGGTCAAGGCAGAGACCGGGCCCGCGCGAGAGCACAACCAAGTTATTGTCGTCAAGATAATTATATTCACGAATAATAATAACGTATCATTAACCAATAATTAATGGCATTAAACCGCTATTAATCCGTCAAATGGTGTATCATTAAAATATTTAAAGATAGCGTAAACAGAAGGAAATTTTTATAGGTAAGTCTTTACGTCAATATCAGCAATAAAAATGCCAATGATGTGACTGCGATAAGGGCTAACGGTGGCAATTTTGGCGGTCTCCTATCTAAATTAAAATCAACAGCTTAGTCTTAAATATCGAGTAGCGATTACTTGTCTAGGTAAGGGTATCTACTAAATGAGATATTAGGGTTTTACCCAGACCTGATGATAAAATATCTACATAGCTAGGAAAGCAATTTGGGCAGATTTATACCTATGTGCTAATCAATCTACGTAAGGTACAAATTCGAATATTGTAACCATTCTTCGTTGATTGTTAGGTAACGGTGGTACCGTACAAAAGGCTAATTTCAATCATTTGATTTGATCGTAGGAGTTGAGTATGTACATTAACTAATAAAAATGGAAATAGAATGGAAACTTGAATTTTAAGTAGGTTTGGAATCGGACATGCTTAAAAAACGCTGGAGCCTCATGGTTTCATTCTAAATCGACTTGTCACTCTGACATACATTAAGATTTATCAAGGCCAAGTCATTGATTATAGATAATGAAAACTCGCACTTTCTGCGGATATAACATTCCCATTCAAATAAAAAAACATTGGGCTCGTCCGGGATTTGAACCCGGGACCTCTCGCACCCAAAGCGAGAATCATACCCCTAGACCAACGAGCCGCTTACGTACATCGAGTGAAAAATCAATAGAGATTAATAGTCTCTACATGACGTCATAGGCATAAAATAACTATGAATAACTTGAATAAAATCAATTGGATGCGTTTAACATAAATTAAAAATAATGTTGCACAGCGAAATGGAACGAATCCATCACTTTTTAATATCACGCTTAACTCGGATTTACTTTAAATTTCAATTAGGTATGTGTAGTTTTAATTTTATTTGATGCCTAGTTTTCCGTTTACATGGACTTTAGGTTATATCGGACAATTGGGGGTGGGGGAGATAAAAAGTATGTGTTATTCTAGATCTTAATCTAGCTACCTACCAAATTTTATACTCATCTGTTTAGGCGTGAGGAGGTATCAAACATACACAGACACAAACATTTGCATTTTTAATATTAAAGTAGGACTAGCCTTCTCTTGCGCTTTTTACCCACGCGCAGTACGGAAAGAATGTAAACATCCAACTATCCCTCGGGATTCTATTATTTTTCCGGGATCAAAAGTGCCGTTAGGGCGCTCGGAAATTATCCAACAACTTACAAACAATAAACTTTTCCTTTTTATAATATTATTAGTAAAGACATAGGCTCTGTGAATCCGTCGGTCATCGTATCACATGGTTGAAGTGATGATGTAGACAAAATATAACATGATTACCTGTTAATTAGTTGTGCCCACGGAGCAATTTTAACTTTGCGTTGAAGAATAACGATTTTGTTATTATAAAAGTAAAAAGAAACTTAAATAATCTACGCGCGTAGTAATTACATACAGCTGGAACATAGTTACCATTGTTATATTTACCTTTTGTAATCACCGTGTATTGTCTGTAGAGTTTACTTAACGTACCTAACATTGGAAATAAGTATGTATTTTACTGCGCAACTTGACATGAATGCAAAGTTTCCACAGAATATCTGACACCAGTAGCTCGTAAATTTCAAAATGTACACTGTGTTTAGGCGTTCAGTTCAAAATACTAAGTAGTGTAATATAATTTGTACTTCATTTACGTGAGGACAAAACACTCTGTGCAAATGCTTTGACATGACACTTGCAATGGCGATGTAAGTTGAGGTAGGCCGGGAATTAGCCAATGCAACCCTGTAGCTCTATAGTAGAAGATGGATCCTGTCTACATTCTCGATGACAGTCGTAGAAATCGTGAATCAGCAGTAAATGCAGGAAGTTGGCCGCGGTAGAATGAGATGTTGAATTTTCATTGAATGTCAGTAGGTATACTTCTGAACTTTTTCAAATCGGAGTTAGTTATTAAGACTATTAGTCATAGGTATTGGTGAAGGATACTAATTATTTATTTATTTATTTATTTATTTATTTAAAACAACTTTACAGTATTACAGTATAAACCAATTCACTGAAAGCTAAAGGTATATCAGTATCTATTACGAAACATTATCATTAATTAATCCTCTCGCAGTACTTCAGGCATTCCTTGCACACATCCATCCATCGCCAGTCAAATAAGTCACACTCGGGTGCCGATGCCAGGAGCGCGTTGAGCATACCCAAGGCTCGAACAATGGGTGAATTGGCGTGCGAAACGGTTCGGAGTAGCGAGTAGACTAGGCTGGCGTGGTCTGAGTTGAACCCTAGGAACCGGAGGTACAAATAGTCGTACCGCTCTAGACACCAGGTTAAGACAGTCTGACTCACCACGCAAAATACGACAAACCATTACCAAAAGGTAGTAATTACGCCTTACCTCTAGAGAATTAAAGCCAAGGAACCCCTGTAGAAATTTAGTCGGGTACAAGAAAGGGTAATACCCATAAATTTTTTTGTAGAGAAAACGAAGGAATGCCTTTTGAATCTTCTCCAGAAGCAAGGCGTAAGTACATTGGTAAGGGTTCCACACTATCGATGACGATTCCAGCTTTGATCTAACCAAGGCAATATAAACTAACTTGATTGCTGCGGGATCGCGAAATTCTCTGGCATTCCTGATTACAAACCCTAACCTTTTGTAACACCCCACAGCAAGGTCCCTAATATGTCCGTGGAAGCTCAAGGCTGTGTCGAATGTGACGCCCAAATCCTTGACCGTCGTGACGCGCCTAATTACTTCATGGCCAAGCATGTACTGAGCAATTATTGGGGTTTTAGATCTGCTGAATGATATCACACAGCACTTATCAGGATTGAAGAGAAGTTTATTTTCAACGCTCCATTCCAGTACTGCGTCGATATCATTCTGCAAGGAATCACAATCTGACACTGTATCCACGACATGAACGAGTTTGAGGTCATCTGCATAGAGCAGACCTTCAGCTGAGCTAAGAACAGATGTCAGGTTATTAATCATGATGTTAAATAAAAGCGGACCCAGTACAGAGCCCTGGCTTACACCTGAACGTGTGTGATAGAGATCCGACAGGAAACAACCATGGCGTACATACTGCTGCCTATCAGACATGTAGCTGGCAAAGAGCTGCAGCAACTGTGGTGATAAACCAATAGCACAGAGCCTACCCAGCAACACATCATTATCCACCCGGTCAAACGCCTTTTTGAAGTCGAAGTAAAGGACATCAACTTGAGCCCCTCGATCCAGATTTTCGGATATCTTGTTGACCAATGTCACTAAATTGGTATCAACCGATCTATTTGACCTAAACCCATGCTGAGACTCGCACAAATAAGGTTTAATCTGCGAAGATATACGATTATGCAGAATGTACTCGTATAGCTTAGCCGAAGACGACTGAATCGCTATGGGTCTGCAATTCGTAACATCGGAAGAGTCACCAGACTTGGGAATCGGCGTGACGCGGGTAGTTTTCCAGCGTTGTGGGTAAACACTTGTGGACAACGACAAATTAAGAACATGGCAAATAGGACCCACGAGCATATCCTTGCAGCCTTTTATTATAAACGCAGGTACATGATCGGGACCAACCGAAAGTTTGAGTTTATTTATGCCCCTTTCAACTTCCCTGACAGTAATTTCCGTAATACTAATATAATTGGCAGATGCAGTTTTGTCATTTGAGCAGATCTTTTCGCAATCAAGAAGTTTGCATTAATAGAATGTTAAATAAATTTATTTTAAAATAATATACGACTCAATTACTGTTATGTGCAATAGATGCAATGGGGCATTTAAACGTTAGGTAACTTGTAAATACAAACGTTACACGTTAGAGTTTTCGCTGTTTGTTGGATGCTTTTTCTTCCAAAGGAATGTTTCACCTTCAAAATGAATGACTATCTGGGTTTGAAGGATCAAATGACTGAATCTTATAACTTCTGGTGTAGGAATCTGATAAATTACCATAACAGGGTGTCCATGTATTTCTCGCTAGATAATCATCATTATCCTGGCGTCAATCCCGATTGTGTCCTCTTTGTCCACTTCGCTTGGTCTTTGGCATCCTTTGCAACGTTACACGGCAACGGGGCAGATCAGCAAATAAGTAAAGACCGGTAATTTTTCTCTACAATTGCTATTTTAATAATTCTAGCGATATTTTGGATAACACATGGCCAAATATAATAATTTTTTTACTCTTTTGGACCTGCTCAACACGTACGGCAACATACGCATATTCTGTTCAACGTTTTCAATATTGCGATCTCCAATCAACCCGCCTGTCAAGAGTGGAGATTATGGCAAAACCCTCAATTATTGTGGAGGACACTCCAGCAGTGCAATATCTGTCTGCTTTTCTATTTGCAACTAAATATCATCAAAAAAAAATACTTTTTATAAGTTTCAATTGCCCTCAAGCAAAAAACTCGAAATTTGGACGCTCCATTTTGCGTCGCCGTAGTCGGGTAACAACTAATAAACTGTAGTTACAGTATGAATACCTACCTACTATAGTTAATATTTACAAACATACTTAGTTATGTTTGGATCTTCCATTTCAAGTAGGTACTATTAGAATACTAAGTATACATAGTATTTATTGGATGGATGTGCTCGGTGCACCGCGGCAAATGGTATCGGCTTGCGATTTATAGACGCCAGCCGCCGCCTCGCCGCGGGATCGAATCCTGAACCTAGGGCAATTTGTCTATCAGGCTACTGCCGTAACGTAGAAATACAACACTTGTGTAAAATTTCGGGCTCCATCGACATAAAAAGAACAAAAATTATCTTGGCGTTAATGTCCCGGTGTTGCTCTCGAGAACGAGGGCCCGGGGTCCGCCTTGACCATGATCCAAGATTTGGCGATCAGATAATTACAGTAGAGCGACGACCATCAAACCTCCGATCATGGTTACAAATGAAGTTGCCTGAATTTGCAGGTTTCATCACGATGTTTTCCTTTACCGTAAGAGCATCGGTTAGTATTCAACTAATGTACATAACTCAGAAAAGAGTCATTGGTACATGGGCGCAGCGGGATTCGAACCCGGTACCTCTCGCTTACGAGTTGAATACTCAATCGCCCGGCTACCGACGCTCACTCCATCGACATAAATACCTAAATAAAAAAGTGCATCTTCATTAGCATTTTTATAAATTTACGCCATCTTTGCTAGTGAGTACCATAAGTGCAAAAGACAGTCTACCAATTTGTTAATTTGATCATTATTATCAGGTAGCAGTACTCTGTCAAGCCTGAGGAGTTCCCATGGGCAAGAACTACCGCCGTATCTATTTTTGCCGCCAAGCAACACTCCGGTATGAAGGAGAAGGTAGCCAGCGCAATTACAAGCATGAGGCATTTCATCTTTGTCCTCATAGTGATAACGCACCTGTTGTTCTGCACTTTTGTTGCCTGCGATCTAAATGCATGAATCGTAGATGTTACGACGACAGTTACCGCAACAGTCTACTCCGCCACTGTGTAGCATAAAAATAATTATCACCATATTTTTCTTTTATAGTATTTAGATAAAGTAAACACATTCTTGATACGCCACATAGGTACTTCAGAAGAGATGCGATGCTTGTGTTATCGAAACAGGAAGACGGGGCGGGGGTATCAGCACCTGACTACGGCAAACACACCCTTTCGTTCCATACGTAGTTACCTATGTAGCAGCTCCTTAATAGATGACATAATAAATTCTGGATGAATAAATATGTGTTACTTCTTTAGATTTCGAGATATTAAACATTGAGTTAGTCTGATACTTTTAAAAGTCTAATGCCATCGCAGAAGCCTTGACTTTCTATCGGTGTTACTTTTATCCTAAAAGACGAGGTGAGATACTGGTGAGTGTTGGTATGATGGTTATAATTATTTTATAACCTTACAGGCATAACCGACAGGCAAACTCTAGCGGCATTTTCCAAAAACTGTAAAGTTTTCCGTCATGAACAGTCGAAGGTTCTAATAAAGCGCGTCTTAGCATACATTCCCAATAGTCCTATTCGCACCCGTGTTCTACACCCATATTCGTGGGTCGACCGTGCTTGCAACCTGACAAATATGGCGGTCATACCTTCTAGGATTTGCATTAGGCACTGTCCTAACTGGCAACGGTCGTATGAACATGGTCGTACGTGAGGTTTGAGGTCTCCTATTGGTCGGGCAACGTCTGTCCTACGACCATGGTCGCACGACCGTTGCCAATTACGACAACGCCTTATGGTTACACGTCAAGAGAGCAGTCATTAAATAACGCAGCCATAACTCATTAGCCATTAGTCGCCCCCCTTTAGGCGCATAGGCCGCATAGCAAAATCCTTAACACTGATCAAGGAGCTTGACTGATTGATGCAGATAAGCATATTCCAATGACCACCAAACTTTGCAATCTGCACCAAGTAGTAAGAACACGACCCTTTTGTCTTGAAAGATATTTGAACCTCAGTTATCCGCGAGCGCAGTATTTAGCCCATAAGTATTGGAAAGCTCCTTCATTGCTGAGGTAGACTGGCAATTTTTATTGCTCTCTGATTTTGCCTACGTTATAATTAGGTATGTTATCGATATTTCATCATACGCCGTAGATTATACGTACATACGTACATAATATAGCTCGAAATTATAATAATTTATCGTCTAACCATGTGTTCAGACGCGAGTAAACATATAAACAGCCGTCGAGAAAATTTGATAAATCTTGGAAATACTTTACGGACCCGTCGAGCAATCTTGGCTAACAAATTATATGACGAGGCCGAGGGTTCTTCGGCATTCGAGGCGGTTTAAATTATGCGAAATATTCATTATTACTCGACCCCAACTCTGGCATGCGATAGTGGGATACTTGAAAGTCTTTAAGCTGGAAAATGTAGTTTAATGCCGTAATTAATAATAGGAGTAAGTAAAAGGGAGACTGCAGACTGATACCTACTTGTAAATAACCTCGACATGTTCGTCTTAACACATTTTATATTCCACACTTTTTCCATTTGTTCAATTTGAGCAGTCTAAGGTTTTTCGAATAAAGACTCTTAGATCTTAACATTCCAAATTCAAATCACTTGAAACAAAATTTTATTAAAAATGAATAACATACAAATACTACACTTTACTCCCTCGTGAGTTTTATATAATATTATCTCCCTGCGGATAACAATGTCATGCTCTAAAGTGACATTTCATTACATAACATAATTGGCTATTGTCGAGACAATCGGCAATGCATTTGACACTGCGGTTTCATCATGCGTTTATTGAATTAATAGTCGTCATATGTTTTATAAATAGTTTTAAAATATAAAAAATATGTGGTTATGACACAAACTTTCGAATCAGACAGACTTACAGACGTGACATAAGGTCAGAAAACCCCGTTTTTTTATCTTAAGTACCTACTGTATACCGACCATACTGTATGACATGAGTATGTACCCTAGTTGAGAAGAAAAATGTGTAGGTCATTTTTTAAATAACTATTCGACTTTAGCTACATGCATAGCCCAGAGCATTTCCAAGGAAACAATTCTACTTTACTCTCTGCAATCTAGTTTGTCATTATGAATATTGTACCGAGGGTTTGAAGTTTGTAATAGCTTTATCTACTTCGCACCGGGAACTCGCCTAACTTTAACAAGTGTTAATGTTAAAAGCATCTAACTTAGAAGTTGCACAGCGTTGAAAGGCGCAGTGTAATGTGACCCATATTGCATGCAATAAAGGTATTAGGTACCGACACATTGCTGTGGGTAGTCTATAGATTCAGTTTAATTAAAACGAAGTGAAATTTTCGCACTACTACTTTTATGGGAAGGCTTTTGAGAGATAAATTGTAATAAATTTGCTATAAGCGAATACTATAAAAAAAATTGGGATATCTACTTTTCTATAACTTGATCTCCATATTTAAGTTTAATAGAGTTTTGCAAGAGTTTTTGAAGAAGAAGCAGAGTCTGCAATGGTTACGATGGCCATAAATCTTCTGCGTTATAAATGTGAAATTTAAGTATATTAATGAAATCACTCACCTTTGCATTTGAAATTAATTTCAACTTGATACCTTTGCCTGTTTCTAAGAAAACATGTCTTACGGGTAAGATAGACAGACGGACAACAAAGTGATCTTAGGGCTTCAGGAGTTCGGAGCCCCATTCAAAAATACATATACGACGATAGGTACGCGGTACGGGGCCATGGGGTTCACAGGGAACCCCGCCGAGGGTAATTAACGCGAGCCGCGTTGTCTGTCTGTCGGGCACGACAAGGGTATACGCCCTGCTCATACAGGTGGAAAGAATGTTAACATACGCGCACACGAGCATGAAAAGGTTACACAGTGAGATTGTTATTATATATTGCTATTTCGCAAAGATAGCTAGGCACAGTAAAATCATTATCTTTGCATTAATGTCTCACATTCAGTATCCTGAATGTGCAGGTTTGCTCACGATGTTTTCCATTACTGTAGAGCAATGTATAACCACGATCCAATCCAGTTAATAGGATCACGGATAGCAGATGGCAATCGCTCCACTGTAATTACCTGATTTACCAATTTCTGGATCATGGTCAAGGCGGACCCCGGGCCGACGCGGACGAGAGCACAACCGGTATATTAACACCAAGATGACAACGCAGTGCATCCGATCCGATGCTGAGTAAATAAGAGTAAATGAGGGGTGACTTCAGTACTATCTGTCCGAAATAATATATACCTATCTATCCGAATTAACTGTGCATCGCACATAGAACTTCAATCAATCCTGCGGTCATTCATTTTTAGCCTCGTCAGCGGCTGTCCAAACGACAGAGTTGTCGATATACATTTCGAAAGATCTGTCGATTCGATACGATGATGTATTCTTGACTAATTTCAGCTACATCGACTATGTCAACTCCTCTATTGTTGACGTTCATGTGCTCTCATTGGACTTTATCTTATTCATAAATAAGTATCCATAAAGTAAGTTTCCAGCCTGTGAGCACGTATTTTGCATTTACCGTATAAATCACTATGTGCGTGAATTTATTCAAGTAAGCTATTTCGATTTGTGGGAAACTGGAGCTCAATGTTCATGACCTAAATTGTTACTACAGCCTTCGCAACTAGGTATAGGTACTTTCTATCTACAAACTACTACTAAGCAAACTGCTTCAAGGGTAGATAGAAATTTATATTCTCTATCAAATCTCCATAACGCGTGAGATGAGATTCTTAGAACTAAGTCATCCATGGATGCTATTAAAATTTGTTACCTATATCTACTTTTAGGAGATAAGTATTATGAATATCCTATAACGCGACACGAAATACTTTTAACCTTTGATGGAACCTATTTGATATGGATGGATATAGTACCTACTGTGAGTTATGACAATATCTATCACAATACACCAAGTCGTTCCTTTAAACAAAGCTATAAATATTCTAAAAAATGGTAATTCATATTTCGTCTGTTCACAACATTGCGGCTTTTAAGTACTGATCTATAACTGTATTTATATATCGACTAATAGGATCACCTATGTTGTGCCGCTGCTTTAGCGATTCTGATTAATTGAATATGGTAACGAACAGGTTTGTTAATATTAGAGCATTTGATAATGCCGAATAGACTTACCTAGTACCAAAAATGTATTATTCTCTGTATTCAATATTTGCATACGAGTGTACACGTCGAGAGTATCACTATGTTTTCTTATTCATCCAAATATGAACCTTACCATTAGGGCATAGATATTAATGAACGTCTGAACCGCAAATAGGACTTAATCAAGCATTTAAAACGGGGGATGGTCGTTATTCAAGCCATTCGTCGCAGACTCGGCTAATGGGGTGCCCTAACACACTCTGGGACCCACAACTTTTCTCCATTACATATCCAGTATTTAGATAACTGTACCTACTACTTACTTGACCTACTTTTAGAACAAATTAACAAGTATATACTTAATGAATATATTTAGTTAATGTGTATATTTTTATTAATGGTTTTATCCCGGTCAAGTTACGCCCTTAGAGTTAACAATATAAAGAATGCCCGATCTAGTCTGCAACACCTACGAAAATTGTCTAATGCGTCATCTACTTAGGTATATAACGTTTCATCCGCGCGGAGTTCGGATCTCTTTGGAAGTTCAACTATCCCGCGGGATACTTACTATTGTTGTTTCGGTACCAAAATTACTCTAGGGTACTCAGGAGTCATAATAACTTCCTATAAGTGAAAGTTGGCCGTGTGGTGTCCGGCAGAGTAGAATAGCACCAACCCCTTATACTCATGGGTGTCGTACAAGGCGACTAATGTTTTCGAGGTAAAAGATCAAGAGTCTCCGTACCCTGGAGAATGGGCAGCAGCATTTTCCATTGTTATATTTAAATACTGCGATCTCATACCCGCCTGCCAAGCGTGGAGATTATGGCAATAACCTCCCCTTTCGTGGGAGAGGCCCAAAGTCCTGCAGTGGACTGTTACGGGCTGTGATGATGAAGTGAAAGTATTTCCAGAAACGGTTATATATAGTTATAAACATACAAACAAACATACCAAGGTCAAAGTCCTGTTTATAACATTAGTATAGGATTATAGATATACCTACTTACGGCTCGTCTGATGGTAAAACGTCACTTATTGTTGCTTATGGACGTTTGCAATAAGTACCCGGGATATTACTCACGTATTGGCGACCTCATAAAAACATTACACTCTTCTATAAGACTCCCATGTTAAACTCAGTAGATAAAAGATATCTCCTATCATAAAATATTGGAATGACCCAACGACATATAATATTTGTAAGTACTTGTAATACACAATGACTATTTTTTGCTTTCTCCATTAGAATGTTCCTACAATATATGTATCCGTATTATATTAGAACCAACAATCCTTCCTTATCTTATCCTTCCTTCACCTTATCTTATTGTTTCTCCCGTACCGTCTACCGTTTTCGATATTTTTTTTCACGGTTGACTGGTAGATAAGGCTACTTTAGCTTTAAGTCCGCCAATGTGCATAAAGTTTTAATAAATAAATAAAACAATCAATACCTATAAACAGTGCTATTCAAGAACTTAATGAATCACTCTTGATTAGGCAATCAAAATTAAAAACTTTCTTAATTATTCAAGAACTTCCAAGTGTTAAAACAAATTAGGGCGGCTATATTTTCTCGTTGTGGCCATAAAGTGAGGGTCAGATTCGTCGATTAAGAGCTGAAAATATATAATAAGAATACCTATAAACTCAACAAAGGGCAATTAAAAGTTTGTCGTCGTTTATGAGCTGTACTTAGAAATGTGGTCGTTTAGCAGATTTTGTTTGCATAAATAAAAATATATATTAATCTTGGCATTAATGTCCCGGTTGTGCTCTTGCACACGAGGGCCCGGGGTCTAGGATTTGGCAGATCAGATAATAACAGTGGAGCGACTGCCATCTGACCTCCGTGACCCTGCATTGGAACCTGACCAGATTGGGTCATGGTTCATGGTTACACATTCAGCCGCCTGTATGTGCAGGTTTAATCACAGTGTCTTCCCACGCCGTAAGATCATCGGTTAGCAATCAACTAATGTACATAACTCATAAAAGAGCCCTCTCGCTTACGAGTCGGATACCTTAACCACTCGGCCACTAACGCTCCATTGTTGCACATAAATACCTTTTCATTTAATTTCTTTGTCAGCACATTTGCTCGTAAAGCGAAAGTATTAACATAATGTTTAATACATTATTTTAATACTTTATAATTACTTAAAATTGGGAATGCATTTAATTTCTTGCCTTTAACCGTAGAGAAAACAAACGTCTTGCGCCACTTAGTACAGCTTAGCGTTGCGTTTTAAGCCGTGTTTGGCAGGAAAACTGTAAAATAAAAGCTGGCGTGAGCTTTTAAAATGCTTGGCTAGCAGTGAAACGCTCTTGCCGCAAATGAAATAAGCTCGGCGGCTGGTTTGTTTTATAAAATGTACCCCGTAATGCTGCGCTATTCGTTCGCTAGTAATGAAAACGCAGTTTAAACATAGACTATGAGGAGAAATACATTTTATACTCCTGTTTAACTCGAGGATAATTAAAAAAACTCCAGCACGAGATGAAACAGCAAAAAACATCGCAAAGAGCTACAGTTTTTTTTCATTAGGAATATACGAATAACTTTCAACGGCGAATACGGTTTTCAGTATTAATAATCGTATTGAATGATAGTATTAATAAGAAAAAAAACTTTAAAGTTTCTTTAAAGTTTATGTAACAAACAGTAGAAGTACACAGCAGGTAAACTTGCACAACACTTACAATAAACTAAAGCAATAATTCTGCAATGCAGAATATGAAGCTACAGGAGAGAGTAATGCCGTGTCTGTTTCAAAACGTCTTTCAAGCCCGAGTCGGAGCCAGGAGCCGTAAATAAATTACACCTAGTCCAGCAAATGTGGCTTTTGTTCCGACATGCCGTATTTGTTTTTGTCCTCGTACCTCTGGTGAAAGTTTCTAGTAAATAAATTAGATCTAGAGCATTAGAGAAAATGTATGGACTATTGATTCGAGGTTTGTGGTACTTCCATTAGGAACATTTGTACATATATAGTTTGTAGGAAAGAACCAATCATTCATCGTTATGAAGATATTTATTTGCTTTTCATAAAAAAAAACAACAATTTAAATAAATTCGACTATCATTAATTCATTATCATTAAGAACCAATCTTTTTTTATTACAGTCTGTAGCCATCTAGACATGGTATAAAAGTTGCTTCCCGCCGCCTTTCTTTTCGTATGTATGCTTAGAAGCCAAAAAATACCTTTGGCCACGAGTGGTGCTGGTTCGACAGTACAACATGCCGAAGCGACCTCGTGTACTGCCTGAGGAAAAATCTAAGATCGGTTCCTGTATAGCTGAAGAGCTAAGACAGGATCAAGCCCGCGGTACCCCTGCGCCAATATCACAGTGTCCTTAACAGAATTGTAGTCCCAGTATTCCTCCGGACTATTACTGATTACTATTAGATTACGATTTACTTACATTTGGACATTGTATGTAAATTTATTTATGTAATTTTTCTCTGAAATAAAGTTTATTTTATTATTATTATTAGATATTTTAAACTACGCAACGGAATTTAATGTGGTTTACAATTATGTATAGAGTTGTTCAAGAGGAAGGTTTATAGGGTAGGACATCACGCGGACACCGTCAATCCTTCTGTACGTACGCTTAGATCTTTTAAAATACGCAACGGATTTTAATGCGGTTTCACTATCATTCAGAGAATTTCTTACGGAATGTTTAATTTACAATACATGCCAATTTTAGTAGAGTATTTTAGAGTAACCTCGAGAAAACCCATGCGTAGCCGGGACAGGTAGCTTGTTCTCTAAACAGCGCGCCAGGTGCGTTGTATAACCACAATTAAGAGCATGATTAAAATAGTATGTGTGAAACTTAATATGGGGCAGATAATACATCAGGAAATATGTATAGTAAATCGTGTAGTATACAATTTAAACCTAAAAATATATTTCGCGTAAAGTTCTTTAATTTTGTTGTTTTAAATTCGTTGGTGGTGTGGTTCCACCGCTTCCATCTGAATATTAGTACATATTTTTGTTAGACGTAGAAAACGACTATTCTTCACATCAACCTATTCTTAGATTTTTAAAATATGTACTTTGCTTCAAATACCATTATCTGAAAGTAGGTAATTATAACATATTCCAATTTTTATTTGTGTTATAGACAAACAGGCAAGCGGCCCACCAGATGGAAAGTGGTCACCGCCAGTAACCACCTATTGTAGTGTAACCATTTTAAAGTAACGTCCTTGCCATCGAGTTCCACTATAGGTACTTACGCCAACAATCCTTATTTTAAGAGGGAAAAACCCCGGGGAATGACGTGGACAAGTAGGATTGCCTAAAAATGGACCCACTGAAACCCCTCTATGTATCTACAGCCGCTTTTTATCCGAAAACCCAGGACCAATACGCCAAGAATCCTGGCCAAGAATTTTAATTGACCGCAAGTTCCCTTATCGCCTCAAACTCGGAGTGAAATTATTCGAGCGGATTTTCTAAATTCAAAGCTCGCATGACGTAATCCGCGAAAGCCATTATATCTGTCGGGAAATCTCATTTCCTGTCGGAGAAAAACGGACTCGAGCGGGGAAACTCTCACGCGCCATAAGAGCGTTTGGTTCTGTGCAATATTATAATCATCTTGGCGTTAATGTACCGGTTGTTCTCCACACACGAGGGCCCGGGGTCTGCCACAATGATCCAGGATTTGACAGATCAGGTAATTACAGTAGAGTGACTGCCATGTGACCTCCGTGGCCCTTGCTACAAGGGGAACCTGACCAGATTAGATCATGGTCATACATTTAGTCGCGATGTTTTCCCCTTACCGTAAGAGCAGCTCTTCGCAATAGGCATAGCTGGAAATATTCTGTTTTAAATGCGGAGTATTGCAATGGAACGGAATTCTCTGTTACTGAAACTGTACGGACGGCCGAGTGTGGAATGTAAATGTTATTTACAAAATGTAAGCTCAAACACGAGTGTTCCGCGTTTCGTTGTTGCTTTTCTAGATAGTAGGTTTTTTATTCAGTTTTAAAATATCAAGTGGTTTTGTTAGTAACAACATTTTTATTTTATTTGTAGCAAATTTTTTTTAACAAGATATTGTAAGCTTTTGAAGTAACATCTTTAGATTCATCATACTATAACATCATAACTCTTGATTACCTAATATACTTTTTATATACTACTTACGTAGTGGACGATGTTTTTTCCATTAACATTTGAAGAAAAATAACTATAAAGTATCACAAAATATATCTATTAGATTTTAGTAGTAGTAGGATGTTGCTGAACGTAATACAGGAACAGAACAGGGTTCAAGTGTAGGCCTCCTTCCACGCATCCTTGCATTCATCGGCTCCCTACGACCTTTACAAAGTCGTTCGTCCATCTTGTGGGGGCCGTTCTTAGAGGTCCGTGGTAACGACAGAAATTAAAAATAAATATTGTCACAAACAATTAGTCGTAATGAAAGTCGTTTAAAAAAAGATTTGAAAGGTTATGGCGAAAACTATTGATTTCTATAAATCTATGTTAACCTTGCCGATCATAATTCCAATATAGAAAATCAGACGATATAAAAGAACTAAGTATACAAATATCGATGAATATAATGTTAGACATACGCTTTTGTAAAAAAATCACAAACTACGCTAACTTTGACGACACTTCTGGAACTGGAAGTCACGAACCACGTCAACTTCCAGACAACCAGTATTCACTTCGAACCTGCCTCGTTTAAAAGCGACAAATACGCATGTAGTATCCCAATAGGTACTCAAACGCGAGCCCCCCGCGTGGAAATGGGTCGTACTCGATCCGGCGGCCGCGGTTCCTAACCGATACGAGCCCGTGCCTTACCTCCTTATTTGCACTCGCAGCGGCCACTCTGGGACGATTCGACTGGGTGGGTTTTTGAGTAGACAAACAGGCTAGCCGGCCTCCTGATGGAACGTAGTCAGCGCTGCCTGTGGAGGATTAGCAATACCAGAGTCACCAAAGCGTTGTCTCTTTAAAAAAATTATCAGTAATCATGGCGTTAATGTCCCGGTTGTGCTCTCGCACACGAGGGCCTGGGGTCCGCCTTGACCATGATCCAGGATTAGGCAGATCTGATAATTACAGTGGAGCGACTGCCATCTGGCGTCCGTGATCCTGCTATCAGGGCAACCTGATCAGATTGGATCGTGGTTACATATTCAGTCGCCTGAATGTGCAGGTTGTGGGTTTCATCACGATGTTTTCCCTGTGTAGCGCTGCCACTTATCCAGTTCTAAACGTAGCCCCTCTAAAACTCCGGTACACATTCTCTGAGGCAAATGCTTTGCCCTTCCGCCACATTAACACAGACAGACTTCTTGATAAATAAAACTCAGTTCAGACACAGATTCCCGTGACATTTGTCTACCTATAATTTACCTGCTAGCTTTTGCCCGCTTCGATCGCGTAAACTTAGAGAAACTGTAACCTTTCTCGCTGACTATTCTCTACATTTCATCTAAGCCGGTTAAACGGTTACAACGTGAAGCGTAGACCTGATGTCGGAGGCAGCGGTGATCACTTGTACTAAATTCAAAATTAATAACTACTGACAATTTACAAAGGTATGTATGTAAATCAAATTAACAGGCCAAAAATATACATCAAAAACAGATATTTAATATAGGAGCGTAACCCAATACTGTTTTCCAGTTTTATACCTAAATATTTAACTTTTAATTAAATCAACAAAATAAGCTTCAATTATTTCTCGTCCCTTTGTAATTTTATCTAGCTAACTAATAAAGCGTTAGGGTATTTAAATTTACAACCTTTGAAAACTTATTTGGTAGTTAAATTAAGTTCCAGTAAATCTTGACTTGACTAATAAATATTGTTTATCTAGTTAATAGGCATTTTTGTTGTTGCTTCTATTAACTTTTTTTTTTACATACTTTTTTAATTTACGGAAATTGTTAAGGTTCCAAGGTTAAGGAAAAATGAAATGTTAATGTCATCCTAACGGTAACTTATAACTGAATGAATTAGCTTATTAGTAATCGATGCTAGATAGAACATGCTGCTTATTTTGCATAAAGACGCAAATAATGTGAAATGCTATCTATTCATAGGTAGCTAGATTTTACGAATGCCAAAATATGTGTTAGGCTTAACGACTCCGTGTAGGCTAAACAGATTTTTAATTTACAAGTTAACAATTTTTATGATTAAAAAATTTGATTACTCAGTATGTTTTCAAGTCGTGTAAATAAAATATACTTTGGTTTTCAAGTTGAGTTCCTAATCATTTCACAATTATTATTTTAAATGTTTTTGTTGACATAGGAGTCTTCGATGTCGGTTATAGGTATAATTAAATTAAACATTAAACATAGGTAGTTTGTTCGCTTTTTCCATATATTTGCGGCGCTTATGCTCTCGTCCAGTTGTTGGAAAATAATTTTAGGTTGTGTGAGTAGCTATCTATCTTATCGGTCACAGTCATGTCATGTTGTATAAATGTAAATGTTGAGTTGATTGGTAATTTGGAGTACAATACCACCATGGCAGCTAAAATAAAACCGTCAGTTTCAACGCCTACGAAGTTCTACAAAGCAACATTTATCGACTTTAAGAAAATAATACATAATGCATGGCGGTAACATCGATACAGTCATTACTTGTGTTATGCCGCACCATCTCCGTATTGTCTGAATCGCTTACGTCAGCGTATATCATAAAGGACATTATCGTATTTGTCTCTCTGTCTCTGTATTTGATATCTATTATGAATATCATTGTTAACAGTAATTAACCATCCACTGCTCATCATCACAGCTCATAATAGTCCATTGCAGGACTTAGGGCCTCTCCCACGAAAGTGGAGGTTATTGCCATTATCTTCACGCCTGGCAGGCGGGTTGGAGATCGCAGTGTTATAAATATAATAATGGAAAAAGCTGCTGCTCATTTTCAACGAGGACTCTACATATTTTGTCTCGAAAAGATTAGTCGCCTTGTACGACACCCACGAGTGTAAGGGGTTGGTGCTATTCTACTCTGCTATACACCACACGGCATTCCACTGCTCGATCGTGACTAACTCGCTCGCCAGACGGGGTAAAAAAACTCAAAACAAAAAAAGTCGCTGCTAAATCACGATATTGACTTAAAAGATCACAATACAATGTTATATAGAATTTTCTTCTACCGTGTGAAGCGCTTTATTGCACACCCGCCGCTGAATCAGCGCCGACGTAAACATGACGTCACGATCACGTAATGACGATTTGAACACGTCCCTTTTACCCAGCAGTCCAATGTAGGTGCTCCCGGACACGTGAGGGTGGATTAGTGGCTGGTTATCCGGCCTCGGCCTCATAAGCACGTTCGGCCAAAAATAGCCTCGCTGATAATAATTTGATGCAACACGTGACCAGTGGATTAGTGGCTGATAGTCTTTGGAAAGCTTATTTTCCGGAAAGCTTATCTTGGAAATTATTAATGATTATCTTGGAAAGCTTATTATCCATCTGTTTTAGATACATTAAAGTAGCTACCGCACCAAAGGTTGTATAACGACAACCATGGATTACGAAAATGTTGATGTTTATGTGAGATTGATTGAGAGTAGAGTAGAGTCCGGGACCAAAGCACATGACCGGCCTTTGTAAGCACAGGACCGGCCTTTGTGGAGATCTTTGGGGGAGGCCTATGCCCAGCAGTGGGCGTCTTCTGGCTGATATGATGATGAGTAGAGTCGAGTTCTAGCAAAAAAAAAATACGTGTGGCACTCGGGGACTGCTGCGGTCAAGCTATTGCATAGCATTTTTTATCAACTTATGCAATTATAATTTTATTTATATTATTTATGCAGTATTTTTTTTTTCTTTGATATAAATAAAGTTTTTTCTTTGATATTAACCATATACATACACGTTAAGGTTCAACTAGTCGCGGGCTCGAACTCACTCGTGGACGCGGCCAAAAAGCACGCTGTCTCACCTAGCATTGTGTCTAAAAGAGATAGAATCAGTTATGAGCAGTTAGCAGCTAGTCTACACGCATTCGTCTAGTCGCACGCACACAAACACCGTTAAATTCTAAATTCAAAATTTTTTCAACATAGGTACACTCAAAATACATTTATTGAACGTCACAAAAGAAATACCTAATAATGCGCCGCGCGCGGCCGTAGTCTGCCGAACTGAAACGACGTAAGACGATGCACGGCTTTCAACGCCGCACCGCTGTGCCGGTCGGAGTGGGGGGGTGTTAGGTTTTTTTCGTTACGGAATTTCTTGATTCGGTCGCCGCGCTCAAAGCCCGCGATAACAGCTATATAATAGCTTAAAAATTATCAGAATAAAATGAGATCCTCAATTTGCATTGGAATGCGTACAGTTTGAGATCTCAACCTATACCGATAAGAATTTTTAGTATCTCCTGAATTTACCAGTTTCTACTTTCAAGTGCTAACATGAAAAAAGTAAACAGAAATTATACATACAAAGCGACTTTACTATAATGTGGTATCTATAAGGTATGGCCTATCCCACATTATAGATACTTATCAAGAATATACTACATTACTGATAGCGGTATGGCTACATGACATGTAACCTAACATTTTCTAAACTAATTTCGAATCTAAAATCAGCACATAGACAGCTTACATCCCCCAAAGCCTATGTAGTACCTCCAGCACAAGAGCAAAGGGCATTCATGAGGCTCACGTGCGATCCGTCAACGTTCCCGATTCCCCGAGATAATGACGTCACGTATGAGACTGACGAATGGACGTCTCACCAGTTCATTTCGTTTATATTGTGCTGATAAAAATCTATTTCCCGGTCAACATGTGTGGGGGAAACCGTACATTTTCATGCTTACTAGCGTGTGAATTGATACAATAAGGGATATGATGAAAGTAATTTATTGTTTCAGTGGCCCCTATCCCGGCGTCTGTATGGTAGAAAATTAGTACAAGGACTGTATGGTGGGTCAATATAATCCGGATTTGGAAAATGGTTTAATTCTTAATATTAGAATTAATTTTTGGGAATGACATATTAAATCAGTGTAAGTGATGTTCAAATTACAATATTTTGATGAAAAACAATTAATAATCATACTGTATCAGGAACTTGTTATGTATTTAGGAAAGCTCTATAAAATCTATAACAAAATATATAACTTCTGTAATCTTACTAACAAGTAAACAAAATTATAACTTTTTAATATTTTTTTTACTTATTGGAATACCTAATGTGAGGTCTTTAAGAAACTTTATGCTAAATTAAACGGAAATTTTAAAACTAATCACAGTCAGCATCTATATTTGCATATTCACCGTAGTAAGAAATTATGTAGTCTAGACAGATATCTTCTTACAATTTAGACAGGCAGGACATATTTGTCTCCGTTTTTAAACTCCGTGAATTTCAGTAGGTGACCCCTCTGAAGGTTCTCCAGTAAATTATCTTATGGTCTTGCGCAGCTCTCTAGGCAAATGAAACACATCTTTGCAGGCGTCCAAGTGATCGTTTAGAATTCCCTTCTATAAAGCAATAAAAAGAGTAAACCAGTAAAAATACAGTCTAGTTGCCTTTTATTTTTTCAAACAGAAACCACACTTGTCAAATTATGATCCTTGAGAAGGTGTAGCATTATCTAGTGACTAGTAAACCAATCATCAAATAAATAAAAGCATAAACGTAATTGGCACAAAAAGGCTACATCGAATGTATGGTTGGGTCATATTAACCCCGTTTGATCATTGACCGATTGTAACTTCCTGTGCAGGGCCACACCGACTGAGCTGGTACTAGAACCGAAAGGGGCGGGGTATTAACTACAGCTACTGAAAAGCACGGCAACTTCAAACTATTACTTTAAAAAATACGCGCGTCTAAGAATGTGGCGGGTCATTATGACCCAACCTGACAGACGCCGGGCCAGTGATGGACAACCGAGTCGTGTACGTGAATTATCGAGAATTATTATCACTCATATCGTAGAGGTTCTATTATACAGTTCAACAGTTCTGTTACGTGTTATGATTATGAAGTATCGAGATATGAAAGTTGGTCAAGAAACTTAATATTTTACTGAAATATTCAAGTCACCGAATGTTCATGTGTCACAACGTAATGTGTGGAGATGTTTTGTTGTTATTATTAATTAAGTAATAGCAGTGAGTAGGTGTCTATGGCTTGGCTGTTAGTTTCTTAAGTCGGCATTTTGTAACCAAAGAGTGTTAAGTGGTGTATGTTAAATGTAATTTTCATTGGATAAATAAATAAAAATTAGGTAATAAAAATAAATCGCCTTAAAAAATCAGCTATGATCGAAACAGACAGTTGGCATTGGCATCAAAGAGTCCCAGAGGAAGCCCCTAGCGAAGAACACTCGATGCATGCAACGTGCGCGGACTTTGAGTCGATGGGCCCGCACTCACGGCTTCAAGAGAAACACTGCTCGCTACTCGGAAAGGAAGCCTTTTAAAGTCTCACCCGCTTTTCGAAGTCGATAGCTTGCGAGCTACTCGTTCTTACGTTACAAAAGTTCGCCTTCTGAATAGGAGAAAGGTGTTAACGCTTTTCTTGTTCGCTTGACTGCTATTGACGTTTGTTACGAGTTTTGTCATGTTCAGTGTAGTATGAAAGTGGTACTTGTGTGTAGGGAAATTAAATTCTTGGACATGGGACTTTTATCATGTGACAGTCTGTCAAGTATACTACATATCCCATACTCTAACTCGCTGTCCTAATTGGCAACGGTGCTACGTCCATGGTCGCACTACCGTTGCCAATTAGGACAGCGCCTGATACATGAAAATTCGCCGCGAGTCCTGTATAGCTAAAGCAAAACTTGTTACTGATTAATTGTGATAACGTTACATGCCATCATAGTTAATTTTGGTTTTATTGTTATTTAAGTAGTCAGTTATATTTTTAAATACATTACAGGGTTCATACATGCGATATAACTAGTTTTTAAAATAAATGAATGTCAACAAATGTCAATATCATTAAATAATAATACAACCGTCAATACAATCTAATTCACAATAATGCTTCGTCCAAAATGCGTGTAGTCAATGAGGGTAGTAAATAATTTAACGTCAAAGAAATAGGAGAAGAAAAGCCAGCAACACAACCAAAACAATCTGCATAAGTCACCAGACATCGTGAAAGAACGACAATTACTACTCAAATAGCCCTCCCCAAGTAGCACCACGCTCAAAAGAGCCCATTATCGAAGCCGCGTTGCCACGCTGAATCGCCAACGAAATCCGCTGCACGAGGTAGGATCCAGAATATGGACCCAAACCATTTTCACGCAGACGACGACCCACTTCGCCAATGAATATCTTTGCCTCCGAACTCCACGCCCCTGCCGTTTCCACTGCCACCGGAACAAACAGGTACGCCGACTTCAATCCAGCATACTTTACATGTTTAGCTCGGGCCGCCGTCTCCGCAGCAGACCCCGCCGATTGCACAGACCCCGGCAAATGAGTTGCCGCATATGTGCAGCAACACGTGGAATCCCACAACAAACACCGGCCCTGTTTCCAGGGGATCAGCGTCAGTCCATCGGGTCGCTTCCCATCCGTTCTGCACAACCCCGGCGGTTCCAAAATGCATGGGACATTTGCGGATACTAACGCGCGCTTAACAATATCGTTTAACGCATGATGCCTCGACAAACGACCCGCTGACCTGAAACAACTCAGGCCATGGACACCACTCTCATCCACCATCACTCCACAAACGCACGGGTGTGGCTCACAAACAGCACAACCTAGCCTCAAGGCCACCGCCACTCGCATCGTGTTATTGTCCAATAGTGTCCCCATGTGCGGAGATGGCAGAGCATGAAGCCACGCCCCAGACTCTGGCCTCGAAACAGCTCTTAAACGAGCCAGGTCCCTGCCCAAAGCATCATCACGTAATTGTCCCATAACTACTCTAGAATAAATGTCGTCCCAAGCCCTTTGGGAAGATTTATTCTCTGGCAATGTATAACCCGGACAAAGCACATCCCAAGCGGATACAGCCTCACTCACGAATGGTATAGTGATCCCGTCACCATGCTTAGATAATACTTGAGCAACAAGATCCACTACACCATGCGCAGAAGCGAGAAAAGCTGCCAGTCCCGTTCCTTCAACCCGACGCACCCCAAGGCCTCCATGACGTACCGGCATTACAGCCTGGCACCACTGCTTCTCCTCTAAATTAACATTTACAATGGACTCTAACGTTTCCTTCAGCAAATTGTCCAGATTAGTAACCTCATCGGGGAAGCACCAAGTAGGAGTTGTCCGCACCGCGTAGGTTAACCTCGGCATTGAGAAGCAACTGCGAAGGAGAATCAGCGCGACATGTGAGGTCAATTGCTTGAGACTCTCATGTACTGTTACAAGAGACCGCCGTTTAGAGTTAAGAAAAGCCGGCATCCCCTCGCTAAATATAGGTGAACCAAGCACAGCAAAACTTGGCCTGCCCACTTCTTTAATGCCAGGAACCAATGACCTAATCCTAGGTAAGAAAATATCCAAATCGACCCCAGAATGATAAAACTCACATTTGCCTGTATTCAATTGCAGACCAATATCAGCAAATTTGTTCAATAGCATTTCCAAATCCTGCACTACCGCATCCGAAGTTCCCCCGATGGTCCCATCATCCAAATACCACAAATTTAGAGGAGACTGCACAGAATTGACAATTTGATGAATTGCCAAACTAAACAATAGAGGCCCCAATGGATCTCCTTGCTGCGCCCCAACCTCCGAACTCACCGACGAACCCCCGTAAAAAAGCTTACTAGGTGACCTATAACATTGATAAAGGTATGGATATAAAGTGGGTAATTTTTCCTTTACCTCGGAAAGTATGATGTCCCTCTCTACAGTGTTGAAGGCATTTCGCACGTCCAATTTGACAACAACACCCGCACCACTCTCCAGATCTAAACAAAATCTCCTCGTTGCGTGAATAGCGATCTCACAACCGAGTGGCGTTCCGAAACCCAACTGGTGAGGTTGAAGGTAAGCTGCCATTTCTCCCCTCACAGCACGACAACCGAGCCTCGCCACCAACCTACGAAACACGCTCCCCACCGCTATCGGTCGCACCCCTCCATCCCCTTTACTAAGAGCACAATGCCATCATATATATGTTAGATAATTAGTGTAATATAAGTACAATAAATACTTGGCTCATTCTATAATTTCTATGACTTTATAACCAGAATAATAATCAGCACTTCACAGTTTGAGCAATAAATCACTCGCAACTTTAATAAAAGGGGTTCCAGCCGCACTAAGGGCTTATTGTGGCAAAACCCATAGTAATTTAGGCAAAATTTTAACTTTATTCGAAGGAACCGTACCGTTAAGAGAGAAGCCGTCTGCACTAATTACCCGCCAGGGCTATGTTCGCATCGTAAAATGTTAAGGGCTTTCCAAAGCGATATAGGCACGAGGGAAGTGGGAAAAAATTCAGGCAGCGACGAATCTCGAGAGAATTATCCTTGTCTACAGTCGAATAATTACTTGAGACGAGTTTACAGCGAGATAAGCGGCCCCGGCCGCATTTACATAACCCGGGATCGTGGGTTTCTTACGTAATTAGTATGGCGAGTATTTGCGGCGCAGATATGGAGTCAGGGGCTCGGAGATATTAATAAATGTTTATAGGTAGGTACCTACCTATGTTAAATTTGGGCTTTCAAATATAAAATAAATAAAATAATATGCTTTGGACAATTCACACAGCGCCATCTAGCGCAAAAGTAAATAAATCTTGTGTTATGGGTGCCAGAAAACTGATAAACAACTTATATATTTTACATACCTCTGCTTGGCAAACCAACCGAACCGCTCAGGTCGTGAAATATTCACTCAATGAGACAATGTTCACTACCAGCACAATCGTTCTATTTGGCCACTGGCGGTAATTTGGGCAAGTAGAGTACCAACGCATTACCCAATTTCAGATTTGGTGGTCAGTTAGTCCTGAGGGCTCGCCTTTGCTTAAAATATAAAATTTTTAAAAACGGTACCAATTTACATCATCATGACATCGGAGTGGATATCTCCGGACACGTGCAGCACGTATCCGAGGTTAGAACTTCGAACTTTTCTGTTCTATTGACCGCTTCGTTTGTAACCCTCATCCAAGAACTATCCGAGGTTTAACCACAAAGTAATAAACCTAATTTAACTCGAAACTATTGGTACTGGAGAGCTGAAATGTTGTATGGTTATATTATATATAATATTTACGCCGATAAAGTAGTAAAAAAATCTTTAAAAAGTACTTTTATTTGGGTACACCTCACTCAATTTCATTCCCTCAAAAAGTTGGATTCAGGTGCTTTTATAAAGTGTTTAGGTATAGCTTCCAAAAAACCTTTTTGAAGCACGCTTATTGATAATCATCTACGGAACCCTACACTATACGTGACCCAACACGCCTTGGCCACTTATTTATTTATACTGTAGTAAGCCAATTGAAAAAAAAAGGCATACAAAATTATAAGTACCTGGCCCTGAATTTTTGTCCTAATTCACATATCTGCTTTCAAACAAAAACACATTCATGGCAAATGTAAGAAGGTTCAATTTAAAACACAGTAGGTACAGTAAGTGAATTCGAGCATCTAAAACCAGGACCACTATTCTCCAAAGCTTTACAATACGAACCTGTAAAGGGCCACGTTTACTGTGAACGAAGATAAGTAAAATGTGAGCTTGTTTTTCACACACAGAGAAAGGTTATTACGGTGAATCCGCTTGTTTTAGAACACACGACGTTGGCGGCGTCACGTGGGGAGAGTAGCCATCTTGTGTTTCTATAGAGTTGATGTGAAGTACCTATAATATAAAATAGAAAAAAACGTAATGTTGTAAATAAATTATTTTTGACATACCTATCGCTTTATAAAAAGAAACCTAATACCAAACATAGAAATGGACCCTGAAAAAGTAAGTAACTAAGCAAAATTCATTTTATTTATTTTTAATTTTTCAGCATACCTATAGACAGTTTACATCCCCCAAAGTCTATGTAGTATCTCCAGCACAAAAGCAAAGGGCATTCATGAGGCTCACGTGCCATCCGTCAACGTTCCCGATTCCCTGAGAACGACGTCACGTATGAGACTGACGATTTATGACCTATTACGCCACAATCAACCAAATAATACATCGACTATTCTAGATACCTACCACTAAGAAAAATGATATTACTTCACAATATAATCACACAATAACATGATTCGGGGCAACACAACGGATAATTTTAATAACTCTATCGTGTTCTCGTTGCAAGACCAATCAACTCGAGTACTCTTTGTGTTTTTTAAGCGACGTGACAAATATCAGAGGATTAATAAACTACTAATTTCTATAGTAGGAGAAGAGTTGCTCGGCGCCAGACACGCCTTTTCAGTGTAGCTGAAGTACTATCTAAGCACAGGGAACGTTTCATTAAAATACCCTCAGACAATGGTAGCCTTTCGCCAGCAAATAGCGCGAGCTGTGCGAGATAAGCTAGCACAAAGGAAAGTTAATGTGACACCGATGGTACCACCGCGCCGTGCTGATATGAAATCCTTTTCTTTCGTAACAATAGGTTTTTACAAGCAACGCGTGTTACGAAATTTCATTAAGGTAGAACGGGGGCTGTTTTCTATCCTCTAAGTACTAAATAGATAAACCGTTAGCTAAGTAAGATTGTTTGCCATCTGTGTGGTATAAAAAGAACAGAAAAAAGCTTTAGACTTCATCGGCCATATTAATAAACATGGCATAACTTGACAGGTAGACAGGGCTTCTATTGCTAATCCTAGGTGTAAAGTTACGCCAATTAATAGGGAGGTGGGCGTATGTCGATCATCTTGGCGTTAAATACAGTAGAGCGACTGCCATCTGACCTCCGTGAACCTGTTAACAGGGTAACCTGACAAGATTGGATCGATTACACATTCAGTCGTCTAAATATGCAGGTCTCAAGATGTTTTCCTTCACCGTTGGAACATCGGTTTGTATTCCACTAAAATAGGTATCTACGTAACTTAGAATTCTAGTCAAATAAGGCACATAATTTAACAAAAATCTAAGTAGATAATGGAAGCATTTTAAAACTATCTAGCAACGATTACCAAGCAAGCAGCTGGTAAAATATGATAGACAATAAAATAAATCGTAATACCCAGCTCTACAGGGCCGCCGAACGCAAGAAATTCGTCGACGTCAAAGAAAATCCGCAAACAGATTGATGCGGCCCATCCAGCGGCGTGGGAACAAATTAATTTCTCACCAAGTAATGTCTCTCCACATTTTGGTAGCTGAAGAAGGCCTCAATGTTATATTGAGTGTAGTTTTTTACAGTATCTAAGTATATATATGCTTTGCAGGACTTTTGTGACATGTAGTCATGTTGTTGAAAAGCTACATGTAAACGCGTAAGTGCCTTTTTTGTGGTTGTAGCAACTCGCGAGTTGATAGCTTCTACTAACAAATAACTATAACAAATATGTAGACTTTAATAAAGGTAATATAAGATAAAACGCGAAAACTTTATTAATCGTAGCGACAACGGAGAAATGATGTCATCTCTGACAATGTTTATTGGGGTCCCGGTAAGTTCGAAATGAAAATGAGGTTAAGCTACGACTTGTCGTTATTTAGGTGCGATAATATCACAATTTCAGTTTATAATACTCTGTTTTTGTGATATTTTGTGAGACACTAAATTACAAAATTTAAAATACGACATTGCGATGAAACTTTACAAAAATACCGACCACAATTGTAGAATGTCAGTCGTCTCCTAAAATCTATTTGAAAAGTCTTTTTCTGTATATGTTTTTGGCAGACAAAAAGGCAAGCGGGCCACCTGATGGAAAGTGGTCGCCGGCGCCTATGGACATCACTAGACATTAGTTGCCAATGCATTTCCCGCCTCTGAAAAGACCTTCTAGAACGAAGATATACCTCTTGAACGATCCCATGTCATAGTCCAAAGGAAACACAGTATATCTTCATTCAGATTTTTAACATAGAAATCCTCCTTTCAGTCTCCTACTATTTTGTTCTGTTGCCAATCGTCAAAAAGTTGTTTTCGGATAACTGTTAGATACAACTTCAGTTCACCATACAATTCTTGTACCTGTAAAGCGAGGAACATCTGAAATCGATTGGATATGAGATATTCGCTATTCGCGCATAATATGTCATCGATAACACGTTAGGGTCGGGCGCTAATGGCGCCGGAGAAACATTCGTTTCACACTATCTGTAGGTAATGGTGCAACTTTACAGCCGGCGGGGACGTTTACACGGAGCTTTATGGGTTATGTAATGTTCGTTTTGTTCCTCAAACGCGTATAAGAAGTCGGGAAAAGTGCACCGTAAATATGTTAGGAGCAAGCCCTCGTTCGGACAAGAGAAGTTAGAGTTTGATTGCCACTTTTGCAGCTGTGCTAGTTTTGTCGTCATTTTTCAGACAGAAAAGTCGTAGTCCTGATGAAGTTCACATACACTGCAATGTTTTCTAAACTATGGAACCGATTACAATGAAACAAACTTTTTATCTGGCTCGATTAAACTGGCTCTTAAATAGAGAAAACCGAATCCAAATCAGTCCATCCGTTCGGGAGCTACGATGCCACAGACTGATAGGTACATAAAGCCAAAGATACACATGACAAAATTATAACACACATCTTTTTCCTAGGGGGTTAAAATAAACCTTAGTATCAATCAACAGTAAAGACGCTTGCTCGTATCATCTATATATTACAAAAATGTCAAAACAAAATAACACTAAACAACAACGATCGAAGGAAATACATACCTACACCTACGCCCTGGATACTTCTTTAGCGGAGCTACTGCAAACTAGGCAGATATTATAGTAAAGTACAGACTTCCAATATAAACACGAGTTCGTATCTGCGAAAACACTGCCATACTTCAGGCCGTACAATGTAATCATAACAGAGCCGGTCGTAACTGGAAACTGGGAGATGACGATGCTCGCACCGAGTACCCGCAGTTCAGTCTACAGGGGGAGGGAGTCACGGAACTTTTGTGCAATGGAGCTGAATGGATTTCGAGATTGGCGTCGTTCCCGCCGGAGAGTACTCTCAGTTCCTGGAGTTACACACTTGTTTGCTATATCTCTTTTGATTCGCTAAAGGGATGAGTTTTATTCAATCTATCAATGAATCTTTTTGAATATAGGTTTGATTTTATTACTTTACAGCATAATATACTGCTTATGATTGGTGTCGTCAGGCTGAATTGTATAATACTCTCTCATTTATCAGTGTCGTACGACAATTTCTTAGAGGGAAACCGTATTGTACCGTTTGTCAGAAAGTTAGCAGTACCGTTTTCTGGTGCATTACCGTAGAACTTTGGAGGTATGTCTATCAGTATACTTGAACCTTTCAGCCTTGAACAGTTTTCGAATTGAAGTCGCCCGACTGAGGAAGTACCTCCACCATTGAATACCACAGCCAAACAATACTATTTAAATAGTATTGTTTTCCTGCCGGTGAATAAGGGTTCCAGTGCTCCATGGGGTAGCGATTAGGACTTTGATAGTTAGGGGCATTTGCCTTTTTGTGTATCGCCAATGCGTTGCCCACAACCCCTGCTATTGCTAATATCTATAGGCAGCGGTGACCACTTTTCACCAGGTTGTCCGCTTGCCTATTTGCCTAACACATCAAATAAAATAAAAAAATTATTGTCCTACCTAAATTTCATAAAATTATTGAATGCAAATTAAAGTACTTCATGCCCCGTTACCATAAATCAGATTTACAATCACCTGACTAGCTTACCCCTTTACCTCCCTCCCCCATTATTAATTAAAATTTATATTATTACAACATTTTAATTAAATATTTATTAGAATTATTTACCTACACTACAAAACTATAACCTTTGAATCCCGATCGTTACCTACTCGTCAAAAGAAATCAAGACAGTTTAATATCGCCTGTCAATGCAACATACCTTTAGGTTCAACGATGCCACCTTAATAAATTACAAGCACTCAAGTGAAAGGGCCAATTTGATTGCAGACTATTTTCTTCTATGGATGCCCTCCATTCCATGAAGCGACGGAATTTATGTCCTTGCCGAGCCGAGCTGGCTGGGCGAAGGAAAGAAAACGAAAGAATTTTTAAATAAACAACTTATTTTTGTAATTTAAAAAAGCTCGGGCATATGCGTTTCTGCGCGCGTTGTCCCCAAATGTCAGACGTTGCGTCCGGCTTGTCACCGCATAGTCTCAATTTCATCAAAATCCGTTTAGTACTTTTTTTTGTGAAGGAGTAACAAACATCTATCATTAGTAGGATAGTAGATTATACACCGAGGGAATAAAGCGGTGTCTTATGCTATGGACTCCACGTAGACTTTAACATTCTAATTTCATTTAAGTTTCGTACAAAATTATCTTCCGCCGTATTTGCATTGCTTTACGTTCACATTACGTGATTTAAAATTTGACATTATCGAGCTGAAGGTGTGAAAAACGTGTTATATTAAACAAACATCTCCACCATCGATGTTTTTACTGAACATTGTCTTTGTTGTAGGTAGAATGTCCACTGGTCCACAATGCTGGTCATAGACCAGAACAATTGTACAATGTATTTATTAATAAATAGCATTAATAAGTAGTTTATCGCAGTAGCAGAAATAGAACACCTTATCGAATTAAATATAAAAACATAGTCACAAATATTGTAGTTACTATTCCAAGTTACAACCGTTCCAGCTCAATCGATGTAATGGACCAAGGGAAACATTGCTCATAAAGTTTCTCGTTCAATATATCTTCGCTGTACCGCCTTAGTACATTAGTGGAATCGTTCAGAATTTATGGCGGGAAATTGTGTTTTAGAAAGCTAATAAAAATATGATTTATTATGTACTAACTGTAGCGTGGAGCGTTCTTTATGAGGGGTCCATAAAACACCCATGGGCTGAAAGATTAAGTGGCTTAAGCCGTACCACAGGATGGCTGAATGAAATTGAAATTAAAACGTTCCTTTTACAGATTAGCCGCTGCGCAACAACGTCTTAAAGCGACCACCGTTATCGTGTTTGCATCATATTCTAAATGAAAATATTGCAAACAGATACAAAGCGCAAAGAAAAATACTTCTAACCAAGGTGCTGAAAAAAGTGTAAGAATTTGCGGTACCACATTCGTTCACGCCGCTGGAAGTAAGAAGTGAAACACGTTACCGTTTAATATAAAGTAATTTCCTTTACTTCCGCCAAAACCAATTTAGGCTTGCCGTTCTGAGAACGATGAGGGATTGTAAAATAATTTCCAATCCTAATTGACGACCAGGTTCAGTTGGTTATCATGCCGGTCTGCCACGCAGAGATCCCGGGTTCGATTCCCGACTGGGCAAAAATGAAAATGATGAATTTTAATTCTTGGTGCTGTATGGATAATAAGTTTAAATTAAAAAAATGTGTAAGTCGTTTTTCAATTTTCTAGCAAACATAACACAAGTTTTACTTACTTTGGAGCTAGATATATAAATGTGTTGAGTAAGGTTGAGTTGAGAGTCAATGATACAAACAAACTGCTAAAGGATATAAATAAGTGAGGCGTATTCGATCGCGACCCGATCTCCATCAACCGAATTAAAGTTCCCACACGGACAGTTTTACGGTTATTTAAACCGGGTTTATTTGAGCAGGACCGGAATTTAAACAGATCAGTGACGATCCCGCGACCCCTGAAAGCGTGTTTTAACTTATCTAATTCGTTTTGCGATTTCCGCGAAGCTTAACAGAGGAAAGGCTAATTTCACACACACATACAACAAGAGCACAGATTCACAGCGACAACCGACAACACACGCGGGTCGGTACTGTAACCAATTCTAAAATGAAAAAAAAAATTATATTAATCTTTTATCGTAGGGTATAGAAGTTCATTCCAAAGAGCCCAACCACGATGGGATTTATCGATGCGTTTATTAAATCCTATAACCTTCTGACTCCATCGTCAAACCAACTCCATGACACCATATTAATGCATTGTCATCCAAGTCACGTACTACTTTGCTGTTGCTAGTGTAAGAAATGAGTTCTAGAAAATTCCACAATTATGGCGGTAACTGATAAATATTCCTGGTTAGGTTTTACCTATTTATTTTGTAATACAGGAAGGCAAACGAACAAGACAGTCCCTGATGGTAAGTGATCGCCGCCGTCCATGGACAACCGTAACAACAGGAGGGTCGCGAACTACACTATAGATTCGATTCTTGAAGGCTCCAATATCGACGCTGCCGGAAAGACAGGCAAAACTCCGGCCAATACGCACAGACCTCATCGATATATTTACGACAATTTAGCTTCAAACTTTTTCGTGGAAGGTGGGAGCGGCAATTCCAGACCTACCTATTGTTTACTAGGCAACTTGCCGAGCCGACCTGTGTCAGGCGGCAAATGTCGCATCGCACGGGACCAAATTAAACAAGCAACTTTTCCGCGTTCGGCTCCTGTTTTGCATTAGTTGGTCCATGTAACGGAAAAGTTTCTGAAATATTCACAACGCTTTCACGTATGAGGGAAAACTAATGGACCGTTCGGTAAACGAAGATAAATTCTGAATTGGGAGTTTTAGTCGTATTTAGTTGGAAAAAGACAATCTAGGTAGCACCAAAGAAAATGACGTCCATCCTTTTGACCAGTTTACGGTCAACATCTAGGAAGACATTACGTCACTAGGAATTAAAGAATGTTATATCTGCGAAATAAATGTGCATTTACTATAAGTACTTATCAGTCTTAGATTTTACTTCTTTATGCAGCTTCTTAGATAAGTGCTTTATCAACGAACATCGAAAAACCCCTTTTTTAAACTCTACGCGTGATGTTGTACCTATGGAAAATTAATAGTTAGAAATTATGCCTAGGTAAGGTTTTAACGATCAGTTGTACCAAAACTTTGGGTTAAATAAAGACCAAATTTTTATTCACATTTACCCAGAGATAACTAACTTAAGTTACGAATGAATAGTGAATGATTTAAGTGTCTCTCTCATGATTTGAATAACTCTAATTCTTTATGTCAGATTTGAAATGACATATCGTTCTTGACATCGCTAGCCCACAGTCAGTAAACTAACTCGTGTACTCCTTATATCTGCTGGAAGACACCACAAAGGCCGGACCTGTGCCTTCAGCATCGAGTTGGTACCTGCGCCATCCCCCTTGTGGGAGGCCTATCCACGCTGTGTCTTCCGGCACGTGGTCGCCACTCGAGAACTTTATTGCCCCATCGGCCATCTGTTCTTCATGTGCCCTGTCCACCGCCACTTAAGCTTAAGGCAATTGAGCAATTCGAGGTGGGCAATTGAAAAACAGAAAAAAGTGATAAAAAAGAAGGTTATCCACTACCACAATTCTATATTCCACCAAAAGTCACATCACGTACAATAAAACAAAAACTCAACACCATCTTCACACTAATTTTATTTAGCCCGGCCATTAAAAATGTAGAAAGAAACAGGCAGGGTTACTTAAACAGACTGTTTGTTTCTTTAGATTCCACCACAAAATAGAAATACTACTATTTCACTTTTATTTATGCTATGCAGTGGCAAACGAGCAGACAGCCCACCTGATGATAAGCGGTAACTGTCGCCCATAACATTACGATTCATGCATTTAGGTTGCAGGCAACAAAAATACAGAACTGCAGGTGCGTTGTCATTGCGAGGACAAAGATGAAATGCCTCACTTAGGTAGAAATATCTAATATCCGAAATTGAATCCGACTTTACAACACCTAAAAGAAAACTAGTAATAATAACCAAATACGACTATTTAGAATAACCCGAAATAATTTCATACCTATCCGATGCTGAATCAGTAAAATAACTGTATAATAAGTATCCATAATAATCCGTTGCTATGTCAGAAATTTCACATCCTTATTACCCCTAATACCTACGATGATAATACGAGGATGATGATGATGAGGTAAATTCCAAGTTAGATTACTGATAATAAAATAATACTTACCTACACATCACGGCAACGATTACCCGTTAAAGAATCGCAGGCGTGGGGTGTGCGATCGCTTACGGGCGGGCGGTGCGCAGCCACCGTGCGATGAGCGGCAATGGCCCGCGCCCGATCTCATGCTCCAATAGCCCGGATAAACTCATCGGCTGGGTGCAGGTTATTCCTGGGGTAAAGAGCCGGGTCTAGATTGACGGTTAGGCGTTTTTGGGGGCTACGAAAACCTAGCTGTTGAGATGAGTAGGTATATAAAATGATGATACAAAGTAGTCGCTACTAAGTAATAAGTTATAGATCAACATGCGAGTGTGTTTCCTGATAATTATAATCTGGACGCCTTCAAGGCTACAGTGAATAGGCTATTCCTAGACAGGCATGCTCCATCTTCGGCCGCATCGTCACATACCACCAGGTGAAATGACGGTCATTTGCCTGGCTAGTCTAACATATAAAAAAAGTGACCATTGTGGCCGCATAGACCGCTTAATAACCTGATTTTGAAGAAATCGATTGATCAAGGCTACGATGGACTGGTTTACACGCCACGTTCAGTGCCGTGTCGTGTACCTTGATGCGGGACAGTGGTAACAAGGTCGCGTTTCTTATTTTTCTATCATAAAATAATACCTACAACAAAACAGTAAAAGTGGTTAAGTCAACCATTGTAAATTTTTGTATTATGCCAACATAATGGATTGACCCGCCGAGTCGGACGAGATGGGCATTGAAATTATTGTAAAAGTATAATACTAGGTACATAGTCCCATAAATTCGGGCGATTGCGTTCAGTGGTTTGTTCAATAGCTACAAATAACCTATTTTACATCTGAAAAGCCTCGGATCAACAAGCTTATAGGAAAGTTTGTGCAAAACTCCTAAATATAGTCGATTATCTATACATAGTATAAAACAAAGTCGCTTCCCGCCGTCTGTCCCAATGTATCTATGTACACTTAGATATTTTAAACTACGCAACGGAATAATGCGGTTTTTAAGTATAGTTAGAGTGATTTAAGAGGAAAGTTTAAAAGCAAGAAAAATGGGTAGGTTGGGGTAAAGTTGGTGTACGCGAACGACGTCACGACGGGTCCATTAGTGTCAAATAATCCACAGCTTGAGGGCGTCAAGAGTTTGATAATACATTTCATTTGACTTACATTGATATTCTTTAGGTAGGTAATCATATATTTAATATTAAAAATATCACTCTGTTATCTGGAGTAGCCTTTGTTTACAAAGAGAGCTTGTCCATCGAAACACAATAGATATAGCTTAAACTCTAGGGAGGAGATATCGAAATCGAATTCAGAGCGGATGATGACGTGGCCAAAAGACATTTTTACTGCCGATTGTAGTGCTTTGCGAAGCCCAAGGAGTCCGTTGGGATGGGTACGACGTTTTATCTATATTTTCGCTAACAGAAAAAAATGCTTACGATATTGTGGTTGTGTGTGAAGTAAAATTTTGCCGAATGTCCTCTGAATGAAAATACACTAGCGGTTCTGAAATTAAAACAAATTAGGAATTGTACCCTTCACCACAAAATAAAGAACGGCTCGCCCCAAGCAGAAGGTCCACTAGAAACAATACGCCATTTCCGTCATGCACACATTGACGTTACGTTTACAAGGCATTCTCAAGCAGTTTCAAGCAGTGCTCAGTCGCGATTGTTAACGCGAGAATTCATTGTAGTGTCGACTTAAATTGAATATTATTTAATTAAACCATGTATTTTATATAATTTTTGTTATATAGTTCTAAGGTATTTGATGCAATAAAGAGTTTACATACATACATACATACATACATTATTAGTGATAAAATAAAAGTACTTGTACGTAACTAAGTTTATTTAATAGCATACAAGCAACGCACGCAGAGTCCAAGAACTGATGGGTGACCATTTCAGACTTTGAGGCTACTCGAACTTCAGCAATGTTACGAGTTCTAATGCCGATGGTGAAGCGAGGTTAACCAAGGTCTTCCGCTAGAAATCCTAGGAATAGTTGAACAGTTTCAGGCACCACGTGACAGTTTTTAACAGAATAAGAAGCCGTAATAGCCACCTTAATGGTTTTAAGTCGGAAATGCCTGTCTAGTCTAATATAAAAAAATCGCTGACCACCTTCCTTCTCCATCTTGAGATCAACTGACTAATACCATAATAATGCATTTTCATCAATTTACATGTATATAAAATTTACAATTCAATTGATTACCGGGAAGTGGGTCAAATCCCAGGTCAGGGAAAGGTTATTCTCAGAGTCTGATGATATAGTCAGGTGGCGATGAATTTTTAAAAAGTGAATAAATAGTAGATTATTATTACGCCTACTAAAGGCATAATGTCTGAAGCTGGTATGGAAAATCTAATACACATGAACAGTTAGGGAAGCAATTATGAGCACATTATGGCCAGGATTAGATATTGGTCCTTTGCAAGGGACATGTTATTGTGAACGATCTTCAAAATTCTATTTGATCTTTTAATTACTCTTTTCAACATTCGGAATAAATATAGTAGCAACCCTAATGAGTCGGCAAGTTTAGGTAATAATTTTCGAAGATGACTTGAGTGGACCTTCTGTTAGTTTTCTATTTTGTGCCTTCACGTTGAGACTATCGCAGGGATATTGCCAAAACGTATAATGTCACGTTTTTATTAATTACACGGTTTTTCTGTTAACGATTTTATTTTTGTTTTACACCGTAATTCGATACTACCCTGAGTTGATGCAGATCCGCTACCCTGAGTTAATGGAGCTCTGCTACCCTGTGTTGATGGAGCTCCACTTGGCTGGGCTCTACGGTTTATAACAACATTCATCTAACCAACCTAACCGAATTTAAACCTTACCGTTTAAAATTGCAATAACACCAGTAAAATTAAACGCATACCTATTGAGTAACCAGTCACCAGTAGGTTCATAATATCATGTCTTTTATCAACAATATTCCTGCGACATGTAGGCATTAGGAAAATAAGGTATTTGGATTCTTAATAGTTATTATGAACGATAATTCCTTCTATCAAGTAATTACACACTAAGCGTCGGTGGCCGAGCGGTTACAGTATGCGACTCGTAAGCCAGAGGTCCGGGGTTCGAATCCCGCTCCGGCCATGACCAATGACTGTTTTCTGAGTTATGTACATTAGTTGAATACTAACCGATGCTCTTACGGTGAGGGAAAACATCGTGATGAAACGTGCAAATTCAGGCAACTAAATTTGTAACCATGATCCAATCTGGTCAGGTTCCCCTGGTAGCAGGGTCACGGAGGTCAGATGGTAGTCGCTCCACTTTAATTACCTGATCGCCAAATCCTGGATCATGGTCAAGGCGGACCCCGGACTCTCGTCCTCGAGAGCACAACCGGGACATTAACGCTAAGATGATTATTTTTTTTATTATAAGTAATTACACACAAGGTTTGTAGGAACTATAAATAAATTATCCGATTTTTTATTCTGTTTTCATATTTCATCATCATAGCCCGTAACAGTCCACTGCAGGACTAAGGGCCTCTCCCATGAAAGGGGAGGTTATTGCCATAATCTCCACGCTTGGCAGGCGGGTTGGAGATCGCAGTGTTTAAATAGAATAATGGAAAATGCTGCTGCCCATTTTCCAGGCTACGGAGACTCTTTATCTTTTGCCTCGATAACATTAGTCGCCTTGTACGACACCCACGAGTGTAAGGGGTTGGTGCTATCTACTCTGCCGGACACCATATTTAAATAATATCAATTCTAAAATCATCAAAATTACTTTACCATGTTCTAAAACTTTGCATACGTTTACTCATTCTTGCTCCAAATGCTTATCAAGGTCCCATGTGAAAATGTGCCGTTGTACACGTTACGTGGCGTTAATCCGGACGGGCCGATATATCGAGCTAACCGGCAAAGTACACGGCTTAACCGGATTAGTCGCTATGAATACCGATTGGGACTCCACGTTTTACATAACTTAATAATTCGCAGACACAACGTTTACTGACAGTAATGGGTTTAGGGAGTTCGAAGATTAGTGGCCGAATAAGCTATGCTCATTAAAAACCTACAAAATAATCTTACTAATACTATTAACATAATATATAAGTACAATTATTACTAATATAGTACTAAGAAATTATGGATCTGTGATCTGAAATAAATATATTTTAATTGTAATTTTAGTTTTTAAAATGTTAGAGCACGTACAGACATACGCGTTTTCTGCGCGCTTGGCCCCAAATGCTTATGTATTTTTGGGTTCTGTATACTAATAATAGGAAGCTTATTTAAATATGTTTAACAACAACAGTGAACGCGCAGCGCCCGCCTAGTCACGGCATAACATCTCAATCTACGAGTTGGTTCAAATTTTATACTGGGTACAGCTAAGTAATTAATGGTGTCCCCTGGTCATTATAATCTGGACGCATTCAAGACTAGAGTGAATAGGCTGTTTCTAGACAGGCATGCTCCATCTTTGGCCGCATCGTCAATTCGTCACATATCACTAGGTGAGATGGCAGTCAATTGCCTGGCTAGTGAAATATTAAAAAAAAATGTCCGCACGCAGATGCTACGCGGTGGCAACAACTAGGGTGTCTGTGTTCGGTTGCTACGCCTACGCTATTTAATCGTAGCGCTTTCGCTGATCGGTAACTGCGCGTAAGCGATGAAAAGGAGGCGCGACGAGTAGTCGGTTTGCAAAGCATAGACATAGAAACAGGCTCTAAGGAGGATCCACGGCAGCAAAGCGATGCGACTAAATAAGTATGTATTCGTTGTATAAAATAACAGAGCGCACTACACGGCAGCGGAACTATGCGCCGCGGCTTAAAATTGTATATTTACAAGGAACGTGTCGCACCGATACCGCGCAGTTACGCGTAGTACGGTCGCACCTTTATAAATCAAATAGAAGATACTCAGATGATCAAAAGTACTAAATATACCGCTTAATAAATGGGTATTCTTTGTATCACCGTTCACTACTGAGACATAGGCCTTACCACAAAAGCTTCGATTTGTTGACTCGATTGTGTCCTGTCCCTCCATAAAAGAAACAAAAGAGCAAGACAATTGATTGAAAACCATACACTTTGCAAATCTTATCGGCCGGAGACAATGGGGTAATAGTAATCCTATCTACGACTGTGAGGACGAAGTTCACAGCTGGACATAGAATTCCCTATAACTTGATGACCATTACGCTGCCCGCATCCGACTTCTAATGTCCCGCCTTAGAGCGCCAACGCACTGCTTCCGAGCTCATTGCTAATTTTATATTTACGTTACTATTTACTACTAAATTGACAGATATTTTCTTGACGTTTTATTTAGTAATATAAAGTTATTTTTATGTTATTTTGACATTATTATTAAGATGTTATTTTGGCATTTTATTATGTACTTACCAGTTTCTAATGGAATTGACGGCTTATTATTTAAATGATGCATTGTTGTGAAAATGTAATGTTTTTTAAATATTATTATATGTAGATTCGTGTGCCATTCGGTGCAACATAGTGGACATTGTTTATTTCTAGCTATAGCATCTGTATAAATACTGATGAATGCATGCTATGTACAAAACACTTCGTCTAAATACGAAGAAGCATCAACATTTGATAGTTTTCTAAGCTTAAAATTGATGAAGTCTACAGAAAATACGGACAGTATTCGGACATAGTCAGAAATTAGACATTTTAAAGTGCACGTTTTAATGCAGTGGACAATTCCATCATTTTCGTTAATTAGACATTTTGACACACCAGTGGACCATGTGAACCTAAAGCCGTACGGCTTACGTCAGCTGTAATAGAAACAGTATCTAGATACTCTACCCTACCTCAAACAGTACTTATTTCCTCGCATTCGGATCGGAGGCAGTGCGTAGAAACCCTTAAAACAGAGCAAGCTAAGCAAGACCAATGGAAATGTAACATTGCCCCATCGGCTGTGTAAATCTTAAACGGCAGGAGACAATGGGGGCGGCACATTAAGTTTGCGGCAGCGGGGGCGCGGGGCGCGGTAATGAGCGAACTTACTGCGATTAGAGAAGTTATTGTTCCCGTTGCGCTCACCGCAATCGTTGTAGCGGGAACTCCGGCGCCTTCGTCCATGATTAATGACGTACTCTCACACTTTCGTGCAAAGAAATAAATGTAAGTATTGATTGATCTTGTATAATGTTGAATGTAAGAGCGGAGCGAGCAGCGTCGGGTTGCGCGTCTGTCAGACTTCTACAGGTTGCATTTCGGAAAGTGTGCGAAGCAGTTGCACGACTTTATTCTAACGGACCCTTTCTGCAATTGGGAATCGCGGTCTTCGCGAACGTTTCATCCTTATGTCGTGGATTTATCAGCTACACGCACGAGCCGCTTTGTTTGAAATGAAACACGTTACCTGCGAGTGTGTTCCCTGTTCTTATATCAGGATGCCTTCAAGACTGGCTCCATCTTCGGCCGCATCTTACCACCAGGTGAGATGGCGATTAAATACTAAGTCTGGCGAGTCCAATAAACAAAAGCCGAGTAAATGCTGATCGAGGTAGCCTGGTCGAAAACTGTAGTCGGTCAAAAGTTTTGTCGCTTAAATGTTCGACGAGCGAAAGTGATGTCGTTTAATACAACTGTAGTATCGGTTAAAAGGTATGCCACATATAGTATGTATGAACTTGTAACATGGCTGGTTTTGGTATCATTTAAAAGTTTAAAATTTTAAGAACATCATTCCAAATTCAAATTATGAAAATGCGTGATTTTCATTTGTTTTTCTTACCGTCAAGATGAGTGAATCTAATGAAGATATTATATACATTTTCAAATTTTACTACAAAAAAGATAAAAATGCAACGCAAGCCGTGAAAAATATTTGCGATGTTTATGGACCTAATGCAGTGTCTGTGAGAGTAGCACCAATTTGGTTTAAGCGTTTTCAATACGGAAATTTTGATGTCAAAGATGCACGTCGCTCTGGTCGCCCTGTTACGGATAAAATGGATGCTATTTTTGAAAAAGTGGAGCAAGATCGGCATATCAGTAGTTACGACGTAGCTGAAGAACTGGGAATTGACCACAAAACAGTTTTGGCGCATATGAAAAAAAATGGGTACACAAAAAAGCTCGATATTTGGGAAACCTAATGAACCGTGTACTCATCTGTGATTCTTTATTACGACGTAATGAAACCGAACCATTTTTTAAGAAATTGATAACTGGTGATGAAAAGCGGATTACGTACGACAAGAACGTGCGAAAAAGGTCATGGTCAAAGGCCGGTCAGGCTTCACAGACTGTGGCGAAACCCGGGTTAACTCGCAACAAGGTGATGCTGTGTGTGTGGTGGGATTGGAAGGGCATTATTCATTACCTGCTGTGCTGTTACCACCAGGCAGGACCATCGATTCAGAACTCTACTGCGAACAACTGATAAGATTAAAGCAAGAAGTTGAGATTAAGCGGCCGGAATTAACTAACAGGGGTGTGGTTTTTCATCATGATAAGGCTAGACCTCACACATCTTTAACCACTCAGCAAAAATTGAGAGAGTTTGGCTGGGAGGTGTTAATGCATCCGCCGTATAGTCCTGACCTTGCACCTTCAGATTTCCACCTGTTTCGGTCTCTTCAGAATTCTTTAGGCAGTGTCCGGTTAACATCACGAGAGGACTGCCAAAACTACGTGACGCAGTTTTTTTATCAGAAGCCCCAAAATTTCTATAGCAATGGGATCATGTCCCTACCTATAAGATGGCAAAAAGTTATCGAACAAAATGATACCTACGTACTTTAGTTAAATGTAAATAAACTATATTAAAAATGTTTTGAATTTTCATATAAAATGCGAAGAAACTTTCTCCCCAACCTATTATGTCTGTCGCACTACAATTTGTCTAACAACATTTCGGGATTCTAAATAGAACTACCTGTAATTTTTATCCTGAAGCCAAAAAGGAGAAGATATGTGTTTGTTTGGCTTTGGCCTGTATGTATGTAGGTAATCTGTCAATCCAGAAAACGAACAACGTACAACCTATTTGGAAAAGAACACTATACAAAACACAACAGTTCCTAGTAAAGTCTACGCCACATAACCCTAGTCCTGGCAGGATCACAAAGTTTACAATGGATTTCGTAGGAAATAGACGAACATAACAGAGTTCTTAATGGCTCTGTGCCGAAAGATAGAATTTTGGGCAACCAATTGCCATTTTTAGTTGAAGAATTTGCTGGCGTTATTACTGGTTTACCTTTTAGATCAGAGGCTGGGTGGAATCCGCCCTACTCCTTCGCCACACTTGCTAACGAAGGCTCGAGTCTTCTTTTAAACTGGTTCGAAAACGAATTGTCACAGAAGAATTTTAAACTCGTTCGAAAACGAATTGGCATGACGTATTGATGGCCAGTACTTGTAGTCAACCCGCCAGTACCCGAAGTAGACGTTATTAATTTTCGGGCGCTCTCGTGTTCGGCAGCCTAGGATACCATATGTGAGAACATGATGAAGAATAGGATCCAGCAGTTATCTAGAATGAGAATAATACCAATTAAATTATTAAAATATGTGCCATCGCCGCCATCTACGAAATGTCTCAACTTGACAACTAAAACGGAAAAAAAGACTAACATAAACATAGAAAAACCTTATTTAAAATTATAAACAAGGGGAAATATGCCTCCCCCCGACGAATTGCAACAACCAGGAGACCGTACCGCCATAAAACTACACAGGTATGAATCCAAACACACGCCTGAATGCCCTTGTTTTTATAACAAACCCCATTATTTCTTTTACCAATTAAGTAAGTATATACATAACGAGAGATCATTCTACCAAAATTAAATACGGCGAATTCAAAAACATTTGTAGAACGTAGTCTATTCACGTATTTCAATAAGATAATCACTTATTTGTAAGGAAAGAAAGATGAGCCACCAAAGCCAGAGGAATAAAAACCGGAAATCCCAGAAAAACAATTACATTAGGCTTATACAAGTAAAATTGAAAATAAATGTTTCAGCGAGCTGAACAGTTGTTTGAAAAGGAAGCCCAACCACGGTAAGTACGAGTATTGTAGAAAAATCAGGGTTAGACCCTGCATAGTATTATTTCTTTTTATGAGGACTATATTAAATATTAAAGTTTTCTATAGTGCATTAATAAGTTAAAGGAGATCTTGATTGACCGCCACTTTGCAAGCGTAGTGTGGAACGCTCTTCAGGTAGTGACGATTTGCGTAAGGCTGTAAACCGAGGGTGCATTGGCGCTCATTAAGGAGCCTATGATGGAAAAAAAAACAAGAATTGTGATCACTTTTTCACGACTTTCGTCATATACCATACCTTCGTCATACCTATTGTACGCGCTACTGCGTGATTGTGTGCTTGTGTATTTTTTTTACTTATGCAGTCTTTATTGGCGAGGACCTGTAATTGGCTTAATGTTTTATATTAGAGTTTTATACATTGTAATATACAGCTGTTGGTACTCCTACAAATAAATAAATAAATAAATAAATAAATAAATATCTAATAAGCCATATCATAAAATCTAAATAATGTAAGTGATAGCAACGTTTAAAACGCGGTGTGATGTTGTGCTACATTTTAAATGCAACTAACAATTAATTGGATAACAGGTAAAAACTATAGATAGTATGTACATTAGGGTACTAGGGGTAAACAGTTTGTAAGTATGCATCGATTTATTTGAAAATGACTATTTATAATTAAATAAAAAGAATACATACTGACTAAGCACTTTTTATTTTAACATTGAAATTGTTTAACGCTAGCTTTTGGCAGGGGCCCCTTGTTCAGACAAAGTGTCACACTTACTGGCGCGGTGGCCTGATGGTCCAGAACCAAGCTCACTACAACATTCAACATGCTGCAACGGTTCCAGCGAATGGCATACTCTGTCATAACAGCTGCACTATTATTATTAGTACTTGAAGTCAGTAATGTTGTATTAATGTGCTCCTACACATTTAAATTTGTCAAAATTAAATTACAGATCGACCAACTTATCTGTGAAATTACGAAATTAGTAACTTCGAACGCCAGGTTGAGAAGTAATTCTATTGTGAGTGTCTATGGTGTCTTTCTACATGCGATGGTAGGGACAAATGTCAGTTCGCAGATAAGTTGATCGAACTGTACCAATATGATGTAAATATTGTATGGATTGTGTGGTGTCAGTATAAATCAGGTTTATGTTCATGATTATTGGTTACTAATGGAGTATAATTATGTTTAAACTTAATTTTCTTTTAGGTACATTAATCTCACATAAGATTATTTCATGCTTATGTATTAGTAAATAAAGTTAGTCGTCTCACCATTTGGCCACAGTAGTTGCCTGCAAAACAAATTTCGCTATTTGATGCAGTCTACGGTGTGCTTACAAAACAGACTTACCATCAGGCGGGCTGACGCTCATTTGTCACCTTGGTGGTATGAAACCCGATAATTTCTTCTTTGTGCGTGACAAAATGGCCTTTAATCGGAATATAATTGGATTTTCAATGTTTTCCTAATAGCGCTATATTGAAACTCAGTCGAAAGTCAGGCGCCTACAATGAATACGATTATTTATTTTCGTAATGTATCGTAGATGTTATGGACTCCAATCGTTGTTTTCTAGTAGGTGGGCTGAGTTCTCGCTCGACAGTGTTACAAAACTTGAATTACATATGAAATGTAAATAGGTCACCCTCATATACGACGATGGACCGATAAGAAACGTGCGACGGAAGTTAGCTCAATATGCTTTTGAATGGATTACCGCGTCGTTTAATTAGGTAGGTAACACCATTTTTTTTTTAATATTTGTTTAATTCCTTCGTAGCAACTTCGTAGGTATGTAAAGGTTGGGTGGGCGGCCCCTGTTACTAGAGAATTAATTTAAACGATGTAAGACGTCTCCTCAGGCTATCGGTAGTTACCTTCATCATCACAGCCCATATCTGATGCAGAACTTAGGACCTCTCCCACGAAAGGGAAGGTTATTGCCATAATCACTACGCTCGGCAGGCGCGTTGGAGATCGCAGTGTTATAAATATAACAATGGAAAACGCTGCTACCCATTTTCCAGTCTACTCTGCCGGACACCAAACTTATGCAGTTACCTTGACTGATCCTAATGCTCCAAAGTGCTTAAACTCAAAGAAATAGTAATTTAAGGTTACAATCCATAATCAAAGAATTTCAACATCGCGTAATTGTCATTTGGTCGTTACATGTCTTGGTATAAGGCATTTCCTTCGTAGGTACTGAGGCGTCGTAAGCGATCGTAATGTCAATGTCAAGTATTACGATTGGACACGCCGGTCTACCGTGCATTGCTGGCACGATTATTTTAATTAAAAATAAAAATAAATTTACTTTTTATTTTACTAAATTAATATCACGTGGTTTTAATTACTTATTACCTCTAGGGTCTATATTCTAATTTACTGCTCCTGTTACAGGGCCCATTCAGTATAAGTATATTCCTCTATCGGGAATTTTGAATGATGAATCGGCCCTGAGTCCAGCATTGGACTGTTATGGGCTGTGATTATGATTATGCTGTCTTGGAACTGTGTATTAAGCTCTAGACATTTAGGTCGAAAATCAGGAACTGTTTTCCAATAGTAGACAGATCCATGAATTGTTAGTCATTAGAACAGTTAGTCTGCTGGTTCTGGTTTAATAGGAGTTGTATGGTAGGTTTTCACTGTTCCAATAAAGTATTAAATTATACTTTTAACTACACTTATAGCATAATGTTCCAATTACATAAACAAATACAGTCGTTTAAAGATAAAGGTTTTTAGCGCCAATCTATAAAATTTCACAAACGTAGTTTATGATACAACATTTTCTATACTATTTTTATTACAGCTGTTTTAATCATTATAGAACGCTATATTTTTATAATTCTGGTCAGGCGCGATTACTTAGCTGAATACCGAACTAAAATAACTAGACAAACATTATACAAAATACTCACTAAACCTAGATTTACAAATTGGTAAAAAAAAATCTGAGTATTTTGTTTCCGATCTCATACACGACCTGCCTAGAGACCTATTCTGTAAAATAAATGAGAATTCATTAAATATCTGCTCAAACAACGTTTTCTTTCCTACAAACCATAAAACAGTTAATGTAGGTAGCATGAGAGTGCACTGTATAAAGTTTGAGTAAAGAAACGGTTCCGCGCTGCGCGGACGTCGGTGTCGGCGAGAGACGGTGTGCAATCCTGTTGCTAGTACAAATCATTTGCATTATGTTAAGGTACTTAGTAGTTTATTATTATGCTAGGATCATAGTCTCCCTCTACGTGATAATGTGATAGTGTAGGCATTGTACCGGAATACGGGGAAAGTATGTGTGTAACTGCGTAGGTTTCGATATTGATATTCTATACGGAGATGTAGGTGAAAGTGTTTAATTATAATAGCTATTTATTAAAGTACCTATGTAAATTGCTACAATGTATTAAAAGTATTAGACCTATTAATATTGTATATGCGACGGCGAAGGCTATAACTTCGCAGTCACATATACAATTATATACAAACTTCATTGAGACAAACCTCAAAGAGGTTTTCCAATGTGTTCAGTTATAAATAGTAATATTTTTGTGAATAAATAAATCTATGTATATGTATAATTATCTGTGAATAGACTCGGCCATGCGTCGTTGACACTCATGTTTTAATACCCTTTTAAAAAACTACTATAAATTTTTTATTTGACTTTACGCACTAATCAACGTTAATTTTTTTCAGCAGAACAAGATGTAGATGCAGGAGTTACAGACGCTCTATAACGGTCTTGATAACGTGGGCTATCGGAATATTTGTATTGCTATTCCTATATCGTTATATCTCGGGAGGGTTAGAGCTCCAACTAAATAGTGATTTCAGTGTAAATACGCTCCCTACCAAACCTGCAGCAGCAAAGCTTATTGACACAATAGGCTGCTCTATACCTTCAATCAGTCTTTACGATGAAGTGTCTACAAGACATTTGAAGAAATATCCTGTAACAAGAAATTGTGCAAAAGTAAAACCTTTGGTTGAAAGAAATGCCACTCATTTATGGACGGTCAAAGAGAATGAAAAACACTATTATAATTCTACGAATTCGACGACCAAACCGGTTGTAAACTGCTTTTACCAGATATTTTATAGACCCTCATACATAAAGAATATTTTATCCTACTATGTCGATGGACGGGTAAAGTACGGATCACGTATTAAATTTTCTATGATCAAGCCCATCGACGAGTTTATTTACGTTCAGTGTCAAATCGAAAAGAATGTAATTTATAAGAACTTCTTTTTATTCGCTCAAAAAAAGGATTTTTTATCACACAATAAAGTTGTTCCACAATCACAAAATAGTTCTCTGTATAATGTGTTAATAATTGGACTAGACAGTGTTTCTAGATTACATCTTTATAGAACGTTGCCCAAAACTGTGGATTACATCAAAAAGCTAGATGCTGTTGAACTTTTGGGTTATAATAAAATTGGTGATAATACTTTTCCTAATGCTGTGGCAATCCTACTCGGAATTACAGTAAAGGAGATGAAGCATACATGTTTCCTTCACGGTGACGCCAGCTTTGACAATTGTCCGTTCATATGGGAGTGGTATAAGCAAAACGGCTTTTTTACAGCCTACGGTGAAGATGTAATAAGAGGAATTTTCAACTTTTACAAATTTAGAGGTTTTATTCATACACCTACCGATTACTATACGCGCACATTTGTTTATGAAAGCGCTAGATGGCAGAAAACTTCTTATAAAAATCCATGTTCAGATGGAAAGTATCCACATGAAATTATGTTAGACTACATTGTAGATTTGAGTGCAGTATTGAAGGATGAAAAGCTCTTTGGTTTTTTTTGGGGAAGCTTTATAAGTCATGAAGAATTTCAAGATGCGAAAAAATTGGATATTGATTACTTAAATTTCTTCAAGAAATTAAATGGCTCTAATTACTTGAATCAAACTATTGTGTTTTTTATAAGTGACCATGGATTTCGATTCGGAGAATACGCTGAGACGCATCGAGGCCGTTTGGAATCCAAATTGCCATTTGTATTCGCCTTGGTGCCACAGTCCTTTCGTCACAAATACAAGACGGCCTATAAAAACCTCAAACTAAACACCAAACGTCTAACGACAACATTCGACTTACATGAAACGTTAATGGAATTGATAGAACTAAAAACAATTACTGACTCCGCTATTTCAAATCGAAATGACGAATTAGATAAAGGGAATAAGAGAGGAAAAAGTTTGTTTCTCCCTATCGCTGAAACGCGCACATGTGAAGCAGCTGGTATTGAAGACATTTTCTGCAGTTGCCATTATGGAAAAAATGTACCTGTGACTGGGATAGAAGTGCTTTTGGCGGCAGAAGCTTTGATAAATCATCTAAATAATTTGTTGACTATTTACGACAAAAAATGTGCTACTTTGAAGGTATCACAAATAATTGATGCTTTGGAGATCATCACACACCACACTACAATGTTGAATAGCACTGATATGTTGATGACAGTTGTGGTTAAAGCTAAGCCTAGCGGCGGATTATTCGAAGGAACTTTGAGAAAAGACAAGCGTTTGTGGATTGTAACAGGACATGTTAATCGCCTTAACTTGTACGGAAGCCAACCTTATTGCATTGACGACTATATACATAAACTGTACTGCTACTGTACTAAATGAAATAATCCCTCTTTTCGATAGTTTGTTTAGTAATTTTCTTCAAATATATCGTGCTTATCGATGGTTTTAACTATAAGTATTCCTATTTGTTCAAAATTATATCGTTAATACACAGATTAGATCAATTTTGGGGCAAATCTGTATCCTTAAATAATAAATTAAATATTTTTAAAGACTCTGTTGTAATGTTATATGATATCGTATTGGTAAAAATGTGGGAAGCGACGAAACGAATGACGTAGGATCGAATCCCGCTGGGGCCATAAAATATGGTATATGTTACTGGAAAAGTTAATTTTAATCTAATTTAATTTAATCTCAAATGTATTTCTTTCACTTTTATTAATATTTTCTGTTAAGTAGCACCTACTTAATCACTCTCTGCATGGTCTGCTGGTTGACTGTTAGACAAAGCCTCAATGGCTTTAAGTCCGCCAATTGCTGTAATTTGTGCAATAAAGTTTTTAAATTAAAAGTGTAAAAAGTAGGAATTGTATACCTTTCTTGAATGCAATAGCGAATACTCAGTCTACATGGAAATATAATTATCTATTTTCTATGCATTGTACGCAATTCGTAAATAGTAGCAGGAACATATTGAGCTTTTGTTGACAATTCCACTGCTCCGGCGCTCCAAAACACAATTTTACAAACGTGCGCCAGTTCTAAAATGCTACTTCGAAAATCGAGATGTTTTTTTGGCACTCGCTACGTCGCCGACCGCTACTCCCGGCACGCTCGCTTCGCTCGCTCGGCTCGTGTGCGGTGGTTCATTCATAACAACTAAAACGGTCGTCGTTTCGCTCCTCGTAATCTAACCAAACCCCCTGTGACAGAACGACGTTTAAGATAGATTCGGTTTTTTATAGTTTTATATATGTATAACAGTCAAATTAACATATCCGATTCCTGTTTATGCAATATGTTTTCTAGGAATTCTAAAGGCATAATAACTGATTACATACATTTTAGTGACATATACATCATCACGCCCGTGTTGGATTCAGAAATGATGATTTGGATACAGAGTGTGAGTTTAATGTTCATTAAAATGAACCACTATTCTGTCTACGAGTCGATGAAACAAAATACAGTAATTTTAAAATAGCTATTTCGACGCTACCGGAGCCCCCTCTACCTCAAAACCCAATACGGCCGGTCACCGCGGAGGAGAAAAGCAGACACAGTTTTTTTCTTGACTATAACCCTTCAATAAAACAAAGGAAGGATAACACATACATTCTATACAGGGTGTTTCATAATATTTGTATAAAGCCGTGAACTGGGTGGAGTGCTACACGTATTAAAACGATAGGTACAATCATTTTTTTCTTGCGTGGAATAGTTAGCGAGAAAATGACTATCGAACTTTTTCTTTTTCAATGTCGATAATGACATTTTAAAAACGAAAGACCGCATCTCTAGAAATCAGTTGTAATAGGTTACTCAAGTTCATAATCAGGTCAATCAACCGCCGACAAACGCCCCGCCGCCACGGGCCGAGGCGAGCCGGCCTGTGGCGGTGCCTTTGATCTACGGCGCGGCTTCCATTGACGAAATTTACCTACTTTCGTGTCGTGTTCGTTCATTCGGTTTTAGCTTTTCGCGTGATCGAAGTAATTACTTGTTGCGTTGTATGTGTAGGATACCTAAGTACCTACTGTGAAGATAACTGTGATAAGAGTGTTAACGATATGAATGAATAAATGATTTATTGCTTCAGGTACCAGCATTAACGTAGTCTTGTCTGTGTTCAGCGTTCATCAGTTTAAGTATTGTGATAATCATTATTCTATGCATGAGTGCAAACTAGCAGTAGGCTAAACACCATGCTACCTACCTACTTACGTATTGCATAGCAACCAGTTAATGACCTGGTTTTGCTCTCGCGCACGAGAGCCTAGGGTCGACTGCCATCTGACACTCCTGAGTTCTGCCTGACCCTGCTACCAGAGGAACTTGATTGCCTGACCAGATTGGATCATGGTTAGACATTCAGTCGCCTAAATGTGCAGGTTTCATCACGATATTTTCCGTCATTGTTAAAGCATCGGTTAGTATTTAACTAATGTAAGTACATAAGTCAGAAAAGAGTCACTGGTACATGGCGGCAGTGGGATTCGAACCCGGTACCTCTAGCGTACGAGTCATACCTATTGAAAATAATTTGTGTAGGTAAGTTCCTACTTAATTTAGTAGATCTTATGCGCTTATTACATTTGGCTAAATTTAGTCGTCTTAATTCAGAAGCAAAAAGCGTGAGAGCATATCAAAGTAAAATGTATTGCTCATAGAATAAGGCCCATTTTAGTATCACGCCTTTTGAAAAACAGAGCGACGCGTAACATAATACGAGTGATACAAAAATGAACCTTATTCTATGAGCAATACATTCCACTTCGATTTACTCTCACGCCTTTTGCTTCTGAATTAAGTCGACTGAATTTAGTCAGGTGTAATAAGCGCATTATTCATGTAGATATGTAGGTAACATTTAGTTCGACGCCTGGTAGTAAGATGTAGGAGGTTCGTTTGTTTTGATATGGATGGCATGAGCTTATTAAACTCCACCTTATGGTGCGTACACACTCAACGTAACTGCGTTTGGTCGATTGCTTCTATCCGTTTGATGTTACCGCCACGCTGCGCTGCGGATCGCCGGCCGGCACGCGCCAACAAACAATCGTTGACCGAAACCGGTGCGTGTGTACCTAGCAATAGGCTCCTGGTAGTAGGCTTAAGAAGGTTGCTCTATTTTCATAGGGGTCGCACGAGGTTATTGAACTGCTCCTTGTAGAAGCATCAACTTGAAATAGAGCTGCGCTTCAACGTAGTCGATATGATTATTTTTCTTTAAAAACGAAGATTTTTTAATGAAAATTAAAATTAAATGTCCGGATAATTTGAAGTCACTAGTGTACTCTTTGCAAGCTATACTTTAACACCCTTTCGGCTTTATACATGTATTACGTAACACCCTGTATATTGGTACTTACAATGTGAGATCACTGGCAAGCCCTATGAAGCTAACAGAACTCGAAAACGCATTAAAATATATTAAATACGACGTTATTAGACTGTCAGAAGTAAGAAGATTCGGTATCAATATGGACGAATACACTGAATTTATATTATGCTATAATGGTCAAACCAAAGGTAAATACGGAGTCGGCTTCATTATAAAAAATAATTTAAAACCATGTATCAAAAGCTTCAGAGGGCTCTCAGACCGAGTAGCGCTGTTAGAGGTAGAGATACAAAACTTTACAATCTCTATTATTCAAGTATACGCACCCACTGAAAAATCGGAGCAGACTAAAATTGACTTATTCTACAGTACTCTACATGAAGCTCACGAACTTGCGAGCCGAAACGTTATTGTGATGGACGATTGTAATGCGAAAGTAGGGACGACAAAACATGAAGAAAACAAACTTCTGGGAAAATTTTGATACAGGACGAGAAGCCCAAGAGGTCAAAAATTAATACTATACGCTCAAGAAAACAACCTGTTCATTATGAATACTTTTTTCAAGAAAAAGTGCAATCGAAAATGGACGTGGATCTCACCGGACCATAAAACGAAAAATAAATTAGATAACACACTGACCAACTTTCCAAAACGGTTCCAAGATGTGCACGTCTTAAATAAATTTATGTTTTCATCAGATCATAGGTTGGTTAGATCAAAAATATTACTTACGCCAATGAAAAAAAGTAGAACACAATACAAATGCCCTACCAACCCACTCAAAAATCTAAGCGATATAAGTCGTTACCTAGAAAAACTTGAGGAAAATATTTCAACAATAGAAATTGACGGTAACTGTTCAGGCCAAAGCTTATACAATCGACTAGAAAAATGCATACTAAATAGCATGAAAAAAGACAAAATAGAGAAAAATATAACAAATAAAGTACTCACCGATGAAACATTGGACTTAATTAAAGAACGTTATAAACTGCAAAATATTAAACCAAAAACCTCTGAAGATAAAAAGCAACTTAGCTCTATTTACAAAAGAACAAACAAAAGCATGAGAAAGGACTACAATAGATACAGATCAAAAACAATAGAAAAACATCTAAATATTACCGGAACCTGCAAACGTGCATTTAAGGAACTCCGTACACACAAAACATGGATACCATGTCTTACAGATGCCTCTACCTGTGCAAATAATAGAGATAAGATACTCAAAATAGCAACAAATTTCTACAAACATCTCTATGACCAGAAAGAGTGACAAAAACACGTTGAAAAAATACACTTTTGCTCTCAGAAAGAACCGGCTATGGACTGGAATGAAGAAGAAATAGAGCGACAGATAAAAAAGTTAAAACCAGAAAAGAGCCCAGCTCCGGACGGAATCCCAAATGAGGCCATAAAACTAGGAGCAAAGCTGCTAGTGCCGATAGTAACTTGCCTATTTAACATCATAAATAAAGAACAAAGAGTTCCAGAACAATGGACCAAATCAAATATTATTTTACTGTACAAGATGGGAGATCCAAAAGATATAGGCAGTTATCTACCGATTAGCCTACTACCGTGTCTATTTAAATTATTTTTGTCTTGTATCCTAGGTCGAATAAGTGCAGAAATTGATGACAATCAGCCGGTAGAGCAGGCGGGCTTCCGACGAGGCTACTCAACTGTTGACCATATTCAAGTCCTCGACAACATTATAGAGAAATTCAAAGAATTTCAAAGACCTCTGTATCTCGCCTTTATCGATTATCAAAAAGCATTCGACTCCATTTCACATACTTCCATCTGGGAGGCGCTAAGAGAAAACGGAACAGGCGAAATTTACTGTAATATCATAAAAAACATCTATGAGAATAGCACAACTAGAGTGAGCCTAGAAAACAGTGGCCCAGAAATAAAAATAAAAAGAGGAGTAAAACAGGGCGACCCTCTATCCCCAAAACTTTTTATTGCAGTGCTAGATATGAAATTCAAAAAACTTGAGTGGAAAGGTCTTGGTATTTATATAAACAACAACTACTTGAGTCACTTGCGCTTTGCTGACGACATAATAATATTTTCGGAATCAAGCCTGCAACTTAAACATATGATACAGACTCTTCAAAAACAAATTGCATACGTTGGACTAGAAATGAATGTCCAGAAAACGAAATTAATGACCAATTCCATCAAAACACCGATTAAAGTTGGAGACTAAAATATAGAGTACGTTGATAGCTACCTAGGAAAACAAGTTTCACTACACCCAAACAGTAACGTAGAAGAAATTAATAGGAGAATAAATATATCGTGGAAAAAAATTCTGGGCCCACAAGGAAATACTTAAAGGAGACTTTCCGCTCGCCCTGAAAAAGAAAGTGATGGATAGCGCAATTCTTCCCTGTCCCACGTACGGTTCCCAGACTTGAATATTCACAGAACAGGTGAAAGAAAAAATTAAAACATGTCAGTCTGCAATGGAAAGATGGATCCTAAAAATACGAAGAATTAATAAAATACGTAACAGCATAATTAGAGATAAAACAAAACGGATAGATTTTTTGCGTCACTCTATGAAACTAAAGTGGAAATGGGCTGGACACCTGGCTAGAACGAAAGATAAAAGATGGACGAAGCAAGTCGTAATGTGGGAAGGACCTACAGGAAAGAGAAAACGAGGAAGACCGTCAAGAAGATGGGTAGACGATATAAAGAGAACAGCGGGAAACAAATGGCAAATTAAGGCAAAAGACAGAAAGAAATGGTCAAAATTGGAGGAGGCCTTTACCCTAGAGTAATATCATTTGAATAATATTACATAAATAATTTTAAAAAGTATAATAAAATTTATAATCATCATCACAGCCCGTAGTAGTCCACTGCAGGACTTAGGGCCTCTCCCACGAAAGGGGAGGTTAGTGCCATAATCTCCACGCTCGGCAGGCGGGCTGGAGACCGCAGTGTTATATGTATATGTAACAATGGAAAACGCTGCTGCCCATTTTCCAGCCTCCGGAGAATCTAGATGTTCTGCCTCAAATACATTGGTCGCCTTGTACGACACCCACCAGTATAAGGGGTTAGTGCTATTCTACTCTGCCGGACACCACACGGCCTATGGTAGCAGATGGAACCGAAAGTGATGGAAATTTATAATAAAAAACATATATTGATAAATAAACAATAAATATAAATACCAATAATAAATTAAAATATAATATTATGAACATGATTAAAAATATAGAAAGAATTATGAAATTAGCTTTAGCTTATTCATTATGTCAATATTATATTATAATATTTATTTATTTGCATGTAACAAAATGTATATTTGCATGAAATGAGAAGATAATAAAAAGGTATTTTATTATTTATTTATTTATTATTTCGACGCTGGAACCTGCTGGACTTGGCTGATCCACCAAATTTGCGAATACGGAAATTTGGTGGAATATGTAACTCATATTCCGTTGGAATCGCCTGATTTTCTCTATCTGCTAATCTGGGTTTCATCCAAATATGAGCATTTTTATGGACAATAAGCAATCTGTGATTCCGTTGTTTTTGGTTGATAATGGCACAATTTATGTATTTTTGCCTGCAAGCTCCGCTTCGCCACTTTAAACGTTGGCTCTCTGACTGACCGTTCTCGGGAGCTGGCCGACCTGCTCTGCAGGCGCCGCGTCCAGATGTCATTCCTTCAAGCAGTCCCTTGGATTCAAGTCCCGGGAGATCGGGCAGGGGTACAAGCTTGTGTATACCGGATCGGAATAATGTATCTATTATGGTGTGCGACGAATTCCGGAACAGCATCTTGGCGGTTACTCTGTGTAAGCGATCGGCACATGCTGATCAAGGCGTTGATAGAAAGAACAGCGTTTAACCTCATCAGCGCCTATGCTCCTCAGTCCGGTTGTGCCGCGACCGAAAAGATTGCCTTCTGGAATAGCTTCGAGGACGCCTTGCGACATATATCATCCTCCGAACATATTGTGGTTGGGCGGATCTCAACGGCCACGTGGGCCAGAGGATTTCGGATCCGTGATACACGAGTCCGGCGATATCGGCCACGATGTCAAGTCCCGAATCTCTGCAGCTTGAGTCAAATGGCGGGAACTCACGGCAGTCACCTGTGACCCTAAAATCCCTGACAAAGGGCTTATATACAATTGTATAATTAGACCGGTGATGCTCTATGGCTGCGAGACATGGCCAGCGCTGACGAACCACATTCGCGAACTTCACGGAATCGAAATGAAAATGCTGCGGTGGATGTGCGGAGTTACGCGACTCGATCGAGTACGCAACGAGTACATCCGTGGCAGCCTTGGCGTGAGGAATATCGCAGATAATATTGAGGACGCTCGTCTGCGCTGGTTTGGTCCCGTGCTGCGTAAGCCTCAGAAATACGTGGGAAATAGGTGCCTGATGTTCAGGCACCTATTTCCCACGCCTTTAGGGTGCCGGTAATAAGTAGGAAAGCGGACTCTAGCAGAGGCCGGGATAAGTGCTAAGACTTTGTCACATACGCTACTTTTCATTTAACCACACTGTAGGATAAGCAACATCTTCTTTCTGTGTTATCCTGCATATTTTTACACAAGAAAATACGCGGAGAACGGCGCATAAGTTACCTTTTTATGATGCGTTATTGCGGCAAACGCAGATTGTTTATATAGGACGAAGCACGCATGGGCGCATCAGCCGCTCGCTTCTCATTGTCGGGTAAGGTATACGGCTGTAGGTCCATAAAAGCATGACAAACATTCGGACGTAGCAATGCCTCTCCTCAACTCTCAGGGCTAAAGCCCAGGAGTGAGTGCGATACACTAAAAGACCACCCGTTGAGATGACGATTTCTGAAACTTTATTGACAGTCGCTCTAGATATCGTGTTCTTTTAGGTGACGATAAACCTAGCTAAATACCAAACCGATACCAGAGTTAATTCGTCGAAATTCGTGAGTAGACCACGCCGTATAATCAGTGGATCGAAAAAAGACAACATTGTGAGCATTAAAATCTCCTAATACAAGTAATATTAGGTAGACTCAGCGTAATGATACTGATCAAAAACCTGGTAAAGTCACAATTTTCAGGTGCTCAAATGGTTGTGTGACCGCCATGGGACCTATATAGGCGTAGGCGTAAATACGCGTGAAGCCACTGTAATCCAAACCAACTCAGAAAATTGACTTGGTAGGTTTCTGTATTTCCGTTACCTACTGTCTACTAAAGTGCAAATAGGTATTAAATGAAAATCTACGAAAAACTCACGGCAAACAATGTTATTTACCACGGCAGTCACTTCCACGGCTCAGCGCTAACCGTTTACTAATCTTCACTCTGCTAGTTACTGTTACACAACAAATCATATCTAAAACCAAGATAAGCAGCCGAAGCTCTGACTGTAGACCATAAAACATAAAACAAAAGGGGCGAGTAGAAATGTGCTTTAAAAATTAAACCCGGGCAACATTATCTTGGTAAAGAGCACACTCATAACATCCGTTCCCTGCTCTAAGCCCGTCCTAGTTTTTGTTGGAGCTGGCGAGAGGTGGAGAAGCGGGGAGAGGGAGTGGGCGCAATTACAAAAATTTTGGATGGAAGCCGGAGAGGCTAACAACTTGTTAGTCCACCAGCTAACTAGCACCTCTAGCATTAACTTCATTTTGCTAGAAATTTTTATTTTAAAACGTATTACAGTGGAATAAGACAAATCCACACTCAGGGGAATAATAAATGTTGCGGAGTCTAAAACATAACTCAGAAAAGAGTCATTAGTACATGGCCGCAGTAAGATTCGAACCCGGTACCTCTCGCTTACGGATACCGTAACCACTCGGCTACCGACGCACTGCAATGTAAGCGTATACCCTGTTCATTTACATATTCATGGAGATGCCTGCTCTTGTGTCGGCTGAATTTATAAGCAAAGTCTAAATACAAATCGACCTAAAGTCCAATACAATATATCTCATTCAAGACAATAGCCATTAATGAATAAGGCCATTGCAGATAAGTGGGAGGGTTTACAAAGAGCTATGGTATCTTGGATCGCTTGCCTTCATATTTTATGAAATCGGTAGGTATTTGGATTATCTACGAAATTCAACTTTATATTTGAATTGAACTGTTCATCTTATGTAAAATTATGTAGACTAGATCTTTAGAATGGAATAGATATTTATTTGATGCTTCACGCACATCAAACAATTTATTTTAGTAAAAAAATATACATCTAATCTAATAGTCAAGAAATCCATTTTCGTGATACAATATGTTATATTAGTTGCTGATTAAGTTACAATAAAATTTGTTAGAAAAAATCGATTTTTGTTTTATTGTCTAATTAAAGAAAGCTATTTTACGATACTGCTGAGTAGCAGTCTTAAACAGGATTTCATTATTTGTCCAAAGGCTAAGGTCACCCTGCATGAACTTCATTTGTAGTTTCATAATTTGCTCAACTCGAAGTTTTTTTTGCGGGTTTTTTGAGTAAAATGTAGAGAAGAAGAAACAAAGCAACTTAATACCCAACAAAAATACAAAATATAATAAAAAAAACAACATGCGAAGGGATACCTAAGACACAAACAAAAACAAATAAAAAGTTACCATCAGTAAACAGAAACACTAGATTTAATGGAAAAAAGAGCAATCCTAATTATCACAAACCAAACCAAACAGAAAACAAAAGACACTCAGAAATAATTCTTAAAAAATCTCCCTTTAGGAATGACATCATTAATAGATCAAAGGCGGTACTGGTATCTATCCTGACTCGACTGTTACATAAAAAAAACCAACAGAATCAAAACCCTCAGAATAATCACTATAAAAATATTTTCATACATAAAAAGGTGACGTAAGCAACTACAGACATATAAGTCTCATGCCAAACCTATATAATCTTTGCAAAAGTAATATTACATAGAATAACTAAAATATTAGACGAGAATTAATCAAGAGAACAAGTAGGATTCAGAAAAGGGTATTCAGTGCTGTAGAATACCGACACTGTCAGATAAATATTGAAATATTGATGTAAAATACATACACATATTGCAATAAAGTTTTACAAATAAATACTAGAAAAGTTCAAAGTGTACATCTTACCTTTCTATTGCTGCTTCTTAGACTATACCAAAGCGTTTGACTCTCTGGATTCCAATGCAATATGGAAGGCCTTCAAAAACCAAGGAATAGAAAGACAATTTAAAAAAGGTCTATACCGGAAGTACTACATCAATACATCCAGAAAGAGAATGCTACACTATCAAAGTGGAAAAGTACGCCAAGTAGATCCTCTATAGCCTAAGGTCTTTACTGCTGTTTTGGAAAATATTCAATGTGACTAGTATGGTATAAATATAAATGGTGAAACTAATAAAGTTAAGATTCGCAGTTGATATTGTTCTTTTCGCTAATAACACGAAACAACTACAAGAAATGCTAAAAGATTTAGAAACACAAAGCAAAATAGTTCTAGACTCGCAATGAACATATCCAAAACGAAGATGATATACAGAACAGAATATCAAATAATTATAAAAAGAAAAAAAAACAATATGTAAAAGGGTACACTTATTTAGGCCTAATAATATCTACCAAAAAATTACAAATATAGAAATAGAAACAAGATCGAGGAAGCTTGGAAGCAATACTGGGCACATAAAGAAATTATGAAAGACGAAGTGATATTGTCAAGGGTAAAAGGCAAACTGTTTAATATACGTGTATACTACCAATTCTGACCTACGGCTATCAGACATCCAACACAAATAAACTAAAAACACGTCAGAGAAGCGTGGAACGTAGTATGACAAGAAAGAAAAAATTGGTAAAATCAATCACAACACCATAAGAAACGAATAAAAACACAAAATACAACAATAAAAATTAAAACCAAATAATATGTGTGATGAAACTACAAATTGTATTCAATATAATATAATCCTAGGGATTGTAGCAGATCTCCTAAGGCAGACACTCTCAGTCAGTGCTCGGGAACTGCATGTTTCTGTAAATATTGTAAGTCAGTTTCCTGTCCGGCACATCCCCGGGGGTCTGTCCCGGTAAATCTAGGTTGGGATGTTTGTTTATGTCCACAGTGGGCCTGAGGGAGCCTGGTGCGCGGAAAGTTACTTTGCAAAACGGAATATGATGCGTCGAACATTCATTTTCGTTTGATCTATGCCCTTTACTACGAGCCTCGGGGGAATACACCGCAATTCAATTCCTGCTGTAACAAGCTTCAGTATGGCTGCACACTAATCTCGATTAAAATACCGCTTTGAAAACTGTTGCCGCCAGGGTTATAATTGAAATTTACTGTAGAAAAACGTCATTTCATTCTAGTGAAAAATTAGAAATAAATACGCTCATATATACCGTAATTAGCAAATCAGTACGGTCTTGGCCTTTCTGCAAAAGCAATTAAATTTATCGGTGTCGCATTATTGACCGAACATGTGATTGATTGACGTTCATTTGCGTAATATTTCTGCGGCTTGCTACCCATAGCATATAGCATAAATGTTTGAGATGAGAAAATGTATGAATATGACAGTAAAAATTTTAATTTATGTATATAGTGGTGCTGGAAATGCGGCCCACTCCCACTGCGGCCATGTACCAATGACTCTTTTCTGAGTTATGTACATTAGTTGAATACTAACCGATGCTCTTACGGCGAGGGAAAACATTGTGATAAAACCTGCAAATTCAGGCAACTGAATTTGTAACCATGATCCAATCTGGTCAGGTTCCCCTGGTAGCAGGGTCACGGAGGTCAGATAGTAGTCGCTCCACTGTAATTACCTGATCGCCAAATCCTGGATCATGGTCAAGGCGGACCATGATCCAGGATTGCTCTCGTTCTCGAGAGCACAACCGGGACATTAACGCCAAGATGATTATTTTTTTTTTTAACTGGTGCTGGAAATGTAATAAGCCCCTAAATGCAAAAAATACCAAAATAAAATATGCCTTTGCTTGTTAAATAATTTTATGCGGAGCCTGTAGTAAAGCAACTATTCTTTTTAATACTTTATTTGTGAAGTAAATAAAACCACACAACAATAAAGCATAATAAACAATGTAACTTAAACTCTGCATGCAAAGAAACAAAAAGTAGACTGATACCACAATCAGTAATAAAAATATTCAATGGAAATTACTTACCAATGTAATTTTGACGCTCGTCAAAGCTTCGCCGCAGACGATTTTTACTCACAAGGATAAACGCGTGCGCCTACGCTAATGGATAACATGGCGTTGAGGTCCTCAGGAGAGGCACTTTCAAGTATGGTAAAGCACTATCGCAACGAACACCCATAACATCACGCATTCAAAACCGGGCAACTATCCCACCGGGACAGCTATCTGGCTTTCACCCTACCATATTACCTAACTATCGGGGGAAGACTGGTACAGCCCAAGTACACTACATAGCAAATAGTAATGGTGATGAAATAAATGGAAATTTGGTAAATAAAGAGCAGGCGGTGTGCTGTACGTGTTTGGAAGCCAAAACAATAAATTAACGCTCTGGCGTGATTCATGCGCGCACAGGGAGCGGGATTACGTACAGACAACCTCTTGTTGCATACTGAGCATATTTTGCAGTACCTGTGTAGCTCTGCCTGTATACAGGTTAACATTCCAGCGCATGAACTAATCTGTTTAATTGTACGTTCATTTGTGTGAATATCGACGGAATTTCGGTCATTTGCGTATCTGGTATTTTGCTATACCATATATTGCGTTTCTGGGGTCACAGACTTACTTCTATTATAATATTCAAGTTGTCTACCGTTAGAGCGTTTACGCAGTGCTTGAAACGCACAGCATTGCATTTTGCAACCGAACCGAGTCCATGAAATTATGTTGTATCAAGTTTACAGTACTGTATTTCATATTCCGAAGTGTCTCGTATGCAGGATTTGCTGCCATTGGAACGCCAACTTAAAGAGGGATTTATAGATCTGTTTTGGAGATGAGCATGCCTGTCTAGGAACAGCCTATTGTTCCATTCCTTAGCTGTACGTATTATAAATGTTGAACCAAAGCGGCTCGTGCGGATAGCTGGAAAATCCGTGACATATCCGCCCGGATCGCGCTTCCCGATGGCGGAAAGGGGGCTGGCGGAAAAAGGTCGTGGAACTGCTTCGCACACTCTCCTAAATGCAACCTGCCAATGCTCGAGGGCATGTTTTTATTTGGCTGATCCATCCCAGAGATGGCAGCAGTACTCCACGTAAGATCGGACTCGTGCTTGATAAAACCGAGGCAACTGCTTTGAAGTGAAGTACCACCTGACCTTCGAGACGATACCAAGTTTCTTAGCTGCATTACCTACTCATACCAATACCCTTAGGCACTGTCCTAATTAGCAACGGTCGTGGTTAGGGCGTGCGAAGGGCGGCTTTGAGGTCTCCTATTGTTCGGGCTACGTCCGCCGTACGACCATGGTCGCACGACCGTTGCCAATTAGGAAAGCATCTAAGACCCCTTAGCTAAGATTTAAAAAATTTACCGTCTGATTTTATTTTCGTTGTTGAGTCACTTATTAATCTTTATGTATCTTTCGTAATATCCAACAAGTTATTACGAAAGATGACGTGCAAAAGCAGTACAATAACTTGGGAGCGACACTTTTCCTAGCTTATTTTGGAAAACAAATCCCTTTACTCGCATCGGCGAATATTTTTAATGATGGTGCTGCTTTGCAAGGTTTTTTACGGGCCGGAGTGACATGGCGGCTTTTGTTTCGGCGTAGCCGGGAATGATCACTCGGAGCTTAAATAACATTGGATTGATCGCCTTGGATAAGTCTGGATAATTTGTACAGTTTTTATTGCGAATTCAGTTGAGTTCAGAAGTAATTGGAATGGGGTACCTACATATTCTCGTCTGGTGTTAAGTGAAGAAAAATATAGAGCATTAGCGACTAGCCCCAGCTTCGCACGTGTGTTCTCAAAGATTCTCTGTTATAACATATTACACCTACATATAAACCTTCTGGAAGAAATTGTCTAAATGATAGTGAAAACCGCATCAAAATCCGTTGCGTGGTTCAGGAGAAGAGGAACAAACAGATTGAGGTAAGTATAAGGATGCTTACCAAGATACAATTACCACGATAACACCCATTTACTCTTGCCGTATAGTATTATTAGTATTACAAGAAACACAAGTAGTTCTGGTAAAATTAAACTCTCCCATTCCCTATTTAATTGTTTTGCTATATGTATAGTGTCATTAGCTAAACTCGCACAATTTGACTCATACACCTATTTATGTAGTTTTTTATCGTTAAAAAGTGTTAAAGCGAGTTTTTGGTAAATCGGTACTAGGCTGCTGTTTACCATACTTGGCCGCTATTTTGGCCTCATAAATTACAGCATTATTAATTACAATATAATGCAGAACCGGCTAATTTCGGCTTCGTAGAGCGTCGTCGTACGAACAAAACAATAGCAATATCTACCTTTATCACCTATATCTGTGGAATATATTGAAGATTTGGTTATTAATCAATTTTCTATTACCGACGAAAATTATCTTCGCTGCGCAGTGTGTAACTTAATAAGTGTCCAATCCAATTTTTATATAAGTTTCGGGGCACCAGCGTGGCGCGGCCCAGAGCCCATCAATCATGTTTTGGCGTTCAATTTTTCGGCCATCCCTCTCGCGGTGGGATAATGCAGGGGTGGCTTTTTGCAACCTCTTTTTATTTCGACCTCTACGAGTATGTGGTGCGGCTAACATGACAGTGATATACGCACTCAACTGGCGGCGCACTTGCTTTAGGGAAATTAGGAAATTGTGAACATATAAAGTGTATGTTATCGGTCAAACACTGAAGTTTTGCTGACTTGGTTCTGACAGCCCAATTTCCTTAAGCCCGAGGAAAATCCTTTGTGCTATAAACTAAAGAAATGGGCTTTCAAACATTGTTTTATGCAACTATACCGATGCAATGAATACCTATAATACTTAATACAACTCATGCGTCGTAAACCAAGTTGTCACTGTTATCTTCTCCGTACAACTCGTATAACACCTCGATACGTTATCAAATAGTGCCTTATTTGTTTCCTTTCAAGGAGGTTCGAGTAGCCATCCTTGCGTCCTTTGTGTGGGCAGGCTCTTTGATCCCAACTCCGGCCGCGCTTACCGCGAATTCCTTCGCCTTTGACCAATCTCACCTTTGCGAAGGCTCACGGCACTTTTATTGTGACACCGACGCTGTGAATGCGTCAGCATGAGGATTCGCCCAATCGCTTCGGAGGGTATGATCGGAAAATATGAGTGTTAATATTCTTGCACTATCTGCGTGTCAGTTTAAAAGAAAGAAAGAATAAAAACATTTATTGTTTGGTATACATATAAAGGGTGGTTGGTAGTTTGCCAAATTGAATTGGCTGAAATGACCCAAGGTTTTCACCTTGAGCCCGGATTTTTTTTTATTTTTTTATGTGAACTTGCTTTTACTTATTAATATATGTAATCGTCAATACATGGAAAACTGATAAGAAAACCATGAGATAAACAATTATAATTAAAAGCTATCATGATTTTCGTTTTGATGTAGTTTTATAGATTAACTCCCTTTTAACAAAAACACTAATTCGTAAAAAAGAAGTCCAATTATTTCAATCCCAGCCGTGCTGGAAATCGAAAAAGAATCAAGCAAGACCCTCTTCAAAGACACCATCACGATTACAACTGCACAGAACAGGTCGTCATCAAGTCGACTAAGTAGTAGTAATGAAATTATTCACAAGCCTCGCTAGTCGGAAGCAGTCATGAGTAACTACTTCACATAGGTATCCCACTAAGTACGATGCCTTCCCAAGGGTAAGCAGCTTGCTCTATACCCTTCTGTTGGATCTAATTAAGATCAAATTTGTCTAGCTCGAGTTATAACCACCACTGGCGGTAACTTTACGGAGCTAAGAGGCTGCGGTCGTGGGATCGTCCCAGCTGACACTTTGACGTCAGTTTATTAACTCGAGAAATAGTGTAGGTTGCAGAATGCAACTATGCCTTTATACGACTACGGCAGGATGTAATTCGACAGATAAGACCAGGAACGCTATTTTTGAATCCACGCATTCACGCGAGCGCTCACGTTCTAATGGTTGTCTTTTCTATCTCTAGCAACTTACAGATATTACAACTCATTTGTGCGCGCGGCCCTATGTGTGTATAAACCTTGTACATATACAGACACGTCACAATGACGCCACGCCATTGGCACGCCAAGTGGTCGCGTCACTGCCACATAAATGAAAGCTGTATATTTACAAGCGCACGCACACATAGCGCCGCGCGCACAACTGAGTTGAACTATCTATACCACCAGTGTAAAGCGTTTCGCAAAATCATTTTTTAGGGAGTGGCACTTCAGGGGACCAGTCCAATTTAATATACTCATATTTTACATGAGTCAATAAATAGGCCGCCTCTGACAGTACCTGGTGCGTATAAATGTAATATACTTAATATTTTATTCTAACAGATATAAATTCAGTAAAAATCTAATAATAAGTGTCGATTAAGTACTAGAATAATATTATATCAATAGTTCGTGCACCAAACCCTAAGGTAATTGCTTCCCTGACGTTACGTCAGTAACGTTGGAGTGAAGCTGACGCTGACGCTAACTTGTGAATGGCGCTGCGGTTTCACCCGCCGCATTTGGCACGGTCTTGTTGAATAGCTCCAAGAGGCCCAGAGCAGAATTCTGCGTTTGATTAGACGCTGCAATTGTAATTTTAATATTAGCAAAACGGCTGCGGCTCTTACTTGAAGAGATTAGCGACTTGGCGAGATTAAAGCTGTGCCACAATGTAGGGAAATCAGGGCCGTTTTTTATTTCGTGGCTGTTCCTACACCATTTTGGAGATAACAACAGTCACATTTACTAAAGCTTGATAATTTACCAAAATAAGCAAACGACAAATAAGCCAGTTGAACATCTCAGTACAGGGCCGTCTCTAAGTGATTGCTGTGTAAATGCGTTCCCAGACCGGTGTCCCGTTTTCATTTTAAAGCGAGAAAATGTGAAGATGTAACTTAGAGAGTGCGGTCACGTACAGAGCTAGACCGCGTACGCGAGGCGCGAGCTTTTTGTCTCGGCAAATATCCATTTTGCTCTGCTACCCTCTGACGCCGCCAGATACGTAACAAGACTTAAACGAAATATGGATTAGTAACTCTTTTCTTGCGACTTTGCTCGCGTATCTTCAGTTACAAATGGCCTAAGTTACATTCACTTCGTTATCTCTACGTTAACGATTAGTAACCCTTTTCTCGCTACTTTGCCCGCGCAACTTCAGTCACGTATAGTAAGTGGCCTAAGTTACATTAGAATTCGGCTATCTCTAAGTTAACGATGTTCGCGCGTGAGCACAGGACAAAAGTAAGCAATCGACGAACCTGCTATTATGATCGGGTTAAATGTCATTATTTTTTTCTGAACGTTTAATGTTTTTTTGTGTGAAGTTTTTTGTTTGACATAAAATAAAATGAGTTTAAGAATTTGGTGCAAGCCGCCTAATTAAATCAGAACTAAAAATATAGACAAAATTAATTCAAAAACAAAATCTTTATAAAAACCCTAAAAAGCTCGAGACACTTCCAAAGCTAACATACCTTGTTTCACTTTTTCCTCCGAACCCGCAGTTAACCACGTGCAAAACAATTCTAATAATTTAGAATCCCACTTGGGTACGTTCCTGCTAAGTTTTTAACTTACGACCGCATAAAGGGTGTTACTTCTGGGAAATTCTCCCCGCTTGTCGAGTTTTTTAACACCTTCCTCTCCTCCGGTTACATAACCGCTAGGAATGGCACTTAATCGACTTAATATGCGACCCCGGGAATAAAGTTCATGCTCCAGCTTTTAATATTTACCACTTTTTTGTTTCCACTTAGCCAGTGTTGGTTTCATTAAAGTAGGTACTTAAGAAAGAGTTTATGTACATTAAAACTCTTTCGTATTTAAAGATAGTGAAGACAGATTGTAGTTACCTAATTGAATCGCGATTAGTTGTTAGGTTAATTAATTAAAGCTAAGTTAGTGGTTCTTTAAGAAAATATTGACGTAGTATATTTTTGTATAAATCAAATAAAGTCCTAGCTAGTAACTCAAAACAACAAAAGGATAAAATTATACTTACACTTTGTGCTAATAGCATTATCGTAAATACACCGTTAAATTAACTGCATCTCTAGTTGTACATCGATACTGAGATGCTTATCGAGCTGTAGGTAAAGTGCATTTTGAAATTGAAATTAGTGAAATTGAACGTTGTCAAATGGTGTCTCTTGCGTGGAGTTACATCGCGCTATCGAGCTGGCCGGTATAAATACATAAAGGAAAGTTGTGTTTTCATGAACTAGGGATGCTAAATATTATAAAAATATCGATATTAACATCGTATCTAAACAATCGATGTTGGATGAATAGCGAAAGGAAAATTCGAATAAATATTCGGCAAATAAAACTCTAAATTGCCGTTATCCTAACCTTTAATCACATTCTTGTGTTGTCTAGGATCGTTATTATACCAGTTTAAAACTTTAGATAACTATGATACAGTAAAAGTATTATAACCGGACTATAGCTTACAAAAATTACTTAACGGCCATCAACTTAAGTAACTGAGAGGTAAATTGTAATAAAAAAGATGTTATTAACTTTCAACGGCATTTTTGTTAAGCAATTGTTGTTAGCCGTTTTCTTTTAATTATCTCTGAAACGAAACATGATAGAAAAATGTAAGATGGATCGATAGAGAATCGTTTCGTGATTAAGATGCTATCAAAAAGTGAAATTAGATGGCCAGATGTTGATTAACGGCATTCTAGCTTATCCACATCTGTATAAAATAATCATCTTGGCATTAATGGCCCGATTGTAGCCTCGCGCAGAGAGCCCGGGGTCCGCCTTGACCATGATACAGGATTTGGCAGATCAGGTAATTTCGGCTATCAGATATCGACAGCTGTATAATGCCTGAATACATGCCTTAAAGTACTTAAGTTGCTTTGAAAGAGATGTTCTTGGTCTGTCAGGTAAACATCATTAATATTAGATACGTTTCCTTTTGTTACACTAACATAAAAAACCGCTTCAAATCTGGCCTGTCATATATGTTACGATTGCAGGCAACCGTCTATCCGGACAGGTATATAATCAAAGGGGCCATAGTACAAGTATTCCGAGCTCCCTGAGGTCCCTCACTCACTGATAGTAGTCAAATCCTACGACAATTTTTATCCTTTTTAATAAAAACTAATATACTCGTACTCTACATAACGGGTAATTTCTAATTTGGTTACGGCTATTTTCTTGTACGACTGGCGGCAGGCCTGGAAATCGAAAGATGTGAGCGCAACCGCGGACGGACTAAATCATTTTTAAGAAAAGGATGTAAATGGTGAGTATGGCGTAGTGCGCCTGTTTTTGTTCTTATTCTTACCGGAACGGCTCAAAACGAGGTGCATGCCGGGGGACCTAAAAGCGAAACCGTTTCACGTGCATTGCGCATAAATTCAGTGTACTACATTTATTACAACCATTGGTTACAACCAAGAGTAATTCTTTATTTCGGGCCGTAAAGATGTACTTAGATTCATTCAAAAAAGATCTCGTATTTTATTCAAGAACAAAGCGAGGTTGACGCGAGGTGATGAATATTGAAGCTGTGATGTTAAATAAAACATAAATGTGGCTGGCTGGAGCGAATATTACAAGAGATACGGGGACCCGAGGGCGCTATGGCCGCCCTTCGCCCTCCATTCGAACAATGAAAGCATTGTGAATAAAATTTAAAATAATGCAAAATAACATTTTTATGGAAAAGGGGTCGACCTCAAAAGCGGATCTCGGGGTTTAACCCGCAACTCACAGAGGTCTCGTATAGAGGTTTATATTTATGGTTACTTATTAGAAAATTAAAACTTCATCGAGCAAATTTCAGAACTACGAATGAAACAACAAAATTTGAAAGAAAACAATTCAATTCTATTGAGTTACTCGTTTGATTTGCCTTGACCAAGACAAGTCCTGGAAGGTAGTCAGACTTTGGCGGTGGAGTTAGATGGTGGCCAGAAGGTTAGAAGTGCGTTAGTTACATACATTATAATGTATATATTATTATTGTATGGGGTCCGACATCCTGCTCTTTCGTGCATTCCTGCAACAGTCATTGACTAATGAAGACTTCCGTCTGTATACAACAAGATAGTTTTATTAGACATCGACAATAGTGTTGTTCGTGTAAACATGGGTTGTCTTATCTATGTGAACTATGTCACAGTAGGAGGAGGAAGATTCGGACATGTGGTAAAAAGAAATATCGACATCGATTTACCTTTTTGGTGCAGCACTAAGCGGGAGGTTGTGCGGGTGTGCGGGGCATTCGCCCTTCCACGCGTAATTCATACCGCGATTGCCACGTCGACTTCTCACCAACAGTAGGTATATCTCAGCCTCTCTAAAGAGATCCACAAATACTCAAGGCTCTCTCATAAAGAGTTTCAAAAGAAGGAACAATCATTGGTGCTCCGAACAGGCGACACAGCAATATTGCCACTTCAGTTGGCATTTCTAAGAGCTATTAAAATATCTATCGCTTTATCGCTAACCAACACCGCCCGGCGCTTGTAACTCTCCAGTCGTCCTGTGACCATGATGCCTGCAGCTGCGTCGAAATATCGGGCTACTCGTAAACAAAGGTACGTGGTGATAGGAAACCCGGAACATACCTTTAAAATGTTTATTAAAAATTTAATTTGTTTATAGATTATACTAGCATAGCTTGTTATAAGTCAAGAATTGTATGATATTACTATGCTTAATTATGGATCCGACCCCTTTGTTGTGCCACACGAATCGTCATTATTTTTGACCTTACAGCCGTCGTCTTCTCTACGTTTAATAGGCATGAGGTTGGAGATCGCAGTTTCACTACCGACTACTAAATTGATTACATTCTGGTCTGATGCATTTGAAACATATTCGTTTGATTTACTATTCTACATAGCTGCACACTACATTAATTTAAACTATCCGCGCAAACGGTAAAAAAGTATTGAATCGGGTTTCGTTATCGGTGGCAATCATCGTTATACCGTATTGGTTGTAAAAGTAATAGAACGTGGACGTTTAAATTCGTTTAGTGCATCTTTACGCCACACAGGCCATAAAAACATTGCGATAAGAGCTTAGTAATTGTAACACTATAATTGCATTCACATATAGCTAACGGAACACATGGTATTGAGACCAATATACTAGCAATCCAATACCTATGATACATATGAGCGGATACCCGTGAGAGTAAGCTAATGGAATAGCTGGAAAATTGCTTTATAACCGCCATGTTTGGTTAGTGTCGGAATATGAAACGAAATGGAAGGAGAGCGCAGCGGGCCCTAGTTCCGTGGGAATTGCACTACCCGAGCTGGCAGGCACATGGAAATATATCGGGGATGGAACATACCATCAAAGCCTAAATTGTATTTTTCTACGACACCGAAACAATGTATTATTTGATATCACTACGTATTATAAAACAAAGTCCCACGCCGAGTCTGTCTGTCCGCGATAAACTCAAAAACTACTGAACGGATTTTTATGCGGTTTTCACCAATAGACAAGAGTGATTCAATAGGAAGGTTTGGGTGTTAAACTTGTAATTGTACTACCTGTGCGAAGATTGTGAATCGAAATGTCAAGTATGTTTTCATATCAAGTAGATACTCAGACTCTCGTCTAAATTCAAGAGAAACAAACATTTTTAAGAGATAAGGACCACTGGATTTTTTTACGCGTTGGTATTTAAATCTCATTGATGTCTAGCATCGGTTTGTAAAGGTCTCATCCCTGTGCACATCTTCGGTCATGGTTTTTTATGTTTATGAATATCTGTAGGAGGTCACCAGTGTTCAGTGCTGTCAGCGGAAATTCAGGACATGCCTCCTTGGCTTATGAAGTACGTTGACGACATTGTACTTGCGAGTAAGGTTAGGCAGAATCTTGAGACCAGAGTATTCGTGAAAGGATGTGCTACAAAACGGTGGTTTGAAGTTGAATGTCGCCAAAACGGAGTATATGGCCAGCCGGAATCATCCTTGTTGGAGCTGTCAATAGTACAGATCAATCCAAATACCTCGGATCCGTGATGCACGAGTCAGGCGATATCGGCCCCGATGTCAAGTCCCGAATCTCTGCAGCTTGGGCCAAATGGCGGGAACTCACGGCAGTCACCTGCTGCCCTAAAATCCCTGTAAAGCTCAAAAGGCTAAAATACAAGAGTATAATTAGATCGGTGATGCTCTATGGCTGTGAGACATGGCCAGCGCTGACGAAACACGTTCGTGAGCTCGACGCCAACGAAATGAAAATGCTGCAGTGGATGTGCGGAGTTTCGCGATTCGATCGAATACGTAACGAGTACATCTGTGGCAGCCTTGGCGTTAGGAATATCGCAGATAAGATCGACGAGGCTCGTCTGCGCTGGTTTGGTCACGTGTTGCGTAAGCCTCAGGAATACGTGGGAAATAGGTGCCTGATGTTCAGGCACCTATTTCCCACGCCTTTCGGGTGCCGGTAAAGAGGCCCCGTGGGCGACCCAAGAAGCGATGGATTGACATCGAAGATGCCGAAGACCGGGCGAAGTAGAGAAGAATAAGTAGGAAAGCGGATCCTGGCAGAGGCTGGGTTCAGCGCTAAGACGATGATGATGATATATGAAATCTCATGAACATGCAGCATCTATTTGAATAACTCGATGTGCATATGTCGGTTGCGTGTGCACATATTGGTCCAAGGTACTATACATTTTGCCCAGTCCCTTTTGGAAAACCGGCCCTTAACGAGAACGACCCAAAAAGACATTCACATATCAGATCAGTAATGATCTGATAAAGGATATGTTTAAAAAGAATTGTTATTATAATAAAGGCAGAGCCGGGGCCAATCGGTTCCTGAAACTGTTAAACCAGTCTCAGGGTTCCAACGAAAAACCTTGATCAACCTTCGCCATTGGTACTAGCAGGCGCACCTAACGAGTGGTGATTCGTTATGCTGCTGAATTTCGACTAGCCACAAAGTACAAAAAGGTTACCCATCCAATTTCCGGAATGTGCGTGCATCGCTTAACTTTTCGTTATCGGTCTCGCAATCGTGCTGCAGACACTTTACTGGTTTATAGGTATGTCGCCGCCGGATAGTTCAATTAGCCAGACACTGCTAGCTTGTTATGAAATTATTCAATTATAGAATATTTCAAAAACGGAATTTCATATTCATTATTTTTGAAAGTAAGTTTTTTAGCTGTTTAACTAAACGGCTAATTTAACCATCCGACTGCGATAGGTATAGGTACAATGTTCTCATCTGTTACATAGGCTAGGCATAGGCTTCTATAAGGAATAATCTACTTCACCAGAAATTTTATTTCTAGTAGAACCTGATATGCTTGTTGATCCGTGGTCCGCCTTGATAATAATCCAGAGTTTACCAGAGCAACTGCCATCTTACCTCCGTGACCCTATTAACCGGGGAACCTCAAAACTTCAAAAATTTTTATTCAACATAGGACAAAATACACTTCTTGAACGTCACAAAAGAAATACCTAATAATGCGCCGCGCGCGGCACCATCCCCGACCATCACATATTATTAGAGGTCCGTGAATCAAACCCATCGATGCGTGAGTGTTATTCGTCTGTGGTCATGCCTCACATGCCTCATGTAAATCTGTGGGCAAATTAAATAAATAGATAAACATTACACAATGTAGTAATCAGTGTTTACTCTACTACTGTTTACATTGGATAAACAACAATAGCATCTTCTATCTATGCAGTTTCTTGATTTAGGATGTGACCTGTACCCTGACCATTGGATCACGGTTACACATTAAGTTGATTGAATGTACAGGTTTCCTTATAATATGTTATCTCGCCGAAGGTTTTCTCTATCAAATTAGTTAGTTTTAGAATATAACAAATTTCTAAAACTTCATGTTTTAGGTTTAGAAATTTAATAGCAACATTGGTAAAGACTAACTAAACTTCACTTCTGTTAGTCCTACTTATCCAGTAAACGCTATAGCGGTGGGATTAGGCCTGAAGTCGAGATTGGATCGCGGGAGCCGGCTTAACTAAACTTTGTTAGTCAAGTTTGGGCCACACTGCGTCGCCAGATTATAGACTTTAAGCACCTACACTATGGAAATCCATGCATCCTATCCTATAGCAAACCTAAAACAACAGATTATCTCAGGTTTGGAAAAATCTGTAGAATGGATAAACTGTAACTGTAAATTACAGCAAAACAAAAATAATACCCTGCCACCCACGGTGAAAAGGTCATTACAGATTGAATTTACCTATACATATTTTAAATGAAATGTTGTAAATGAGTTCACGTTGCTCGGACTGAATGTGAAAATGCATATGGACTGGAAGGCAAATATACTTACTTAAATGCACTTAGTGAAGTCAAAAAAACCACCGATATAAAAAATGTGCCTTAGGATCCTACTATGGGATTAGTTCGGGAGCCTTCGATCTATTTACTATGCAGAAAAAACTTATACGGATATAAGTATTTAATAATTATCCGTAGAATATAGATAGCATAAAAAGCTGTAACAGTCATTTCCAAAAACTAAATTATACTTACCTTACCATGCATGTATTTATTCGAAATCTGTAAATTAGCTAGGAAACATCCGGAATTTTATAAACTAAATTAAATATACTACACATTGCGCCATAAAAATAGACTATTGATAGTCTATTCTTATTATTATTATGAATCGTTGGGTTAAAAAATAACTTAAACAGAATGCAATCAATGTATTCATGACAAACTAGAATATAGTGCAAAAATTATTATAGATAACGTATACAGATATGTATAATGAAACAGAAATAAAGAAAGAATAAACCACTTCAGTGACTTAACATCACCTTGTCTAACAGCTTGCTGCAGCTGAATAGGTTTCTTCTTCTAGTCGTACTGACATGGTGGCGGCACAAACACTTCGATATATCGATAGTGGATTTGGCACCGCTATAGAGACTACTGCGACTGGAGAGACTGGAGCACAGACCACAGTTTCGATCGAATCGAAGGCTTTCTCATAGTGCACATCATCATCATTCGAGCGGTCAATCCCGGCTAGTGCTAGGGTCCGCTTTCCTGCTTTGATTTCTCGTAAGCCGTTGGCTCTCGCGTCCGACTCAGCAATGTCAATCCATCGCTTCTTGGGCCTTCCGCGGGATCTCTTTCCTGATACCGGCAGATTCAGGCACCTATTTCTCAAGTATCCCTGGGGCTTACGCAACACGTGACCTTACCAGCGCAGCCGTGCCTCTTCGATTTTATCCGAAATATCTCTTACGCCAAGGCTGCCACGGATGTACTCGTTACGCACTCGATCAAGTCGCGTAATGCCACACATCCACCGCAGCATTTTAATTTCGTTGGCGTGAAGTTCGCGGACGTGCTTCTTCAGCGCCGGCCAGGTTTCGCTGCCACAAAGCATTACAGGCCAAATTATGCTCTTAAATATTAGCCCCTTGAGCTTGATTGGGATTTTAGGGTCACAGGTGACCGCCGTGAGCTTCGGCCATTTGGCCCAAGCTGCGCAGATTCGGGCCTTAACATCGGGGCCGATATCGCCGGACTCGTGCTGCAGCGATCCGAGGTACTTAAATTTATCTGTGTGCACAGTGCACAAACGCCAATCATAATGGCTGACTCTTCATATAACCTTTAACTTTTCGGAACCCGTCTTGTTCGGGAGACTGGATGTCATCAAACCTGCGTACGAGACGATTCGTAATGACTCTCGAAAACAGCTTATACATACACATGGCTCAGCAGTGATATTGGTCTAATGTTCTTCAAGAGAGTCTTATCAAATAACAATATCACTATAGTTCTGTGCCTTTGCTTGCAACGTTTCTCTCTCGATAATGACGGAATTGAACAGCTTCTGAAGGGTGTTAACTCTGTAAGGTCTGCCACCAGCTTACAGAAGCTCATTCGTAATTTCATAATCACCTTGTTGTTTTTAAGGTGTTTGAGAGCCATATTAATTTCGTACAGGCCGATGTCCGCCCTTCAACGAAAACCGCTTGGTAATTCTGAGTATGAGGTACGCCACCCAAGATGATACACTCTCGATCTTGACAACGTTGTTCACGAGGGATTTGTAGACGAGGAACCCGAGACCACCCAGGGACAGTTGGTCGCCCTTCCGCAAGTAGAGCAGATTTTCGAACTTCAGGATTATCGAGTCCCCCTTTCTTCGGACTTCAGATAAGCCTATGACATACCAACGTAATCTGCTCTCCACATCGCCATAAAAGCCACGCTTGGAAGGCTAGTTGACGATCGCAGTAGGTAGTTCAATACACGGAAGGATGGGGCTGCCCATTCTCTGGCTTAATCCGTTAGTCGCCTCTTACGACACCCACGGGAGGAAATGGGGTGGTGCTACTCTTGAAGTGGCGGCACCACACACCACTCGAAATTATAAACTATATTTATTATAAAAGAAATCAAGAATTTCATTGAAATTTTAATATTTCCAGTACACAGGTAAATCAGTTTATCTGTCTGCTTGTTTGAAGGCAATAACATAATTTTTTTCGGAATAAATTATTAACCGATTTGATATGCAAAATTCCATCACTGCTCAGTGGTTTTTGAGTAAAAAGTAACAAAAATTCATTCATCTACACAAACTTCCGTGTTAATGGGATTATTAAGAGCAGTATTTTACATAGGCAATATTCACCAATAAAAACCCATTTGATTGTTATCAAATTCTAATTGCGTAGGTCGGGGAAGAGGGCCCAAAGCGGGTACCTTAAGGATCAAGATAAAATAAATTAGTCATTTTTATGTTTTAGTGTGTTTTGTTTTCTTTACAAGATTAACTATTTATAAATCTATAAAATAGTAAAATAAATTCCTCTTTCAAACCATAAATCCCTTGGTGAATTTAAAAAGCTTCCATCGGGCATTTTACCAGCTTTGCCCTTTGCGGAGGCCAAAAGCGGGTACGCTCTTTTAGCAAAGGGCATGACGGGTATAAATTAATCTAAACAAAAAACACAAATTTACTTCACATTTTTATCTATAAACAACATTATTGCGCCTTTAATTGCGCCCACTGGAAATTGGATTAAAATGAACAAAATTGTTAAAATAAGGGACCTTTTATACCGGCAAATTGCTGGGACAATCTAAAAAGCTTAGATATTTAACAATGCGAATGTTATCTAATGCAATTTAATGCAATGGACTGTCTCCATGTACACGACGCTAATTGGACTGACTTAGTGGATTGTCTAGGCAACGGCTCAGTGTAAATGGCGCGTTAGGATCCTTTTTACACGAGGCCAATAGCCGGGACAATCCTTTAAGTCAGTCCAATATTGATATCGTGTAAATGGAGTAACTTCCATATTGGACAATAACGTAAAATAATAATTTATTAGGTAGGTTTTTGAGGTAGGTACTCAAAATGTAATGTAGTAAATGAATGAAATGTTAAAGAAAACCTTACTAATAACGTGACTTCTAATGACAACGTTTTAGAATGCAATGTCCATGAGCTGATTGCTCCCAAGTATCACTGACCTGTCGATCAGCTGCCAGGTCTTTGAAATGACACATTTTTAGAGAGCTTTTTACAACACAGTAACCCACTTTAACCCTACCCGCTTTGACCAGGGGGGTACTTTTATTTTAATTTAAAAAAATACCTTAATACCAGTACTAAATTTTAAAATGAAATTGTAAACTGTAAGCCAGTATTATGCACAACAACAACCATAGACCTATTAGAACAGGAAACTAAACTGATTGGAATAATTAGACCTTTATATTTTTTAGCAAATTAGTCAAAACATTTTAAACTATTCCACCGAACAAAGTAAGCAGCTCTGACAGCTCGGTCCCACTGATTTATGTTACAACCTGCTTGGGTTTTCCTGACATACTCCCATCTTACCCTTACTTGTTTAAACTACCAGCTTAAGAAGCGTACCGGCTTTGGGCAGCCTACCCGCTTTGGGCTTCCTTCCCCTACGTAAAATAAAACTTGTGCTATTAAAATTTATTTCAGAACAAAATGAAATTAGGAACATGTCGTTTGCGATGCAATTAGTTTAAAATTTACCTACTTCAGTAAAATAATATGTTTAATGTGAGATTGTTGATGAGTGTGAATGGGTGAGTTTATATTTAGGTACGTAAATCTATTTATAATTTATATTAAGGTAAGTAAGTCTATAATAACACGAATTATTTGTACCTACTATAGAAAAATGTTTTAAATAGGTAAAATGTCAACGTACCTTTAGTGCATAAAGTTTTAATAAATAAAAATAAATTTATTGCTACACATTTCCTCTCCGCTCCGCTCATCATTGCTCTGGTAGAGTTTGGGCCTGAGTCGATGAGCCTTGGTTGGTCCTAAAGCAGCCTGCGTCGCCGCATTAGAAATTCATACAATTTTGAGTTGAAAGCATAACGCACCCTGGTATTATCCATGCCTAGAGACATGTCCACTGGGAAAATGTAGGTCGATGAGAACGAGTTATTCCTTAAACTTTTGGAGCTGTTAAAATATATTTTAAATCTTCCTTTTTTATCTAAATCAAAGGGTTTAGTGAATGTTTGAGACACTTAAGTTTTAAGAATGACACGAAGAAATCACACTCGTCGTCATCATCGAGCTTATACATGCAGTCTACTACATATATATGATGTAGTAGAATGATGTAGTAGTAGCATTATCTTTTTATATTTAATGTGAATTAGGACATAATCAGAAGAATAAGTTTTAATGAATGGAAAATTTCGCTTAAAACCACTTCATCATCATCATCTAGATCGCTTATAAAGTGCTCACCTCCTGAAGATGACCCACTGGTCATAATTCCCTCGTTCTCATTAATAGATGTATCAGATGACTCAACAGGTTGTTCTTTTATTATTTTACTTTTTTAAATAAATCCTTTTTATCTTTCTTAACAGGTGGTTTAGTCTTGACACTTTTTCTTTTCTTTGTGGCTATTTCCGGGGTATCAGTGGCAATGATGCTCTTCCCAAGCGTTCTGCTACGAGTGGTGTACAGAAATATTTCGGAGAAATAAATTTGCTAGGGCCAGCCACATCCAGCCACGTTCAAATACTGTCGTTCATGGAAACTTCAGGAGTTGATTTTGATTTATTTTCCAAAGACTTATAGGTAACGTAGGTAGTTTTTCTGTGCTGTTAGATTTTAAGTTATTGAGTACAATTTTAGCAGTTCCACATTATCATTTAAAGCAATAAGAGCAGCACTTTTAGGTATTTTAAAATGTGTTTCTTGATCGTTACTGTGAGATTCAGTTTCATTAGTTAAAATAGAAGGGGAAAACCGTAACACCGTTTTGACCGAGAAGGTGGCGTGCAAGGTAATTCGACGTCGTTATCATCATCTTCTTGCTCAGCGTAAGGTCTGTCTGGTGCACTGCTTGATAAAAAGTCCAAATCGTTTTCTGGGTTACGCATTAGAAAAGAATCTACAGCAGCCTTGTAGCGAGTTTTGAAGGGTGCGTAGAGCATTAACTATGCAACATGTTGTTACAAGCACTCCTCTATCACCATCGGTAACTTATACACTACGCCCTGTGTATGCCGCTACTTTGGGAGGTCGTTGGACTGTGGTTGCGAATATTTCGTCCAAATTATGTATGCGGTGCCCATCAGCTATAGGATGCCGCTCACAAAACTAAATTATTTTTTTATAAAAAAATTGTAAATTCGTCTTATTGAACGCCATTGCTCGTGCCATGCTGCATGTTTTAGCCTTTTTGTCACTAAGCTCGGGAAATCGCCTTTTAAAACCATCTGATTATCTTCAAGTAGGTACTTAATTACTTGGGAAAAGTAAGGTTATTTCTTTTGTAACTTGTTATGCAAGCTTGCGGCATTATTTCGTAGTAAGACCATAAAACTTTTTGGCACATTCGATAATATACTGATTTAGATATAACTCTTATCCGTAACTAAATATTTTATTAACTGAATAGATAGGTTCAAGTCGCCTAAGCTGGCTAATTTTATATTTACTCACGTAACGCTGGGGCGTCTGATAAGGAATGTGATACTCTTTGACGGCTCTTCGAATAGATTCGCTGCATTTGCTCAAATGAGACGTTGCCTTTTCTTCGTGTCTTTTCAGCCACCGGTCGAGGCATTCTAGAAAATTAATATTATCATTATCATTTTGCGACAAAATGTAGTAATTATTACAGTTTAGTGGCTTAATTGTTTGCTGGGTCAAGGGTGGTATGCAATGAGACACTGGCCCAATGTTGACACCACACAAATGGCCTAATGAGTGCATCTCCTACCCAAAAAAAATTTAGGTTATATACCGTCTAGCTAAATCACGTGACGATAAAAGTATTACTTTTAAATTAAGCACAATTGAACACTTTCTATGTAATATTTACAGTATCTGCATTAACATTGACACAAAAGAAATTCGAACAATATAATAGGTTGGGGAGAAAGTTTCTTCGCATTTTATATGAAAATTCAAATCATTTTTTAATATAGTTTATTTACATTTAACTATAGTATGTAGGTACCATTTTGTTCGATAACTTTTTGCCATCTTATAGGTAGGGACATGATCCCATTGCTATAGAAATTTTGGGGCTTCTGATAAAAAAACTGCGTCAAGTAGTTTTGGCAGTCCTCTCGTGATGTTAACCTGACACTGCCTAAAGAATTCTGAAGAGACCGAAACAGGTGGAAATCTGAAGGTGCAAGGTCAGGACTATACGGCGAATGCATTAACACCTCCCAGCCAAACTCTTTTAATTTTTGCTGAGTGGTTAAAGATGTGTGAGGTCTAGCGTCATCATGATGAAAAATCACACCCCTTCTGTTGATAAATTCCGGCCGCTTAATCTCAACTTGCTGCTTTATTCTTATCAGTTGTTCGTAGTTGAGCTCCGAATCGATGGTCCTGCCTGGTGGTAACAGCTCATAATGAATAATGCCCTTCCAATCCCACCACACACACAGCATCACCTTGTTGCGAGTTAACCCGGGTTTCGCCACAGTCTGTGAAGCCTGACCGGCCTTTGACCATGACCTTTTTCGCACGTTCTTGTCGTACGTGATCCACTTTTCATCACCAGTTATCAATATCATCAAAAATGGTTCGGTTTCATTACGTCGTAATAAAGAATCACAAATGAGTACACGGTTCATTAGGTTTCTTTCAGAGAGCTCGTGAGGTACCCAAATATCGAGCTTTTTTGTGTACCCATTTTTTTTCAAATGCGCCAAAACTGTTTTGTGGTCAATTCCCAGTTCTTCAGCTACGTCGTAACTACTGATATGCCGATCTTGCTCCACTTTTTAAAAAATAGCATCCATTTTATCCGTAACAGGGCGACCAGAGCGAAGTGCATCTTTGACATCAAAATTTCCGGATTGAAAACGCTTAAATCAAATTTGTGCTACTGTCACAGACACTGCAATAGGTCCATAAACATCGCAAATTTTTTTCGCGGCTTGCGTTGCATTTTTACCTTTTTTGTAGTAAAATTTTAAAATGTATCTAATTTCTTCATTAGTTTCACTCATCTTGACGGTAAGAAAAACAAATGAAAATCACGAATTTTCATAATTTGAATTTGGAATTATCTTCTTTAAAATTTAAACTTTTAAATGATACCAAAACTAGCTAGGTACAAATAGTATAGCCAAAGAGGTTTTATTACAAGTTCATACATACTACATGCGAAAAGACTTTTTCCCCAACCTAATATATATTTACGTTTTTGTGTTCGTTTTAATATAAAAAACAAAAAAGTGTTACAAAAAAAATTATAAGAGTTATGTGCGGAGCCGGACCACTCGAGCCATCCTTGTATATACGAGATTTGCATATTTGATAAGAATAATTTGGAATTATTAAAAAAAACAGAAACGTGTAACTTTCCCGCTACGTATTCTAATAGACTAGAGTCTTTGGCATCTACCTCTACATGTTTAACCAGAAATATGGTAGACAAACTACATAAAGGGGTTGTAAGGTTTTATGGGATCGGCCACGCGTGAGTGATGCCCCTGGTATTGCAAACGTCCATAGGCTGCGGTGACTGCTTACCATCAGGCAGGCCGTAAGTTTGTTTGCCAACTTTGTGGATTAAGAAAATTATTTTACCACGTATTACTGCAATCAGTCTTTTTGCACAAACGTTTTTGAAACTTGCAATAAAACTTGTTTTTACTGTTATTTAGTCAGTTTTGTACTTGTAGTAAAGTAACTTTGGCTTTAAACTTTTTGAAATATTTATTTTGTTGTAAAATATTAAATACAAATGTCCTACTAAACTAAAAGAAATGACAATACAATCTATGATAGATAGCGCATTGCGGAATATCCCATCCGAATGAGTGCCGCTCGACTGGGGAAGTTCCTACAGCATTTTGTTCGTAACGACGAGTAAGATCTCCAGTTCTCCATGGGATGGCAAATCGTGGCTTTGGTAGTGGACCCCTCCACCCTAGCATTTGCCTGTTTGCTGCTAGAGCAACGGAAGTACCTCTACCTTACGGAATACCGCATCCAAACAGAACTATTTTAAATAATATCGTGTCTCTCTCGATGAGTAAGGCAGTGGAGGATCTACATAATAATACATAAAGCTCACGCCTGTGTCCCACAGGTAGGCAGAGACTATGGACCGCCACTTTGCTCTGTCCTGACACAACTCCCTAGCCTCGCATAAATCCACAACTCTTTTCATACATCTCCTTTTATTCTTACCACTTCGGACCTCAGCTTTTTTGAGAACATTACTGATCTGATCAGTGAATGTTTTCCTGGGTCGTCCTGGAGGATCTACCATTTGCCAATTTGCTACCAGAGCAACGTGTCCCGCGGTTTTAGAGGTAGGCAACGCATTTGTGATGCCCCCCTGGTGTTGCTAATGTCTATGGGCAACAGTGACCACTTTCCATCAGATCGCTCGTTTACTCGTTTGTGTGTCGTATGACATAAAATATGTATAGCTACGTCTTCACGTATAAACAAACGTACGTAATTTTAACAGAATTAACTTTTTAAATCAACTCTATGAACATTAACAAAGTCAATTTAACTTTGTTTTAAAAAATATAACATGAATCAAAATCTTAAATTAACTTCTTTATGACTAATACATTGTTCAAAATTAAAAATTAAGTTTAACTGGTAACTATATTTACATACGAAATTTTTAGGCTTTATTCAAAGCATTAAATTTAACATGCTTATAACAGAAAAATAAGAATTAGTTTGTCAGATAGCTTGTGAAATGTAGATTCACGAAATGTTTTTGGCCCGGATTATAACACCGCTCACTGTAGGCCTTATAAGAAAGCTCACTGTTACCCAAAGGGCAATGGAAAGAGCTATGCTCGGAGTCTCTTTGCGCGATCGAATCAGAAATGAGGAGATCCGCAAGCGAACCAAGGTCACCGACATAGCTCTTGCCAGACTGAAGTGGCAGTGGACAGGGCACATAGCTCGAAGAACAGAAGGCCGATGGGGCAGTAAAGTTCTTGAGTGGCGACCACGTGCCGGAAGACGCAGCGTGGGTAGGCCTTCCACAAGGTGGACTGACGACCTGGAAAGGATCGCAGGTACCAGCTGGATGCAAAAAGCACAGGACCGGCCTTTGTGGAGATCTCTGGGGGAGGCCTATGCCCAGCAGTGGGCGTCTTCTGGCTGATATGATGATGATGATAACAAGCGTCGCCGACGCGAGGAGCGTCAATAAGGCAAGTAGCGTCGCCGACGCGAGGAGCGTCAATAACGCAAGTAGCGTCGCCGACGCTGGTTGCATTATGCTGTCAACACAAAATTGTATGTATTTCTAATCTGCGCGCTTAAGCAGGTAGCGTTTTTGACGCAGGTTGCGACGCTGCTTACGTTGCGTCGGCGACGCGGGGAGCGTCGATAGCGCAAGTTGCGTCGGCGACGCTAGTAAAACGCAGGTCGCGTCGGCGCGCGCCTGATGCGCGTTCATACAATTTTAAGTTGACAAGATACGTCACGAATTCTAAGGCCGGGCACAGACCTACCGGTCAGGGCCGGGCTGGGCCGGCCCGGGTTCAACCTGAAGGTCATATTATTTTTATAGAAAATCACCCAGTTAAAACATTCAAACCGGTTAGAAAGAGGTGAGGCTTGCATATAATCTCCTTATAATCGGCATATACAGCCCATTAGCTTTCCGGGCCGGGCGATCGGGGCGGATCTGTTATCATCAAAGAGATTGGTATACCTGGGAAAGGTATATATACCATTAGTTGGCGAGGAGATATGATAGTACTTGTTGACAGCTGTCAACCTTAAAGGGGTTATATGTCTGATTCTATTGGTTTTAGAAAACTAGTTCCTATATAGACATGATAGTACTTTTCGAGATCTACATTTCGGATGACAGTTTTAAGTTTGACGGCTCTCTTACGAAATGTAGATTTCGACGAGTATCTACTATCATTTCTCTATAGAAACTAGTCTTCTAGGACTTATGGTTCTCGAGTTATAACAGTTTTTAATTTGATAACTGTCACTTGAGATGTCTATCTCGACGAGTGATATATTTTTTCTTTAGAAACTAGTGTTCTAGGACCAATAGAATCAAAGTTATAACGGCTTTAAGTTTAACAGCTGTTACCCGAAATGTAAATCTCGACGACTGCTATCATATATTTTTAGGAACTAGTGTTCTAGAACCAATAGTTTCCGAGTAGAAGGACAGTAACCTTGGGCTAGACCCTGGTCAAGCCCCAGGCTAAACATAGCCAATTCTTGACCCGAGTCAAATTCATGTATTCACGAAGACTAATGGCAGTAGACCGATACTGCCCACCCGCATTAATTTTCTCCTCCTCATCCAAACTACCTTCTTTCCTTTTTTTATTAGTTTTCGCGCCAATCAGTAAGACGACGCACATTAATTCGTCGTCGTCCATTTCTACCCGAAAACCATTCCCGGCAAGCGCTTGATTACGATTTAATGAACATTTTAAGAATGTGTACCGGTAGGGCCCGGCCCTGACCGGCCCTGACCTTTTCTGTAGGTCTGTGCCCGCACAAAAGCAGAGCTTTTACATCAACAGGGCAAGGAGTTTATATACGAAAAATGAGTTTGGCTAGAGACTGGGAGTCTGGATATCAAAAAGAGTTATATCCATAGAGTTAGATACCTCGTATAGTAACTCTATGGGCTATCCATTATAGTCCCTTACCCCACACAGGCGTGGGCGATGCGGTCGCGTACTATTGGACTAAATGCGCCCGCGGACAGATCATCATTATATCAGCTAAAAGACACCCACTGTTTAGCATATGCCTCCCTCTGAGATCTCCACAAAATCCTGTCCTGTGTGTCCTGTCCTGTCCTTTCGCATCCGGCTGGCAGCTATCGCCCTCAGATTTATAGTTAGCAGTCGCCTCTAGATATTTTTTGTTACAAAATGTACAAAATACCCTTTCCCTTACCCTTTTTCTTCTTTACCTGCATTTTCATTTCAAACTTAATTTCCAAGCCAATCCAAGGTCTGCCGTCTTGGCGGACGTGTGGTGAGAGCATTATATAGAAGTCTTTAGATGAGAGGCATTTTTAATGGGCACCATTAAAAGTAACTTTCCATTATTACAACTCCTGTGTAGCCAGGATCTACCGCTGCGACTACACAAAGGTCCTGAGTTTTGACACTCAGGCGCGCGGTATTAATAATCAGCTGTTGCCCGCGACTTTGTTCGCGTGGAAAGCTCATCTTCAACCCATTCTATTAAAACCCTATGTAAATAATTACACATAAATCTGTGATCATCTTAGAAGGAATCTGTTACATAGTTTCGGTTTGGTCAAATTCGGCAAAAGCATAACAGGAACTCAGAGTCACAGGTTATGAGACTGCGCTAGTAGGCCAGGTTCACGAAAGAGTTTAGATCTTAGAAGAGTATAAGGTTGCGCTTTCCTATGGTAGTATTCTACACAATCTCGACTCCCTCCCTTAACACAAGCTTTGCTTACTTTGGGGCTAGATGGTGCTGTGTGAATTGTCCAAGTATATTTATTTAATATTTATGATTGATAATATAGATCTGAGGTCAACTTAAATCGGCAAAGTCAAAATCTCTGAAACAGTCCATTTAAAAAAAAAATACTTTTAATAACATGTACTTAGTTGATTAAAGTTTCAGCCAATTCATCTAAACACTTATTTTATAGCATTTTTATCGAACAAAATGTGTTTAAATTTATATAACTTTTTTAATTTACGAACTCAAGTAAATACTTAAATAATATATTAAACAAATACTAAGTTTTATGTGAAGGTCTAGTCAAGGAGCACAATACGTTATTAAACCCGCACCCAAAATGGTTAAGCCGTTTCTGAGGTTAGCGCGTACAAACGCACTGACAAACAGACAGCACTAGGTAACATGTTTAGATGGTTGGTATTTCTTCAGTTACATTCTCTACAGATTTTTTGTACTGAAAATAGAGACTGAGCATAGACTTCTAAACTGCCGTCAGTATAGAGATCTTATATGAGAATGGCCAATTTAAAAAAATTACTACTGTCAACTCTGACAGTACAACCACAGAATTTTGTGAATGAAATAATTAGAAGTTTGTGGAATAAACGGAGTTGATACTGTTTATTTTTTTATGTATCCCCTAAAACCTTTTTTATATTTTAAAAACTTATCTGGGCTGGTCCGATATGTAACCTAAAGGGTAGATGCGTTTTAGAGGACTGTGCCACAAAATAGAAAACTATTAACGGATGTCTTTTACAATAATGTATTTAATGTTCGACTTTATAAGGCCGCGATGCACGTTACTGCGAAAGATAATCACCTCGATATTCCTACATTTCGATACACCCTTACATATTTTCCGCGTCTGTTCTCCTGTAACTTGTACTAAATAACGCAACGGATTTTGACGCGACTTTCACTATCATTTAAATAATAGAGTCTGTAAGCTATACCTACATCTCTGTAACGCTGAACCTGTCACAGGCGCTGTCCTAATTGGCAATGATCGTGCGACCAACAGGAGATCTCAAAACCACCCGTCGCACGACCATTTATCAGTTACGACAGCGACGTCTAGCAGTGGAGTGATATGGATATGCGCTGTTGATGATGATGGACGTTGCATGAAGATTAAAAATACAATTTTTTGTAATTTGTAGTTTCACATAACATGGCCCAGCTAACTGGCATGCGCATAGTACAGGACACTACACCCATTCTTATAATGCTTTTACGGCAACTACCAGCAATAGATTGACAACTATAATTTTGAATAATGACACCACGCGTCACACACAACCACAATCAAACACTAAGGGGTCCGACTGCGAGAAATACTGGGTTCGACCCCAGTGCCGCCATGTAGTTAGGTAAGGTACACGAGGTAGCTGAACACTAACAAGTTTCAAAACTATGGCGTTGTACTAACTTATGAAATCTAACAAAACATGTAAATATTATTGATTTTCGTAGAATTCGGCATCTTTCTCCTGCTGTTTTTGCTCAGATTTGGAAATTATGCCAAAACAATATCTTCCGCCCTTCGGTTTTTAATTGTTTTATTCATTTTGAACAAATTCAAAATTAAAATTTTCTTGTTATATTTGTGATCAGTTCATAGTCTGTGGTTGTGATTGTGTACATTTGGAATTATTTTCCCGCTAAACAGAATATTTTTTGTAATTGTTGTAATTTGTGTTTGTGAATGTTTTTTCTTGTTTGAAGCAAATAAATAGATAAATGTGAAAGTAGTAAAGTGAATTTCCTGCCGCTTGATATCCTCGACGCGTAGATACAACAGAACTGACTCGCAGTTACTTCCAGCAAAATTGAAAAAATTATAGTTACGAAATTTTAACATGAAAATATGAGTGTAGATAAAGTAGTGTATGCAACTGCATATAATTAGGTATTATATGACAGTTGCATAAACTACTATTATAGCACTATCATGGTGTGTACCAGAAGCACTTACAAAATATTATAACACCAATCACTTAGTGTGGTGAGTAATAATTTGACGCAAAGGCACACACCATCGTGAAGAAAGAACCAGGGTTCGAACTTGTACCCAGGATAGAGAAGGTACGAAGCATTTACTTATGGACTAGTTACAAAGTTATAATCTATAGCATTTTTCATAAAATTATTTGTATTTATGGCAAATGGCACTTCGTACTCGTTCAACCATTTGGCGAGTGACGCACGCACTATAGGGCTCGGCTGAAAATCAGCGCTGTAGTTTTTCTATCTACAGCATATGCTGAGCTGAGTTCTAATTTGGCATGACACTACAATATTCACCATAAATTTCAATTGAATGTACCCTAGTCTTAACATGTTATACCTATCATTGTTGGTATTATAACAACTTGTCATATATATTTGTAGTTATTGCCAAATAAAAGCTATGTCTATGTCTATGTCTAAATGTCGGCCTGTTATTGTACTGTCCGCCATTTTGATTGCAAAAATTTCACAAGTCCCGTGTCGGTGTTTTGCATTTGTGGCAATGTGCGTGTTTCATATTTTACGTAATTAATTGTAAAAAGTCGCAATACGCAATAAAATCCCGAGTGGGTGTTTTGCGCTGGTGGTATTGTGCGCCTAAGACGGTCCATCGTTTGAGACAAAAATCAATGACATCGGCCGAGAACTCAGAAAAGCAATCATTAGAATCATCAGCAATGATTAGAAGATCCCCCAACCCCCCAAAGCAACTCTAATCGAGCGTACCGCTAGCTTCAAACTGTTATGACTAGAAAACTAATAGTCCTAGAAGACTAGTTTCTAAAGAGAAATGATAGTAATCGTCGAGATTTACATTTCGGTTGACAGCTGTCAAACTTAAAATAGTTATAACTCGGAAACTATTGGCCCTAGAACACTACTTGCTAAAGGGAAATGATAGTACTCGTCGAGATCTACATTTCAGATGACAGCTGTCAAAATTAAAATAGCTGTAACTCGGAAACTAGTGGTCCTAGAATACAAATTTCTAAAGAGAAATGGTAGTACTCGTCGAGATCTACATTTCGGATGACAGCTGTCAAACTTAAAACAGTTATAACTCGGAAACTAAAGGTTCTAGAACACTAGTTGCTCTAGGGAAATGATAGTACTCGTCGAGATCTACATTTCGGATGACAGCTGTTCAACGTGAAAAGTGTAATAACTTGGAAACTATTGATCTCCGAATTCTTGTTCCTGAAGAGTAATTATCGATCTGTGCCATTCTGTCCATGATTCCATGTCTAAAGAAGTGTAATAAAAAATAACAATATATTTAATATATAATATAAGGAGTATGTGTGGGGTCATCAGCATTGATAAAATTAGGAGTAATGCGATAAAAGTTCGTAAGGATGATGTGATGACTAGGATTGAAAGAGGTATGCTGAGATGGTTTTGACACGTGGAGAGGATGGCAGAAAAACAGCATACGAATGGTATCTATCGTATGAATGTGAATGGAAGGGTCGAAAGAGCGCCCAAGAAGAATATTATATTGATCAACTAAATGACCAGCTCCAATAAGGGCAGGTCAGGAGTACCCTCAACCGGCGTAAATGCATGAAAAGATTAATGAATGTGAAAGAAGTAAAAGAGGTGTGTTAGGATCGTAACTTGGGCACTCGATAGTCTCTGCCTACCCCTATGGGACACGGGCGTGAGTGTTGTATGAATGTGATAATAGTACCTATACATAATATATATATTTAGGTTTAAGAAAAGCAAGCGCGACCAATTTTCATATCAGAAGTACCTTATTTCACACTACATAATATTTAATCGATGAGGGTCTTACATTTGTATACCGGGTCACAGCTTTCTAGTTTTTAGCTCCAATTAAACAAAAACTGGAACATCCCTAGGAGACACGTATGCAGTGAGTGTCATGTCAGTGTCAAGTTGCATGTCGTTACGATGTCGTTAGCGTGCGATGTGCGCAGACTAAATATATTATTTTTTTCTCACACGCGACATGCATCCGACGTGTAGGATGCATGCATCCTACATGCATCCTACATGCATGATGCATGTCGCGTCATGTGCGGAAGCCTTAGGCAGGACAAGGTTTTAAATAGAGTTTGTAGTAGCGGTCCCTAATTTTATTGTTTTAAGCCAGCCATTTCTAAAGTTTAACTAAAAGTATATACCAGGAACCCGATCCCATATGTTAGTCTAAGAAACAGTTCGTCACAGTTCGAAGATAGATGACTTTTTTTATCATGCAACTACTTTTTTATTATACATATCACGTAACTATTTGAGATAAAGACGTTCTTCCTTGTACGAAACCAGAAACGAAATAAGTCAACATACACATACCGTGGACAGTATTACTTTTAAAATCTCATACACATAGGTGTATGAGATTTTAAAACAGACATAGGTCTGAAAGCTGAAATAATCATATCATCAAAATCGAACCATGTTAAGCATGTGACACACGATTCACGATTCACATTATTATCGCACCGGTTCGGCTGAATGCGGTGCAGGTGGTGCTATTCACTCGTATGGACGGTGCACGCCATCATCAAACCTGTCTGTCGACGCTGCGTTTCTCAGCACAAGTGCATATAGACCTTTGACTATTGACATCTGAAGGTTTATACCTGTTTAAACTGTTGACATCTTTGACATCTATTTGCGTCGGCGACGCTACTTGCGTTATTGACGCTCCTCGCGTCGGCGACGCTTGTTATAATCCGGGCCTTTATCTCAAAATCGCTAAAATGTCTATTACTGCACGTATGGCTCAGGACGGCAGATTTGTTTTAATAATATAATGTTATTATTAATTGTAAATTGTGATTATGGACCTACTAATTTATTTTTTTGACATACTACGTGAAAGTTTGACATTTTATTACCTACCTATTTTTAACGTGACTATACCATTAATTAAATTTCATGACATATTCAATTATTTTATTTTACTTACCTTTTGCATACAAAAAATTGGTTAAATTTATGGAACTGATATTTATTATAAGAGGCATGTACCTACCACATTTATTGAAAATCAAATGATTTGATTTAATTTGACAGTTACGCTTACCATCAAATGGGTTTCTGCCCGTATATTGTAATATCTGAAGGATTCGCTTCGCTTAGGTAATTTTACGAGAAATCAGCGTGTTGATTAAGTAGTATGTCTATACTACTTAATCAAATTGATTAAGTAGTATGTCTATACTACTTAATCAAATTCGTCAGAAGCATTAATGAAAAAAAAAATTTAAAAAAAAATATTATTAGTAACAAGGGAACATGCTAGTAAAAAAGATAAAATGACAGAGAAAGGAATGCAGAGTTAGTTTGGCCATGTAAAGAGGATGAATGAGAAGAGATGATCAAAAAACAGATGTACCTATACGACGATAGTAGAGAATGGAAGCGTTGGAAGGGGAAAACCGAGAAGGAGCGGATCTGAGATATTTGAAACTCGAAAGGAACTTTAACCGACAAGCATGTATGAAAATATTGAATGTTCAAAAAGCGAGAGAGGTTGATCAGAACTCTCAGAGCCGTAGTGAGTGGAACAATGTGGTCTCCACTTATCCCTATGGGGTGGCGAATGTTTGTATTATACTAAATTTCTAGACAATTTTTAAATTAAACAGTGTTATCTACTACACCAAAATTAATTTTGTTTCAGTAGAAAATGTTTCAACGCGAGTGCATTTGCATGGGGTATAGATGTTCTATGCTGATGTTGATTGCGTGGTGCGCTGGAGCACTCCTATATCTACATAGCGGCATCTCCAGAGGATTGAAAATAAAACTAAAGAGTAGTATTTTTGAAGAACATGGTAATACAGTAGACGCAGTTATTAATACGGTAGGCTGCACTATACCTTCAATAACTCTATATGATGCAGTATCACGCAAGCTTTTGAAGAGATCTGCTACAATAAAGTCCTGTGTAAAGATCATACATTTAGTCGAAAGAAATGCTACGCACATGTGGATTGTAGAAAAAAATGGACAGCATTATTCAGTCAAACATTCTGCATATCCTAAACCAAAAGTAAAATGTTTTTACAAGTCATTTTACAGGCCTGATGAAATCAATATTACAGTAGCATGGGTCGACGATCGTATAAAGTTTAAACCTGGCATACAATTTTCAATAATCAAGCCCAGTGATGAGTTTATTTTGGTTGAATGCGAAATCTCTAACAAGACAGTTTATAGGAATTTGTTCCTATTTGCTCAAAAAAAGAGTTTTATACCTCGTGACGCCGTGGGCGCTACTGGCCAGCTTAATGAAACTAATTCTGTGTATAATGTTTTAGTAATCGGCGTGGACAGTGTATCAAGATTGAATCTTCATAGAACAATGCCCAAAACTGTGACTTATTTGAAGCAGTTAGATGCAGTCGAACTTTTAGGGTATAATAAAATTGGTGATAACACTTTTCCAAATGCTGTAAGTTTACTACTCGGAAGCACAAAAGATGAAATTAAACATGTATGTTACCCACATGGTAGAGCTTTCTTCGATAATTGTCCATTTATTTGGGAGTGGTATAAACAAAAAGGGTTTTTTACCGCTTACGGCGAAGATGGAAAACAAGGAATCTTTAATTATCATAAAAGAGGTTTCATTAATACGCCTACAGATTATTATTTGCACCCATTTATGCATGAAATAAATAAAGCAAAATATTTGCATTCACCTAAAGTATGTTTAAATGGACATCAACTGACACTACGGTATGTCATGGATTTAACGGCTATATTAAATACTGATAGGCTCTTTGGTTTCTTCTGGGAAAGCACCATATCGCATAATTATCTCCAAGATGCAAAATTATTAGATCCTGATTACTTCAATCTTTTTAAGACGTTAAATGACTCTAAATACTTGGATCAAACTATTGTATTTTTTATAAGTGATCATGGAATTCGATTCGGCGAGTATGCCAAAAGTCCTCGTGGTCGCATGGAAGCAAGGTTGCCGTTTGTATTCATTTTGACGCCACAGTCCTTTCGCAGCAAATACAAGGAGGCTTACAAAAATCTTATGATAAATAGTCAGCGACTAACAACGCCGATGGATTTGCATGAAACGTTAATGGAATTGATAAGCTTGAAGTCAATTACTGATTCTAAAATTTTAAACCGAACTAAGGAATCCAATAATGAAAATAAAAGAAGCATGTCATTATTTCTCCCTATCCCTGAAACGCGAACATGCAGATCAGCCGATATCAAAGACACTTGGTGTAGCTGTCATCATGGGAAACCGGTGCCCATCACCTTGAAAAAGGTACAATCAGGTGCAGAGTTAATGGTCAAGTACTTAAACAACTTGCTGTTATCATACGACAAATGTGCTCATTTGCAGATAGACAAAATAATGGATGCATTTGAGATAACCTCAGTCTACAATAGTTCTGATACAATGTTGAGAATTGTAATGGAGGTCAAGCCTGGCGGCGGAATTTTCGAAGGAACTGTAAGGCATGAGTTTAACAGGTTTTGGTCTATAGGGGGCCCTTTGAACCGACTAAACGCGTATGGGAATCAAGGATTTTGTATAAACCAAGATTACCTTAAGTTATATTGCTTTTGTGAAGAGGAGGAGTCGTAGATGATTGCTTTTATTCTTAATAGGGCTTCGATCAACTATGTATACCCACGTAGAACTTGCTAGGGTTCAGAAATGTAGTCTTTTAAAAATGCATGAACTGTGAAGAATAATTTTTTTTATTTTAAAATATAAATGTACATACTAGGGTAGGTGAATGACATTGATCATGGAACTACTGGTTCAAAGAGAGAGCTCACCTGTCAGAAATATCTTATACATCATATTTCTCAGAACGTTAATGCTTTATAATTATTTTAAGACTAAGGCTTTAATATTTTAATCAGGATTTTTATGCATGCAAGTGCCTAGTTTGATGTCTGCAAGTTAGTTTGTTTTTAATTCTGTGTGGTCTAAATATTGATTTACATAACGTAGATAAGTTACAGTAAAAAACAGTTTTTAGTATAACGCGTTTTTTTCTAGCTAAAAGTATATTTTGCTAAAGGACCCGCAATCTAGGGACCTGGGGCAAATTTTTTACTATAATATAGGTAAGTTAGGTTAAGTAAGGTTTTTTTGTATGTGTTATATATACTATTAGGTTAATAACAAATGTTTTTATTTAAAGTAAATCATTTTGCTAAGAAATAAAGCAAATTTTTTTGCTAAGTGCTTTTATTTTTATTAAAATTTCCTAGTTAAAACTAGTTCTAACATTTAATCTTAGTCAACGCTAGTTTTAAAGAAACTTGTTTAGCAGAATGACTCCATTATAAGTAGGGTAAGTTGTCCCGCATTGATCCAGGTAGCATATGAGAGCTCGTACTGGCATTGTTTATGTTTATGTTTATATGCGACTCAAATTTTGCACTTAGAACATTTATTTAGCTTTAAATGTACTTCACCGATATTTAAGATTTTTGTCTCATTTTTAAGTAATGTCATTTTCGTGAACTATGGTGGAAATAAACTTGTAATTATGTTAGCTGTTCATATCATTCTGAACTGTTGTTTCGCTTTGATGCTGGGTATAGCAGGGGGGTCCGCTCACTCTGCAGCTAACTGTACTATGGGTGGAAAGTAACTGTTACACTACATAAATACTTTCTTAATATACCAACTCTGTGTTTGTATATATCGAGAGTCCCAGTCCCAGAAAAGAAATTCTGATTTATCACCTACTCTTCCAGGAATCGAACCCTGGACATCTTGCATTTGTTAGTCGCAATATAACAATTGTCTCTTTCAGTAGGTGTTTTAGTTACGTACTATCCGAAAAGAAGCTAGGGTGTACTGATTGAACCATGGTTCAGTGCGTACCACTGTAAAGTGGTTCAATGTGGGACACCCCAGGTTTTCATGTCTTTCTCCAATGATGCACTTAATGCAAAGTGCATAGAAAGAAATAGTAATTTAAAGTTACAATTGGGTCTATATTTTAATTTATTGCTCCTGTTACAGGGCTCATCCAGTATAAGTATATTCCTCCACCAGGAATTTGGAATGATGAATCTATTGTCTTAATACATACTTCTTGATATATTTTTTTGCGGATTCCTAGATAGTATTATACTTGTACGATCTCCAACCTGCTTGTCAAGCATGCAGTTGATGGCAATAACTTCCCCAGTCGTGGGAGAGGCCCTAAGTCCAGCATTGGACTTTTATGGGCTGTAATGATGATTATACTTGTCTTGGAGCTGTGTATTAAGCTCTATACCTTTAGGTAGCGAATCAGAACCTGTTGTCCAATAGTAAATATATCCATGCATTGATAGTCATCAGTTAGGCTGCTTAATCTGGTTTAATGGGAGTTGTGTGGTAGGTTTTCACTGTTCCAACAAAGTATAAAAAAAATTAGTTTTTGTCTGTTCACTTGAAGCATAAGTTAAATAGATTTATGTACACTCATACATACATATAGTATAACGTTCCAAATACACACTCGAAAACAGTCGTTAAAAAATAAACTTTTATCATGCTAATATACAGGGTGTTACATAATACATGTATAAAGCCGAAAGGGTGTTAAAGTATAGTTTGCAAAGAGTACACTGGCGACTTCATTTTATCCAGACAAAATCTTCGTTTTTAAAGAAAAATAACCATATCGACTATGTTGAAGCGCAGCTCTATTTCAAGTTGATGCTCCTACAAGGAGCAGTTCAATAACCTCGTGCGACCCCGATGAAAATAAAGCAACCTTCTTAAGCCTACTTACTACCAGGAGCCTAATGATACGTACATACGCACCGGTTTCGGTCAACGATTGTCTGTTGGCGCGTGCCGGCCGGCGATCCGCAGCGCAGCATGGCGGTAACATCAAACGGATAGAAGCAATCGACCAAACGCAGTTTGGGCGGACACTGAAGGCCAACGAACAAACGTGCGAATACGAGCCTGAATCGGTCAAAACTCCCAAATTTTGCAAAGCTACTTGCTTGACCACGAAATGCAAGTATTGGACCTTAGAAGTCCAAAGAACGTGCTGTAGCCAACGGCGAATTCGCCCGGCAGCACTTCGTTGGCGTACGTTGAGTGTGTACGCACCATAACGAGTTTAATAACCTCATGCCATCTATATCAAAACAAACGAACCTCCTACATTTTACTACCAGGCGTCGAACTAAATGTTACCTACTTATCTACATGAATAATGCGCTTATTATACCTGACTAAATTCAGTCGACTAAATTCAGAAGCAAAAGGCGTGAGAGTAAATCGAAGTGGAATGTATTGTTCATAGAATAAGGTTCATTTTTGTATCACTCGTATTATATGTATTACGCGTCGCTCTGTTTTTCAAAAGGCGTGATACTAAAATGGGCCTTATTCTATGAGCAATACATTTTACTTTGATATGCTCTCACGCTTTTTGCTTCTGAATTAAGACAAATGAATTTAGCCAAATGTAATAAGCGCATAAGATCTTCTAAATTAACTAGGAACTTACCTACACAAATTATTTTCAATAGGTATGACTCGTATGCAATTGACAAAATTGCTCTACACAGATAGGTAAGTACTAGGTCCCTACTAACACGGGTCCCTCATCGAAGTACCTACGTAGCGTGGGGAACCACTTATGAGTCGAGTCTAGTTTTGGTGAAACACATTACAGACAGGTTCCACTAAATACCTACATGTTTTTATGAAAAGATAAAAGCGCTGTCTTTTCTACCTATTTTCCGTCGGAAAAGAACCGACGGCATCGGTTGCGCTTCTAACGTTTAGGTGGTAGGTAGCGTCTCCTAGTCTAGCTAGAACCTAGACCTTTAAAGCATGTAGGTACGTACCTTTTTAAAGTTATTTAATGAAAACAAACAGCGTCAGGTGCCAGCGTGGTTAAACCATACTTTCTTGCTTTCTTGTGGCTCGGATGACTGATAGGTATTAACTATCAAGTAAGCTTGTACTCGTATCGTAGCGTAGGTAGGTAGGTACACTCCATACACACAGATACACAACACTACGCAGGCTCTGGTTGCTATGCAATACGTAAGTAGGTAGGTAGCATGGTGTTTGGCCTACTGCTAGTTTGCACTCATGCATAGAATAATGATTATCACAATACTTAAACTGTTGAACGCTAAACACAGACAAGACTACGTTAATGCTGGTACCTGAAGCAATAAATCACTCATTCATTCATATCGTTAACACTCTTATCACAGTTATCTTCACAGTAGGTACTTAGGTATCCTACACATAAGTAGTAAACTAGGTAACACGAAAGTAGGTAAATTTCGTCAATGGAAGCCGCGCCGTAGGTCAAAGGCACCGCCACAGGCCGGCTCGCCTCGGCCCGTGGCGGCGCGGCTTTTGTCGGCGCGACGGCGGCGCACAAAAGGATTCCTATTTAGGGATCCGTGTTTTAGGAGTCTTACTTATTTCGCCTTTTATGTTCTCCTGGTTGATTTTATTTATTTGATAAAATGAGGCTCAAGAGAATCCAACAGTGGGATAATAATAATACTTATGATGACGCTGATAGATTACATTTGCTTACCACTATTTTATCGGGTAATTTGGTACAATGACAGTAACCAAGACAGTAATTTCTAAAATTGTGTTTGTGTCCGTGCTCCACCTAGGTAACCTAAGTTCTCCAACTGGGTGAAGCATGGGATATTTACAGGTATAGCTCCATCAACTAAGAATCATTTAGTTAATTTTAGTTGACGAGAAATGTTCGTGAAATCTTACGCATTTTAATCATCATTAATAGCCGATAACAATCTTCTGAGAGTTTGAGCCTTCCCCACAACAGTAGAGGGGTCTGTCTTAAGCTCCACTACCTACAGTCTTTGTTTTATTTATGTTACATTCATTACGGCCGGCGGCGCTAGGGTATTTTATTTATTGTACTTGATACTAAAATATGTGTGTGTAGGTATCGAAAAATCTCATGGCAGATAGATACGATTACCTACGCGACACTGAAACATTACTGATAGACTTGACATAAGAAAGCAAACTCGTAAAGACAAAGATGTTAACATTAATTAGAGTTTGCTACATTAATATGCTACAGTAATTTGGATTATCTACTTTGCTATTAGTTAGGTGGTGGTGCACTTTCGATAAAACTATGAATGAACCTTTTGAATTAAAATCATAATTGGTTACAATATTTTTTTGAACAGAACCCTCGAACCAAAAAATACAACACCTATTTCCTATCTGTAATTGGTAAATTTGTAGTCTTCGGTTGATTGACCTGATTATGAACTTGAGTAACCTATTACAACTGATTTCTAGAGATGCGGTCTTTCGTTTTCAAAATGTCATTATCGACATTGAAAAAGAAAAAGTTCGATAGTCATTTTCTCGCTAACTATTCCACGCAAGAAAAAAATAATTGTACCTATCGTTTTAATACGTTTAGCACTCTTTCCAGTTCACGGCTTTATACATATATTATGAAACACCCTGTATATAATTTAAAAATAGTAGTTTATGCAATTGACATGTAAAAGGGTGTATTAAAACATGAGTGCTCTTTATCATACGAGGCGTAGCCAAGTATGATAATAGTTTGACACGAGTGTTTTAATACCTAATTATGTGCAGTTGCATACACTACTTTACCTACTATATATTCATGTTAAAATTTCGTACTTATAATTTTCTCAACTTTGCTAGAAGTAACTGCGAGTCAGTTCTGTTGTATCTACGCGTCGAGGGTATCAAGCGGCCGGAAATTCACTTCTCAAACACAACTTACAATAATTAAAAAAGAATATTCTGTTTAGCGTGAAAATAATTGCACACAAATATAAACAGGAAAATGTAAATTTTGAATTTGTTAAATATATTTAGGTATTCAGCCTACATTTGGCCGTGTCCCGGTGCTCGACAAAAATGTATAAAGTAAAAGTGTTGCATAATGATTAAAAAGTTATTTCAAGTTTTACGTTTTTTTTACGATACAGTTGTAAGGAAAATAGTATTGAAAATGCTGTATCAAAAGGTAATTTTTTAAAATTTTATAGAATTGCGTGAAAAAAGTGTATCTATAAACGACTGTTTTCGAATATGTAATTGGAACATTACGCTATGAGTGTAGATAAAGTATTTTACGAGTATGATAATAGTTTGACACGAATGTTTTAATACCTAATTATATGGTATTTATATGGTTTTAATACCTAATTATATATTAACGGTAATAGTGAAGGCACCGACACATGAAAAATTAGAAAATGAAATCCAGGATGCATATTCTAAGCTGAATGAGTGGTTTAGTGGTAACGGTCTCATACTTAACACTAAGAAATCCAAAATTATATTATTTTCTGGACGAGTTCAACGTGATTTGCAGGTATTGCGTACCCCGATTCCCTTGTGCTCTAGTAGTAAATTTCTAGGACTGCATATTGATTCTACATTGAAGTGGACAATACACTTAGACAACCTTTGCGCAAAATTATCCAGTGCAACATATGCCTTAAGGAAACTGAAACCCATTGTTTCGTTGGGAATCCTGCGCCAAACATATTTTGCGTATTTCCATTCTTTATTATCATATGGAATAATTCTATGGGGAAACTCAACAGACGCAAAACGGGTTTTGATTGCACAAAAAAGAGCAATAAGAATAATAGTAGGGACAAAAAGTAGGCAATCCTGCAGAGAAATTTTCGCTGAAAATAAAATAATGACTCAAGTTTCCCAATACATTTATGAAATAATTCTATTTACGAGACGTAATATTGATTCGTTCACACGTATTAAAAGTCGTTCTCGCCAAAATGGTAAACTGCAATCGGTGCAACACAATACCACACTGGCGACTAAAAATCCTCGTGTCATTGGGCCAGTGTACTATGAACACCTGCCATCTGAAATTAAAAATGCCAGTAGCTACTCGCATTTTGCCACCCTTCTCAAAAACTTCTTGTTAGATAAACCTTTTTATTCAGTAAATGAATATATTAATGAAAAGTTTTAGCTAGGCACATACTGCATTATTAATAATGTATTTATGGAATCCATTATTTTATAATATATAATTTGTTGACATTTATTTAATCTTATTGACTTTACATTACATATTAATTGACAATATTTTTTAAATGAAATTGACATTATATAATTATTTAAAGCCGAAATTTTAATTTTAATTTTACATATATACTTTAATTGGAACATTTTAAAATTTATATTTGTAATTTAAATAGGTACCCTATTTATAATTTTAATGAAGTCAATGATTGTTAGTGCATTGTTAATGACATATAAATGATTTTATTTACTTAAATAATAATAATTAATACCAGTAGGGTATTTATATAAAAATGACTATCTCGATACATACTTTTATATTTTATGTAATAATTTTATGTGAAAATTGTATCTCTGAGAAATAAATAAAAACTAAACTAAACTAAACTATGCAGTTGCATACACTACTTTATCTTGCGGTGGGGCTCTTGTGGTGTGAGCATCCTTATCGACCTTTATAATCGTATCCGGGAAGATACCCAACCAATGGAGGCTGAGTATAATTACCCCAGTCTTTACAAGGAAAGGGCTCAGTGCGGGAGTGCACTAACTAAAGCGGTATAAAGGGGATGTCTCACACCATGAAGCTCTTCGAACGCATTGTGGGCTCTCGAATCCGACGGGAGTGTACAATCTCGGAGTGTCAGTATGGGTTTCGGCCGGGTCGTGGGACCATGGACCCCGTATTTGCCCTGAGAACTCTCATGGAGGGATACAGATCAAAGAACACGCCTTTGTTTTTCCTGTTTCTGGACATGCAGAAGGCCTTTGGCTGTGTCCCTCGTGAGATGATCTGGTGGGCGTTGCGGTCCAAGTCAGTACTTGAGACCCATATTGACATTATCCGAGACATGTACTGCGATTCCGATTCCATGGTTAGGACTGCTGCTGGCGAGACCAACCCATTCCCGATTACCGTTAGGGTACACCAGGGCTCCGTGCTCAGCCCACTTCTGTTCGACGTTATATTAGACGTACTGTCAGACAGCATCCGAGACTATCATGAGGTACCTCCGTGGCTACTCATGTATGACGATATCGCGTTGACAGACTCTGACAAAGGGCGACTTGCCCAACGAGTGGAAAAGTGGAAGGAGTCGCTTGAGAACGGCGGTCTGAAAATAAATGTGACGAAGACAGAGTACATGGCCTGCGACAGTACAGACCCTCTACCTGTCCGCATAGGTAAAGAGGAGGTCAAACGAACGGATCACGCCAGATACCTGTGGTCGGTACTAAGCGCAACTGGTGATATCGACAACGACGTAACAGCCCGAATATCCGCGGCTTGGGCCGTTTGGGTGACGGCTGTCATTTGTGACCCCAAGATGTCGATGAAGCTGAAGGGACAGGTGTACAAGACCATAATTAGACCTGTTCTCTTATACGGCAGCGAGACTTGGCCTCTACTAGAGCGACATAAGCAGGAGTTGCGAGTCACGGAAATGAAGATGCTGCGGTGGATGTGTAAGGTTTCCTGCAAAGATCGCGTCCGGAACGCCCACATCCGCGGTAGTCTTCAAGTACGTGACATCGCAGATAAGCTACAAGAGTGTCGCCTTCGATGGTACGGCCACGTCTTACGCAGACCGGCAGACTATGTGGGGAACAGATGTCTGGCCATGCCGCCTCCGCCAGGCACGGGAAGGAGAGGATGGCCCAAGAAGCGATGGCTGGACGTCGTTAAAAGTGACATGCGTGCCAACGGACTTACCAATAAAGATGCCGAAGTTTGAATTTTGAATTTGTTAAAGACATTTATAATAAGACCACGCTAAGTCCGAAACGCTTATTAAACAAAAAAAATCTCTGTATGGCAACTTGTGACAAGTTTTTAAAAAGTTATAGAATGTCATGCATAAAAGTAAAAAAAACAATTTGATTTCTATAGGATTGTTTATTTTCATGAGTTATGAAAAATATTATTAAATAATGGGCAAAACAATTAAAAAGAAAGTAAGAGTAATAATTATCAGCATGATTAATAATTTAGTCAAACTAAAAGTACAAGTTCAAGCCAAATATCTGAATGTTTACAAGAAGGACTGACAAGCACTGACAAGGACAGATTATCCCCAGATTATTGCCATATCCACATTTTATAATTTTTACTACTGTCAGTCGATTCGGACTTAGCGTGGTCCTATTCAGCCTACATTTAGCCGTATCCCGGCGCACGTCAAAAAATTAAAAAATTAATGTGTTGCATAATGAATAAAAAGTTATTTTACGTTACAGCTATAATGAAAATAGTATGGGAAATGCTGTAACATAAAGTAACTTTTTATGGACTGGCGTGAAAAAAGTATATCCTTAAGCGACTTTTTTCGAATATGTAATTGGAACATTACGCTATGAGTGTAGATAAAATAACTTTTTAATCATTATCAAAACTGTATTTTTAAATTTCTGGTAAGGCGCGATTAATTAGCTGAATACTGAACTATTACATTATCTGTGGATCTACTCGGCTACGACTCGTATGATAAACAGACGATCATGTTTTAATACCACCTTTATATTATGTGAGTTGCATAAATTACTAATAATTTTTTATTTCACTTTACGCACTAATCAAAGTCTTTTTCTTTTCAGCAAAACAAGATGTAGGTGCAGGGGTTATAGACGCTCCATGACGGTCTTGATAACGTGGGCCATTGGAATATTTGTATTGCTGTTCCTGTATCGTTATATCTTGGGAGGGACAAAGCTCCATACCAATACAGGACCAAAACTTATTGACACAATAGGCTGCTCTATACCTTTAATCAGTCTTTATGATGAAGTGTCTACCAGACATTTGAAGAAATATCCTCTTACAAGAAATTGTGCAAAAGTAAAACCTTTGGTTGAAAGAAATGCCACTCATTTATGGACGGTCAAAGATAATGAAAAACACTATTACACTTCTACGAATTCGATGACCAAACCGGTTGTAAACTGCTTTTATAGGATGTTTTATAGACCCATATCCATTAAGAATATTTTATCCTTCTTTGTCGATGGAAGGGTAAGGTACGGCCATCTTATTAGATTTTCTATGATCAAGCCAACCAATGAGTTTATTTACGTTGAGTGTCAAATCAAGAAGAAGGTAATTTATAAGAACTTCTTTTTATTCGCTAAAAAAAAGATTTTTTTATCACACGATAATGTTCTTCCACAACCACAAAATAATTCTCTGTATAATGTGTTAATAATTGGACTAGACAGTGTTTCTAGATTACATCTTCATAGAACGTTGCCCAAAACTGTGGATTTCATCAAGAAGCTAGATGCTGTTGAACTTTTGGGTTATAATAAAATTGGTGATAATACTTTTCCCAATGCTGTGGCAATCCTACTCGGAATTACAGTAAAGGAGATGAAGCATACATGTTTCCTTCACGGTGACGCGAGCTTTGACAATTGTCCGTTCATATGGGAGTGGTATAAGCAAAATGGCTTTTTTACAGCCTACGGGGAAGATGTAATGAGAGGAATTTTCAACTTTTACAAATTTAGAGGTTTTATCCATACACCTACCGATTACTATACGCGCACATTTGTTTATGAAAGTGCTAGATGGCACAATACTTCTAATAAAAATCCATGTACCGATGGAAGGTATCCACATCAAATTATGTTAGACTACATTGTAGATTTGAGTGCGATATTGAAGGATGACAGGCTCTTTGGGTTTTTTTGGGGAAGCTTTATAAGTCATGAAGAATTTCAAGATGCGAAAAAATTAGATCTTGATTACTTAAATTTCTTCAAGAAATTAAATCGCTCTAATTACTTGAATCAAACTATTGTGTTTTTTATAAGTGACCATGGATTTCGATTCGGAGAATACGCTGAGACGCATCGAGGCCGTTTGGAATCCAAATTGCCATTTGTATTCGTCTTGGTGCCACAGACCTTTCGTCATAAATACAGGACGGCCTATGAAAACCTCAAACTAAACACCAAGCGTCTAACGACAACATTTGACTTGCATGAAACGTTAATGGAATTGATAGAACTAAAAACAATTACTGATTCCGCTATTTCAAATCGAAGTGACGAATTTGATAAAGGGAATAAGACAGGCAAAAGTTTGTTTCTCCCTATCCCTGAAACGCGCACATGTGGAGCAGCTGGTATTGAAGACATTTTCTGCAGTTGCCATAATGGAAAAAATTTACCTGTGACTGGTTTAGAAGTGCTTTTGGCGGCGGAAGCTTTGATAAAACATCTAAATAATTTGTTGACTATTTACAACAAAAAATGTGCTACTTTGAAGGTATCAAAAGTAATTGATGCTTTGGAGGTCACAACACCCCACACTACAATGTTGAATAGCACTGATACGTTGATGACAGTTGTGGTGGAAGCTGAGCCTAGCCGCGGATTATTCGAAGGTAGTTTGAGAAAAGACAAGCGTTTGTGGATTGTAACAGGACATGTTAATCGCCTTAACCTGTACGGAAGGCAATCTATTTGCATTGACGACTATGTACATAGACTGTACTGCTACTGTACTAAATGAAATAATCCCTCTTTTTGATAGTTCGTTAGTAATTTTATTCAAAGATATCGTGCTTATTGGTGGTTTTACTTTTAACTATAAGTATTACTTTTTGTACAAAATTATATCGTTGATACTCTGAGAGATTAGACCAATTTTGGGGCTAACTGTATCCTATAAAATAATAAATTAGTTATTTTTAAAGACTGTTTTTAAATTAATGAAAATGTAATAAGATGTGAATGTTAGAACTGTTTAACATGATGCCTACATCTACATTCTATCATCGCAGCGCTCGCCATCGACAGGGAGTTCATCCTAACACTCCCACGCGCACTAAGGTTGTGGATCTTTCTCCCACGCACACTAAGGTTGTGGAAATACCTACCTGGAGAGGTTTTCCCTGGAGAGTACAACATGAAGTTCTTCAAGAAAGGGGTTAAAAGGTTTTACGTGGTCGGCAACGCGTGGGTGATGCCCCTGGTATTGCAAACGTCCATAGGCTGCGGTGGCTGTTTACTATCAGGCAGGCCGCAAGCTTGTTTGCCACATAAGTGGTATAGGAAAAAATATGACATAATAATGTGGTAAAATGACGATACTAATGACGTAGGGTCGAATCTCATTGGGGCCATAAAATATTTTTACAGTTTAATTAGGTAGGTATAATTTGCTGGAAATGTGTGAAACCTAGGAATTGGATACATTTCCTGTATGCAAGGGCGAACCAATTTAGTCAAAATGTAGTAGGAAATATAACTATGTACTTCTAATGCATTGTACGCAATTCCTAATTAGTAGCAGGAAATGTATGTTTTGAGTTCATGTTATAGAGGTGGGCAACGCATTAGCGATACTCTTGCTGTTGTTTATGTCTATAGGCAGTGGTGACCACTTTCCATCATGTGGCCCGCTTGCCTGTTTGCCTAACGTACGACATAAATGTCAATGAAATTATAAATCCTAAGCCAGTTTCATGCACAATAACAACCACAGACGTGTAGAAATAGAATACTAAAAAGATTGGAATAAGTAATTCATCATCTCAGCCAGAAGACGCCCACTGCTGGGCATAGGCCTCCCCCAGAGATCTCCACAAAGGCCGGTTCTGTGATTTTCGCATCCAGCTGGTACCTGCGATCCTTACCAGGTCGTCAGTCGACCTTGTGGAAGGCCTACCCACGCTGTCTCTTCCGGCACGTGGTCGCCACTCGAAAACTTTACTGCCCCATCGGCCATCTGTTCTTCGAGCTATGTGCCCTGCCCACTGCCACTTCAGTCTGGCAATCCTTAGAGCTACGTCTGTGACCTTGGTTCGCTTGCGGAATAAGTAATTAGAGTTCACAAACCTCGATATTTTTTAGCAAATCAGTTAAAATTTATAAATACTTCCACCGTCCAAAGTAAGCAGCTCTAACGCATCGGTCCAACTGATTTATGTTACGTGTTCGGGTTTTCCCGAATATGGGGAATTTATAGCATTAATTGTCTTTTAACTATCTGCCTACGAAGCCTACCCGCTTTGGGTTCCCTTCCCTTTCCTTTAAATTGCAGTGTAGCGATATCTGTATCAGAAGATAACATACGAATGTTCCTGTAACGTTCTCTTCTGACTTGAATATGACAAAGTAACAAAAAGAAGTAAGTAAGGTAGATAAAGACATCTACCATAGCCCCTACCTATATGTACATAGTAAAGTAGGCAAGATGATTGTTGCGGTAATTTTGGTAGTCTATACTCAAAAATTTTTGTTTTAAACTCCGAAAAACATTTTTATTTCCCTTAGGTGTAGATTTGTTTTTTTCCATTAAAATACGTTTTACAATTAAACATTTTACAAAATGAAGTTGATACGAAGGGTGCTAGTTAGCTGGTGGGTTGGGTAGCCAATTGGGAATGATTTTCTCAGATATTCAGTGTTCCACAATCGCGAGAACGTGCAGAAAGCGACACAGACACACACGTTAAAGTCAACAAGATTAAAAGGAATACCGGATCTTACTTGAACGCATCTCCGCAAAGATTACGGACACATAAATGCCTCAGGTGCGGTGGAACCGAAAGACATCCGTTAATTCAATGTGCAGCAAAAGCCCACACTTGTAAAGAGTGCAACACTGAGGGCCATTTCGAGGACTGCTATATCAAATCGGGCAAAGCTTGCCTGCCCAACCGGAACGACCATAAACCAAGAACATTTACAAAGAGAAACAAATTACACAAACGAAAACATGACGGAGTTAGCAACCATTCTTCACAAGCACCTTACTCAGATGTTAGCGATTATGAATCAGGCACCGTTTGTCAAATTAATAAAAGAAAAAGTAAAGGCAGCAAGAAAATAAATGTACGTTGAACTGGGACCCCGGTTCAGTATTTTCTATTATCAGTACGAAGTTCTGAAAATGCATTGGGGCAACCCCTCTTACGAAGGCTCCAGGTTTGCGTGCCTACGGAGACATAAGTCTTAAATCAAAAGGTCTGACAAACGTAACAGTTCGGATTCAAGATCAGGAAAAGCTACTACCTGTTGACGTCATGCAGGGCGCTGACCCCATGTTGTTCGGCCTACAGTTGAGCGAGATGTTTGGATGGAGTTCCCAAAACCAGTCTATTCTATTAAGAACACGGAACGTACACGTACTGCCATCTCTCTTAAACAAGTTCTAGACAATCATATTACTCTTTTCGACGGTAAACTTGGCAATATTCAATTATAACATACAATCAAATTTTCAATGAAGAAAAACATAGAAGTTGAACTAGACCGTTTAGTTGAAGAGGGTATCATAACCAAAGTAGATCCAAACATTATGCCAATACAGTGGGCCACACCGACAGTCTAGAAAGTCTACGCACCGTGTTTGAAAGACTGTATCAAGCAGGATTATGAGTAAACTTGAAAAAATTAACTTTCTTATAACCGGAATCTTCGCGCCGACGAAGCGCCGATCTTCACGCGCTGACGGGAGGTCGACTGAAGTGGAGATGGACGGACAATAAAGCTCAGATTTTCAAACAAGCCAAGGGCCCTGATTGTACGTTCTAAATCACTAGTAGCCTTCAATGATAAACAACCGCTTTACTTAGCCTGTGATGCATCAGAAAACGGCGTGGGAGCAGTTCTTTACCACAAGAAAAACAACATATTAGAACAGCCAATTGCTTTTACATCGCGGAAATTACGATCAGCAGAATCAAAATATTCTGTTATAGACCGCGAAGCTCTTGGAATATTCTTTGGAGTCAGAAAATTTGATCAATACCTTCGCGGCCTGAAATTCACTCTGGTCACAGATCATAAGCCTCTATATTCATATTTGAAAATAGCTAACAATCGCTTAGTACGGTGGGCTTTAATAATTGGTAGCTATGATTATGACATCCAGTATACAAAAGGCTGCAACAATATAATCGCAGACTACCTATCAAGAATGCCTAACCTGGAAGAGCTACCTTCCAAGTCTGAACTTGCTGTGCGCAGAGTTGTAGCTCGCCTTCAGAGAGATAGAATTAATTACCTAGATCTATCTTAAAATTCTATGCGTGATGAGACTTTTAAAGATGTCACGCTGAAGCATATATCATTGTTTATTAAAACAGGTTGGCGCGAACAGCAATACTCAAGCGATGTAAAACCATATGCTCGCAAACGATGTAAACTGTCACTTGAAAATAAGATATGTGGCAAGGGCGTATTGTTGTTCCAAATTATCTATGGAGATCGACCCTTAACTACTTTCATCGTGGACATCCAGGTATATCGGCAATGAAAGGACTGGCTCGATTTTATGTATGGTGGCCTGCCATTGAGGAAGATATCGACGCATACGTGGAAAGGTGTCATAAATGCGAACAGAACCGGCCTAATACCTTAGACTTGCCAATTTTCTCTTGGTCCATGCCAAATCAAGCCTGGGAGAGAATTCATGTAGATTTCGCAGGACCATTTGAAGGTTTGTATTGGTTAGTGCTGTCAGACGCATTCTCCAAGTGGATCGAAGTCAAGCCGATGATAAAAATTACGACTGCCAAACTTTGTGATGAACTCGATACGATATTTTCCACCTTCGGCCTTCCCTAGTTTTTGGTTACTGATAACGGTCCACAATTTACATCCCAAGAGTTTACGATTTAATGCAAAGATAAGGGAATTAAACACATCAAATCGTCACCCTATCACCCTCGTACAAATGGATTGGCAGAACGCGTCGTGAGGACGTTCAAGAACAGAATGCGTTCTAGCGCAGAATGCATCAAAAAACGGCTGGAACATTTCCTTTTTGCTTATCGTATAACTCCCCATAGTACTACTGGCAAGGCCCCAGGGCAATAAATGTTTCGGCGGCGGTTAACCTGTGTGCTAGATAATGCCAGACCTTGTGCTAGACGGTCGCTACATTACAAGCAAATCCAAGCAAATGCTGACTCTGACAGCCGGACACCGAATTATAAGCCAGGTGATGCTGTGTACGTGCGGGCCAGAGAACATGGGAACCAGCCACGGTATCGCGACGCACCCACCGATATTCGTACGTTATTAACACCCCAGTCGGCGTGGAAAGGAGGTATCACGCAGATCACATGCGACCCCGCCTCGAAGATACAACTGACTGCTCCAGTTCTCATAGTCACATGGTTCTAGTGGCCGCCTCGACTCCAGCGCTAGAGGCTGTTGGTGGTGAAGTGTCAGAGACCGGAAAGGAGGCAGCCGCAGAGGCTCCCCTGGCTTGTTTATCATATAACGTGGCCGGCTCACCGCCGACGTCTACAGCACCGCGTCGAAGCAAGCGTGCCATAAGGCCACTCCGATGCTTGATTGATGAAATGTAGCTTTAAACTTTTGGGGCGGACGAATGTTGCATACTGCATTTCATGCTCTTTGGATTCCAGACAGTTTTTGTGCTGTGTCACTTTTGATTTGTCAACGTCTTAAATAAACAGCATATTATTGCAATTACTATAAATATGTTTATTTATAACAGTCTATACTCAAAAATGTATGTTTTAAACTACGAAAAACATTTTTATTCCCCTAAGGTGTAGATTTGTCTTTTTCCATTATAATACGTTTTACAATAAAACATTTTACAAAATGAAGTTGATACGAAGGGTGCTAGTTAGCTGGTGGGCTAACAAGTTGTTTGAACAACAGCCTCTCCGGCTTCCATTCAAAATTTTTGTAATTGCGCCCGGTCCCTACCCCGCTCTGCCCACCCCTCGCCGGCTCCAACAAAAACTAGGACGGGCTAAGAGCAGGAAACGGATGTTATGAGTGCGCTCTTTACCAAGATAATGTTGCCCGGGTTTAATTTTTAAAGCACATTTCTACTCGCCTCTTTTGTTTTATAGTCTACAGTCAGCGCCTCGGCTGCTTATCTTGGTTTCAGAAATAACTCTAATGATTCGTTGTGTAACAGTAACTAGCAGCTTGAAAATTAATTGAAGGCTGTAGAAGTGACTGCTCATTTAAATAAAATTGGTTGCTTTTTCATTTAATATCTACTTTTTGCACTTGAGTAGATATGTAACATAAGAAGAATTGTAACTTTTTTATTGCTGAGGTATAATACCGAAATACAATGATTGAAATGATTTATTTTAATTGTCTGTTTACGGGTCTGGGTGTTATATGTTCTGCTTAAAAGTACCTATTTAAGAAGTGTATCCGTTGTCTAGCACCCATAGTACAATATTTGCTTAGTTTAGGGCTAGATGGCGCTCCGTGAATTTGTCCTCGATTATTTCTTTATTATTTTAATACCTGACGTACACCTTGCAAAGTACACATAGAAAAGACACTCTCTTTCACATTGGATACCTACTGTAAGTAGGTATGTGATGTTTGTTTAATAACGATACAGTTCTTTACTTACCTCTTTGGAAAAAACATAAAACAGTAGATACCATTCATATCATGTCATCATAATCGACATCATCACCCATAACAGTTCACTGCAGGCCTTAGGGCCTCTCCCACTCTCTCTTTCTCTCTCTGAAAAGGGAGGTTATTGTCATAATCTCAGGCAGGCGTTTTGGAGATCGCAGTGTTATAAATATAACAATGGAAAAAGCTGCTGCCCGTTTTCCAGCCTACGGATAGGCTAGATTTATTGCCTGAAAACATTAGTCGCCTTGTACGACACCCACGAGTGTTAGGGGTTGTACTCTTCCACTCTGCCGGACACCACACGGCTAATCATGTACATGAAATATAATACAAACAAAGCCGTTCTTTGCTCAAATTTTTATAAACAGTGAAACTTACAGAATTTTTATAAAGACGTGTAAGAAGTGTATTAGTGCTAGTAGTAATTCAAGAGAATGGTTCAGGTTTATTTAGCTATTCGAAACCAGATCTTGTCACTAGTCAAATGTAAATTTTATTGGCCTTCAAGTAAAAGACTTCAAAAAAAAGACTCAAGTAAAAGGTGAATAGAAGGTGAGTCCTTGATTTATTCAGAGTAATGAGTCGCCCCGTGTCCCAGAGATCTCGGCCATTTTTCCAGAAAGCGCCGAGAATAACAATAAGGGATGCAAATAAGCGCAGCGCATCGCGTCAGCCTCGCAAAGGTGCGAATGAACTTCTTATTTTTTAAGAGCTCGCTCACGATTGCGACTTTATGATGTGTTCCATTCTATTGTCTGGTGCAAATCCCGACTATCTAAGTCGAGATTTGTGTCAGTCTCTTCTCTGTAAGTAATATACAGCGTTGTGCAATTTAAAATACATTATCGTAAAGAAATAGATTGGTAGCCAAATAAACTAGGATTTTGGCTTCTTTCTTCTGCAAATTCTGAAGGGTATTTCCTATAAGAAGTCGATGACCTGAAATGGGGATAACTTTTAGGGATCAAGTTTTGAAAAATTAGAAAAAGTGTTTGCAAGCTGCGTCGCGTGACACACCGTGTCGTGACATATAATATAATCATATTATATGTCACATATTGGTTTGAATGCATATTTTTAATTATTTTTTTCCTAAGCGCTGCAGATTGGAGTTTTTACAAAAAGTGCGCAAAAAATTACTGTTCCCCCTTGTCTCCAGAGTTTACCAAGCTAAAATTCTGAAATAATTCATGTTAGTCAAGATATGTCGATATTTATCGTTAACTGTCATAGTTTTTGAGATATTCGTGAAAAAAACGTAACAAACAAACTTATCTTACTAACTTTTACTAATATATCCTTCGTATACAAGTTCCACTCCCACTAGGCATGTTTCTTTTATTGCAGTGAGCTGCAAATTCAAATTTCAGGAGCGTCGGTGGCCGAGTGGTTAAGGTATTCGACTCGTAAGCGAGAGGTATTGGGTTCGAATCCCACTGCAACCATGTACCAATGACTCTTTTCTGAGTTGTGTACATTAGTTGAATGCTAACCGACGCTCTTACGATAAGGGAAAACATCGTGATGAAACCTGCACTTCAGGCGACTGAATGTGTAACCATGATTACATTACATAACGAGCATTACTACTCGTGTGTAAATTGTAAGCTGTTAATCTTCCAAATAAATAAAATAAAATAAAAATAAATAAATAAATTATCCAATCTGGTTGGTTCCCCTGGTAACAAAGTCACGGAGGTCAGATGGCAGTGGCTCTACTGTAATTATCTGATCTGCTAAATCCTGGATCTGGCATCGTAGCACAACCGGGACATTAACGCCAAGATGATGAGATTGTTATCTCGTTCAAAATTTTCCTCACGAATCTATGTGAGTTCGATTCAACGACAGTAACTTGTATTTAACTCATTCACAGACAGCGCTACATGCACTCCACTCCGTTCGCACGCCGTGCGTTCAGCTGAAAATATTTTCATTTCGACATAACTATCAAATTGCTTTCCAATGTTTATTTTATGCATGAAAGCGAGGAACCGAACTGGCTGCTAGATCGCCGACGTGCTGGGTATGAGAGTGTGACTGCGCTGCTTGCGGTCCACGCTATATATTTTTAAGCAACTCTTTAAACCTGAACTTTTAAACTATTACAAGAAAAAACAGTAGAGACGTTTTGGTTTTCGATTTAAAAAGCAAAGCGAGCAATATGACCAATAGATGTATTTTTTAATTTGACCAAGGGATTTGTTGTTTGAGAGAGGAATTTGTTTTACTATTTTAGATTTATAAGTACTTTACCATGTAAAGCAAACAAAACACATTGAAAAATTAAAATGGCTAAATTATTTAATCTTAAACCCGCTACCCGGTACCCGCTTCCTCCCCTATGCATATTATAACTGTCTCTAAAATAAGTAAGTAGGTACCTACTTGAAAAGAGACTCTCGTAATTTTATGTTTAAATAAGTTCATTAGTTGAATTCCGAATTAAATATATTAAATTAAGCATACTCACGGAATTCTGTATAAAGGGCATGCCGGTTCAAGTAGCAACAAATTATCTCGGTTTTTTTAAATATTGTGCTCTTATAGTCACATTTAAGGAAGAACTTAGGCACGTTTGCAGTAAATCAATTGTTTGAGAAAGTAGGTGTAGGTACCTAGAGGTGGTCATATTGGCGTTAATGTCCCGGTTGTGCTCTGAGAGCACTGCTCTCGCGCTCGAGGGCCCCGAGCCCACCTTGACCATGATCCAGGACATGTCAGACCAGGTAATTACAGTGGAGCAATTGCCATCTGACCTTCGTCACCCTGTTAACAGGGGAACCTGACTAAATTAGATCATAATAACACATTCAGTCGCCTGAATGCAGGTTTTCCTCATCGTAAGAGCATTTCGCGTTCAACTAATGCACATAACTCAGAAAAGTGTAATTGGTACATGGCGGCACTGGGGTTCGAACCCAGTACTTCGGGGCACGAGTCGGACCCCTAAACCATAAGGCCACCGACGCTCCAGCTAGATATAGGTACCTAGTATTTTTTGTAATTAAATGCGAACTAAAAAAGAGGCTGATTTCAGCTGATAAAGGATTAATTATTTTAGAGGGTAATAATATCTACTGCTGTTACAAAGACAAAGGTAGCTAGTATTATTAAAATTATCTTTCTTTTCCTCTACCTCCATGTCTGACTGCAATTTACATTTGAAAAGCGAACGTAATTGCAGAAAACAAGGAAATTCTCCATGACTTATTCAAAGAGAAAAGAGAAAAAAATATTCTGGCGGGGAAAAATAAAACTGCGCAGTCGTTGGTCATGCGGCCTGTTGAGTTTCACGGTGCACTTTTTCTCTCGGCTGCACTTTACGGGAAAGAAAACTTTAAATTAAAACTCGAGCGAACTAAGTAACTAACTATTTCTGAATTAAAATGTAGGAATGGTAGGTACGTACTTAGTTGTTAACATTTCCGACAAAGATTTGCAAATTACCTATGTATTTCAGGAAACAAGATAACTGACAAAAGTAACGTTTATTTTCCGTATCCTGAAAATGAAAAATGAAAAAATGAAAAATAATTCTTTCTTTTTAATAAATTTCTTAAAACTACTGTGATTGGAGTCTTCCCGTAAGCTGAATAACCTGTGTTAGAAGTCTCCGCTCCACAATATCTAAATTTTAGTACCTACCTATACCTAATTAAATAATTGAAAATAAGCTTGACATAAAAGCAACCGCACAAACAAAAAGCACAGTCCTATTTTATATTATTTAATATATTTTGATTGCATAAAACATAATCTAGGTCTCTTCCAGTTAAAGCAATTATTTACTCTATGCCTACAGAAATCTGAAACTCTCCATGTCTGAAACGGTTTGCATGGGCTACAATGGACCCTCGTTTATAACGGATAATTAAACATGGCAAACAATTAAATGGTATTCTTTTTAAATATCCGGCAAGAAAAATCAGCTAAAAAGTTATTTTGACAGCATAATATGTTTTTGTCAAACTTGAAATAAAAACACCAGTAGTATCTGGTTAACAACTTAATCAAGGGTTATCTTTGCATTGCTTGATAATGGTTAGGTATGCAAAATAAATAGTTGTAACACAAGATTATTATTTGTCATGATTATTATTAGTCACTCAGTGCCTAAGACCACTGTCTGGTGAAATCTGTATCCGTCTATTCCCCATCCGAGCAAACCCCATGCAACCCCCGACGGGTGTGGCGATACAAGTCAGCAGATTGGGATGAGATGCGTCACTTTTTTTCATCCTATCCTTGGCGGGAGGTATGCTTCTCTTCGGGCGATCCGTCGAGTTATGCTGAAGCCGTTACCGCGGTTATACGGCAGGGTATGGAATATTTTATTCCGTATTCTGACGTGGCGATGAACGGCAAATCTCGCCTATGGTTCAGTGCTGAGTGCAGTCGCGCTGAAGCGCTGAAGCAGGCAGCATACTCTGCTTAGGCTGAGGCTCGAGCGCATATGTCTCCGGATACTCGTAAACTGAAGAAAGCCTTTAACCTCGCCGCCAAGTCTTGCAAAAGGACGCTACGCAGGGCTCGATTCGACCACATAAGCCGAATTAGCGCCGAACTGGCCTCTTACCCTCCTGGGAGTAAGGCGTTTTGGTCTTTGGCAAAAGCGGTCGAATCCAATTTTAGTCAGTCTTCCTTACCACCATTGCTGAAGCCGGCGGGATACTGACGCATGCTACGAAGGAGAATTTACTTGCTTCTCATTTCGCGGCGAATTCGCGTTTGGATACTGCAGGAAAAACTCTACCTATCTCACACCGCGCTGACTGCACTATGGCAGAGGTGCGTATACATCAGAAAGATATTTTTAAAATCCTGCGGAGTCTGGACGTGAACAAGGCTAGTGGACCTGATGGTATACCAGCAATAGTCCTGCGTAGTTGTACACCTGAGTTGTCTCCTATTCTCACGCGCCTGTATCGCCTCTCATTAGAGACTGGAATAGTATTGAAGGCATAAAAGCTTGCCAATTGCGCATCTCGAAGGCAACCATCTCCTCAGCGATCACCAGTACGGATTCCGCTGTGGTCAATCGACTGGGGACCTTCTGGTGTATGCCACCCATATTTTGAGTGAGGCCATTGAGAAGCATGGCGAGGCTCTTGCCTCTTGATATCTCCAAGGCCATTGACAGGGTTTGGCACGCAGCCCTCTTAAGCAAGCTTTCCTCATACGGCATTCCTGTTGGATTTTACACCTGGTTATCGGATTTTCTGAGTGAACGATCAATCCGTGTAGTTCTAGACGTCTGATCTTCTGATCGTCTGATCTTAAGGATATCGATGCTGGAGTTCCTCAGGGGTCGGTTCTGTCCGCGACTCTTTTCCTGCTGCATATTGACAATCTGCTTGTACCCGGTACCTTTGGGTACGCAGACGACAGCACAGTAACGGATCTGTCAGAGGCAAAAGCCAACAGGGACGATATTCAGTCTTGTCGAGAGGCCAAGGTCAAGCGCTACTTCACTTCAAGGCAGTTGCTTCAGTTATATCAAGCACAAGTCCGATCATGCATGGAGTACTGCTGCCACCTCTGGGATGGATCAGCCAAATACCAACTGGCCGCTTTGGATTGGTGAAAAAACGTGCAAAGAAGTTAATTGGTGACCCGCAGTTGATTGAGGCTAAGCTGCAGAGCCTAGCATCGGCGTAGGGTTGCGCATTTGTCGGTTTTCTACAGGTTGCATTTCGGAGAGTGTGCGAAGCAGTTGCACGACCTTATTACGCCGGCCCTTTACCGACATCGGGAGATGCGGTCCGGGTGAGTGCTTCAACCATATGTAGTGGATCTTCCAGCTATCCGCACGAGCCGCTTTAGTTTAACCTTTATAATGCGTACGGCCAAGGAATGGAACGCATTACCCGCGAGTGTGTTCCCTGATCATTATAATCTAGACGCCTTCAAGGCCAGAGCGAATAGGCTGTTCTTAGACAGGCTTGCTCCATAATCGGCCGCTTCGTCACTTACCACCAGGTGAGATGGCGGTCAAATGCCTGGCTAGTCAAAATATATTAAAAAAAATTAAGATAACTTAATTTGTTCATTTTCTTTTTATACTTATAATTAGAATCATAAATATATGCCAAAGTATCGTGCCATTTTATATTTTATAATATAAAATAAGAAAGTGCATTGTCTCCATTGTTCCTGTACTACATAGTTACAAGTAGTTAATAAGTTATAACTTTAAAGTTATTATTGTGGTAAATACTATCAATATTGTAGGTACCTAATCGCAATACAATTAATTGTATACTTACTAAATTTGTTGCTACAAATTATTATTTGTCATTACTAAATAAAAGTGATTTTTATTCATTAGTTCTATTTTATCTTAGTAAGGTTATCATTTAAGTTACGAACTCATATTTACTCTAACCAAACATAATCGCTTTAACAAAAAGGCTAGATGACGTTCAGCCAGTAGCTGCACGTTACATTCAACAACTTGGCCAGTTGTCCTTTAGTCATTCAATTGAATGCCGGCGTATTATTAACAAGCTTTCTATTTAAATGGCTGATTAACCAGATGGCTGCGACATTACGTCACACCCCTTTCCCGTAGGGGTAGGTAGAGAGGTATCCACAGATCTCACGCTTGCCGCATCCATCAAAGGAAATTGAAAATGGACTTGAGTTGGAAAGGGGGGGTGGTGTTACTAATACTTTTTAGAAGAATAAATCAATTCAAAGTACCTTGGATGCGTGTTACATGTATTAGAATTTTAACTCTTAGTTTGAAATGTGTAATCTATTTCTGTCAGTGGCCAGTTTTATGTAAATAATAAAATTTGAATTTATGGAATTCAGATTATCATGTGAAATGGATTTATAGTGCACCTACTATTGATTGTTTTATACCTACCTACCTACTATGGAGTGATGGTTACTTGGTGAATTTAGAAATTACTCTTTTTAAATGAAGCGCAATAACTTTTGATAGTTTACATTTATTCAATTTCGTGAATAAACGACGTTTAGGTTTTGTTAGTGATTTATAATTAACACAGATAACAAATTTGATACGAAACAGAACATAGAATAACAATACTTAACTTATGTGAATCTGCTCCCGAACCAGCAAAAAGACTTTGTTTTTGTTTAACCGAAAACCGGAAACCGTTATTTAGACCAAGAAAGGCGCGGAATAACTCTGCAGTCCCCTGAGGACGTCTGTCAGCTTAGGCGGCTTAATAGACAGATTTCCAAGTCTCTGGCTCGCGACATACGCTGCTTCAATACTACTAATGTTGAGGTAACAAAGGCTCTAAAGTGTTTTGAGATCTGTGATTGGACACAGCTAGCTAACGAAACTGAAAACGGATGACGGCAGAGCTGTTTCGACCAAGTCCGAGGTTCTGAGGAAAGTGAAGAGGTTCTATAGGGAGTTGTACACGACAACACGGGCACTTGTTACCAGTATGGCAAAACCCCAGAGCCAATTTAACCCGACACTATACCGAAATTTTCAGGACATCAGCCTGTACGAGAATAGTATGGTTCTCAAACAGCTCAAGAACCAAGGCAAGCAGGCATGGCGCCGGGTGATGACAGCTGAGCTTCTGAAAGCTGACGGCAAACCTGTGCTTCAGACCCTCAGAAGCTGTTCAATTAAGTCATCCACGAGGGAAAAACGCCGGAGACAGGGCACAGAAACATAGTGATAGATAAAGACAAATTAATGCAGTCGCCAGGATAATGGCAAGATAATGATATGATTAACGACCTTAATTCTTAGTTATTTTCTGTAGGTATGTCTAGTCTAAGTAATTGATTAAATAAAATGTTGAGAAAGCAACAAAAAAAAGAGCTGAATACAGATTCAACAAAAATCCGTTAAATAATTACAGTGTCTGATTGGCCGAACGAAGTATGGAGTTTGATAAATTATGGAATTAGTAGGACCTAAATTAATAAATATTTTGTTTATTAATAATAAAAAAGCAAATAGATAAGTTAATTGCTTAATGTGAAAAACAAATAAGCAGTAGGGCTGTCCCTTAAAGAGAAGGAGATGGAAGTCCCTTAGTGAGAAGGAGCCGGAAGTTCCTTAGTGAGAAGGAGACAAATGTAATTTTCTTTTAGTTGTTTAACATGGAAAGCAAATAAGTAGTAGGGCTGTCTCTTGAAGAGAAGAAAATGGAAGTCCCTTAGCGTGAAGGTGACGAAAATTCCTTAGTGAGAAGAAGACAAATGTAATTTTATTTTTGTTAATCGTCATCATCATTACATTAGCCGAAAGATGATCACTGCTGGACACAGGCCTCCCCATGAGATCTTCACAACGATCTTTAGCAGGTCGTCGGTCCACCTCGTAGGAGGCCTACCCACGCTACGTCTTCAGGTATGTGGTCGCAACTCGAGAACTTTATTGCCCCATCGGTCATATGTTCTTTTATCTAGCATCTGTTGAGCTATGTGTCCTGCCCACTGCTACTTTAGCCTGGCAATCCTTTGGGCTATGTCGGTGACTTTGGTTAGCTTGCGGCACTCCTCATTTTTTATTCTATCGCACAACGAGACTCCGAGCATAGCCCGTTTTGCTCTTTGGGTGACAGCGAGCTTTCTTATAAGGTCCATAGTGAGCGACCACGTTTCTGTCATCACTGGCAACATTGGTCAAAGACCTCCTACATGAGACACTGCGGTAATTGCGATGAAAATATATGGCGTAGCTTCCCGAATGCTGCCCAACCAAGTTGGATTCGTCGATTGACCTCTTTCTCGAAATTGTACCTACCTAGCTGGACAATTTTATGTGAGGGTAGGAGTCTACCAGTACATCACCGCAGGGGGTGGGTGTAACCCTACCGAAACGTCGGAAAAACAAATCGAAAAGATACGTCACGTGTAAGTTCCGTCTTATTGTATAATAATATGTTTGAAATAAACATTAGCGGCGGGAATCTCACCAGAACTCATTAGGTTGTTTGCTTACTGGTACAGTAATCAAATGAATGAAGTGCAATGGGCAAATGAATTGACTGCCGAATATGTGTTGGAATGTGGTGTCAGGCAAGGTGGTCTCACTTCTTCTAGGCTGTTTAATCTATACGTTGATAAACTCATTGGCAGGCTTAGTAGCATGCACGTCGGATGTCGCCTAGATAATGTAAGTGTTAATAATATCAGTTATTGTGGTATATGGTGTTGCTGAGCCCGTCAATTGGAGGACTAAGGAGTGTAAGACCAACACTGAGCAACACGGCTTGAAGTACAACGAATTTATGGTATTCACTGGTAAGAACAAGATACCAGATTAGGTACCACCCCTACTTGTGAATTAATTGCCTTTACGCGTATTTCTCAATTTGGGTATCTGGGTCACATTTCAACGGAAGGCATGATAGATGACCAGGATATTAAACGGGAGCGCAGGTCCTTATCCTTTAGAGGTAATTGTCTGACCCATCGTTTCACTCGTTGTAATGTCACAGTTAAACTTACCCTTTATAAGGCGTACTGCCAAAGCTTCTACATACATGGGCTATGGACCAATTTCAGTCAAATACCTTACAATGCCCTCAGAGTTCAGTACAACAAAAATGACAGGTCCCTGTTGAGGCCCCGTTACTGCAGTGCATCAAAAATGTTTACTAATGCACATGTGGATGGTTTTCACGCAAATATTTGCAGAAATGCCGCATCTGTGGTTAGAAGATTGAGGGGGAGCAGCAACACTGTCGTGGCAATGTTGGCTAACAGAATGGACTGTCCTATTAGAATGATATTCATTGACTTGCATATAAATAACTTATTTATTTAGGTAAGTTACACCCGCAGAACAGTTATTCTTACATTATAAACAATTTACATTAAATTGGTTGTTCTAATATGAGTCCCACCATTGGTGACACAACATACGCGTTCAGTGTGTCATTTCAAACAATGTAAATAAAACAAAGAAAAAAGGAAAAAGGTATAAACTAAAAGTGATACAATGTTAAGCAAAGCATCTTAAACTTTAAAAATTTGTAAATAAATTCGTAATTAACTACAAAAAATTGTAAATTTAATTGTTATCTGATTTTCTGTGATTTTTGTGACATTTGTGCAATTTAAGTTGAAATTTCCTATGTATAGATTGACATAAAGTTGTATTGAATTAACGAACCAACTTTATTATGAATTGCATTGACTTTTAATTATAATTGTACTAACATTTATTTTGTATTTAATCATATAATTCGTTGCCGAAAATACCTACTAGGTAACCTAGATCCATATATAAATAAGTTCTTTGACACTAACACAATATGGACACATTGCTAAATTAGAGAAAAAGCTAAGTTCAGCAGCATATGCTGTAAAGAGGATACGAGGTATTTCTGATGAGACTACAGCAAGATTAGTTTACTTTAGTTATTTCCACAGCATTATGACTATGGTATAGGTACTGCTGTAGGTAGCCTTCAGCTAACTACTTGCCTACACTTCTAGCCTGCCGCTTATTGTTATAATTGCCTTAAGCAATTATAATAGTTCTATTTCTTATCGGGCGAGGGTTCACTAACCTGCGCCCATAGAGATTATGACAATAACCTCCCCTTACGCCGGAGAGGCCCTAAGTTCTGCAGTTGACTGTTTTTAGATGAGATGATGATAGATTTCTTAGGGTTTAGAATAGATAGATTGATATTTTTACCTTGACAGTCGGGTTAGAGATTAGAGCGTCGGTGGCCGAGCGGTTACAGTATTCGACTCGTAATCCAGAGGTCACGAGTTCGAATCCCGCTCCGGCCATGTACCAATGACTGTTTTCTGAGTTATGTACATTAGTTGAATACTAACCGATGCTCTTACTATGAGGGAAAACATCGTGATGAAACCTGCACATTCAGGCGACTGGATGTGTAACCATGATCCAATCTGGTCAGGTTCCCCTGGTATCAGGGTCATGGAGGTCAGATGGCAGTCGCTCCACTGTAATTGCCTGACCTGCCAAATCCTGGATCAGGGTCAAGGCGGACCCCGGGCCTTCATGCGCGAGAGCACAACCGGGACATTAACGCCAAGATGATTATTTTTATTTATTTATAGGTACTGCTGTAGGGCACGCTGCCAACTAGCACAATGTATTATATAATCTGTGACAGGCGCCGATTCGAGGCTTAACGGACGATTAAGTTTTTTTTTTTAAATCGAGGTGAAACTGAGATCATAGCAGACATGCGTACACCGTTTAAGAAGATTGTTGATCATATTAATGATCATTAACTCACAGACAACCAGAATCTGTCCCAGACTATAGCCGGTATCCGTCTTCGAGGATCTGTTTTGTCGTCTGCGTTATGTACGAAGTAGTATGCTCTGTCAGCGGAAAGTTGCAGTCGTAACGCGTAACCAAGTCGGAACCACGTCGTTCTTTCACAAGGGGTTATGTTACGAGGAGCGAAACAACGACCATGTTAGTTGTTAACCGGCGTCTGTATGGTAGAAAATCAGTACAAGGACTGAATGGTGGGTCAATATAACCCGGATTTTGAAAATGATTTAATTCTTAATATTTCAATTATTTTTTGGGAATGATATATTAAATCAGTTTAAGTGATGTTCAAATTACTATATTTTGAAATTTTAAAACTAGTCATTATTTTGTAAGAAATTATGTAGTCTAGACAGACAATCTTCTTACAATTTAGACAGGCAGGACATATTTGGCACCGTTTTTGAACTCCGTGAATTTCAGTAGGTATTATCTTATTGTCTTGCGTATCTCTCTAGGCAAATGAAACACATATTTGCAGGCGTTCAAGTGATCGTTTAGAATTCTCTTCTAAACCTAGTAAACCAGTAAAAAGAGTAAACCAATCATCAAATAAATAAATGCAAAAAGTAATTGTCACAAAAAGGTTCCATCGAATGTATTAACCCCGTTTGACCTTTGACCGCTTGTAACTCCCTGTGCAGGGACACACCGACTGAGCTGATACTAGAACCGAAGGAGGAGGGCTATTAACTGCAGCTACTGAAAAGCACGGCAACTTCAAACTATCACTTTAAAAATTACGCGCCTTTAAAAATGTGGCGGATCATTATGACCCAACCTGACAGACGCCGGGTTAAGAAGCGGTAGCGGCTGGCAACTAGGTGAGTACCAAACAAAATTTATTATTTTCGGAGTCGCATTTCGCCCTTCAAGCGCCCTTTGAGCAACGGACCAGTGGAATTTTCACGAGATATTGTCAACATAACCTCAAAACATACATTTCTTGTTACTATTTCAAAGACTGATGTATATATCTATGTACTATTTAGGAATTGCGTGCAATGCATAGGAAATAAATAATTACATTTTCTACGAAATTTAGACTATTAGATTGCCATTGCACACAGGAAATGTACATAATTCCTAGGTTTCTAGGTAATATATGTATACCTACATAAATAAAATAAAATATATTTTATGACCCCAGCAGGATTCGACCCTGCGTCAACCGTATCTTCACTTTACCACGTTATACCAGTACGATATCTTATAACATTATAATTGAAAAAAAGTCTTTAAAAATATTTAATTTAGTATTTTTAAGAATACAGCCCCAAGATAGGTCTAATCTGAGTATCAACAATATAATTTTATACAAATAGTAATACCTATAGTTAAAAGTAAAACCACAGACAATCACGATATCTTTGACGAACATGACTAAATGAACTAGCGAAAAGGGGGAATATTTCATCTAGTAATTTCATAGGCATTTCACCTCACACGTGCAACACATATTATATACATTTGTTTATACATTATAATATATTAATACGTTATTATTCTTATGATATTACAGTTTATTATATTAACATACATTTTATCTATTTACTGTAGGCAATTAAAGACGCACGTAGGGGGTAGCAGTCCGGACCTCATTCCGCGGGACCCACGGAAGACCAGCGCCGTGGCTTTGGCCACGAGACAGGCCCGCGAGGTCCTTTAATCAACTAGGAGGGCCACATCACGGCAATGCCAAATCGACACTATTAGTATGGCAACAATTTGAAACAGTCTGTATGTAATGGTATGTGTTGATATGTCTTTTTCCTTTTTAGTTTATATTGTGCTGTAACGATTCTAGTTTAAATAAATGAGTTATTTATTTATTTATTTAGTACAGTAGCAGTACAGTTTATATACAGGGTCGCCGAACCAATGAAGTATAAAAAAAATTTGGTCCCTCGTGTCGAGGGGTATCTGAATCACCCCCATATATGTTATCCGATTTATTTATTATTTATTTAACCATTTATTGTACACAAGATTTTTACAAAACTATATGACATATACCATATAACTATATTACTATATGATTGTTCATACTTTTCGAGTTATGAATTTTTTCAGAACTATTCAGAATTTTCGACCTGGCCAACTTAAAATAATTCTAAAAAAAGAAGAAGACTTTTTCAAATGTTTTTTTTTGCCACTGAATTTTCATCAGTTGTACTTTTATGCATAAAATAATCAGTACAGTGAATTATGACTTAAATTTTCACTGTTAAATTAATATATGGGGGTATATTGGGTATATCGTAAATGGGAGTGATTCAGATACCCCAAGACTAGAGGGACCTAATTTTGTTTAAGATGTCAATGGGTTGGCCATCCTGTATACAGGATGTATTTATTGTTCACCTCTATCTTGTATCTCTGTAAAATTGTATAAACTTATCATTTATTTATTTAAAGTATCCCTTCCCTCGTCTTATCTTAATTCGTAATTTCTCCTGCACTGCCTATCTTTTTCGATCACATTTTTTCACGGTTGACTGGTAGATATAGCTACTTTAGCTTTAAGTCCGCCAATGTACCATATATCCATAAAGTTTTAATAAATAAATAAATATCTTTTAACATTTTTATTAATTTAAAAACAGTCTTTAAAAATATTTAATTTATTATTTTACAGATAGCCCCAAAATTGGTCATACTGAGTATCAACGGTATAATTTTGTACAAATAGTAATACTTATAGTTAAAACCACCGATAAGCACGATATCTTTGAAGAAAATTACTAAACGAACTATTGAAAACAGGGATTATTTTATTTAGTACAGTAGCAGTACAGTTTATGTATATAGTCGTCAATGCATAAAGCTTGGCTTCCGTATAGATTAAGGCGATTAACATGTCCTGTTACAATCCACACACGCTTGTCTTTTCTCAAAGTACCTTCGAATAATCCGCGGCCAGGCTCAGCTTCCACCACAACTGTCATCAACGTATCAGTGCTATTCAACATTGTAGTGTGGTGTGTGGTGACCTCCAAAGCATCAATTACTTTTGATACCTTCAAAGAAGCACATTTTTTGTTGTAAATAGTCAACAAATTATTTAAATGTTTTATCATAGCTTCTGCCGCCAAAAGCACTTCTAACCCAGTCACAGATACATTTTGTCCATTATGACAACTGCAGAAAATGTCTTCAATGCCAGCTGCTCCACATGTGCGCGTTTCAGGGATAGGGAGAAACAAACTTTTGCCTCTCTTATTCCCTTTATCGAATTCGTCACTTCGATTTGAATTAACGGAGTCAGTAATTGTTTTTAGTTTTATCAATTCCATTAACGTTTCATGCAAGTCAAATGTTGTCGTGAGACGCTTGGTATTTAGTTTGAGGTTTTCGTAGGCCGTCCTGTATTTATGACGAAAGGACTGTGGCACCAAGATAAATACAAATGGCAATTTGGATTCCATACGGCCTCGACGCGTCTTAGCGTATTCCCCGAATCGAGCTCCATGGTCACTTACAAAAACCACAATAGTTTGATTCAAGTAATTAGAGCCATTTAATTTCTTGAAGAAATTTAAGTAATCAAGATCCAGTTTTTTCGCATCTTGAAATTCTTCATGACTTATAAAGCTCTCCCAAAAAAACCCAAAGAGCCTTCCATCCTTCAATATTGCACTTAAATCTACAATGTAGTCTAACATAATTTGATGTGGATACTTTCCATCTGAACATGGATTTTTATTAGAAGTTTTCTGCCATTTAGCACTTTCATGAACAAATGTGCGAGTATAGTAATCGGTAGGAGTATGGATAAAACCTCTAAATTTGTAAAAGTTGAAAATTCCTTTTATTACATCTTCCCCGTAGGCTGTATAAAAGCCTTTTTGCTTATACCACTCCCACATGAACGGACAATTGTCAAAACTGGCGTCACCGTGAAGGAAACATGTATGTTTCATCTCCTTTATTGTAATTCCGAGTAGCATTGCCACAACATTGGGAAAAGTATTATCACCAATTTTATTGTAACCCAAAAGTTCAACAGCATCTAGCATTTTGATGTAATCCACAGTTTTGGGCAACGTTCTATAAAGATGTAATCTAGAAACACTGTCTACTCCAACTATTAACACGTTATACAAAGAATTATTTTGTGATTGTGGAACAACTTTATCGTGTGATAAAAATTTCTTTTTTTGAGCGAATAAAAAGAAGTTCTTGTAAATTACCTTCTTTTCGATTAGACACACAACGTAAATAAACTCGTCAATGGGCTTGATCATAAAAAATCTATTACTAGGGCCATACTTTACCCTTCCATCAACATCGTGAGACAAAATATCCTTAATGTGTGAGGGTCTATAAAACGGCTGATAATAGCAGTTTACAACCGGTTTGGTCCTCGAATTCGTAGAAGTGTAATAGAGTTTTTCATTCTCTTTGACCTTCCATAAATGAGTAGCATTTCTTTCAACCAAAGGTTTTATTTTTGGACAATCTCTTGTAACAGGATATTTCTTCAAATGTCTAGTAGACACGTCATCGTAAAGACTGATTAAAGGTATAGAGCAGCCTATTGTGTCAATAAGTTTTGGTCCTGTATTGGTAGTGAGCGTTTTAACACTGAAATTACTATTTAATTGGACATTTGACCCTCCCGAGATATAAGGATACTGGAACAGCAATACAAATATTCCGATGGCCCACATTGTCAAGACCGTCATGGAGCGTCTATAACACCTGTACCTACATCTTGTTCTGCTGAAAAAAAAACATTGATGTGCGTAAAGTTAAATAAAAAATGAATGGCAGTGTATGCAACTCTAAAAGAGGGGATATTAAAACATGAGTGTCTGTTTATCATACGAGTCGTGGCCGAGTCCATCCACATAGTGATCGGGCTACGTTAAAAAAAACACAAATCGGTGTACAGGAGAGCCGCTTGGTACACGGGTACTGTAGGTTAAAACAATCATTTTGACTGGTAGTTCTAAAAAATATTCGCATGGGGGGGGGGGGGGGCAGTAATGACAGCATAATTTTTTTGTATGGGATTACAAACATTTTTTAAGACATCTTTCGTGTATGATATTAAATGAAAGGGTTTTTTTACCAGCCGATTCTAAAAATATCGTACACCAAAATATTTCTGCCACCTGTTTTCTAAAAATTCAAGTGATTACGTTTCATTGGACTGAATTTCGACACAGTGTTAACGCTATTAGGAAAATATTGAAAACCCAATTATATTCCGATTAATGGACTTTTGTCACACACAAAAACAACCTTTCGGTTTATATACCACTAAGGTGACAAATGAGCATATGTTTTGTAAGCACACCATTGTTTTGTAGGCAACTACTGTGGCTCAATGGTGAATCGACTAACTTTATTTACTATTACATAAGCATGAAACACCGTCAAGTGAGATTAAAAAAATTAAGTTTAAAAATAATACTCCAATACTAACCAATAATCATAGACATAAACATAGACCTGGGCGTTTAAGAAGGCCACGTTGGGTGTTTCTTGATTACAGTTTTCATTTAAATTAATTTCGTTATTTTGCAACATTAATTAGCATTATAAAGCATTAATAATTCGATGATTTGGTATTACTAACACGAAAAATCTTAACAGAAATATAGGTATTTTCAGTAAGGAAAACCACTCCCACCGTAACCGATTATTTCCGAGCTTTTATCCTATTACTAAAATAACGACATAAATCTAAATAAAAACTGTAATCAAGTGTAAAGCTTGTAAAATATAAATACGAAACAAATATGTTTCTCGGTAAATATTAAGGATTCTGCTATTTGACATATTAGCAATTTTAAATTAGATTAAATATGTTTATTGATCAGATTATTATAGAATCCAAAAAAACATATTAGTCACATAATATTACCTTACACAACTAGGTTAGTATCACAATTTTATAAAAATCAAGTAGCCATTTTGCGATTTGCGAAATAAAATTAAGATCATAATATGAAAAAACTATGATCATAATATGAAACACCCGATGTAGTCTTTTTAGACCCCCAGATCGACCAACTTATCTGTGAACTGACATTTGTCACCATCATCGCATTCGGACGTAGTAAGACACCATAGACACTGACAATCTGGTTGTCGTAGTTTCTAATTTCGCCATTTCAGTTAGTCGCTCTGAAATATAATTTTGAAAAAATGTAATGAGTAGTGTGGGGGCCACGAGACTTTGCGCCCGGCTGAAAGTGGAATTAAATTTAACTGAGAACGTAAAGTTCAGCCACAGTACACAAAACAATCAGTAGGTCATTTTCATAGAAACGGTCGAACCGCGCCTTTCCCTTTCACGCAATTTATTTTTTTATTTCCAAAAAAGTTGTCTATTAGTTTTGATGATAGACCCCGAGGCTCATGTCGCTAAGGGTGAGCCTAGACAATTATTGCAAGGCAAAAATTAACAATATTATTGTTTTGTGACGTAGGTACAACAGAACTGCAATTTATGGTGGTAGACTATATTTTTCACTGCCTGTATCTGCACTGTCATGAATATGTGGGCGATTGGGTTGAAACATAAGTGCGGTTATGTTAGCATGTTTCAATATTGCACTTAACCTAAAAAAGAAAAAATTTGAAAATATAGACACTATTCATTACTTAAATGTTATTTTATTCAATTAAGCATTTACATTTTAGTTATTTTAATATTTTTTGAGTAAGTAAATATTTCGACTAGTTGGCGAAGATGACTTACTGATGTTTCTGTATATTCGTGTCAACCTACTTATATGAAAATGAAGACCGCCTGCTTTCAAGTTTTAATTAAACTTACGTTTGCACTTTATATACCTCTTACTTACACTATTCGGCTTCTTTCAAACTTTTCAGTTTTTAATAGCAGTTGGGGTTTTTGTACTACTTTTAATATCTTTGGTTATTCCAGCTAATTGGTTGACGCTTTCGCAAATATATACAATTTTATAAGACCACTCATCGATACACAACAATAACTCTTCAAATGCGTATCAAGAACAGTAATAACTTGTTACCTAAGCCAGACGTGCAGTTTTATTTTTTATGCATGTTATAAATTTATTTTTATACCTATTACGCATGTGAGCCATAAAACAAGCTAGTGGCTACGTTAGTTGGCGTTTCATAAATATTATTCAAGTACCTATAAGGATAGGACCGCTTGTTTTTACGAGTCAAGTCTAACAGGCAGGCGACCCAAAGAAAACGCTAGCTTTGACTTTGACACTCAAACAGTCTTTGAATCCACGTTACATTTTATTTAGCTTCACTGACAGAAAAAGTCGGAGAACTACCGACCACGTTTACTTAAACTCAATTATTTTATAAGTAACAGAACCGATTTTAATGAAATACAGCTTAACTCGTACGAATCATGTTTGTCACATTTTTTAAATCAGTTTTTTACAATATCTTCGTGAGTTACTTGACATAAAGTTTCTGTTCAAGCTCATTCATAACCATGAATGGGATCATAAATATACTATAAATATCGGGAGCGTCAATGTAACCACATTGACGCTCCCGATATTCTCGAACACCTTCGCCTGTTCGTACCGCGCCCCGCCAGCTTGCTCAACCAAGAGACCCTTGCTCTTCCTCTCAGTGGAACAAACTTGGGCCTTCACAGTCATGTGTACCGCATGTGTTCCTTTTGCAACGGTATTAGAAATAGCTTTGATATTTTCTTTGGTTCTGTGACCTCAGTAAAGCACAAAATTGAACATAAAATAAAACAGGATTCAGGGCTATGATCCTTTTTATATCTATCTACTGTTTATTGCATGCTGTATTCAAATTCAGTACAATACATTATAGAATGTAAACACTAAAACTGATTATAACTTATTTATAATATATTTAATCTGAATGAATTGCAACCAGTTTTGTGAATCTGAAAACAAAATTATATGGTAGTTGGTCGTCCGTCAAGAATAAGTACCTACATACTGGCTGACTAACTTAAGTACTTGTCTGACTGAAACTTTTACAGCGTTACAAAAACTCCTGAAAGAATTGGGATTAGGTCGCTATTTGCCACCCCCAAACAATGGATGGATGATATTGATGCAATGCTCTATCGGTCAACACACGGCCAAGTTATTAGATTACTAATTAAATATTTTACTGAAGTAAAAAAGTAATTTCGTTTCATATGGAATGTTCTTAATTTAATTTTGTTCCGAGATAAGTTTAATATCTTAAGTTTTATTTCGTACCTACCAATGTAATAATTCTACGCATAATAAAAATGAATTCGATCGAATTGGTATTTTGTTTTTGTATTAATGAAATGAGTAAATCGCCATAATATTGTTTTTACAGTAATACACTCGTTCAGGAATACTCTCGAATATACCCCCTGGTCACTAAAGTCACTAACTCAGTACGAACTAATAATGAACAAAATAATCACCTATGATTCCTGGTGTTCACAATAGCAATACATCTTATAGTAATATTGTTCTATACAAAAACTTTGTTTCCCATATGCGTTTAGTCGGTTCAAGGGGCCCCCTATAGACGAAAATCTGTTAAACTCATGCCTTACAGTTCCTTCAAAAATTCCGCCGCCAGGCTTAACCTCCACTACAATTCTTAACATTGTAACAGAACTATTGTAGACTGCGGTTATCTCAAAAGCATCCATTATTTTTTCTATCTGCAAATAAGCACATTTTTCGAATGGCAACATCAAGTTGTTTAAGTACTTGATCATGAACTCTGCCCCCAAATGCACCTTTTTCAAAGTAATGGGCACCGGTTTTCCATTATGACAACTACACCAAGTGTCTTCGATACCGGCAGATCGGCATGTTCGCGTTTCAGGGATAGGGAGAAATAATGATATGCTTCTTTTATTTCCATTACTGGATTCCTTAGTTCGGTTTAAAATTTCAGAATCAGTAATAGAGTTCAAGGTCATCAATTCTATTAACGTTTCATGCAGATCCATCGGAGTTGTAAGTCGATTACTGTTTATCTTAAGATTTTTGTAAGCCTCCTTGTATTTGCTGCGAAAGGACTGTGGCGTCAAAATGAACACAAACGGCAACCTTGATTCCATACGGCCACGACGAGTCCTGGCATACTCGCCGGCTCGGATTCCGTGATCACTTATAAAAAATACGATAGTTTTATTCAAGTATTTAGAGTCATTTAACGTCTTAAAAAGATTGAAGTAATCAGGGTCCAACAATTTTGCATCTTGGAGATAATTATGTGATATGGTACTTTCCCAAAAGAAACCAAAGAGCCTGTTAGCACTCAATATTGCGGTTAAATCCACGATATACCGTAGTGTCACTTGATGTCCATATGGACAAACGACAGGGGAATATTTAGCTCGTTCATACATAAATGGGTGCATATAATAATCCGTTGGAGTATTGATGAAACCTCTTTTATAAAAATTAAAGATTCCTAGATCTCCATCTTCGCCGTAAGCGGTAAAAAAACCATTTTGCTTATACCATTCCCAAATAAGTGGACAATTATCGAAACTGGCTTCACTATGTGGGTAACATACATTTTTAATTTCATTTTCTTTGATTCCGAGTAGCACACCTATAACATTTGGAAAAGTATTATCACCAATTTTATTATACCCTAAAAGTTCCACTGCATCTAACTGCTTCAAATAAGTCACAGTTTTGGGCATTGTTCTATGAAGATTTAATCTTGATACACTATCCACGCCGATTACTAAAACATTATACACAGAATTAGTTTCATTAAGCTGGCCAGCAGCGCCCACGGCATTGCGAGGTATAAAACTCTTTTTTTGAGCGAATAGAAACAAGTTCCTATAAACTGTTTTGTTAGAGATTTGGCATTCAACCAAAATAAATTCATCACTGGGCTTAATTATCGAAAATTGTATGCTTGGTTTAAAGTTTAGTCGTTCGTCGTTCACTTCTGATGCAATATTGTCTATTTTATTAGGCCGATAAAATGGCTTGTAATAACATTCTACTTTTGGTTTCTTATTTGCATAATGTTTGATTGAATATGAAAAATAATATTTTTCATTTTCTTTAACAATCCACATGTGCGTGGTATTTCTTTCTACTAAATCTATAATGTTTACACAGGATTTTATTTTAGTAGCTCTCTTCATAAGCTTGCGTGATACTGAATCGTATAGAGTTATTGAAGGTATAATGCAGCCTACCGTATTAATAACTGCGTCAACAGCATTACCATGTTCTTTAAAAATACTACTGTTAAGTTTTATTTTCAATCCTTCGGAGATGCCGCTATGTTGATATACGAGTACTCCAGTGCACCACGCAATCAACATCAGCATACAACATTTATACCCCATGCGTTTGCCATCGCTTCGAAACATGTTCTACTGGAACAAAAATAATGTATGTAGATTAGATTACATATTCAATTTTAAAATGTGTGAAAAAAAGTATAGTACTCTCGGTTTTCTCCTTCCTACCCACCCCCTCTCTTCTCGTCATCCTCTCTACATAACCAAACCATCCCTAAATTCCTTTCTGTCTCCTCGTCATCTTATATACCGTCCTCTGCTGAAACGAGCACTCTTCTATGAATAGCAAGGCGAGCCTTTTGGACACCTGGCCGTTCACAATTGTATGAGAACTCCATTCACCATCTTTTTGTAGAAGAACCTAAGCGAATCCCTCAGATATTTGTTAAATATGTATACGCAGTGACAAATGAGCAGACAACCCACCTGATGATAAGCAGTAACTGTCGCAGTAAACAGAAATGCAGATACGCTGTCACTGTGAGGACTAAGATGAAATGCCTCACAACATTGCCTCGAAACTTGAAAAAGCCTTCCATTATGAGTCTAGAAGTGAATCGCAATACGTTTGAGCTTGACTAGAAGCAAGTCATATTACTTTTTCGGGAACTCTTCCTTAATCATCATCATCATCGTAGGTACTAGCCCTGAGACTGATTGAATAGTCATACCGTGACGGTATGTTATTATTATTATTATGTAGATAAACTAAAGTAGTTTTCTTCCCATTTATGAAGATATCCCTCAGCAGAGCATCGGGGCCGGCCGAGGGTCAGGGTGAGAGAGAAAGGTATCGTCGAACAATCATCGCGGTATCCTGCACGACCGCTCGCTAGAGGCTCACTACTACAGGTCCGTCACGCACCTCTTCAGAAAGCTGCGAATAGTAGTTGATGTGAAACAGTTGGTTGAAACTACAACTGGTATCATATCAGTGGACGTCACTCGCCACATATCGGTAACCTCACAAATAATTCTTATTATTATCATCATCATCATCATCATAATCATATCAGCAAGAAGACGCCCACTGCTGGGCATAGGCCTCCCCCAGAGATCTCCACAAAGGCCGGTCCTGTGCTTTCCGCATCCAGCTGGTACCTGCGATCCTTACCAGGACGTCGGTTCACCTTGTAGGAGGTCTACCCACGCTGCGTCTTCCGGCACGTGGTCGCCACTCGAGAACTTTACTGCCCCATCGGCCATCTGTTCTTCGAACTATGTTCCCTGCCCACTGCCATTTCGGTCTGGCAATCCTTAGAGCTATGTCGGTGACCTTGGTTCGCTTGCGGATCTCCTCATTTCTGATCCGATCGCGTAAAGAGACTCCGAGCATAGCTCTTTCCATTGCCCTTTGGGTAATAGTGAGCTTTCTTATAAGCCCCACAGTGAGCGGCCACGTTTCAGTTCCGTAAGTCATCACTCGCAACACACATTGGTCAAAGACCTTCGTCTTGAGACAAAATATATGGCGTAGCTTCCCGAATGCTGCCACCCCGAGTTGTATTCGTCGATTGACTTCTTTCTCGAAGTTGGATCTACCTAGCTGGACTATTTGTAAACTAAACTAAACTTCAAGTGGAATGCCTCCAACTGTTACTGGAGTAGGCACAACATGGATATTCGACATAATTTTCGTCTTGTCCATGTTCATTTTAAGACCTATGTTGAGAGCATTTTGCCCAAGTCTTCCAAGGTTTCAGCCATGACATGACATGACATGATGATATCGTCGCAAATCTGAGGTGAGTGAGGTACTCGCCGTTAATATTGATGCCAAGTCCGTTCCAGTCCAGAAGCCTAAAGATATCCTCCAGTGCAGCGGTGAACACCTTGACATCACCTTGTCTAACACCTCGCTGCAGCTGAATAGGTTATGTGGTCTTATCCTGGAGACGAACTGACATAGTGGCGTTTTCGTACAAACACTTCAGTGCTTCGATATATCGATAGTCAATTTGGCACCGCTGTAGAGATTGGAGTACCGCCCAAGTTTCGATCGAATCGAAGGCTTTCTCATAGTCCACAAACGCCAAGCATAATGGCCGGTCTCTTCGGTCTTCTGTATAACCTGCCACAGCGTATGTATGTTGTCTATGGTATTAAAACCTTTTCAGAATCCGGCTTGTTCGGGAGGCTGGAAGTCATCAAACCTGCGTGCGAGACGAATCGTAATGACTCTCGAAAACAGCTTATACACGTGGGTCATCAGCGATATTGGTCTAAAGTTCTTCAAGAGAGCCTTATCACCTTTCTTGAAGAACAATATCACTATACGTCTGTGCCATGTTTCCGGCGTTTTTCCTTCGAGGATGACGGAATTTAACAGCTTCTAAAGGGTCTTAAGCACAGGTTTGCCACCAGCTTTCAGAAGCTCAGCCGTAATTCCATCATCTCCCGGCACCTTGTTGTTCTTAAGCTGTTTGAGAGCCATACTAATCTCGTACAGGCTGATGTCCGGGATATCTTCGGTGTAGTGTCGGGTCAACTTGGCTCTGGGGTCTTTTGCCATACTGGTAACAGGTGCTCGTGTTGTCGTGTGTAACTGTCCATAGAACCTCTCGACTTCCATCAAAACCTCAGACTTGGTCGAAACAACTCTGCCGTCATCAGTTTTCAGTCTCGTCAACTGGCTCTGTCCAATCGACAGATCACTCGCAAAGATTTTAGAGCCTTTGTTCCGCTCGTTCGCCGCCTCAATATTGATAGTATTGAACCGGCGTATGTCGCGAGTCAGAGACTTGGAGATCTGCCGATTAAGTTGCCTAAATTGACAGACATCATCAGGAGATTGCAGAGTAATTGCGTGTCTTTCTGCCATGAGTTTGAGAGTTTCGTCAGAGATTTTGCATGTTCTTTTTGTACGGCAGGCTTTGTAAAACTTTGACCCAACTTTTCCATGAACCTGTTATTGTAGTCGTCCACGTCGACGCACTCTCCTAGGCACTCGAAGCGATTTTGTAATTCGAGTTGAAAGCTCTCGGGGTTTTGGATTTGGATGGGTAAAGGCCGGAGTGTGGACCTCATCAATCTCAATCTTTCTAGCTGTGGATTAATATTCAATGTGCCTCTTACCAAGCGGTGATCACTGCCAATTTTTACGCTATTGGTTACCGAGACATGATTGAATATATGCCGTTTCGTAGATGAAGTCAATCTCATTTTTTTTGACACCATCGGGACTAATCCACGTCCATCTGCGATGATCCGGCTTCCCGAAAAATGAGTTCATCATAAAGAGTCCCTCTTTCTCCAGAAAGCCGGCCAGCTTCGTTTGCCCAGTTTCGCGTTAAAATCGCTGTAGTTATATCCTCATACATAGCCTCCACTTCATCGTCGGAGTGAGTCGAAGTCGGTGCGTAGACCTGTATGACCTTCAACGAATACCACTTGGTAATTCTGAGTATAAGGTACGCAACCCTAGACGACACACTCTCGATCTTGACGATGTTGTTCACAAGGGATTTGTGGACGAGGAACCCGACACCACCTAGGGACAGTTGGTCGGCCTTCAGAATTATCGAGTCCTCCCCCTTTTTTCGGACTTCAGATATTCCTATAATGTCCCAATGTAATCTGCTTACCACTTCCCCCAGCTCCACGAGCTTTTCGTCGGTCCGCAGTGTCTGGACATTGTATATTGCCAGGGCCAGTGGTCGTGCTTTGTGGTAGCCTGGTCGAGTCCGGTGATTCTTCGCACCCCCTGCCCCGCCGTTACCGTGACCACTACCATGGTCCGGAATAGCGGATCCGCCGGGTACTGGGGGCCGTGGCCTGTGTGTGCTTGTCATCGGGGGGGATTGCCATAATCGCTACGCTTGGCAGGCAGGTTGGCGATCGCAGTGCAGTAGATGTAAATGTACCCAGAAAAATGCTGCTACCCATCTTTCGGGTTTGTCCCTTAGTCGCCTCTTACGACACCCACGGGAAGAGATGGGGTGGTGGTATTCTTTGAGGTGGCGCCACCACACATCACTACTACTTATTATTATAGATTTACGTAAATATAAATCAATACTCACCAAAAATCTTACATCAAACATATTATTTTACTGAAGTAGGTATATTTGAAACTAATCGTATCTCAAATGCTAGTATATAATTTCATTTTGTTCCGATATAAATTTTAATATTACAAGTTTTATTTTACGTATATACCTAGGCAATAAAAAATTATATTAATGAAATTGGTTTTTCATTATAGTGAATATTGCCTATGTAAAATACTCCTTTTAATGTATAGGTTTAAGCGTTGGTATAGAGCGGTATTAATTAGAATCATCTGATTTTTTTGTTTTGATAGGTTCCAAAAAAAGCAAATTCAGAGAATAAAAAAAAAGAGATTCAGATTCCCCGACTCTTTGAATATATAACTTTTAAAGAGTCGGGCAATGTACCTTCATTGAAGGATTGATTTATAGGGAGCGTGATGGGCACGGTTAATTCTTCTGTGCAAAATTTAATTCAGAATGGAAGTTCGTCGTTACCAAAACTTTTCTTATTTTAAAGATTTCTTAAAATTGTATATATTTTGTTCTACTTGTGAAAAATATATAGAATTTTAAATAGGGTTAATAAAGGTTTTGAATACTCCTCCGAACCGGTTTCGAGTAGAGTTTTACCAATCGGCGCGAAGTGGTCGTTAAAGATATTAACAACTCGATGGAGGCTATATACCATTTTATTAGGAACTTATTTTTAAGACTTATATAGTTTTTATTCTATTCGTAGTCTTGTTGGTTTTGTCATTTAAAATTTGACAAACTGTTTTAATTTTGTTTGTTGATTGTTTTACTCTATTTATGTAATTTATTTATTTATTCGTATGGCAAAAATACAATAGGTATATACATGAGAGACATATAAATTTATTAAAAGCTACAAATTTAAATCAAGTGAAGTCGGCTATTTATACATATAATGAATTGAATGAAACCGTGTTTTTAGAGCTTTTTATAATTTTCTTAAGTGTTCTATTAGGATAGTGTTTTTTGGTTGTAATGTAATTTTTTTTAGATTACGTTTATGATTACAAGACTGTTTACCATTTGTTAACCATATTTTTTTACTTTTACGAATCTTTATTTTAATTGTTTTGTTCGGTACACGTTTGTTAAATTTATTAATTATCCAGTTATAAAATTACCTATATAAAGTTACCTATATACTATCCCAGTTTAGGTCTTGTAAATCTAACCAAATAAAGATGTACACCGCGCTTTTTCTTCTTTTATTCGTTTAATCGATAGCTGGAATCGATTTACAGCAGATTTTTTTACATTATTTAAAAATCTACTTTTTTTAAGAAAAATATTGCTTATTTCCCAGACGATAAACAGCGTTAATGCGTCGTAAGGGACAAAAAGATAATAGCAAACACCGACCCATAACGCCTTTTTCGTATAACCATTCATTAACTTGTAATGATGTAAGAGATCTCATGGGTTTGTTCTGGTTAAATGTTGGAAATATAAATAGTTCAGGTACTCTGTCAAGCGTGAGCAGTTCACCTGGATGAGTACCACCGCCTTTGCTTTTGTAATATTTTCGTTCGCGGTTGATGATGTTTCCGGTTTTGAAGAATAAGCTAGCTAGCGCAAAGACTGGCATGTGGCATCTTAGTCCTTACAGTCACAGTTTTGTATTTTTGTTGCCTGCAACCTAAATGCATAAATCGTAGATGTTATGGGCAACAATTACCGCTTACAATCTGGTGGGTTGTCTCCTCGTTTGTCCAGTGACAAAAAGTAGCATAAAAATATAGCAAAATCTACAGTACCCCTTATTTATAAAAAATTACTATATCAAATAATTATATCAACTAGTGGACCCGGCGCGATTTCGTACTTTATACCTACCTACCCTTTTTTCGTGCCTTCCTCTTGATTCACTCTTGAAAATCCGTTGCGTAGTTTAAAAGATTTAAGTATACATAGATACATATAGACAGACGGCGGAAAGCACCTTGTTGTATACTATGTATAAAACAAAGAGCGCAACCGGGACATTAACGCCAAGATAACGAAGCACTATCACAAAAACATTAATAATTAAAAAGGCGTGGACACCGTTGCCTGACCTCCGAATGGTGCCCAGAAAGCATGCCGCGTTGCCTCGTTGAATAGCAATACTTATCCTCTGTCTGAAGATAACCAGCTCGCTAGTATTTATTGAGTTTGTCTACAACAATTTATCCAAATAAAAAAAGGTGTGCAATTTGGACAATATTTATAGGAAAAATAAGCAAAAACTATAAAAAATTATATGAAAAATAATGTCGGCCACAGCCCGTGCACGAGCCAGCAGTCGGAAAGAGGGGGTACCCACGTGGGTACCCCAATGTGCGGCGCTGAGCGAGCGAGACGGTTTCTGGAGCATTTCAAAGCTGCCAAGGTACGCTTAGTAAACGACGCCTACTTCGTGAGCACCATTTTCACACGTTTCACTAAATAATTACACTAAATTCATGTTTCAGACTAATAGTTTTGCAGTTATTCAGGTAAGACGAAATAGACATTTTCGTTTCAGTCAAGTTTTCTGACTTGGTAGTAGGTACTTAGGATGGGTCATTCCGACAGTGTAGCTGGGGCTTTAGTAGGTTAAGCCGATTGGGTTTTTAGGTGTTGGCTTTATTTGGGCTTAGGCTATCCAGCATACGAATAGGTTTAAATAGGACGTAGGTACTAGCTCCTGGATTCGCTACCTACAGTACATGTAGGTACTGACTCCTCATCTGGTGTAGGTTATAGTCAGTACCGTACTCAGTGTGATTTTAAAGACGTTCCACGTAATTAAATCTGGGGTGGCCCCCGGTGTTGGTTCTCCCTTCAGCCAATTTCATTTAGCTTCTCCAAGCACCATGTTCATTCAATAGAAGTACAATAGGTCCCACCTTTTATCTCATATATTCCTTTATAGGTTAGGTTAGGTTGTGTACGTCAATTATACAAGTTTGTTAATTCGTAAACTTCGTAAGGCTCAGTCAGCCGGCGCAAGCCGCTTGCCATTGCCCAGGGCAGCCTGTTAAGTGCCGCCACCTGACGCCATCTCCACTACCTACCAGCTTGAGCAACCTTTCCGTCATGTTTTTGTTCTGTTTTCTTTTCCGCCCTGAAATAGGCTTCTATGCTGCAGCTTTGTATCTGAGACTCTTACACACTAACTTGTAGGTAAAACTAATGGATTATTTACATGACAGGTGAACAAATGCTGTTAAATGTCAACTTTACTACATATTCGATTGCGCGGGACGGCAATCGGGATTTAACGCCAAGATGATGATAGTCGTGCATCGTGCGTCTTTGCATCTCAAGCGGCATGCTCATACAACGAACGTTCAGCTGTAAATATTTGAACACCAAATCGTATAATTGCCGAATCTACTAAGATTCCTCGTCTTCACAATAGCAATACATCTTAAAATAATATTGTTTTATACAAAAGCCTTGTCCCCTATATGTGTTCAGTCGATTCAAAGAGCCCGCTACAGTCCAAAATCGCCTAAACTCATGCCTAACAGTACCTTCGAAAATTCCGCCACCAGGCTTGACCTCTACTACAATTCTCAATAATGTATCAGAACTATTGTAGACCGAGGTTATCTCAAATGCTTCCATTATTTTTGCTAAATACAAATGTGCACATTTGTCGTATGGTAACATCAAGGTGTTCAAGTACTTGATCATCAGCTCTGCCCCCGATTGCACCTTTTTCAAAGTGATGGGCACCGGTTTCTCATTATGACAACTACACCAACTGTCTTCGATACCGGCTAATCGGCATGTTCGCGTTTCAGGGATAGGAAGAAATAATGACATGCTTCTTTTATTTCCATAATTGGATTCCTTAGTTCGGTTTAAAATTTCAGAATCAGTAATTGACTTCAAGCTTATCAATTCCAGTAACGTTTCATGCAGATCCATCGGTGTTGTTAGTCGCTTACTGTTTATCTTAAGATTTTTGTAAGCTTCCTTGTATTTGCTGCGAAAGGACTGTGGCGCCAAAATGAATACAAACGGCAATCTTGCTTCCATACGGCCGCGAGGACTCTTGGCATACTGGCCGAATCGAATTCCGTGATCACTTATAAAGAATAAAATAGTTTGATTCAAGTATTTAGAGTCATTTAACGACTTAAAAAGATTGAAGTAATCAGGATCCAATAATTTTGCATCTTGGAGATTATTATGTGATATGGTGCTTTCCCAAAAAAAACCAAAGAGCCGGTCAGCATTCAATATTGCGATTAAATCCACGATATACCGTAGTGTCACTTGATGTCCATATGGACATACGACAGGAGAATATTGAGCTCGTTCTTGCATAAATGGGTGCATATAATAATCCGTTGGCGTATGCATGAAACCTCTTCTTTCAAAATTAAAGATTCCCCTAGCTTCATCTTCGCCGTAAGCGGTAAAAAATCCATTTTGTTTATACCACTCCCAAATAAATGGACAATTATCGAAGGTAGCTGCCATATGTGGGTAACACATATTTTTAATTTCGTCTCCTTTGACTCCAAGCAGCATACCTACAGCATTTGGAAATGTGTTATCACCAATTTTATTATACCCTAAAAGTTCCACTGCATCTAACTGTTTCAAATAAGTCACCGTTTTTGGCATTGTTCTGTAAAGATTTAATCTTGATACACTGTCAATGCCAATTACTAAAACATTATACACAGAATTTGTTCGATTAAGCTGGCCAGCAGTACCATCGCGAGGTATAAAACTCTTTTTTTGGGCGAATAGAAATAAATTCCTATAAACTGTCTTGTTAAAGATTTGGCATTCAACAAAAATAAATTCATCACTGGGCTTGATTATCGAAAATTTTATGCCAGCTTTAAACTTTATTTGGTCATCGATCATTGCTGAAACATTGTCTATTTTAGACGGCTTGTAAAATGGCTTGTAAAAACATTCAACTTTTGGTTTCTTATTTGAATAATGGTTGACTGAATATGAAAAATAATGTTTTCCATTTTTTTCTACAATCCACATATGCGTGGCATTTCTTTCAACTAGTTGTATGATGTTTACACAAGAGTTTATGGTAATGGATCTCTTCATAAGCTTGAGTGATACTTCATCGTATAGAGTAATTGAAGGTATAGTGCATCCTATCGTATTAATAACTGAGTCAAAGGTATTACCATATTCTTTATAAATAGTACTATTCAATTTGGTCTTCAGTCTTCCGGAGATACCGCTATCTAGATATAGGAGTACTCCAGTGCCCCACGCAATCAACATAAATGTAGAACATTTATACCCTATGCACTTGCACCCGTGTCGAAACATGTTTTTCTGAAACAAAAATAACTATTATATCTGTCACCATTATCATATCAGCCGAAAGACGCCCAGTGCTGGGCATAGGCCTCCTCCAGAGATCTCCACAAAGGCCGGTCCTGTGCCTTCCGCATCCAGCCGGTACCTGCGATCTTTACCAGTTCGTCGGTCTTGTGGTAGGCCTACCCACGATGCGTATTATATCTGTAGATGAAATTTTCAATTTAATAATTGATAAACGTTTCGTGAAGTACTTATCCTACGGGAATCCAGCATGGGTCGTCAGAGAATGATTTAGGTACTTATTAAAAGTCCTGAGGGACCCCTTTTTTGGGGGTTTTGCTTATCTCGAAAACGGTTCGTCGTAGCGACAAATTTCACATGACAATATAAAAACGTAGATTCTCCTGCGGCAGTATTCTTGACTGGCTATCTGTCGTGTGTCTTGCTGGCGAACTATGAACCTATATGGTAACTATAAATAAATACTCACAATAAATCTTACGTAATATTTAACTGAAGTAAATTTTAAACTAATTGCGTCTCACATGGCAACTATAAGTTTCATTTTGTTCCGAGATAAGTTTTAATACCTACCACAAGTTTTATTAGCTATGTATCAACATACCATTGTAAAATTTATATCGATCAAATTGGATTTTCATTAGTAAATATGGCCTACCTACATAAAGTCCTGCTCTTATTAATACCAACTAAAAACACGAAAGTTTGGTTAAACGCACAAAAACTACTGAACGATAATAAAATTTTGGACAAATACGTTAACGTATAATTTATTCCGAATAATTAATTATCTACCTACATTAATCTTTAATCCGTCAGGCAGATAAACAACTGTTATTCCAGTAACCTGATATAAAAATACATTGAAATTCTAAAATCGATTACTGATAGGTAATTAAAGTAGTTCCTGCGACTTATCCAAGAAATTGGGCAAAAGTCCATACATATTGTATTTAGTTGAATTTCAGAAGAGCGCCTTGGAATGAAAAAAATATTAAAAATAAACTCATATCAATAATATTTTCCACATTTCTGTTTCATACATTTGGCATTATTCGTTTTCGTCGTTCGTGGATGGCAGACGTAATTTTAAGCAAGCGCAAGCGAACCAAGGTCACCGACATAGCCCGAAGGATTGCCAAGCTTAACTGGCAGCGGGCAGGGCACATAGCTCGTAGTACAGATGGCCGATGGGGCAGAAAACTTCTCAAGTGGCGACCACGTACCGGAAGACGCAACGTGGATAGGGCCTCCCACTTGGTGGACCGACGATATGGTAAACATCGCAGGTACCAGCTGGATGCGGAAGGCACAAGACCGGCCTTTGTGGAGATATCTGGGGGAGGCCTATGCCCAGCAGTGGGCGTTTTTCCGCTGATATGATGATGATGAAGAAATAGTAATAGAATAAGACTTTTTTAAATTTCTTTGTTTGTTTGTCTTTTTGTACACGCTAATCTCTGGAACTACTAGACGGATTTGAATAAAACTTTTCTGTTGTGTAACTTAAACCTGGGCAACATATAGGGTATAAATGATTTTATAAACTGGAACACCTGATGTAGAACAATAATAGTCCAGCTAAACTAAGGAACATGAACATGGCGCCGAACGGATTTTGATAGGGTATTCACAGTTTAGTAGTTTGGTGTCCAACTTAAAATCTAAGCCATCATTTTGGCGTTAATGTCCCGGTTGTGCTCTCAAGCACGTGGGCCCGGGGTCCGCCTTGACCATGATCCAGAATTTGGCGATTAGGTGGAGCGACTACCATCTGACCTCCGTGACCCTGCTACCAGGGGAACCTGACCAGATTGGATCATGGTTACAAATTCAGTTATCTGCATTTGCAGGTTTCAGCACTATGTTTTCCCTCGCCGTAAGAGCATCGGTTAGAATTCAACTAATGTACATAACTTAGAAAAGAGTCATTGGTACATGACAGCAGCGAGATTCGAACTCGGTACTTCTCGCTTACGAGTCGGATACTCAACCGCTCGGTCACCGACGCTCTTCAAACTTAAAATCTAGGCCATGTTTTATCTAATTCAGTTGGGTAGAACCAGAGATACAGCTTGACCTCTGCGTAGTAATCTTCTCTGAGTACTAGCTTTCATACATTAGGAAGGTCATTAAAAATGGTCGCCTGGGAAAAAGTTAAACTGTACTAAAACTGTTTCCACGCAAACGAAGCGGTGGGCAAAAGCTAGTTGCAAATAACAGTACTTGGTATTATATTATTAGTCGTCTTTGGTTTGATATTTATGAGGAGTATGTTATTTTCTGTACCACCACGTACTGCACGTATGTGAGTGATATGGAAAATATGTATTATTATCTTTGTTAGTAGTACACACATTTTAACAAACATGGTTTTAACGGACTGGGTTCAACCACTCACTCTCACCATTGCAACTCCTGTTTAGCCAAGATCTACAGCGGCAACACAAAAGAGCTTCTGAGTATTGACACCCAGCCACGCCCAGAACAATCCCCGCAAAAATGTAATGAAGAAGTAAAAGAAAAGGTACAACCTTATTTCTGACAATGAAAAACGAAAAAAGGCAACCAAAGAACGATAGAACACGATTTTAACTCTTGCCCAACAAAAATCGATGTCCCATGCAACAATACGGAATAGGAAAACAACAACAAATCCGAGGTGGGCCCCGTTCTTGGATGAATTCTTGGCGCCTAAGAAATAAATGGCTCCTTTCAGCAAATTTAGTTTGGCTTTCTCGAGCACCCCAAAACATGGTTTGTTTATTCTATAGAAGTAATAGTAGGGGTTTTATATAAAAAAAAACGTAGACACATACAGCTAGGTACCTTTTTAATTTTTTAACTATCTATTTTATTGTAATATTTGCGGCGAACCGTCGTGATAAAATTTAGGAACGGCAATAAAATGAACAGCTATAAATCAATTGCCTACGGCGTGCTACAAGGCAGTGTCCTGGGGCCTACGCTGTTTTTTTATTTATATAGACGACCTCTGCAGACTTACATCCCCGAACTACAAGATAGTCATCTACGAGTATGATACTGTTTTGCTACATGATAAGACCTGGGCATTGCTGAAATAGCCCCAGCGAAAGTTATTCACTGATTGCCATTAAAAGTGCTAACGTTAAATGTTCAAAAAGCTAAATGTATAGCATTCGCTACCCGAACTCACCAGCAAGATGACGAAGTTATCAATGTTAGGGTGCACAGCTGTCCCTCCCTGGACGTCTGCACCTGTCCCAGCTGGACTCAACGCTCTTGTATCAAATGTCTTGAAATGCAACTAGACAGTAGATAATTGGCATGACAACACCTAAAAATTATCATCCAGACACTCATGTTCATCTTTAAAAAACTGAGAGTATCTGCTGGTCACGAGGTCTAAAAACCGGTTACTGTGATCTGGTCCAGTCAATTCTGATATACTGGTGTTTGACCAAAACGTTTGTCAACGTGTTCGCGTAACCCTGTACAATTTATCCAAAATAAAGATTTGGATTTGGATTTATCTGTCAGTAGAATATATTTATATTGATTTATACAGAATATACAAACTTAAAGCTACGGAGATAATAATTAATAAAATATAATTACACAAATTAAATTGTAGTAATATTTAAATATGTACGTAAAAGGTGTTTTGGTGACAAGTATTAGATGGAGAAACATCATCAACAAAAGATCAGCTAAATGGGTTCTCGACCCTCAACAATCCTCAACATTGAGATTGTTGAATGAGGGTCAGAAAAAGGAAAAAATCCCAATATACCCGTATCTATAATGTATAACAATATAATTACCGGCAATGGCAAAATGGTCGGAGGCGTTCGTCGGTTATACAATTTTGTTGGTTTGTAAGGAGGTTAAGCCTGCGCACACCGCTTGCTATTGCCCAGGGGTTCCCCGGCCGTTTACGCAACAACACCTGGAACGTGCCGCCACCCGGCCTTGTCTCCACTGTCAGCCTCAGCAACCTTTCCGTCATATTCTTGTTTTTCTTTTTATTTTCCGACAAAAAAGTTGGCTTTAGTGCTGTAGCTTCGATCACCCTCTCAACGAATAAATAAGCGCAAGTTTTGGATCCCCGCACTAATGAGTTCAAGCGCCACATAAAAAATTTGAGTAACCTAGTCACTAACTTGGATGTAAATTCTAATGGTTGATTTTCATGGCAGGTACACATATACGGCTCAATGTCAATATCGGTACATGTTCGATCTTCACTTATCGGTAGAAATAAACTTTGCGCCATTTCAGTTCCTTGGCTGTCAATGGCCTGGATTTTTCTCAAAATTTCATTGTCTTTAATATTTGCCAAGCCAATTAAGTCCAACATCGTCGCATGCACGTCAAGCGGCGTGATCATACGACGAGCGTTCTGCTGTAAATATTTGTATGCCAAACCATATGACTGCCGAAACGACGGTGGTACTAACACAAATAAAAATGGTAACCGTGATTCTAAGTGTTTTCGCCAGCTCGTGCTTTTATTGCTGACAAGTTTTCCATGATCACTGAGAAAAAAAACAATAGTTTTTTCTAAATAATTGGAATTATTCAATTTCTGGAATAATTTCAAATAATCGTTATCCATAAATTTCACGTCCTGAAATTTTTTACGACTAATTGAACTTTCCCAAAAATGACCAAATAATCTGTTTTTTTCTAACGACATTGTAAGGTCTGCAATATAATCTAATAATATTTGATGTGCATATTTTCCGTGTAAGCATTCGTGGTGGCAATCTTTATGCTTTTTACCTTCTATTAAATTTCCATGAGAATAATAGTAAGATGTCGGTGTTGCCCCAAATTTTTTCATGAAAGAATTTAATCCACTATCTTTACTGTCTTCTGCGAACGCTGTGTAATAGCCGACCTTGCTGAAGCGGTCAAAAAGAAACAAGCAATCTCGTTCTTCACTTTGCAGATTATGAGTTACATTAGAACACGTTCTTTGTATCTGTGACTTATTCATACCTGTCAGTAATGGTACGAGGTCGTGCCGACTTAATATACTATAGCCAGCCATATCTACCGCTCCTAAGCCCTCAATATACTTAATAGTTTTTGGTAATGTTCTATGAATATGCAGTCTTGAAATACTGTTTAAACCTATGATCAATAAATTATATGTCGAATTATCATTATTTACGGCCCTTCCATTGTCACCATCTAGTGTAAATTGCTTCTTTGGTGCGAATAAATACAGGTTATGATAAATCTTTGTTGATCCAATGAGACATATGATTTTCACAAATTCATCAGTAAAGTTCACTTTAATAGACGATGAGAATCGTCGTGTTTCTTTAAACTTCAGGCGTTCTTCGACAACCCGTCCTTTGATTGTTCCTGAACGAACTGTAAATGGCATGTAGTGGCATATTAATTTCATTTCAAATTTGGTAATCGTTGAGTTATAATGCAAGTGGATGTTTTGTGTATTAACCCAAATGTGCGTGTTATTCTTTTCCGTAAGCTTTGGTATATTTGGACACACACGTAAACGTGAAGGTTGAGTCATCATTTTTACTATCTCTTCATCGTACAGACTGAAAGCAGGAATCTCGCAACCATTAGTTTCCACCGCGTACAGCGTACAGCGTAGCGCATCTAAAGCATCTAAAGCGAAACGCTCGTCAGGCTCGAGTGTCACACTTTCGGCCTCGGGAGGTGTATTCACGTAAATAAGCAGCACGCAGATGATGTAAATCCAAAGGATCAGCAAAAAAACAAATATGTAACCTCTAGGACCAATGATGTAGATTTTGTTTCTGTAAAAGTGAGAATATTGTTTTCTAAACATTTTATAGTCTTACGTATTATTCTTTGCAATTAAAATATTTATAGTATGTGCTTCTTTAATACTGTCACAATGGTTTGCTTTATTGTTACAAAAACTCGTAAACTTGTAAGTAATTAAAAATGTTTAAGTAGGTACAACGCACTCTCAATAAAACAAAGACCGAATCCGAAATTTTAGCAAAATGAGTTTTAAGCAAATACCGACTGTAACTTTTCAGTCACCCTAATACGTATTTATCTGTATAAATACACACATACGAGTATCTACCTATAAAGAGTAGATATAATAAACATCATTTCACATATTGTGATTTAGCCGTAAGCGAGTGATCGTCTAGTTATCGATTGAAATTTTCGGACCCATTACGTTGTGTATAAATTTTGAAAAACATCGCAGGGAATATGTAAGTTTATAGCAATGCTCTGTAAATCAACCGCATGAATATTCGGAAATATTCACAAATGAATAAGATTCAGTTCACATAAATAAAAGTAAAATCAATTATCAAAATCCGCGCAAAAGAAACATAAATCCGTGTAAATAAGTTGATTAAAATGTAATCCACGCAAATCGAAATAGCCATACAATTTATAAATTTCGCACAAAAAATCAAACAAGGTATAAGGTAAACATGCAACTTAGCTTTGACAGCTCTCGAAACAGCAAACGGATTCTTCTATCTTCTGTGGCCTAAAATTTCTTAAATAATATGAAATTAGGACCTTTAGGTCTCGGAAACCCACCTAATCGATAGGATATTCTGAGACTCCCATCCAACCTAACATCTTAGGCCTACAGCATCGTGGCTGGACTACATTTCCAGCCTACGTGCCGTTCCAGCGAAACCTTTGACATCAACCCAATAACCTATTTTTAATCCATCACAAACCGTCACACATATTCCGATCGTCTCGTCAAGCCTTACTATGGTCCTACCTATCGACTCACAAGTCATGGAGAGACAATTTTATTTTTTTTATTTTATTTGCGCGCGTTTGTTGTTTGCCTACTGTGAGGGACGCTAACGACTCAGACCAGGTTTCGATCCAAACTCGAGATTCATGTCCGTAGGCAAATGTCATTAAAGCTTTAAAAGCACAAAGGTACTTAAACGGAACATGGGTCTAAATCGTACCAGAATTCGGCGGCAAACCTAGACGTAGACTTAGTTAGAGCGCCTAGGCCATCGAAGACAAAGTCGGGTTCGTGCGCCAACTCATTCTCTTAGAGTGTATTCGATGTCACATCCGAACCTGTGTTCCAGGTTAGTTTCTATTGTTTTTATTCAGTGAGGGTGAATACTGATGATATGTAATTTGGTAATATTTTTCTTTTAAATTTGTGTTTTAATCACCTTTCACACTTCCATTGAAATCTCTAAGAGCCCTAATAAATACTTTAACTATGACAAAAGTAATGAGAATGTAACTTACGCTTTCGAAACAAAGATAAAACCAAAACAAACCAAATTACTGACACTACGGAGATAAAGACATATATAGAGAATGAAATAAACGTCACATGCTGAAAATAACACAAAAAATAAAGCACAAATTAATTTAACAAATCACACGCGAGTTGTAATTAATTTTGCAGTGGAAATTTGCAAAACTGGGGTTTCTTTGTTACGGAAATGGATAAAATGATGTTCACGCGACGCGCCCCAGGGG